>CM062820.1:1273023995-1273768995 GCA_031772625.1 Pinus tabuliformis | reverse complement strand
TCCATGCGTATGGTAGACCATATCTCGTCAGCATGCTTTGACTACTCTGACAAAATAGACTGATTGTTTCCCAAAATTCATGGCTGATAGGCATGTTCTCTTTATGATGTATGTGCATATCAATATAAGAAAATTGTAGAAACAAGAACAGAGTGGGAAGACTTTCCCTAGATAAAAACTCTGCAACAGGAATGCGCACCAAAGGCATCTTAATATGGGCAAAGTCAATGACGGAAATCTAATTACCAACAATAAAGGTATCAAGATCTTCAAAAGAGCTTGCGCTTTCTCTAATCCAATCTATCAAGATCTGTCCTCATTGCATATTGCTCCGGGGAAGACGCAGAGTGAGGATATTGAAGCCGAGCCATGGGGTTTAATAATAATAATAAAAAAACTTTCTTCAAAGCTCCACAATCTTCAAAGGTTTCCAATAGCCTTTTAAAACCTTATAAATCAACTTTTCAAATAACGTTAAAGCCTTTTAAAAAACTCAAAATTGTCATTTTCAAACTTGCCCATGGATTGATTCACGACTACCGTTTATGGTGGGTTTCCCTTCGTACGCAGTTTTGTCCAAAAAGTTCAAAAATTCTCATGCCATTCAATTTTTCAAAGATGCTACAAGTGATCTATAAAAATAATTTCAAGGTTTGGTACACTAGGTATTGGTATTAGGGTCCAAGCCATTGCCGTAGCCATGAACTATTCAAAAAGATCACTCCAACTTTAGATTTCCTAAAATCACAAGAAGCTCTGAATAACACAACTGAAGATTAATTTTAAAGAAAATTACTTAAGGTCCACAACAGAAACCAACAAAAGCATATACTGGCTAAAGCCATGTTTGCGTTGTAAAATTCACCAGTATGCTATGTCAAAAACGTAAGATTGACCATAACGCCAGGATCACTAAATTAATGTTACCAGCTATAATACCGGGTTGACTGGTAATTGATACATACAGAGCTTGGCATTATACTTAGTAAATGAAGCATAAAGAATCTGGAACTAACATAGAAACTGTTAAATTATACTTTTTGAATATGAGATACTCGCAAACATTAATTGAATATGTACATATAAGAAATGCACGCATAGGGTTTCTAAACAGCACAAAGCCGGAACCCTCTGCGCATACACGGAAATTGACTGTTATGCTTAATAGGCCATGCCCAAAAATAAGAATTCGTTTCTTGGCCAACACACAGCAAGGCAGAGGTAAAAGGGCTCTGATACCAAATGTAAGAAATTCTACAGTTTCAACAGCGATTCTGCATGCGGAAAGAACTGAAAAGAATCGTTGAAACTTAATGCCCAGGGATACGAATTACCTCCAGCCATTGGTGATGTTTTGATGCAGGCCACAGTCCACTTGCTTCTTCTTCAGCACTCCAGCTTCAATCCAAGCAAAAGAAAAACATACAAAATTCTGAAGGCACTTCCAAGCTCTGCTATCTCAGCTAGATGGTGTAAAACTGAAGGGGATTAAGATATGAGCTTGGGGACCAAACAGATGAACATATAGCTAAGCTTCCATCAAGCTTCTAATAGCTATGTGTTAGATGTCCCACAAATCAAGGCAGAGAACTCGAATCAAAGTGATGGATCACTTTAGTAGCTCCCAATTATAAATTTAGTAATTGCAGTTGATTTTCTTAACTTAAGGAATGCAGTTGGTTTCCATAAGTTAAGGAAAGACTTCAATTCCATAATTGTAGGCAGCGATTATGCAAAATTAATGGAGCTTAACACTGCGTTCTAGATGTGTGTTAATTCCAAGCCCGTGCTCCTGGTATGTATTCTCTGCGAGTTTATTTGAAGTCTTGAGAAATGCGTTGAAGCAGTTCCTGGATAACCATTCAATGGTTTGGCCGTCCAAGTGTATGTCGTGCAGTAATGTGTACGCTTAACCATGAGTCTGAATCGTTGTCTTGACTGTGACTCTTGGTGTTGCGTGTTGTTGTGTTATACATAATGTTCTTTGTGCTGAACTCCATGACCGTTCTTCTATATCGTGCATTCCTTTTCATTGCTCATCCATGTGCATTGGTTGTTTTGGCCATGTACGCATGCATTGAGTTCTGTTTGAAGGCCAATATGTGTTGACTGGCTTGTTGAACGCCGCTCTTTTGCCTTCAATGTATGTGAGCGTGGATTCTGGTATGTGCGAGACCATTAAACAACTATGTTAGTGCTGCGTTGAAAATTGTGTATGGTGAGTTTGAATTGTTTAATAATGTATGGTTTGGTATGGTGTGTTGAATAATTTTGAAGGCCATAAATGCTTTGTGAATATTGTGGAGTGATGTGAGATATGTGCATTGGCCTTTTTCATATTGAATGTTCGTTATATATACATGGGTATATAGTGGTGTATGTTTGATGACATATATTATATGTTGAGCGTTGAGCCATATATTATATGATAAATCCATTGATATAGTGTTGGAATCGTAAGTGCATTGAAGTTGAAACAGTAAGTGAAATGGAATTATAAGTATGTTGAGGTTGAAACAATTAGTGCGTTGGAATGTGTGTTCAAATCTTGCATTAATGTTTTGGTGCTGCGCTAATTGAATGTTGCATTTGAAATTTCCTATGCGTTGAATGGTGCGATCAAAGACTAGTAAATATGTGTTGAAGATGCATTTGAAATCATGGAACGTTGGTATGTGAGTTGAATCGTCGGTACGTATATTGTTATGAGATTTGATATACATTATCAGTAGGCTTGCAATCATACTTAAAAAAAAAATACATAAATTATGAAATTCAAATAGAATTCATGATTAAGTAATCTCACAATGTATTGGCATGCTGAAGAGGCATTGAATGCATCCTAAATCTTTATATTTTTTTTTTTATATACAGTGGAATCGGCAACAGGGGCAGCCTCGCGACTCGCGTTACACGGGGTCGATTCTGACCGCTACCTATATAACCACTGGGAACATGTGCCCGCCCCTCTCCACAGCTCCGTTTTAGTCCGGGGGATTTGAACTCGTGACCTTCAGTGCGGAGTCGCCTTTCTAACGACTTCCCGCGATGTGATTACCAACTCGCCTACCCCCGTGGGGCTTATAAATACTTTCACTCACCATATATTTTTCCAAATTCCTCTTTCACTATATAGAGCAAGGATAGAATTCCTTGGTTATCCATATATGGTAAAGGTGTTGGAGCAGCACTTTAGAATTCCTTGGTTGTCCATATATGGTAAAGGTGTTGGGAGCAGCACTTGTGAGATTCACTTGATTCACCATTGAGAGAATATTTTTCACTATTTTTTTCATAACACGCTACTCAATTGCAGTGATCTAGCATTTGTAGCTATTTGTATTTACAAGTTCATTTATGGTCAAAGCTAACACCTATCTTAAGTTGTTGAAAAGATGGCCATAATTGATGATGCATACAAGATGTTGAATATCCTCATTCATTCCACTGTTGATGAGATGTTTAAAATCAACAAGGATACTTTGTCTGATATTAGAACTTGTTTGAAAAATGCACAAGAGAAAATAGAACTTGTGTAGCTTAAGTCACAGTTACAATGAGATGAGTTACAACAACGTAAGCATCATTCAAATCTTGTTTTTGTTCAGAACAATCCTCTATTTGAGGTTGAAACAAACACCCATCAACAACCAACACGTAATCAAGTTAGTAAAGTTGAGTATGATACCCACCAAGTACCCATTTCAAGAGTAGATGTGCACAAAGATGCAAAAGTTCAGTATGCACTTCCCAAGCCCATCATCGGACCTTGGGAAGATCTTGTCAGTAACAAAAAAAAACAAGCCTTGGATATAACAAGAATGTGTCCTCTTACATCCCAGAGTATTAAAAGCCAATCCAATTTCAAAGTGTTGGGTTTCTTTATGGCAGTTCATCTTCACCTATTCCTGCTCTCCTCCACAACAAAAAATTGTCAAATGCAAACACTGTAATCGAGTTGGCCATGTGAAAGATCACTATTTTGATCTTCATCCGTCTGAGTATTGTGGTCACACACTCATCATTCAAACAAATTCTTCATAAACAAATCTCCTACATGAACGGAGATTCACCTTGGATGGATTACTTCTTGGCAATGGAATTCAAAAATCAAAAAGATATTTCGCTCATATCACAAAATTTATTCATGAGTAATAAAAGATATTACAGTTTATTTTTCTTCATCTTCTCACCTTGTATTTGATAAGAGGGGAATTGATGGTCATCTACTAGTTTCAAAGATAGATCAAGCGAGCGAGCCACAATTTGAACCTACTGCCTGTAGTTACATCCAAAGACATCCATACCAAGGTAGCCAGAGATAGAGAAGCCCATACCCTTAGTATGGTACAAAGGAAGTAGGGTATGTTACACGTGTGCTTATACTTAGTAAGAAGACCATCATAGCTCATGCATTATTTGAGCTATTCTTCTCAAACATATGGTATATTTTGGACAAGTTTGTTCAATTATAATAATTGATATGCGAACAAATTTATGAGAAATGACGGACACTATGTGGAAGCATTCACAATGTTTCATCCCCATATCAATGGGTATATTGAGGTTGTTGGTATAATTTTGGTGTATCTATTAAGAACTTATATTATAAAACATCCCAAGACTTGGGATGAATAAATGATGCATATTCAACATGCTTTTAATAGGGCATTACATTTTCCACCCAAAAATCTTCCTTTAAAACATCAAAAAAATGCATGATGAGGAAAATAGAGAAAAAAAGATCATATATATCGATTTGAAAGCACAAGAGCATATCAATAAGATTTAAGAGAAGTACAATCTTTTTCATGTGAAATATAACACTCATCACTAATTTTGTGGCAAGGCTAAAGGTTTGATTCTATTTCAAAAAGGAACAAATGCAAGGGGAAACCATGAAGTTGAACCCTTTGAGATGCAAATCATTCGAAATCAATAAGTAGGTCAATGATAATTTTTTCAAATTGAATCTACATCCAACATGAGTATATGCATTGAAGAAGGTGGTGAATTTGTATTTGTTTAAATCATCCCTGATAGATGGAGAAGAAGTATAATATTTTCCTACAATTGAAGATTTTGTATTACATGCACTTGAGGATATGGAGGAGTATATAGTATTGAAAAATGGGGTTTGAGATACATGTAAAAGAAAATAAGAGGTATTAGAGATTGGAATCAAAGGGAAAATCCCAAAGAGAGCTGAGTTGTATTAGAGAAGTTGGAGAATTGTTTCCCCATCTCTTTGTAAATTCTTTTTGGCGACAAAAATCCCTCCACCAAGGAGGTGTGATTCAATTGGATCATGTAACAAATGAAATGGCTAAGTACTAAACATTGAATCTTCTCTCAAAGGATTAAATTAATCCTTAAACCTATTGTTAGGTCTTGGATATTGTATTTTAAAATATTAGCTAATGTGTCTTTTAAAACTTTGGTTGAAGCCTCATGTTAATCCTTGGAATGGGTTGAGTAGAGGTAAAGATGAGCTTGGATGAATTTGGAGGTGGAGTGTTACCTTTGCAATATGCCATTTACACCCAAGAGAAATAGACTAAGTAAATTTTTGTGGGGTGAAGGTAAAGAGATTATAGTATGGAAAATGGGGATAGACACCTCCAACCTTTGAAATATCTCTTGTTAAGGGAAATCAACCAAGGCTAAGGAAAAGGAAAGGTGTGGTGGATCCTTGGAGTACGATAAAGGAGGAGTGTACCTCCACCCAAACTAAAACCATGGACGACAAAAGCTTTGTAGAGGCAAGGTGAGGAGGGACATGGCTTAGAGTATGAAAAATGAATGATACATTTTCCCTTCACCCATAGAAAACAAACTAAGATAAAGGAAGGTGAGGTAGGACCTCAGAGTATGGAAAAGAGAGAATGATGACTCTTTCTCAAATAAAAGTACATGGAACAAAAGGTATGTGGAGGCAATGCAAGGTGGGGCCTGAAGTATGAAAAAGGGTGGAAAGGGAGGGGGATGGGTGCTACATTGATACCCTTTGCTCATCACCCCTAACTAAAAGGAACACAAAAATATTGAAGGGAGATATGTAGGTCTCACAACTAATGACCATATGTTATGTGGTAAGAGAAAAGGAACCAAAAATATTTTTTCTTATGCAATTGGAGCTCAGGCATCCACAAAGGATCATGTTACTAAATCTTGGAATCATCTAGCATTTCAAGAATGGGAGGACAAGTTAACAAATCCCGCAAGTAAGGAGAAGGCTATCGACACTGATTCTTGGGGGGATTAGCCCTCCAGTTGCTAGATGTCGATATAAAGAAACTGAGTGAAAACAAATGGGGGTTTTAATTGTTAGGGAAGAGAGAGTTTCTTTTACAATTAATTCAATTCTCGATCTTACAGAGAAGGAGAAATTGAAGTAAATAGAAAAAATAGAAAATTGGTCCTCGAAGGAAGAGTATGATAATTCAAGGGAGATTTTTGACTTGCTACCCTTGAGATTGGTCATGAGAAAAAGCTCTAATAAATCCCTGTAATATGTAATCACCTCAAATTTAATTAAAAAATTGAACATAACCAATTTCATTGTCAGAGCTTTCCCACATTGATGTTTTCTCTAAATATTTACCTTAAGTACACAATGATGTAATTATAACTGAGTAATAAACTTGAAGATAAACATTTAATAATTAATAGAAGCTTTGTATTGGTGAAGAATGTTGGCCATATGCTAATCAATTAAGGATCACAATGCTCCATTCCTTAAAGTCGGCTCATGTTAAGCTGTTAAGCTTGGATATTGAAGGAAAAATGATGAAGGATTTCCATTGAAATGATGTTCCTATGTTACACTAGAAACTCCAAGAGGCATCTAATGTGAGAAAGTGATCTCTCCAAACTTGCTTGCATAGCGAGATATTACTCCACTAAAGTCATTGGTCAAAATGATGTGATCTACTATTAAATTTTTGTGGCACACAATGCAATTTACATATAGGCATTAATCATAGTGTTGTTTATGATTGAAATGTTATGATACACAATGTGGTTTCTATGTTATTTTGTCTTCCCATTTTACATGTATTTTCCATTGTTTTATGATATAGCCTTATTTAAATTTTAATAAAACCTTTCTATTCTTAAATCAATGGTAAAACAAAACTATCTCATTTATAAATAAAAATATATAACTAAACCCTCGATAAAACCTAAATAAAATAAAAATCCATACTGCACATTTAAAAGAAAAAAAAACAAAATATGTGTATAGTTTTATTATAAATTTAAATGAAATAAATCAGGAAACACATTTGCCCATAACCATGACTTATTTCATTGCAATTTTTCCTCATTTTTTACTTCATTTATGGGCTATTATAAGAATTGTAAGCCATTATTGAATTGAAATCACTATCAATTTAAGTGGCATCTTTGAATGATTTTAAAGGAGAACAAAAGAGGAGATGATGGCAGGACTTCGTGCGTATAGGGTTTCTGCAGGGTTTATTGCCGCCGTCGCAGTTACGGATGATGCAGGGACGGATTGGGGACTGCCTGCAAGTCACATTGCGCTGCAAGATAAATTCAAGACGTGGCTTGGGGCCCTTGACGGAAGGATGAAACAGGTTTTGAACCATAGCAATCAGGTTTTTGATTGTTTCTTCCCCTTTTCGACATGTATCGTTTTCCTCAGGGCGAATCTGGACACCCCTTTTCGTTGTCAGGGGTTTTATGCTTTAAATATTTCGAATCACACACAGCAACAGATTGTTTCGCCCTCGTTAAAGGGTGATCTACCCTGGTTGTTTTGTTTTGATGGCGGAAATGGGAAACAGAGCCGAATGGCAATTTCTCTGTCCTTTTTTGGTTCTTCGAGGTGGCATGAAACGGATCCGCTCTCCCTCGCTCTCCATGTCAACAGATCTGGTCCTTATCTAGCGGATCTGGCAAATAATCAAAAGATGAGCCTCAGCGCGAGTTCAGATCATATGCCTCCCTTGGCCCCAACGAGGGACGGCATCCAACGGCCGATCTGGCAATCAGCTTCTGAAGGGAGGCTCAATCAGAATAGGTTTGGTTCAGATCCATACGATCTAGGCCATATCCGACCACAGAATGATCTGAGGCACCAGATCGACCTCGATCAAGCCTATATTCAGGGGCCAAATATGCCCAGAACAGAGTCATCCCAGACTGCCAGGTCTGGATACCAAATCTTTGTTAAAACGCCAAAAGGAACCACAAGCGTGATCTGGATTTATGACGGCGACAGGGTCTCAGATCTGAAGAACAAGATCGCTGATCAGACTGGCTACCCGGGTAAGGAACAACACCTGTTAAATGAGGGCAGATCGCTACAGGAAGGCAGAACCATGCAAGAATACAACATCAAGCCAGGCTCCACAATCATTCTCAATATGAGAATAAGAGGTGGAGCCGAAAACGCTGGAACTAGCTCACAAAACAAAGGGTCTTTTAAGGAAGCAGTGAAAGGCAAAGGAAAAAGTCCCTCAGCTGTCAACGAACCTCCGGGGCAGTACATTGTAGATCAGCTACCAGAGATCCCATCTATCTCCATCGAAATACCAGAGGTAAAAGAAATACATTCAGATTTACAGAAAAAAGCAGTTATTTGTAGATTTAATGGTTTTTGGCCTAAAACTGATGCACTGTATCAATGGATCTATTCGACTTGGACAAAAAATTGCCAAATCTACCTATACCCAAAAGGGTTTTTTATAGTATGCTTTGAGACAGAAGAAGAACGGGAAACAGTTCTCAACCAAGGGCCATGGTTCTGGGGCAGTGCTGGACTTTTCATTGTACCTTGGTTTTCTGATTTCGATGCCAACACCATGGTGGTATCAAGGATGCCAGTATGGGTTAGGCTGCACAATCTCCCTTTGCATTTTTGGCATGCAAAGGTGCTAATAGCAATTGGAAATACCCTGGGGAGAACATTAAAGTTAGATAGAGATCGATATCTGAAAGGAATATTTACTTTTGCCAGAATATGCGTTGAGGTAGATCTCAGCCGAGGACTACCTGAGAGCATCATTCTGAATTTCAATAATACACAGTGGAAACAACCCCTCGACTATGAGAATACTGCCTTTAGATGCCGGGGATGTCAACAAACTGGACATCTGTACAATGCATGTCCAAATCAAAATAAGAGTAAACAACAGCAAAGGAAGCAGAAAGGATGGCAGAACATAGATGCCGTATATAAGAAGACAGCAACAGCAAAAAAAGAAGAACAAAATTCAGCAAACGAAAAGGATCAGGATAATAAGGATAAGGAGACAGATGAGGGAAAGGAACAAGAGACCCAGATGGAAGCAGGTGGTAATAAACGAAGTCACAGCCCTGAAGGATCGGATTCAGATAAGGAACAACCAATGTGTACGATGGAAAACCAGCTAGCCGTTCTTGACTCCCCTCCCAACACGGATGGTTGGCGAAAAGTGGAGAAGAAGAAGGGCAGGAAGACTTAGGTCAGCAGGGTTTTTCTCTAGGCTGCATTCCGGAAAATGGAGCAGCTCTCTTTTACATGCCTTTAGGCAGTGCTGTATATTGCAGGCTGTGTGATTTTTACCCACACAGCTAAAATGAATGCTTTTTGCATATGCTTGTAACTTTTTATTTTTAATAAAAAGTTCGATTTTTTCCTTGGAAAAAAAAAGTGGCATCTTTGAATAATATATTTGATAATGTCCATGTTTTGTAATTTATTATTTAAAAAACTAATTTATTTGATTATGATTAATGTATTTAATTAGATAATTATTTTATGGAAAATGTTTATAATTTTCAAAATGTTTTATAATTGGGTTTTTTTTGGTCAAATAAGAGTGGAGCCTTCTATTAACCGCAAGAAAGATTACATATGTTACATGGCTTTACAATGTAAGGATCAACAAGGGCTAACCCTATGAAGGGTAACCAAATACATAACCCGAAACAAACCCGAAACCATCTAAGATCTCGTGAGATCCGACGATCACAAACACTCTCATCTCGGCAACATGTGCCCCTTTTACCTGGTTCACGGACCCGAAATGATTGTGAGCCATTGGTTTATAAAAGTTCGGGTCCATTTTGAAACTTAAGCTTCGATTACTTATAGAACCCGATGGTTGATCTGACGGTCCTCCGAGATATCGGAGCGGAAACCTGCACGGTCTTTAATTTCCTTTTCGGACCCGATGAGGATTATAAACCATTAAACTAAAGAGCATCGGGTCCGCTTTGGTGGTTAACCTTCGATTGCTTTTCCGCCTGATGGCCATTTGATTACAAAGGCTGTCAAGATCCGTGGCCGACGACCTACTAAGAGGCCTGTTGTTTACCAAGTGCCTCTCCCCTGTGGAAAGCTCTGTTTTAAGCATTTATCTTCTCCCTTTTTTCCTTTTCTTCTCTTTTTTATTTTATTTTTTTATTTAGAAATTAACTGTTAAAAATGACTTACACTTCCGCTTTCTCCTGCTTCCACTAGTCTTCCTTCTTGTTCAGTCCTAATAGTTTGGAAGTTTTCCATGTCTTTGTCTACTTGTCTTTGACAATCCTCATGCAATTTCCCCGAGGGTGTTGAGTCCCATGCATATCTGCTGTAAATTTGTTTTCAAAACACTCCTTCATTCGCCAAACGATCAACTAGCATATTGGCTTTTCGTCGCACATGAACAAAGCTGGTCATTCTTAGGGTTTGTAGGTGGGAATGAATACATTGAAAGACCTGTAAAAGTTGCCAATGTTTTGATACTTTTCCATGTTGCTTTTCCATTACAAATCTTCGTGGCCGCATTAATAACCAATTCCGACTCTAATTCAATGATGACATTATGAGAATTTGACTCAATTAGTATTTCGAGGCACTGCTCTAAGGCCATGAGATCCGCCATGTTATTTGTGGAAGTTCCGAGATGACTATGAAAGATGTCCTTTATGCACCCATGCTCATCTCTGATGACCCCGCCAAAACCAGCCATCCCTGGGTTACCTTTGGAGGCTCCATCTATGTTAATTTTCAAGAAACCATGAGGAGGAGGTTGCCAAAAATCTTTACCAACATTTATCCAGCTCACATCCTTGTGTATGCTCTGGGGAACTAGCGAATGGAGACCCAACTATAGCAGTATACGAGTGTCCTGGGGTAGAGTCGGGTTCTCAAGAGGTCTCCCTAACATGGCACCAACAATATCTTTGAGCTGTCTTAATATCTGTGCAATAGTGTTCTGGGTTGAGCCAGTTTTGCCCTTGAAAATCCTACCATTGCGTTCTTTCCAGACGTCCCAGATTAAGAAGCCTGGAACCAGAGTCCAAGCATTGTTGATGATCTCATTTCCTGAGAAGTTCCTTCTCCAATTCCTCAAAGTGTTGGTAATACTGAGGCCATCCCTGTCAGTTTTCCTGAAGACTAAGGCCACCCAATCCCACAATGTTGAGGTGAAGGGGCAAATGTTGAGTAAGTGTTCCATCGTCTCCTCTTGTGTACCACACAGATAGCATTTGGATGGGCCAACAAAACCTTTCTTTAGAAGATTTTCCCAAGTTAGAATTTTTTTTTGTTGAACTAACCACATGAACAACTTTATCTTCATCCAATGCGGGTGCTGCCAGAGGTTCTTCCATGCCTTATCAGGGTTTTGATAATCCAACCCTAGAGATATTTGTTTGGATTTTTTGAGGTTAAAGTTACCTTCTATGTTTCTTCCCCATCTTAGTTGGTCAGACGAGGATGAAACCAAAATCTTCCTTTGTTCCAAGTCCATAGCAAGAGAGTTTGCCTAAGCTTTCAAAGGGATCTCTTCCCGGTAGCCTAGATCCTTCCATATTCTCCATTTTCCATTGTTCCTTATCTGCTCCCAGAAGTCACTTACCATGTATAAACATTTGTTGTTGATTTCATTCTTGAGATCAGTTAGTTCTTCCATAAACAGGTTTGGTTCTTGCTGCCAGTTGTCCTCCCAGAATCTTGCCAGGTTCCCATATCGGATCTCCCAGAAGTTGTGCTGCTGGACAATGCCTCTATTTTCCCAAGCAAGATTCTAAATGTGGGAGCCCTTGATAAGCCCAGACATTCAAATATGATCCCTTTCCTGCCAACTTTTTGCATATTTCTGTTTCCAAAGCTTGGCCCATGGGGTTGCTGATTCCTTGAGCCACCTCCACCAAAGCTTTGTACCTGAAACTCTACTGAGGATTTCGGGGTCATGAAGCCCCGAACTTCCATGGGCCTTAGGTTTTCATAGCTTATCCCAAGATACCAAAGCCCATTTCTTTTTCTCTTCCCCTTTGCCCCAAAGAAAATCTCTTTGAATGTTCCTGATCTGTTGTAAAACTCCTTTAGGAACAGGAAGAGCAGACATTATGAAAATGGGTATGGCCTGTAGGATAGCTTTTGTGAGCACAAGGCACCCTGCTAAATTTAAAGATCTGCATGTCCATTTCCTGACCTTATCCTGAAGTTTGTTAATGACCGGCTCCCACACTCCCCTGCTTAGAGGTTTGTCTATAAGGGGCATTCCAAGGTACTTAGAGGGTAACTGATCCCTTTGGAACCCTAGAATTCTGGTAAGATTTCTCTGAATAGTAATGTCAGTGTTAAAAAAGAAAACTTTTTATTTGTTAAGGCCTACCTCTATACCAACGGCCATAGCAAAGTCATTCAAGATTTGTTTAAAAGCTTTAGCTTCTTTGACCGTGGGAATGCCTTGCAGCATAGTGTCATCCACAATTTGTTGGTAAGTTGAGGTCGCTCCATCTATGGTGAGTTTCAAACCCTTGATTCTTCCTTCAGCACTTGCCATTTTTATCGCTCTGCCTAGCCCTTCCATCATGAGCACAAAGAGGAAGGGGGAGAGCGAATCTCCTTGTCTTAGTCCCCTAGAAGGCATGAAGGTTCTTGGGGGTGAGCCATTAATCATGATTAAAAAACTGGTCGTGGATGCAAGGGCCATAACCCATCTAATCCAATTGTGGTCAAAACCATAAGCTTTCAACACTGCCCTGATGTAAGACCAGCTTAGCTTGTCATAAGCTTTCGCTAGGTCAAGATGTATGATCATACCAGCTTGCTTGTTGCTCTTTAGAGAGTGTACCATCTCATGATCTTGTATGATATTGTTGAGAATTTGTATTCCTTCCACATAACCAGTTTGCTCCTCTAAGATGAGAGCTGGAAGAAGGGGCTTGAGTCTTTCAGCAATCACTTTTGAAATAATTTTGTACACGACATTACATAAAGCTATGGGTCTGAATCTATCCAGCGTGATGGCTTTCTCCTGCTTTTGAATCAAAGCTATGAAAGAGGAATTGAGAGTCTTTAGGACCGACATGGATCTTCTTAAGTCTTCCACCACCTCAAGGATGTCTTGTTTGACTGTTTTCGAGTATGCTTTGAAAAAGTCCACATTGAAACCATCTGGGCCAGGAGCTTTCCCATTTTGCATCTCGTTGATAACTTCACTGACCTCATCTTCAGATACTGGCCTATTGAGATTATGATTGTCTTCCCTTGTGACAAGCTTGGGAATGTACCTTGTGAATTTATTAATGAACTGTGACCTGTCTAAGAGAGGCTCCTTTGCAATGCTAAGGAAGTGTTGTACTAGGACAAATTCCATTTCTTTGTGGGTGACGAGCTCTTTCCCTTGAGAATCTTTGAGTTTTAGAATTATGTTGTGTGACCTGTGACTCAAAGTTGACTTGTGAAAAAACTTTGTGTTTCTTTCCCCTTCTTTAATCCACTGTACTCTTGATTTCTGTCTCCAGAAAATCTCCTCTTGCCTGCACCTGTCATCCCATTCCTTCTGAAGAGCATCTACTTGAGATTTCCTTTCCTCGTTAAAGCCATCTGTGATCATGAGCTGATTAATCCCCTGAAGTTTTTGTTCAACTTCTTTTTTGGCTTCGAAAATGTTACCAAACTGTTTTTTGTTCCAATATTTGAGTCTGACTTTGATGTGTTTAAGTCTTTGTTGTAGCATGAACATTTTGGTGCCTTGAAAGGCCAACTCTTTCATCCACTATTTATCAATATTGCTGGTGAAGTCAGGGTGAGAAAGCCAGACATTTTCAAACCTGAAAGGTCTGTTCCTTGGTGTGCCCATAAAAGTGGCTTCAAGCTGGACAGGCTAGTGGTCTGAGCCTCCAAAAGGAAGGATTAAAGCTGACATGTCAGGGCCTATGAGAAATAGGTCCTTTGAGATCATGAATCTGTCTAGTTTAGAGGCAACTTGAGAAGCCCCTCCTCTCTTGTTGTTCCAGGTGAAGGTGCCATTTATTGTTTCAACATCCACTAATCTCATGTTATTTATGAAGTTCTAGAAGGCAATGGAGTCTCTGCCTAGTGTTTTGGTACCCCCTTTTTTCTCTGTAAGAGATTTGATCATATTGAAATCCCCTGCTAGAATCCAGGGTATATTAGGATATCTTTGTCTTAGCTCCTCAAGGGAAGTGAGAAGCTTGAGTTTGTCTTTTAGTTTTTGAGGACCATAGACATTTGTAATCATGTAACTCTCCTTATCACCCACTGGTTGTATTATCAACGAAAGATAGTTCCTGGATGCTTCCACGTCTAGGAATCCAAGTTTTTAGGGATCCCAAAGCGTAAGAATCCCTCCTGCCGAGTTGTCTGCCTTAACCTCTAGATACTCTCAACCATTTGTTGTATATTTCTCTGATTTTATCCATCGAGCATTTTGTTTCTTGAATGAAAACAATGTCTAGTTTTTCTTCTTTTGTTTCCTTTTACTTCGTAGGCCCCTAATATTCCACGCTGTAAACTTCATTAAGAAAGGTTTGTAAAAGAGTAACTAGTGAGATCTTTCATCTTACCTAAGTTGATCATGAGTTTTCCACATTCTGTCAGCAACTCATTCTGTCTTTTCCTTTCTCTTTTCCTACCCGGGTTCTTGGAAGAGTGCCTCGGTGTTTCCTCCATTGTCTTCATCCCTCTATTTTCTTAGTTGTCATGGTTTCTTTTGACTCCGTAACTCTTCGATTGGGATCTCCATAGGAAGAGTTGTGAACCTTGTCAAATTCCTCTTTTGGCAGGGAGTCAACTCCTTTGGTAATACCCTGCTCCAGAAATTTTTTTAGATCCAAGTTTTCCTTCTCAAGAATCTCCTGTAGTTCATGATCCTATGTTCCCGAGTCACTTGGGGTCATCTCATGGTCTCTGCTGAGCTCCACTATGCTCGATAGATCATCCTGTTGCTGGCTGTTCTCTGGTATGTCCTCCATGCTAGTATCCCTATCCTTCTCATTGGTCTTAGTCTCTGATTTCTGGTTTTCCCTGTTGTTTCCAATTTCTTCTTCTAATATTTTGAAACTATTATGGCTTAGTTGTCTGTCCTCGTTGATTTTCTTTTGGTGCCGCTTTCCTCCTTTCCCCTTACCCTTGGGATCTTTGCTTGCGGTTGTTTTTTTGTTGCTTTCCAGGTTGTTTAATGGGCAGTCTCTGTATAGGTGCCCATGTTCATGGCACTTGCGACACCTAAATGGGACATGCTCATAGTCCACCGCATGCACCCATTCCTCATCATAAACTTCTAAAATGATCTCGTCTGGGAGTGCCCTAGATAGGTCCATTTCCGCACAGATCTAGGCAAAGGAAGTGTATTCGCCTCTTAATGTCGCATATGATGTCTTTATAAAATGCCCTAGTTTATTACCAATAGCCTTTAGAGACTCTGGCAGCCAATAATCTAAAGGAATGGAGTAGAGTCTTATCCATATCGGTACTGAAGTGAACATTTCTTGTTCTAGGACAAAGTTCATCACCCATGGTCACATGTATAGGCCTGCAGTAGCGTAAAAATAGGGTCCTCCCTCGAACACTCTGTCTTTAGATTCTAAGCTCGTAAACACCACCGTGAAGAAACCCTTGGATCCAAGGTGAAGGTTTATTTCTCCTTTCGGTTTCTAGTGGTACCTTATCCATGCATGTAAGGCCTTCTCCGTCAACCAAGTTCCCATAAATTTGCATATGATTGTGTGTTTTGCCATGTGATCTCTATGCACCTGTAGCACTGGGTCACTTAAAACAACCTGAGGAGTGATGGTCGACTTGGGTTTGCAGCCCCCTATCGCCCTCAAAGGTGCAACTTTCTGACTGTTGCCCTCTTTCCTCTTCTCCCTGCTATCTTCCTCATGATTTGCTCTTTGTTCATGAGATTTGATATTTCCTGTGTTAGTGTCCTCAGTGATCCCCTCTGTTGGTTTCTTGAAGTGATGCAGATCAGTTTCCTTGTTTCTGTTCGCGACTATGTGATTGTAGGAGGGAGCAGAACTCCCTCCTCCACGACCCGCCATGGTCACCAGCTCCAAACCCTGACTCAAACCCTAGAAAAAAAAATTCACAATCAACTGTTCCGTTTTATAATTGGGTTATTATAAATATAAAGTTTTTAATAAATTTAATGAAAATATGAAAATTAGTACATATTTATAGATATAAAAAATATTTAAAAATTTTATTATTAAAAATTAAATTAAAAATAATTTTAAATAACATATTTTTATGAATGGTCCAATTGAATTAAAGCAGAATTAGTTTTACAACTTTTTATTATAGAATAATTGGAAAGTAGAAAACAAGTTTTTATTTTAATTAATTTATAATATAATATATATATATATATATTGATTGATAAAGTAAGTGTAAATTTTTATTAGCTTTATAATGAAAAAGTATAGAAAAATTTCTAATACTTTATAGGATAAAAAGTTTTCTCTTTTTATAATACTAAAAAAGTGAAGGAAACACATTGTTTTAGAATGGTGTGGGATAATATTTTTTTATCTTTTTCTTGATACTTAAAAAAATGATGGGAAAAAAATTTATATATATAGAAATTGAATATATATATAATTTCAATATATATATATATATGTCAATTTCAATTTCAAAATATCTATAATTCAATAATAAACTCTTAATTCATTTAAATTATGAAAGAAAAAATAAGAAATACCCTCATCAATGTTTCTTATTATAAAAATAAAATTCTAAAATAGATCAATCTTTCAAGACTTTTTTTTTCCTAGAATATAAAAACAAAATTTTAAATAAACTAATTTTTAAATATTTTTTCTCCTTTGAATCTTATATGTCAAAATGGTCTCCCTTTAAAATCCTCAATATCATGATAAAATTTAATTCACGTAAATTATTAGAATCTTTGCAATTTAAAGTGTACAATACCCCGTAGCAACATCATCATGCATAGTCAAAACATGAGTAACTAAAACATTCCCATGGTGATTTGCAAGACATCTTATGAAATGTCTCTTGGTTTGAGGCTGTCTTATTTCTTCATTTTAAGGAAGACAAACTCTTGGATTCTTAATTTATTTTTTTGTATTTGCAAAAATCTAGCTTGGATTTTTAATTTATTTTTTTTATCTGAAAAATCTAGTTTTAAATCAATTGGAAACAATTTTAAGTTATACTATAAATAATTCTTGGTTCAAGATTCTTGTATTATTTGGGAAAACAAAAACTTTTATATTCTTAATTTATTTATATTCTTAATTTATTTTTTGCATTTGAAAAAATCATAAAAATAATATTAAATTATATTACAAAACCAAAAAAAAAATTCTACTACAGAACCAAAAAGATGATGTCCACTAGATTCCCAATATCTCATCTCACCCTTGCCAAAACTACCAACAAAAATTAGAGTATGACACTTTGACCTTTAGCAACACTAGATTCCCAATATCTCATCTCACCCTTGCCAAAACTACCAACAAAAATTAGAGTATGTCACTTTGACCTTTAACAACATTAAACCTTTGTAGCTATTACAGTCCTATTCATGAAACCTCAAAACTAACCCCCACAAAAATTAGAGTATGACACTTGACCTTTAACAACATTAAACCTTTGTAGCTGTTACAATCCCATTCATAAAACCTCAAAACTACCCAACAAAAACTAGAGTATGACACTTGACCTTAACAACATTAAACCTTTGTAGCTGTTACAGTCCCATTCATAAAACCTGTGTACTAGTACTGGTTGCAGTCGATCTTTATAATTTGCCTCAAATTTCATAACATGCATTTTTTATATATGGTATAAATAGGGACGGAAAAACAACCATTTTCGGATCTGTATAATCTTGCTGTATTTACATCCGAGTATCTATATTCCCACAATTTGTTTTCCTGTGATTGTAATACGGACTTTTTCTGATCTTGCTGCGTATGCCCTGGCTTTCCCAAACTTAGAAAAAAAATTAAAAAAAAAAATGACCAGATAAAAAAAAAATCTATACAATACGATAGTGAAGAATTAAACAATTTCCTCCCAAAACACACTGCCAGACCCAATCTTTTATTACAATTTAATATACCAAATCCATACAGTACTCACAGGTTCAGGGATTTCAAAATTATAAAACAGCAGTAAAATCATGATAACCTAGGGGTGATTCAAGAAAATGAATTAAAGGCAGAAGAGCATTTAACAAATCAAGCCAGGGTTTAGTTACAGAGCGCCGGAAAACCTCGTCGGTCAGCCGAGAAAAATATGTACTCGGATAACAAGAGTGAAAATCGCTAAGAGCCCGAAAAATATAAGGGTGTGCATCAGAATCGATCTGCCGCTAGTCTCGAGGTTGCTGAATTCTAAGGTCCGCCATTTGCCGGGGAACTGAAACAAGAGCCCCGGCGACAGCAACACGAACAGAACCACTCCGACCGCGACCGGTCCCCAGTCCGCCATTGCTATCAAATTTGTGAGCTGTCTTCCACAGACCAAAATAAACCACACGGATGCGGAGAGATGGAATATTTGGAAGCCCAGATGTGAGCAACTCAGGCGGGTGGATCAAGAAAGGGCGAAAAAATAGGAATCCGGAAGGAGACCCAAAGGTTGCGTGTTCGAAACTCTTAGAATATGTCTTGCTTTTAAGGACTAGATTGGGCTTCAAAGTCAACCGGATATAGAATGATTAGTTCAGCATAAAATTCACTAATTGCGGTTTGACGGAAAGGGCCACCTACAGGACAAATCTTTCACAGGGTTACATTTTCCTCCTACATTATTGATTTTTTTATTATGTGGAACTGAATTGATGTATTCCCCAGCTAAGCAAGATAAGGATATGAAGCTACGTCATGGGCCTTTCACTTGGGTTATGGATTTTGGCATTCACAGCTCAGTGCTACCCTGATGTGATGGATTCCATACCCATTCCCAACAACCTTGAACTTGTCTGGACTCTCTGGTAAACTTTAATGTAAAAAATATGTATTTTCAGAAACTAATTTTCAAAACCAATAAATTCAGATAGGGTGGAAAAATTATTAAGGAACTGTTTGCCGATCAAAAGTGGTTGGAATTTTGGCAAAAAAAATAAGAAATCTTGTTTTTTGAATCATGTTTTTGATGGTGGAAATGGATTCAGCCGCACCAAAAATTTGTGGAGCATTCAAAATTTTGAAGTTTGGCAACTATAACTTGGATTTACAAAAATTTCTGCAGATTTTATCAAAATCTTGCCAAAATTTCTGTAACCTGGATTTACGAAAATCTCTACAGATTTTATCAAAATCTTGGCTAAATTTCTATAATTTTCAGGACAAAAAGACAGTCTCGTTAGACTACTAAGAGTTGGTCTAATGATTTTAGTTTACTTTTAAAAAATTAAAAATTCCAAATAATTAAAGTTTTAGACTGAATTTTTTTTAACAAAATTTTATCTATTTTCCAAATAAATTATCAAAATATTTAATTTGTTATCCCTACTGTCACATGTTATAACACATTGAATATGCTTTTGAATATCAATTAATCCAAATTTAACAAACAAAAAAAAAAAAAAATTAACAATATTTTACAAAATTCAATTTATAAATCATTTTAATTTATTTTTCAAATATTTTATTTTTATTTTTTTCTCCATTTTGATTGGCTATAAATTTTATAATCTTATCGAGTAATGATGACCATGTATCATACATTAAATGTCAACTCTATAAAGTTTAAATTTCGTATAATTATGAAAAAAAAAAAACAAGTGTCACCCATTTATTCGTGTCAACCCCCACTTACAAACACAAGGTCATTTCACATGGCCAGTAGGTGAATGTTATATTAGCCCAAGGTTTGACTACCACTCAACCTGTGAGAATGGTGAGATGATAGGTTGAAAATTAAATTTAAATTATTTATAATATATTATATAATTTAAATGATTCATAATATATTAAATAAATTTATTTTTTTAATGTTTTTTTAAAGTAAAATAAAATTATATTTTAATAATTTATTAATATTTTAAAATTTTTATTATAATGGGAAAAATTTAAATCAAAATCTTCACAATTATAACTTGTTAAAAATAGTAAGCATATCTTTTGGATTAATCACATCACATCAGTGTTATTAACTTTTTTACTTCATTGCCAAAAATAATTCATAAAGAAACATGTAAATTTAATTAATTATTAGCTTGTTTATAAAAGTAAAATTTAATTAATTTCACAATTTCATTTATTGATAAAAACATTATTCATAAATAAGTTTATTTACTTATTAACTTTTTTTCTCGAAGGTGGCAAAACCTATCAAACTCAGGTGTCAAACCAACAGTGAGGACAGCCATCTCTGGCTGCTATCCGCGAATGTCGGTTTGACTCATCATAATTTCACAATTTTATTTATTGATAAAAACATTATTCATAAATAACTATAAGGATTAAAACCCTAATTCCTCTCTCTAACATATTAAATATATTACAATTCAATGTAACTTGTTATAATGATGAAATCTTTTATTAATAGATATAAAGATTTATTCAAAAATAAATGAAAGAATTCAACAAGGTATCCATTTTTATTTATTTGTACTGTAATATAGTAGTATTAATAATAATAAGTTGATTTTAAGGTTATAGTCAAGCCTACATCAAATTGGCTTGTGAGACTCTCTTATGTGTGAAACAAGGGACCTACTTCTTGTGCAGCAATTTGAATACTAAATCTAGAAAGGTGCACATACCTAGCCACTCTAAATTTGAACTTGCAAACCTCTTACTAGGAAAGCACATTTTCTTAACCATTAAGCCTACTCAAGTAGTTTTGTGACATAAAGATATGCCACTTGGAGTGATGCAGGAGCATCTAGCTGAGGGTACCATGGCCGGGTGTTTGGTCTCAGCTAAGGAGAACAGGTTCATTATCGTTTGGTTCATTTATATTTGTTGATCAAAACAGTATTTAGGGGCTTGTCTTTTATTTCATTATTAGTTAAGTGATATTTAGGAATAGTACAGTTAGATTAGGGTCATTACCGCCACACTGTTTTGTATTTTGTTCATCTGTCTTACAGCTGTCTTTTTATTTTAAAAAAATACATATTGAATATCTTACAGAGCAAGAAAACCCGAAAAGACCAAAGTGGTTACCAAACATGTAACTGTAGAAATAACTGAAGACTAACTGTAAATAGTTTGGGTAACTATATCAAAACAATACAAAAGCAAATGTAACACATTTTGAAAAAGGTTCGATATACCAGCACAGGAAAAGTAATACAGAAAGAGACAATTTTCAAAACCTGAGCATTTGAATCCATCTGTTATTAAATAGTCCGAGATTTATTTTCTTTATCTTTTCCTCTAATTATTATCTGTAACAAATAGACAAGCTGTACATTTTTCTATTACTAGAAATCCTTCTAGACAAGCAGAGACATGGTTTCAGAATTCAAATGACAGACAAGAGACATAATATTAACAAGAGGCCGAACAGGTAGTTCCAGCAACATTGTAAATTCTAGAAGCATGCGAGCAAGCAACAGCCACAACATCTAACTAAACAAATACAGTCACTGTAAAATGTATTCACGAGAAAGGTAATCCTGAGCTTTGAAATTTCTTTCTTTTCCTTCATCTTTATAGACAGTTTAGCGTTAATGCTGGCATACAAAATATACAAATGTAAAGTGCTCGAGACCCACAATCGTAAGGCCGAACAAACCCCTCTTCCGGGAGGAAAAATAGACAATGAGGGTTAGGGTTATAACCCTGAACAGTCACAGTGCTGTAGAAGAAAGCAAGATTATACACAACCAAGACCCGGAGGCCGCTGAACATAAATAGCAGACGGACGGTGCTAAGACCCTCTGTTCCTAACCTAACAGTAGTCTACGCCAGAGAAGAAAGAAACCGAATAAGGAAATCTATGAACGGAAAGACTGCAACAGGGAGCGACCCTACTGATTTCATAGGGTTGAAATCTGAACAGTAGTCCAACCAGGAGCCAATCCCAACCTGCAAAAGACAACAGAGGCACATTAGCAACGACATTCCAGAATTCATGGTACCAAACGACGAGCAGTGGAAACATTCCATAACAGACTTACCAAAGTGATAGACAGTGCCGGAGGAACAAACTTGCCTTTGGGTCGCAACCATGAACAGGAAGCCTGCTCACGAGGAGCGACTATTGTTAGTCTTTAAGAAAAGTTGAGGAAATCAACTGTAATAGGGAAGGAAGTACTTGCCTTGCTAGAGCCGAACGACACTGAGGAAAGGGTCCTTTGTGGCCATGACCTGTGTCCGCAGCAAATTACCAACAAGTTAACCAAAGAAATAGTCACAAAGGTAGCCAGAAAATACCACTGGAGAAACCAAGAAAAGCGAGCTAAGGTAATAGAAGGAGAAACAGTGACCACAAGAAGAGCACAAAACCACAGAGAAACAGAGTAAACCCTCTCATGAAATCGATGAAGCCAACAACATAGTAACTGATCCAAACTAACCAAATAGCCGAAGAAGAAGATTGAGTAGAGTTATCCAACTATCCAACGGAGAAATCCATAGTCAGGTGTAGGCGGAGTGTCAAACTCGAGCTCGTTATAGTCACAAGCAAATTGGCGGAAAGAGCTCTCACCATGAGCCAAGAGAAATGAAAATGCAGGAGTGAAGTGAAGTGAGGGTTATGGTTTAGCCCAAGAGCGGGAAGGAGAACTGAGACCAGGACAATTGTCCTCTCACCTACCAGCGTACCGACAATAAATATAGTCATTAATATAAACAAATATCTACGCTAACCTTTGTATTACAAGCTAATCATAATTACTGTGATGCAATCGTTGCATTAATCATTGTTGTTTAGCGTTAATCCTTAAGTAAAGGGTTGGTCCCATCATATTGTGGTATCAGAGCAGGATTTGGAGTTTTCCTGAGAAATGGAAGTTGGAAGACGAGGTCATGGAAGAGGTGCTCGAAGAGTAGCAGAGGAAGGATTGCGGGAGGAGATTAGGATCCTTACTACCTGTTTGGAGGTAGTTGAAGCAGGAAGGAGAAGGGATCCGGAGGTAGGAGATGACAACGAAGAAGAAGCTATAGTTGTGACAGATGGATCAGATGAGGAAGGACCTAAAATTAGATTGTTGAGGTCGGTCCTATTGGCTAGTAGCAAGCCTAAGCCAGAAATTCCAAATTACAATGGCAGCTTGTCCACAGAAGTTCTGTTGGACTGGATTAGCGAGTTGGATAAATATTTTGAATGTGAAGAGGTCAGCGAAGATCGAAGAGTTAAGTTCGCTGCAACCAAGCTGAAAGGACATGTGGCCTTGTGGTGGGACAGTGTCCAAGGAGAGAGAAGAAGGATGAATAAGTTGCCAATAAAGAAATGGCCAAGAATGGTGGCCAAGATGAAAGGCAGATTTTTGCCCAAAGATTACCAGATTGCTCTACATCGGTTAGTGCAGAATTTGAAGCAAAAAGGGATGACATTGAAAAAATATACTGAAGAATTCTATTGGGTAAATTTAAGAGCCAGTTATACAGAGGATACTCCAGAAAAAACAGCAAGGTATGTAAATGGTCTGAGATTGGAAATATTGGATGAAATAAGAATTCTTTCCCCAAAGAAAATAGAGGAAGCTTACCAGAGTTCCATGAAGGCAGAGGAGAAGATCACAAGAAAACAGAATGCTAGGAGAGGAAGAGGACAATCCTATGGCAAAGGACGAACTGCCAACAATAGTGAAGAGGGCAGCAGTTCGAAAACTTCAGGAAGAGCGAAAAAAGGAGACAACACTAGAGGAGGAAGGCCATATCAGCGAGGAAGGGGAAATGGCAGGGGTAGAGGAGCTGCCTATCAGTGTTATAGGTGCCACAAGTGGGGGCAAAGGTCTTTTGAGTGTCCTGAAGCAGAACAAGCTTGTCAAAGAGGAGCGTATGATGCACAGCCAGAGGAAGCAGAGGCACCACCCCAGGAAGCAGAAAATATGCTAGAAACAGGGGAAGCCTTAGTTCTAAATAAAGTATTGTTGAAACCAGCAAAGGAGACAGTTGAACAAACTCAAAGGAAGGCATTATTCTGGATAGTTTGTAAGTTGCACGGAAAATGCTACAAGTTGATTATCGACAGTGGGAGTACGGATAATCTTGTTGCCACAGAGATGGTAGAGAAGTTGGGTTTGAAGCGGTTGAAGCATCCCACTCCCTACAAGGTATCGTGGTTGCAGAAAGGCCATCAATTGTTAGTTGACGAACAATGTGAAGTTGAGTTCCATATTGGCAGGTATAAGGACAAGGTTATTTGTGACATTATGCCAATGGACGTATATCATATATTGCTAGGAAGGCCATGGCAGTATGACCGGAAGGTAGTTCATGATGGAAAGACAAACTGTTTCAAGTTTGTCAAGGATGGGATTAAGCACACACTTGTGCCCATCAAGGAGGAAGAAGCTACAGAAACAAGTGGGACGAAAGTGTTACTCATGGGTGGACAATAGTTTTTGAAGCAGATTGAAGATAGTGAAGTGAACTATGATGTTGCAAGATGGCCAAAAACAGTGCTGTTGCACACAGAAATCTATGATTTACCTGCAGAAATTCAGAAAATGCTGCAGGAATTTAGCGACATTGTAGTGGACGATTTACCAGATAAATTGCTTCCTAAGAGAAGTATCAGTCATCCCATTGAATTTATACCTGGAGCTAGTTTGCCGAATAAGGCAGCATACCGAATGAGTCCTAAAGACAATGAGGAGATTAGAAAACAGGGGCAAGAATTGCTGGATAAGGGGTTGATAAGGGAAAGTCTAAGTCCCTGTGCAATTCCAACAATTTTAGCTCCTAAGAAAGGAGGAGAATGGCGGATGTGCATAGATTCAAGAGCCATCAACAAGATCATCATCAGGTACAGGTTTCCATTACCACGAATGGATGACATGATGGATTGTTTGATTGGGGCAACATATTTCTTGAAAATTGATCTGAAGAGTGGTTACCACCAAATTCGAATCAAGGAAGGGGATGAATGGAAGATAGCCTTCAAGACCAATGAAGGACTGTATGAATGGCTAGTAATGCCATTTGGGTTGAGTAATGCCCCTAGTACTTTTATGCGCTTAATGAATGAGATGTTAAAAGAGTTCATTGGAAAGTTCGTGATTGTATATCTGGATGATATACTGATTTTTAGTAAGACCAGAGAAGAACATTTTCAACATGTTCGAAGTGTGCTAGAGAAGTTGCAGCAAAACAAGTTGCTAATAAATCTAAAAAAATGTTCTTTTCTTCAGAAAGAATTAGTGTATTTGGGTTTTGTGATTGCAGAGAATGAGTTGAAGATGGACCCAGAGAAGATTGCAGCAATCATTAACTGGCCATCCCCAAAAAGTCTATTTGAGGTACATAGTTTTCATGGGTTGGCAAGTTTTTATCGCAAATTTATAAGGAATTTCAATGAGATCTGCGCACCTATGTTGGATACTATAAAAAAGGCAAGTCATCCTTTCCGTTGGACCAAGGCAGCAAAGAAAAGCTTTCAGTTACTGAAGAAGAAGATTATATAAAGACCAATCCTGAAATTGCCAGATTTTGACAAGCTTTTCCAGGTTCGTTGTGATGCTAATGGTACAACCATTGGGGCCGTACTCAGCTAGGAAGACAAGCCTGTTGCTTACTTCAGCAAAAAACTGAACGAAAGCAGACAGAAGTACTCATCTTACGACAAGGAATTTTATGCTGTCATCCAAGCATTGAAGCATTGGAGACACTATTTGCTAGGAAATGAATTTGTT
The DNA here is from genome assembly GCA_031772625.1 of Pinus tabuliformis. Classification (NCBI taxonomy): domain Eukaryota; kingdom Viridiplantae; phylum Streptophyta; class Pinopsida; order Pinales; family Pinaceae; genus Pinus; species Pinus tabuliformis. The sequence continues at coordinate 1,273,742,950 of CM062820.1, read as the reverse complement.
TTGTTTTCTGATAATTCTGCATTACAATACATGATGCAGCAGCATAAGCTGAAGCACAAACATGCAAAGTGGGTTAAGTACTTGCAAAGTTTCACGTTTGTCTTGAAGCACATCAGTGGACAGGCCAACAAGGTAGCAGATGCATTGAGCAAAAGAGCTTTGCTCTTACAGGAGAGCACGGTACAAGTGTTGGGATTCGAACATTTGATAGACTTGTATCAGACAGATGCGGATTTCAAGGAGGCTTATGAAGCTTGCCAAAATCCTTTGTTGAGGAACAATAGTCTGTGGCTAGACTATAATTTACAAGAGAAGCTGTTGTTTAAAGGGGGACAACTATGCATTCTCGATTGTTCGATGCGGGAGAACATCATCAAGGAAAAGCACAGTGGAGGTCTAGCTGGACATTTCGGCATTGATAAGACCTTAGATCAGCTCAGCCATTTTTATTATTGGCCAAGAATGTGAAGGGATGTGCAGAGATTTGTAACTAGATGTAAAGTGTGTCAGTTGGTGAAAGGACATAGTCAGAATACGGGACTCTACACACCACTGCCCATTCCGAGTAGACCGTCTACCAAGAACACAACAGGGTTACAATTCTGTGATGGTGGTAGTGGACTGGTTCTAATAAATGGCACATTTCATTCCTTGTAAAAAAACCTGCGATGCCACTCACGTGGCCCACTTATTTTTCACTGAGATAGTTAGGCTACACAGCCTGCCTAAGTCCATTGTTTCCGACAGGGACGTGAAATTTACAGGGCACTTTTGGCGCACCTTGTGGAGGAAGATGGACACACAATTAAGTTTCAGCTTTGCTTATCACCATAGACCGACGAGCAAACAGAGGTGGTAAACAAGAGCTTGGGAAACCTGCTACAAAGTTTGATCGGAGAAAATTCACGGATGTGGGATCATGTACTTGCCCAGGCAGAGTTCGCTTATAACGACTCACTAAATCGCAGCACAGGATACAGTCCTTTTCAGATCTTATATGGCATGCATCCTCGCGAAGTGCATGAGTTATGAGATCTAGGACAACAGGAAAGACGGAGTGCTGATGGGGAAGATTTCACCAAAGCAATGAATGACCTACACGAGCAGGTAAAGATGAAGTTACAGGACATCAGTCAAAAATATAAGCAGCGGGAAGATCTGAAATGGTAAGAGGTACAGTTTAATGTGGGGGATGAAGTCCTCGCGCATTTGTGAAAGGAACTTTTTCCCAGGGGTGCATACAACAAACTGAAATACAAAAAGATTGGCCCTTGCAAAATTCTCTGAAAATTTTCAGCTAATGCCTATGAATTACAGCTGCCACCTGGGATAGGCATATTGCCCATCTTCAACATGGCAGACTTGTTTCCATATACTGCAAGTCCTGAAGACGACAGTACTGCACGGCTTACATGGGACACACAGGAAGGGAGTGAGACTTGGATGAGACAAATGCCTTCAGCTCAGCCCCTTGAGATCGAGAGGATCCTCGACACTCAGGTGGCCAGGAAAACTCGGCGGAAGGAATACCTACAGTACCTGGTCAAGTGGAAGAACCGTCCCATAGAAGACAGTTCGTGGCTTGATGCCAGGCAAATACAACAGGCAGGCTATTCAGTCGAGGAGCTCATGGACCAGAGCCATGAATTTTTCTTACCCCAGGAGCCTGATGCAGGAGCATCTAGCTGAGGGTACCATGGCTGGGTGTTTGGTCTCAGCTAAGGAGAACAGGTTCATTATCATTTCGTTCATTTATGTTTGTTGATCAAAATAGTATTTAGGGGCTTGTCTCTTATTTCATTATTAGTTAAGTGATATTTAGGAACAATACAGTTAGATTAGGGTCATTACCGTCACACTGTTTTGTCTTTTGTTCATCTGTCTTACAGCTGTCTTTTTATTTAAAAAAAATAAATATTGTATATCTTACAGAGAAAGAAAACCCGAAAAGACCAAAGTGGTTACCAACCATGTAACTGTAGAAATAACTGAAGACTAATTGTGAACAGTTTGGGTAACTATATCAAAACAATACAAAAGCAAATGTAACACATTTTGAAAAAGGTTCGATATACCAGCACAGGAAAAGTAATACAGAAAGAGACAATTTTCAAAAGCTTAGCATTTGAATCCATCTGTTATTAAATAGTCCAAGATTTATTTTGTTTATCTTTTCCTCTAATTATTATCTGTAGCAAATAGACAAGCTGTACATTTTTCTATTACTAGAAATCCTTCCAGACAAGCAGAGACATGGTTTCAAAATTCAAATGACAGACAAGAGACATAATATTAACGAGAGGCCGAACAGGCAATTCCAACAACATCGTAAATTCTAGAAGCATGCGAGCAAGCAACAACCACAACATCTAACTAAACAAATACAGTCACTGTAAAATGTATTCACGAGAAAGGTAATCCTGAGCTTTGAAATTTATTTCTTTTCCTTCATCTTTATAGATAGTTTAGCGTTAATGTTGACATACAAAATATACAAATGTAAAGTGCTCAAGACCCACAATCGTAAGGCCGAACGAACCCCTCTTCCGAGAGCAAAAATAGACAACGAGGGTTAGGGTTATAACCCTGAATAGTCACAGTGCTGTAGAAGAAAGCAAGATTATACACAACTGAGACCCAGAGGCCGCTGAACATAAATAGCAGACGAACGGTGCTAAGACCCTCTGTTCCTAACCTAACAGTAGTCTACGCTAGAGAAGAAAGAAACTGAATAAGGAAATTTATGAATGGAAAGACTGCAACAGGGAGCGACCCTACCGATTTCATAGGGTTGAAATACGAACAATAGTCCAACCAAGAGTCAATCCCAACCTGCAAAAGACAACAGAGGCACATTAGCAACGACATTCCAGAATTCATGGTACCAAACGACGAGCAGTGGAAACATTCCATAACAGACTTACCAAAGTGATAGACGGTGCCGGAGGAACGAACTTGCCCTTGGGTCGCAGCCACGGAAAGGAAGCCTGCTCACGAGGAGCGACTATTGTTAGTCTTTAAGAAAAGTTGAGGAAATCAACTGTAACAGGGAAGGAAAGACTTACCTTGCCAGAGCCGAACGACGCTGAGGAAAGGGTCCTTTGTGGCCACGACCTGCATCCACAGCAAATTACCAACAAGTTAACCAGAGAAATAGTCACACAGGCAGCTAGAAAATACCACTGGAGAAACCAAGCAAAGCGAGCTAAGGTAACAGAAGGAGAAACAGTGACCACAAGAAGAGCACAAAACCACAGAGAAACAAAGTAAACCCTCTCATGAAATCGATGAAGCCAACAACATAGTAACTGAGCCAAACTAACCAGATAGCTGAAGAAGAAGATTGAGCAGAGTTATCCAACCATCCAATGGAGAAATCCATAGTCAGGTGTGGGCGGAGTGTCAAACTCGAGCTCGTTACAGTCACAAGCAAACTGGCGGAAAGAGCTCTCACCACGAGCCAAGAGAAATGAAAATGTAGGAGTGAAGTGAAGTGAGGGTTAGGGTTTAGCCCAAGAGCGAGAAGGAGAACCGAGACCAGGACATCTGTCCTCTCACTTACCAGCGTACCGAAAATAAATACAATCATCAATACAAACAAATATCTGCACTAACCTTTTGATTATCAGCTAATCATAATTACTTTGATGCAATCATTGCATTAATCATTGTTGTTAAGCGTTAATCCTTAAGTAAAGGGTTGGTCCCATCATGGAGAATCAAATGTAAAATATTTTTTTAATGGACAAGGATCCCTAATTAAAAAGTTATATTGACATTTAAAAAAAAAACAAAAAAGCTTTCATTGGTTTTGTAGGACGATACATTGTTGTCATGATACATACACGAGATACATTGCTTAGAGTGTATGAAACAAAAACTTTTTATAATTGAAATGAATCCTAAACCAAAACATTAAAATCATGTTCAAATGTAAAAATTAATTTATACCTTTCAATGTTCAAAAATTAAACTAAATAACAAAAAACACTAACTATACAACCTTATTTATTTTTTAATTTACTATTTTAAAATAGGTTACCCACACCATTAAAACAGAGTTTAAAAAATAATAATAATAATAATATATTCATGAAACCCTACTTAAAATATTGAAACAAGAAATTCCTTGTAAAAGTGTAATATTCAAGAAATACTTTTATCATTTCAAGGTTCTATGTAAGATTTTTGAAAAGTGAACAATTATAGAAGGAAAATCTTATTATAAATTTTTATGAATTATTAGAAAATATAAAAAGTGGAGATGGAACTATATAGCTTTTATGACATCGTGAAAACAAAAGAAACGTAACCATGAAAAGTTGTCCATAGTAAAACGCTCATTCTAAAGTTAAAGGAAGATTCTTATCACTTCAATATTGCATGCAAGATTTTTGAGGGGTCGATAAAAATATTCAAAAAGATAAGTGATAGCGATGGAACTATATAGTTTTTATAATATCATGATAATAAGGATAAACTATGAAAAGTTTTTTATATATATCTTTTTAATCTTTTCTTGTGAAACACTTGTCAGGATTCTATTGAAACTTTATTGTTCCATATCCTCAAAAACATTTCAGGTTTTCTTATTGATTCCATTCATTTTTCATGACTTAATTTATTGTTCTACTATTTTGTTTTTTATGATTTATTTTATTTTATTTTATTTTATCTTTGTTGTTATGATTCCGTTGTTATGATTCCGTTTGACCATGAAATTTTTTTCATGGTTTTGATCTTTATTGTCATGAATAATTCCAAGTGGTTTTCATAAAAACTCTATGGTTCCATCTCCATTTTTCATGGTTTTAATCTTTATTGTCATGAATAATTCCAAGTGGTTTTCATAAAAACTCTATGGTTCCATCTCCACTTTTCATGGTTTTGATCTTTATTGTCATGAATAATTCCCAAGTGGTTTTCATAAAAACTCTATGGTTCCATCTCCACTTTTCATAGTTCCAAGTAATATGTATCTTTATCAAATTCTATAAAAGCTTTATATTTCCATCTCTATATCTGCTACAGACTACAGATTGTTTTCATGGTTTCACTCTTCTTGAATTTTTGTATAATAATCCATGAATAACTTTATATTTCCATCTCTATATTTGTTAGATACAATAAGTACAAGTTGTTTTCATAGTTTCATCTTTGTTGAATTTTTGTATAACAATCAATGAATATGCCTATAGGGAAGACACCATTCCATAGGGAGATTACTAAAGGGAATGCTAAATTTGGTTTTGTATATATATTTGCTAAATATATAAAAGATGTATATAAGTAAGTGAAGCAATAATAGAAAAATAATAATTAAAAGTATAAGGAAAGAGGTGGTAAGAAGATAAGGGTGAATATATTCGTATAAGGAGATTTAACACTAGTGCACTTGAGTATATAATAAGTTGAAATTAATCAAATTTAGGCTTTTGTGATTTATATCTAGTTTCTAAGAAATTTTTAGAGAGACATACCATTCCAACAACTACAATGAAATAGTTACTTTTGATTGGATCAAAAATTAGGGGAAGAATTATTTTCTATATATATTATTTTTATATATAATTTTCGAATTATGAATCATACAAAGACATGATGAAAAATTGCTTTCAAATTATGCCAAATGAATTAGATGTCTCACACATATATATTTAATATTATAGATTTGTATTCATGCCATGGATTACATGAGATGAAGAATATGCAAGGTGGATTATTGATTGAATAGATCAAACTCTAGAGAAGGAAAGGGAAGTAGCAAAATTATTGGAAGATTGCAACGCTAAAAGATTGGAGAGGAAGGAGTACAAAGAGTACTCATGTAATGGAAGGGACATAGTTTTGAAGACAACATTAACAAAAGCTTTGGTGTCCAGCATGCGAGCATGATGCTCAGATTTCAATTGTATTAAATGGGTTTGACACAATAGCATCTCTAGCATAATCTCGCACACCCAAAAGATTCCCTTTTAATGAGTTTCTTTCATCTTGTTTTTGAGTGGTTTTGTTGCCCACAGAGTTTTTAATTCTAGGTATTAATGTTGTGTGTATCAAGAAGGGTTTTCAATAAGAAAAGTCACTAAGATGTTGATTAAGAAAAAAGTAGTCAAATCATTATTAACTTCTGGAAGAAACTGAGATTCAATAGATGAAAGTGATTCTATAATACAACCTAATGATGTTGTAGTGTAATGATATAGTCTTTGGAAGGAGATCGTGATATAGTTTACTTGAGCAACGATGAGATGATGATGCAAAATCTAAAGAAGTGATTGGAAATTAGAGGGTGAAGAGACTAAGTTTAAATTATCATCATCAATAACAGTTATCAATATTTTAATAAGGTTATAAAGTTAAAATATTTAATATTTTATTACAATGATTACACATTCTTATCTGTCTTCGTGTTTGCATCAATTGACATTTTTCCTTTTCTTTATTAAGATTCAATAAGCTAGGATGTATTTATATGTATTAAATAATATATTCCATTTGAATTTATGTATATCATGTAAGCATTGACTTTATTTATATGTGTTATTAATATTAAGTTAATTTTATTAATATATTTAATAATTTAGTATTTTATTTCAAATTATGTTTATTATTATTAAGCTATTTTTAAGAATGGTTTTGATTTTTTTATGTATTATTCATATTAATTTTAAAAATATAAAATATAAAAATATATATATTTCAATATTAATTAAAAAAAACTAAATATTTTGTATTTTTATTTTAGGATAATATAATTTAGTCATATAACTATTCATGAAATTACATTTTTCTATTATTTTAAAATAAAAGTATTAAAATAAAAATTAAATTATATCTATATTTTGCCATCTAAAAATTGAGTATTAATATTTTTTTTTAATTAATACTTTTATTTTAAAAATAATAACAAAGCCCCAACCATCATTGTTGACAAAGCCCCACCCATCATTTTTGTCGATTATCACCCCCATCACGGATTGACGGTCTTGTTTAAATGTTGTTTTATAAAATAAAAAATTTAAGTGTTCCTTAAAATAATTTTGAACTTCATCGATGAAGTTAAGAGATTGAGCATCAAATGTTTTTTTTTATATATTGATATTGAATTTTTCAGTTAATAATGAAATTGTTTTTTTCATTATTTAAATTATTTTTAAAATAAAAGTATTAAAAAAAATTCAATTATATCTATATTGTGCCATCTAAAAATTGAGTATTAATATATTTTTTTTTAGCAATTCTCTTACATTTTTAATCAAATTTTAAATAAAATTAATTGAAAAACATAATTTCAAAAGTTAAAAAATAAAATATTAAAACTGTATATTTATCTCAACAACTATATAGTTTAGCAAAAATAAAATATTGTCAGGTTAGAATTAGTTATATTAAAAATTTAAAAAAATAATATTAATTAAAATATATATATATATATAAATTCATGTTTTTTAAATTAGAATTGGGAATAGAAAACATTGGAATTTTACTAAATGACATTAATATAAAATTTTATTTTTAGTTATGAGTGAATCATGAAAATGTAAAAAAAAAATAGTTTTTAACCCAAAAAAAATGGAATTATTTATGCGGTTTATTTTGAAAAATGTTTTGTTCATTTCAATTATGTGATAAGATATAAAAATAATTATATTTTATTAATAGTTGATTGTATTAAATAGAAGATGTTTATGGGAAAAATGATAAAAATTTCATTGAGAGAAGCGATATCATAAAACACAAAAATGATTTTTTTTAATGGTTGTTTAAAAAAAAAAATGTTTAGGTTCTATTCATTATATTGATTGGTGTGTTTATTTTGGAACAAGTATGCTTTGTTTATTATTATTATTAGTGCAACCATATAAATTAAATAATTGATAAACAAAAATAAGGATTAATCCATGACAAACATTCAAATACTTAAAATATATCATAAAATTAAAAAAAAAAAATCATAAAATATAACTTTATTTAAATTATTATTATTATTAAATACAAAAATAATTAATATATAAATTAAACATTTATACATTTAAAAAGAAAATCCCCACATTTTACCATGGTTATTTTTAATTTTAATTAGGATTTGTTACAATGCCATGGGCCAATACCATGCTTTATCAATAACACATGCTCAAAAAGGATAAAAAGAGCATAACTATTTTTTCATATCAACCTTTGATTTATGTCTACTACTAAAAATATCTTAGAATATTTTGTAGAGGTTAAATCCTTATCATGCAATTAATAATTATAGACAATTACATGGAAAGCTCTAAGGTCATTGGTGCATGAGCTCCGGCAACACCTCCGGACTTGTTGGGACGACTGGTGGCTCTACAATCTGAACTAGGGATTGAGTTAGGGTTTGGTCGCTGGTAACCATGGCGGGTCGTGGAGGAGGGAGTTCTGCTCCCTCCTATGGTCAAATAGCCACGAACAGAAGCAAGGGAGTTGGTCTACATCACTTCAAGAAACCAGCGGAGGTGATAACTGATGATATTAACACAGGAAATATCAAACCTCACGGACAAAAGAAAATCATGAGGAAGATAGTAGGGAGAAGAGGAAAGAGGGTAGCAGTCAGAAAGCTGTGCCAGAACGAGAAACGTTCACTTCAGTACCGGTATGGATAAGACTATACTCCCTTCCTTTAGATTATTGGTTGCCAGAGTCTCTAAAGGCTATTGGCAACAAACTAGGCCATTTTATAAAGACATCAGATGTGACACTGAGAGGTAAATACACTTCCTTTGCCCGGATTTGTGTGGAAATGGACTTATCTGGGGCACTTCCGGACGAGATCATTTTAGAAGTGTATGATGAAGAATGGGTGCAGGCGGTGGACTATGAACATGTCCCATTTAGGTTCCATAAGTGCCATGAACACGGGCACCTATACAGAGACTGCCCATCAAACAAACTGGAGAGCAACACAAAAACAACCACAAGCCAAGATCTCGAGGGTTTCACTAAGGTGGGGGGTAAGGGGAAGGGAGGAAAGCGGTACCAAAAGAAAATCTACAAGGACGGGAAATCGAACCACAATAGTTTCAAAATCTTAGAAGAAGAAGTTGGAAACAACGGGGCAAACCAAGAATCAGAGACTAATACCAATGAGAAGGATAGGGATGCTAGCATGGAGGATATACCAGAGAATGGCTAGCAGAAGGATGATCTACCAAGCATTGTGGAGCTTAGTAGAGACCATGAGATGACCCCAAGTGAGGTCGGAACAGAGGACCATGAATTGCAGGAGATTCTTGAGAGGGAGAACTTAGATCTAGAGAAGTTTCTGGAGCAGGGTATTGCCAAAGGGGTTGACTTCCAACCAAAAGAGGAGTTTAACAGGGTTCAACAACTCTTCCTAAAGAGATCCCAATCGAAGGGTTCTGGAGTCAAAAGAAACCATGATAGCCAGGAGAGTAGAGGAATGAAAATAATGGAGGAAACATCGGGGCACTCTTCTAAGAACCTGGGTAGGAAAAGAGGAAGAAAAAGATACAATGAGTTGCTGACCAAATGTGGAAAACTCATGATTAACTTAAGTAAGATGAGATATCTCGCCAGTTACTCCTTTACAAACCTTTCTTAATGAAGCTTACAACCTGGAACATTAGGGGCCTAGGAAGTAAAAGGAAACAAAGAAACCTGAGTAGTAGAATAAAAAAAGAAAAACCAAATATGGTTTTTATTCAGGAAACAAAGTGTTTGATGGACAAGATTAGAGAAATACATAGGAAATGGTTAAGCAAGTATGAGTATCTAGAGGTTAAAGCAGATAACTCGGGAGGAGGGATTCTTATGCTTTGGGATCCCCAGAAACTTGGTATCCTGGATGCAGAAGCGTTAAGGAACTATCTATCAATGGTGATTCAACCTTTGGGTGATAGGGATATTTACATGATTACAAATGTCTATGGTCCTCAAAAACTAGAAGACAAACTCAAGCTTCTCACCTCCCTTGAGGAGCTGAGAGAGATATATCCTGATATGCCCTGGATTCTGGCAGGGGATTTCAATATGATAAAATCTCTTATAGAGAAAAAAGGTGGCACCAGAATACTAGGCAAAGACTCCATTGCCTTCCAGAACTTCATAAACAACATGAGACTAGTGGATGCTGAAACAATAAATGGCACTTTCACCTGGAACAACAAGAGAGGAGGGGCTTCTCAAGTTTCCTCTAAACTAGATAGATTCATAATCTCAGAGGACCTCCTTCTCACAGGCCTTGACATGACAACTTTAATCCTTCCCTTTGGAGGCTCGGATCACTGGCCTGTCTATCTTGAAGCCACTTTTATGGGTACACCGAGGAACAGACCTTTTAGGTTTGAAAATGTTTGGCTCTCTCACCCTGACTTCATTAACAATATTGACAAATGGTGGATGGAATATTTGCCCATTCAAGGCACTAAAATGTTCATGTTGCAACAAAGACTTAAACACATCAAAACTAAACTCAAAGATTGGAACAAAAAAAAGTTTGGTAAAATTTTTAAAGCCAAAAGAGAAGTTGAACAGAAACTCCAAGGGATTAATCGGATCATAATCATAGATGGTTTTACCAAGGAAAGGAGAGCTCAAGATGATTCTCTTCAAAAGGAATGGGAAGATAGATGCATGCAAGAGGAGATTTTCTGGAGACAGAAATCGAGAGTACAGTGGATTAGAGAAGGGGAAAGAAACACAAAGTTTTTTCATAAATCAACTTTGAATCACAGGTCACATAACAAAATTTCAAAACTTAGAGATTTTCAAGGGAAAGAGCTCGTCACCCACAAAGAAATGGAATCTGTCCTAGTACAACACTTCCTTAGCATTGCAAAGGAGCCTCTCTTAGACAGGTCACAATTCATTAACAAATTCACAAAGTACATTCCCAAGCTTGTAACAAGGGAAGACAATCACAATATTAACATGCTAGTGTCTGAAGATGAGGTCAGTGAAGTTATCAATGAGATGCAAAATGGGAAAGCTCCTAGCCTGGATGGATTCAATGTGGACTTATTCAAAGCACACTGGAAAACAGTCAAACAAAGCATCCTTGATGTAGTGGAAGACTCAAGAAGACCCAGAACGATTTTGAAGGCTCTCAATGCCTCTTTCATAGCTTTGATTCCAAAGCAGGAAAAGGCTATGACACTGGATAGATTCAGACCCATAGCTTTATGTAATGTGGTGTACAAAATCATTTCCAAAGTGATCGCTAACAGACTCAAGCCCCTTCTTCCAGCTCTTGTCTCATAGGAGAAAACTGGTTATGTGGAAGGAAGACAGATTCTAAAATAACATCATACAAGCTCATGAGATGGTACACTCCCTTAAGAGCAATAAGCAAGCTGGTATGATCATACAAGTTGACCTAGCGAAAGCGTATGACAAGCTAAACTGGTTTGACATCAGGGCAGTGCTGAAAGCTTATGGTTTCGACCATAAATGTATTAGATGGGTTATGGCCCTTGCATCCACGGCTATATTTTCAATCCTGCTTAATGGCTCAACCTCAAGAACCTTTATGCCTTGTAGGGGTCTCATAAAAGGAGATCCACTCTCCCCCTTCCTCTTTGTGCTCATGATGGAAGGGCTAGGCAGAGCGATAAAAATGGCAAGTGCTGAAGGAAGAATCCAGGGACTGAAACTTACCATAGATGGAGCTGCTTCAACTCACCAAAAATTTGTGGATGGCACTATGCTGTAGGGCATTCCCACTATCAAGGAAGCCAAAGCTTTTAAACAAATCTTGAACGACTTTGCTATGGTCGTTGGTATAGAGGCAAGCCTTGACAAATCAAAAGTTTTCTTTTTTAACATTGACATTGCTATTCAGAGAAACCTCACCAGAATTCTAGGGTTCCAAAGGGATCAGTTACCTTCTAAGTACCTTGGAATGCCCCTTATAGACAAACCTCTAAGCAGAGGAGTGTGGGAGCCGGTAATTAACAAACTTCATGATAGGATCAAGAAATGGACATGTAGATCTTTGAATTTTGCAAGGCGCCTTGTGCTCACAAAGGTTGTCTTGCAAGCCATACCCATTTTCATGATGTCAGCTCTTCCTGCTCCTAAAGGAGTTATGCAACAGATCAAGAACATTCAAAGAGATTTTCTTTGGGGCAAAGGGGAAGAGAAAAAGAAATGGGCTTTGGTAGATTGGGACAAGCTCTGCAAACCTAAGGCCCATGGTGGTTTGGGGCTTCATGACCCTGAAATGCTTAGCAAAGTTTTGGGTGCAAAACTTTGGTGGAGGTGGTTTAAGGAATCAGCAACCCCTTGGGCCAAGCTTTGGAAACAAAAATATGCAAATAATTGGTAGGAGAGGGATCATATCCGAATGTCTGGGCTTATCAAGGGCTCCCACATTTGGAACCTTTCTTGGGAAAATAGAGCCATTTTCCAGCAACACAGCTTCTGGGAGATCCGAGCTAGGAACCTGGCAAGATTCTGGGAGGAAAACTAGAAACAGGAACCAAACTTGTTTAGGGAAGAACTAACCGCTCTTAAGAATGACACTAACAATAAAGGTTTATGTATGGTAAGTGACTTCTTGGATCAGGTAAGGAACAATGGTAAATGGAGAATATGGAAGGATCTAGGCTATAGTGAACAGAGCCCTTTGAAAGCTCAGGCAGGCTCTCTTGCTCTAGACTTGGAAAAGAGGAAGATTTTGGTATCATCCTCGTCTGACCAACTGATATGGGGAAGAAACACAGAAGGTAACTTTAACCTCAAAGAAGCTAAACGAATAGCCCTAGGATTTGATTATCAAAACCTTGATAAGGTATGGAAGGACCTTTGGTAGCACCCACATTGGATGAAAATAAAGTTGTTTATGTGGTTGGTTCAACAAAACAAAATTTTAACTTGGGAAATCTTCTGAAAAGGGGTTTTGTTGGCCCATCCAAATGCCATCTATGTGGTACACAAGAGGAGATGATGGAACACTTACTCAACCTCTGCCTATTCACCTCTACCTTGTGGGATTGGGTGGCCTCAGTCTTCAGGCAAGCTGACAGGGACAAACTCAATATTACCAACACTTTGAAGAATTGGAGAAAATACTTCTCAGGCAATGAAATCATCAACATAGCATGAACTCTGGTTCCAAGCTTCTTAATCTGGGATGTCTGGAAAGAACGCAATGACAGGATTTTCAAGAACAAAACTGGCTCAACCCAGAACACTATTGCACAAATATTAAGACAACTCAAAGACATTGTTGGAGCCCTTTAAGGGATACCTCCCGAGGACCCAACTCTGCCCCAAGACGCTCGTATACTGCTGCAGCTGGGTCTCCATTCGCTAGTTCCCCAGAGCATATACAAGGGTGTGAGCCAGATAAATGCTGGTAAAGACTTCTGGCAACCTCCTCCTCATGGTTTCTTGAAAATCAATATAGATGGAGCCTCTAAAGGTAACCTAGGGATGGCTAGTTTTGGCGGGGTCATCAGAGATGAGCAGGGGTGCATAAAGGATATCTTTCATAGTCATTTGGGGATTGCCACTAATAACATGGCGGAGCTCATGGCCTTAGAGCAGTTCCTGGAAATACTGATCGAGTCAAATTTACATAATTCCATCATTGAAGCAGACTCTGAATTGGTTATTAATGCGGCCAAGAAGATATGTAATGGAAAAGCACCTAGAAAAGTTTCAAAACATTGGTGGCTTTTGCAGGTCTTTCTTCGAATTCATTCCCAGCTACGAACCCTGAGAACGGTCAGTTTGTTCGTGTGCGAAGAAAAGCCAATATGCTAGTTGATCGTCTTGCGAATGAAGGAGTGTTTTGCAAGGAAAGTTACAGCAAGTATTCTTGGGATTCAAAACTCTCGGGGAAATTGCGTGAGGATTGTCAAAGATAGACGGCCAAAAACATGGAGAACTTCCAGACTATTAGGAATGAACAAGAAGGAAGACTAGTGGAAGCAAGAGAAAGCAGAAGTGAAAGTCATTCTTAACCATTGATCCCTCAAAATGCTTAAAATAGATTTTTCTACAGGGGAGGGGTACTTGGTAAATAGCATGCTTCTTAGAAGGTCGCCGACCACAGATCTTGATAGCCTTCGTCATCAAATGGCTATCGGGTGGGAAAGTGATCGAAGGTTAACTATTCAAGTGGACTCAAAGATTTTTAGATTAGTGGTTCATAATCTTCATCGAGTCCGAAAAGCAAGTAAAGGTCATGCAAGTTTCTGATTCGATATCTCGGAGGACCGTCAAATCAACAGGGGCCTAATCGTTTGGATTTTGGGTTCTAAAAGTGATCGAAGGTTAAGTCTCAGACCGGACCTGAACATTTATAAAACAATGGCTCATAATCCTTATCGGATCCGTGAACCAGGTAAAATGGGCGCATGTTGTTGTGGCAATAGTGTTCGTGACTGTCAGATCTTATTATATTTGGTATGATTGGGAGTCTATATCCTCTGGTAAACTGAGGGAAGAGTGTCATCGACAAGCGGCCAAAGACATAGAGTGCTTCCAAATCATGAATAATGGGCAGGAGGTAGACTAGTGGGAGTAGGATAGAGCGGAAGTACTAGAGCCGGGTCAAAGTACCACAATAAATCCTAACCATCGATCCTGCAGTCAATGCTCACGTCATAGTCAACTACAGGGGTTGAGGAGGTGATAAACAATGTGCTAGTTGAAGGGCCGCAGGCCATAGGATCTGATGGTCTTCGACATCGAATGGATATCGGGTTCCAACTTTATTGGAGGTTAAGTCAAAGAGCGGACCCGAATTCTTTATAGATCAAGGTTTTAATATGTATCGGATCCATAAAGCGGGTAAGTATTGTGCAAGTTTCTGAAGTGATAACTTGAGGACCGTCAGATTAATTGGGTGTTGATCTATGATGCAAGATCACTGTGCAACTCAGTTGATCGGAGTGATATTCAACCTTTCGATTAAAGGTAAGAGCGACGATCACGATTGATCGAAGAATTTTTAAACCGTCCGATTGAAAGTCAGATAGACGGTGGAGACGGAGGGATAATAATTGTGGAGATAGAGCGGCAAGAATTGAATGAGAAGAATTGTAGTGAGATCAACAGTCTGAACACTTAGATTTATTGCCCAGGGGGCTTTGTGTCATGTGTAGAAGGTTTTGGGTTCTGTTAACCCTGTTGTTTGTTGATCATCAATGGGTCTATCTTTTTGGGCTTTACACTTGTAAAGATGTGTACCATATGTAATCTTTGTTAGGTTAATTGAAGGTTCCACTCTTACTTGACCAAAAAAATAAATTATAGATAATTAAATTAAATTTTTGGAAGTCTTATTTCACAATAAACACACACACAAACACATATATATTCTTTTGTTAATTAATTGCATTGATAGACATGTTTATCGTGAAATAGGGCTTCCATCATTTTAATGTAATTGTCTATAATTATTAAGTGTATGATAGAGATTTAACCTCCACAAAATATTCCAAGATATTCTTAGTAGTAGACATAAATCTTATATAAGACAAAAAGAGCATTTAATTTATGTCTACTACTAAGAATATCTTATAATATTTTGTGGATGTTAACTCCCCTCACCATGCACCTAATAATTATAGATAATTACATTAAAATTCTGAAAGCCTTATTTCACAAAAAATATGTCTATCAACACAATTAATTATAAAAAAGAATATATATATATATACATATATATAATGAGTCAATATCATAACATACAAATTAGTCTATAGTATAATAATAAAATTTATTTATAGGTTATAAATCTTTATGGTAAAATGAAGTTAAATTTGCATAATTAGTATTAAGAAAAATTAATCTAATGACATCTCATTAACAAAATACTTTAATAACAAAAATTAGATAAATTAAACTAACCTTTAGAGCAGATATCATAATATGTCTTACATAAATTTTATCATTTAATGTATAAGAATCAACCCTAACCTATAAAACAATTTATAAAATTATACTTCAATAAATTTGATATTTAATTTAAAATATTTTTCAAATTTAAACTCATATTATTTCAAAATATCAAACCGAGTAAACTTATTATCCCACACTTCCTGAAAAAATCAACTCATCTTAGCCACCTAATTGTAAATTTGGTTAATGGGATGGCTAGAATAAAGTTTCCAACAGCAGAGGCGACAATCGACTTTTCAACTGCCATCCAGTAACCCAAAAGCAGAGTCGACAATCGACTTTTCAACGGCCATCCAGTAACCCAAATCTACCATTGGGTTCATGATCGAATGAACAATGAGGTTGAGTTAATGACCCATCAGGTTGGGTTTATGACCCGAATCTTCAATAAAGTTAACGATGGCAGATGGCGGATTGGTTGGGAGGACCATCACATCACCTATGAGAGATTACGTAAGCTCATTTATGAGCAAATAATGCGAGAAGAGAAAATATTAGATATTGCATAACCTCTGGCTCACTATGAAGAGTTTCTTGGTTCGTTATGTTTCATTCCTCGCGTTTTTGACTCCTTATATTTGCATGGTCATGGATGGAGGGTGGAGAAACAATTGTGTTAAGGTGGAGATTTACTGGGTATTTTTAGGTTGGAGTGGAGGTATAATAATTTTGGGAGTTGTTTTTAGTGTGATTTTTTGAATTTTCCGGTGTTGGAATTTAGCTGAAAATTTTGATTTGTGTTATTTAAACTAGTTTTTTGACTATATATATGGATTTGGCACCTGAAAAACCCCTATGGCACTTCAATTGTGAAGGGTTACCCATTAAACTTATGATTTCAATAATTTCTTGCCATATTTTAGAGAAATTAAACCGGGAAAAGATTCCAAAAAATCGCACTAAGACATCTCGATAATTTTGTGCCTCATTCAAATTTTTACAATATGTTTGTGTCATAGCCTTCTGAAGCTTAGGTTATCTCTTTATTGTAGGGTATGTAATTGTTCATTGAACCACTTGTCTCTGATTACATTGCTCATTAAGCATAGGGGAAAATGTTCTTTGTTCTCTTCCTTCATAATTCAGGGCCTGTTTTGAATTTTGAGCTAGTGGTTGTTTTACCCTCGACGACTCTTCAAAACTAGTCCTGGTCCGTGGAGTGTGGTACCCAGGTACCTTCTTCATGTGGTTTTAATAAGGTCACTGGTTTGGTGATTGGTCCAATATACAGTGTTTGGTTATGTAATTTGGCTCCTTTAATATATAGTGTCACGGAAAGTTGGGGTTACCAGAAATTTCCACCTACAAAAGTCTTAGGTTTTCAAGTCTTTTGCCTAAAACACATAACACTATATGTGTTATCTTTCCTTTAGTGTCTACAACCTCTTTTGAATATAGATATCTTGTGTCTCGGTCCATAAAAGTAGGTCACGACACCACAATCTTTCTTTGTTTGAATTGATGGTCAATTGATTATATGGCTCTGCAACAACATCTTCCTAGTCACAGGGGTGGCACTACAAGAACATCTTTGTTGAGAGGATGACGCTTATTTGGATGGGAATCAATTACAAATTTCTTTGAGGAAGCCTCCCTAGAGGTCCGAAAGGCATCTCGAGGCAAAAGAGTATGGGATCGTGTTTATTTCTCTAACTTAGAGATTGGAGGCAACAACCTCAAATGGGTTCCAGACTCTAGAAATTTTCACAAGAGAAGGTTTCATTTCCTTCACTCCATCACCCATCATCAACAACTGGAAACTCTTCTTAGCATGGTTATCAGAGACAAGAAAATCAACAATTAGAAGTGGTTTGTAGGCCAAGAGGAGATAAAGAGAATTCTAAGGGACATAACATATAACTTGGATGATATAGTGGTCAGACTGTATCGAAGGGAACATTATGTGGTCTCTGATATAAACATTGAATCAAATGAACACCATGGCATGCCAATGGTCATCAACACCTCAACTCTAGCCTCTCCTCACGCCAACTCTTCTGCCACATCACCAGTGATCATCTTGGACTAGCAAGTCCACTGAACATTTTCTTTATGGGTCTATGGGTGACAAGTTATGTTTTTTGTAAAAGCTATATTAATGTTTATACAAGACTAGTATTTTGGTGGAATATATGTATTATGATAACTTATTATAGTTTTTGGTAGGATTGGTAAAAAAATAAGAGTTAGCTATCAAAATCTACAATCCTAAGGAATCTAAGTTTTGGATAGTTGGTAGTTTTGGTAATACTTATGCCAAACTCCAAACCTCCCAGATAAGGAGGATTTACCAAGGTTTTTTGGAAATCTTACGGATATTTGTTTTGAAAAGCTTGCAATGTATTTTTTTTAATAATCAATGGAAATCTACTAAAAAAAGATTTAAGATACAGTTTAAGCATGCTAAAAATTTATTATTCTTTTCAATTTAAAAAATTAGAAAATAACTTAGTCCTAACCTTATATATATATATATATATATATATATATAGATATATATATTTGAATTTATTTTAAATGATTTAATTTGTATAATAATAATAAATTAAATGAATGATTATTTTATAAAATAAAATCTTTGAATGATAAGAAAATTATTAATAAATGAAAGCACACTTATACAAATAAGAAACAAGGGATCGATGAAGGTTTTTTGGAGGAGGATGACGACTAGGGTTGTAGGGGATTCATGCCAGGGCTACCTCAAGAGGAGGTCCTAAGTGCCTGCATGGACTGCATGGTAGCTACCATGATAGCAAAGGACAGTACGCGAGAGGAAAATGGAGGGGGGTAAACTACATCGAAGTATTTGTTGAATGAATCACATTCTTGCTAGGAAGAAGGAGTCAGCTGGAAGCTTAGGTGATTTGGGAAGTTGGTAGCACGCGCTTGGTGCAAGAGGTAACAACTACGGGGGGTTTTGTCGCATATCGGTCTACATTATTCTACCAACGAGCAGCGATGTTCAGCCTAAAGGACTGTCTGGACTTGGAACTGAAATCAAAGGATATTTTATTTGTATGGGGTCTGGAGCCAACTCAGCAAAACCTAGATAAGATCAGGCCTCCACATTGGTCGCAAGCTGGAGAGAAGGGTGTTACGGGGTTTGAATGGAGTTTAGGGGATGGTTTTGACTTTACAGTTTCAGGTAAGCCAAACAATGCATCAGAGGGGTTTTGAAGCCTTGACAATGGTTTGCGGGAGGTTTTCAAGTCTTTGGCAGTTTTGGGAGTCCAGGTAACGGAGGTGTTAGCGAGGAATCAGGTCGCTTCAACGATCTCTGGAAACTCTTAACCCATTTACCTCTCCAAAGGCATGGAAGACATAGTTCGAAGTAGTGGTCTATGGGGGAATGAAGGACTAAGATCGTGCTTGGTATCAGGAAATCAGGCTAAGGAAGGGGGTTCATCTCAAAGGATTGAGAGAGCGGTGACATGGAATTTAGTCCCTCGGACAAGGGAGGAGGAGGCCCAAATCGTGTCAAAAACTCCAACTCCATCAGGGGGTGTACATGAGGCCATTGGTGGTGAGTGGAAGTCGGTGGAGAGACATGAATATCCATGAAAATATGGGGAGGGAAGTGGCAATGACTGCATACAAGACAAGCAAGGAAATGACCATGGGGAAGAATGAGAGTCTGGTCTATTGGCGACGGGAGGGAGGGGAACAACTTGCGGATCTGAAGTGGAAGGGGTATAAGCTGATTTAGGGGAATTATTCTTCCAGTCAGTACTGATAGAGGAGAGATTAGATAGGTTTTTTGAAGATTTGAAATATGTGGGGAAGGGCGAGAAAAGTCGACATCAGGGGAGGGAAGAAATGGCCAAACCACAGGAGCAAAGCGAAAAAAGGGGAAAGTAATAAGGAAAAAGTCAGAATGTCCCAACTTGGTTCTTGGAGTTGATATTTAGTTGGACAAGGCCATGGAAGCCTCAGAGTTGATCTTAGTTGGGAGAGCCAAAGGAAGACGTTATTTGGCTCAACATATGCTTGAATGGATTGATAAGGAATGGAAAGGAGCGCCAAAGTCCTAGGTAGAAGTGATTATATTATCTAGAGGATGGTATGGTTAGCTTAAGGAAAGGTGAGATGCTTGAATGGGTGCTAGAGTGAAATTGGTGTTTCGGGATTTCTCCCATATTTTTCAAAAAATGGACGCCATTATTTGATGCACAAAGGGAGAAACTAGAGGAGATTCCAGTTTGGGTATGACTCCCAGCGTTGCCTCCTCAGTTATGGATAGAGGATGCATTCATGGCCATTAGGAATGAACTGGAACATTCCTGGAAGCAGACATGACATTTTTAGAAACAAAGAACATGACTGTGGCTCGCTTACTGGTAAAATTTAACCCAAGGGAGGGTTTAGACCTACAGCTCCAAGGGCATACACATTTTCAGATAATTGATTATGAAGAATTTCCTGGCAAGGTATTGTCCTTCAGGGTTTCGTCGGAGAGGGTTCCAGAAGGGAAATTCGAGGAATGATGAGCAGGGGGCAATGAAGGGGGATGAAGTAGGAAAAACAGTGATTGAGGGTATTCATAGGGATCTTGATCCAGCTAAAATGGAGATTGAGGAAGTGGTTCCTAGTCTACAGGGGAATTAAGATAGGTTGGGAAGCGAGCAACATCAAGAGGCTTAGAACGAAGTGATACATACCAAACCAACTTCTCAGTCAGCTGGTATTCCTTTACCCTCCATTACCTCTGAATTTGAATCACTATTTTCTTTTTATGATGTTGTATCATGGCATGGTCCTTCCAAGCCTCTATTATCCTCTATGGATTCCAAGTGTGAAATCTCCAATTCTCTAGATAACATCATTACTTCAATCCCTATCCTTAACTTGGAGGTGCCATCCTCCTTCATGTGGTCGTCCAACTACCTTTTCCCTCATTTTTGGCAGGACCCCACTGTAACCTTCGGCCTAGGGACACAAAATAACTCATGCATCCCTCTATGGGTGGGCTAGGGAGTCCTCGGGAGCCCTTTATGCCCCAAAAAGTTAGAGGCAGAAAATCAAATCTCTCGAAAGCCCAGCTGAAAGCCAAGTTGGACATAGTAGATGGGAAAAAATTTCATTACAAGGGGTGCCTAGAGAAATGCAGTTCCTTGAGGTGGTTCCTAAATGATCATCCTTTCCTTCAATTGCATAGGTTTTGCTAGCAGCCATAAAAAGCTAGCCCTTAAGGAATTATTCAAATCCCTTTGTCTGGATGTTATTTTGTTACAAGAAACCTTGGGGGATGGGGATGTGGTGAAGGAATCTCTGTGTAAAATGATGCCTGGATGGTCATTTGTGACCTTAGATGCCAAAGGAAGATTGGGGGGGCTTGTGGTGGGACTAAATGACAAAAACATAAAACTCCTAAATTCATGGGGATTGGATCAGATACTGGGGGTCGAGATTTACTCATCTGAACTTGGATCATAGCTAAGTATCCTGAATGTCTATGGTCTGTGTGAGGATAGGGTCACATTTTGGAAATCTTTGTTTCTTAAATCTTTCATGAAGGCCCCAAATTTGGTGATGGGAGGGGATATGAACTTCTCTCTGGGCATGTTGGAGACTTAGGGGCCTGATGCTCAAGCAGACCCTATGGCTGACTACTTTACAAATAAACTCATGATGGGGAATCTCATTGATATAAACTTGATAAAATCCTGACCCACTTGGAGGAATCGACAAATGGGAGAGGCCTGGGTTGCCAAGAGATTGGACCAGTTTCTGCTGATGGAGGATCTGGTAAAAAATTTAACCTTTTTTTTTTTTCGAGACAGTGGATTGGATCTGGTGGTGATTCTAATCCTTTTCCTATTATCCTCAAACTGAAAGGGTCTTGCAGAAATCCAGACTCCCATTTTAAATTCAATAATGAATGGCTAAAAGACCTTTCATATAATACCTTAGTTAATGAAACATGGAGGTATGTGAGTGCTAATCAGGCCCTGTCATTAGCCGATATTTTCATGGGAAAATGAAAACGGTTGAAACATGCAACAATAACATGGGCAAAGGAGAAAAGGAATAGGGAAGAAGTCGAGCTTAAACTTATAAAGGAAACACTGGAGACCCTCGAAAGTCGGGAGGTGGATGGCTATGAGACAAGAGAAAAAGGAAAGGATCAAACAACTATAAATTTCAAAAAGGAAGAGACTGAGTAGAATGGAGGAGTAGTGGAGACTCAAAAGTAGAGCGATATGACTCTCGCTGGGGACGAAAACACAAAATTCTTTCAAAATTAAGCAAAAGGTAGGAAGAATTACAATATTATCTGGGAAATGCAGTGACTTGAGGGAGGAATAGAAAAATCCTTTGACGAGATAGTAGGCGTTCTAGGGACCACTTTAAATGCTTGTTCAGAGCTTTAGAAAAAGCCAATATATTAAAGGTTTTCAAGTGGCTCAATTGTTTCCCAGATATGTAGAAGATGCGGAAAACAATATGATAATGGCATTTGTTACAAAGGGAGAAGTCAAAGGAATTCTAAGAAAAATGCAAAAGAATAAGAGTCTGGGGTTTGATGGATGGATAGTAGAACTCTTCCAACACTTTTTTGGGCTTATGGAGGATGAATTAATTGGGTTGGTGGAGGAATCGAGAGTCACAAGATCAATACATGAACCATTCAACTCAACTTTCATAGCCCTCATCCCCAAAATCGACGATCCAAAGCATTTTGAGGAATTCAGGCCTATTTTTCTTTGTAATTGTATCTATAAAATCATAGAAAAAGTTATAGCTCTACGCCTAAAACCCATCCTCTCCAGGAACATCTCAAGAGAACAATTCAGATTCCTAGATGGAATACAGATACATGAAGCCATCGGAGTTACTCAGGAAGCCATGCACAATATGAAAAGGAGCAAGAAAAAAAAATCATTGTGAAGATAGATGTATCAAAGGCCTATGACAGAATTAGTTGGATATACCTTCGTTTAATTTTAACCCACTTGGGATTCAACATTGGTTTCATAAATTGGGTCATGGGATGCATTACAAATGTAAAATTTGTCATACTTATCAATGAAGTTTCTTCCCCTTTTTTCATAGCTAGAGAGGCTTGAGGTAGGGATGCCCCCTGTCATCCTTGTTGTTCTTACTAGTGGCCGAAGGTCTTAGTTAGCTAATCACTACAATAAAGTGCAGAGGGAAGATAAAAGGGATCGAAGTAGCTACAAATTTGTTCATCACCCATCACCTTTTTGTAGATAACATCCTGTTGTTCAATAATGGGGCGAGAGAAGACATCCAACAACTGAAAATCACACTTGATCTTTTTTTTAAATCTATGGGAATGATCATAAACAAGCAGAAATATTCCATAGCTTATGAAGACTACTCAGTGGTAGAGATAACAAAGTTACTACAAGCCTACCTTATCCATCAATTCCTATGATGGACAACTTCAAATACTAAGGCTTTCACCTGAAGCTGGATGACTATAGAAAACAGGATTGGCACTAGCTGCTGACAAAGTTGAAAAGAGGATTAAACACTAGAGCTATAAGTGGATTTCAAGGGCTGGTAGGTTGGTACTAATCAAATCAGTTCTAATGCCCATTCTGGTTTATTGGATTTCCCTCACATGGGTACCAAAAGGCATTTTAGCTCAGATCAGGAAACTGTGTGGACAGTTTCTATTGGCCGGTTCAAAAGAGGAGGGTGTCCTTCCATGGGTTGTTTGGGACAATATAACCATCCCAAAGGATTGGGGAGGCTGTGGTATTAAGGATTTCCCCATTCTCACATCCTCATTAGGAAAAAAATTGACATGGAGGCTGATAACAAAGGAAAACTTGTGGAAAATGGTAGTAAAGAGAAAATATATAGACCTTGAACCTATGGAGGAGTGGATTCGTAGAGTAAATAAAAAATCAGTCATTGCATCATCAATATGGAATGCTACTCTGAAATCAATAGGCATAATTGAAGAAGGGTTGGATTGGATGGTTGGGAATGGGGAAAAAGTAAGAATAGGGGATGATCTGTGGGTGGGGTGCAGCGAACAATTTGCTCTCCCAAGGGAGATCAAGGAGTTCCTCGACAATCAAGCCATAACCTCCCTCAACCAAATTGCAGCTCTTGAAGAGTCCTCACTTTGGCAACAAGGTTGGAAAACTGCCAAAGCCCTTCAAATTCATCCACAGTGGAGAGGTATATGGCAGTCCTTCATGAGAGACTTGATTCGATCAAATGTTAGGTTAAGATATCTTCCATATGAGCTTCGATGGGTACATGCCCCAAATGGCCTGTACTGCTCAAAATATGGCTACGATTATTAGATTGATAGAAGGTTCCAAGGAGGCCAACAATGGTGGTTGAGATCCCTCTGGCAGCTGAAGTGCCCAACAAAAGCAAGGTTGTTGTTTTGGTGTCTCCTTAGGAATAAAGTCCCTACTTGGGATAATCTATATAAAAGGAACAAGAATGGACCTGGATGGTATACACTTTGCAAAAATGCAGAAGAAACTACAAACCATGTTTTTCTAACATGTCCTTTCACTTCAAAAGTTTGGGAGCTCACATTGAATCTCATGGGAATTAGGCAGCGCTGGAGAGGGCAGTCTCTCATGGAGGCTTGGAAACTCTAGTGGCAAGAAAATCAAGAGGAAAATCCAAAAAATATTCCACCCATCATCTCCTGGGGCATTTGTTTGGCCATACATAAGGGGATATTTATGGATATCCCCTTGGCATCATACCTCATTGTAGCCGAATATGCATTAATTTTTTCTCTCCTCTCGCTGACTACTTCCCCACAAATATCCCGAATCATAAAGGAATAACAGATAAACCCTCTTATAAAATGGGCTTTTTTCGATGGAGCATCAGATACCCAAAATAGATGTGGGGCAGGACTGGTCATTTATCATAATGAACACATGTACTGGAAAGCCTCAATAGGCCTTGGGGAAGTAACACACAAATTTACAGAGATCAAAACATTGAAGCTATTACTATGCTGGATCATGGACATAGAGATTGATTCAATGCAAATCTTTGGAGATTTGTTAAATGTTATTAATTGGTTTAATGAGAGTGAGATATGTCAAAAAGACATTTTGTTCCCAATTATTGAAGAAATTTTACAGATTAAAATTATTTTTTATTACATATCTACTTGTCACGTCTATAGGGAGAGAAACACCGCAACAAATTTCCTTTCTAAGGAAGATTTGCAACATGATCTGTGCACTTGGAGAGTATCAACATATGAGGATGGTTTGATCTGTGTGTCGGATCAACCACCCTATATTAGATGAGATGGTATCTTTTATCTTCTGCAGCGACTTGACAGTACCATGAAAGATTTACTTTTATGCTTTTGATTTTCTGATTATGGCTACGATATACTTTTTTGCATTTTTGTATGGATACTGGATCTATTTCATTAAATAATGATGTAAAAATTATCTACAAGAGGGTTGTTTTCTCTAATGTCGGGGAGGCCCTGCTATGCTATTTCTCTTATGGTTTTTTGATAATGTGACCATGATAAAGAAACAACTTAGGCACTTTGGGGAGGGTGTGTTTTATATATCCTCATAGAGGTTCTATTTTTTTACAGCAATGTGAACAATGAACTTCAGGAATTCTTATAGCATCTACAAATGTAACTTTTTATTTTCTTAATAAAAAGTTTGATTTTTCCTTTGGAAAAAACAAATAAGAAACAAAATAATTATTAAAAATAGAATTATATAAATAATGGGAAGTTATTTATAAAAAAAATATAAATTGTAAAATAGAAAAATTCATAATGAAGTGAAAAATTGGAGATCTAAGTGAATATCATACTTTATAGATAATATTCGCAATTTTAAGTGGTAGTTTAATTTATTGTTATTATTATATATATGGCTAATTTTAGGCTCATATATATATATATATATATATATATTTATTTTTTTTTTTTTTTTTTTAAATTTAAAAAAATTAATAATAAAAAATATATTGAATATTATTTATTATTATTCGCAAAAAATAGTAATTTTTTATTAAGATTTAAAAAGTTACATTAGTATATGTATGAAACATTCAACTTATCAGTCAAAAACACCAAGAACCGAGCTCATACAAAACCAAACCTGAAATATACAAGATGCTAACTATCCAATTCTCCTAAAGTACCAACACCTTCAGGAATAGTCTCTTAGAGTTTATCATAAGAAGGAAAACAAGAGTTGTAGTTTATACAAGTCACTACCATAATGTTTAAACAATATACATATGATAAGTGAATCTGCAGTATAAATAAAAAAGTACAGTAAAAGCATGTGTCATCTAACCACTAAGAAATGAAAAAAACCATGGTAAAACATTTATAACTCTATAAAAGGTTGATGCTGATATGATTGAATTGACCCCTCTAAATGCTCATTGATCTGCCATACTCCAAATCCTATCGAACACCTTCTTTAAATAAGATGTATTCTTCTGACTTTCATTCCCTGTATATATCTCAACAAGAAATAAAGTCAAAAGCCATGCAAGTCCCTCACCTACTAGATTATCCCAAGTAGGAATTTTATTTCAGATTATGCACCAAAGAAAATAATTTGGATTTGGCTGAGCAAGAAAGCTTCCAAATATTCTTCCATAACAAAACAAGTTCGATTCTCATAGGAGAATCAATATGGAAACTGTACCTAAATTTAGGAGTGTAGATACCTAAGGGAGAGTGAACCCAACAGAGAGAGTCTTCTCTATCTCAAATTTTGATATTTGATCTTTTGATTACTAATATATAGTCTTGCCATTTGACAACAACTCACCATGCAGATTGAGTTGGTTCACATTTTTCAAACCCCGAGACCAAACAATAGCCCTCTCTTCATCTATGATCTGATTTAAAAATATTAACCCTTGCTCATTCAGTGAAGCCACTAGCTCCAGAGGAAGTCTAAAGTTTTCAGAACACCCTACCCAAGGGTCTATTCCAATTCTGAATTATGCCCCATTTCTGACATGTCCTGCAAGTCCCTCACCTATTAACTTGAAAGATTACTCTTTCCATATATACTCTTGCCATATGACAACAAATTCATCATGAATATTGATTTGGTTCGCATTCTTCCAACCATGAGACCAGAAAATAGTCCCCTCTTCATCCATGATCTGATTTAAAAATATTAACCCCTGCTCGTTCAGGGAAGCCACCAGCTCTGAAGGAAGTCTACAGTTTTCAGAACACCCTACCCAAGGAATTTTATTTTTTTTCTCCATTTTGATTAGCTATAAATTTTATAATCTCATTGAGTAATGATGACCATGTATCATTATACACTGATTATTCTAAATTTTATAATCTTATTGAGTAATAATGACCATGTATCATCATACACTGATTATTGACAGATGGATGTCAATCACATCAAATGTCAACTCTATAAAGTTTAAATTTCGTATAATACAAAAAAAAAAACTTAAGTGTAACCCATTTATTCGTGTCAACCCCCACTTACAAACACAAGGTCATTTCACATGGCCAGCCTAAATCCATAGGTGAATGTTATATTAGCCCAAGGTTTGACTACCACTCAACCTGTGAGAATGGTGAGATGATAGGTTGAAAATTAAATTTAAATTATTTATAATATATTATATAATTTAAATGATTTATAATATATTAAATAATTTTTATTTTTTTTAATGTTTTTTAGTAAAATAAAATTATATTTTAATAATTTATCAATATTTTAAAATTTCATCATGGGTTAAAAAATTTTAAATCAAAATTTTCACAATTATAACTTGTTAAAAATAGTAAGCATATATTTTAGATTAATCACATCACATCAGCATTATTTACTTTTTTACTTCATTGCCAAAAATAATTCATAAAGAAACATGTAAATTTAATTACTTATTAGCTTGTTTATAAAAGTAAAATTTATTAATTTCACAATTTCATTTATTGATAAAAACATTATTCATAAATAAGTTTATTTACTAATTAACTTGTTTATAAAAGTAAAATTTAATCAATTTCACAATTTTATTTATTAATAAAAACATTATTCATAAATAACTATAAGGATTAAAACCCTAATTCCTCTCTCTAACATATTAAATATATTACAATTCAATATAACTTGTTATAATGATGAAATCTTTTATTAATAGATATAAAGATTTATTCAAAAATAAATGAAAGAATTCAACAAGGTATCCATTTTTATTTATTTGTATGGTATATAGTAGTATTAATAATAATAAGTTGATTTTAAGGTTATAGCCAAGCCTACATCAAATTGGCTTATGAGACTCTCTTATGTGTGAGACAAGGGACCTACTTCTTGTGCAACAATTTGAATACTAAATCTAGGAAGGTGCACATACATAACCACTCTAAATTTGAACTTGCAATATCTTAAGAGGAAAGCACATTTTCTTAACCATTAAGCCTACTCAAGTAGTTTTGTGACATAAAGATATGTCACTAGGAGAATCAAATGTAAAATATTTTTTTAATGTACAAATATCCCTAATTAAAAGTTTAGATAATGACATTTAAAAAAGAAAAAGGAAAAAAAAAGCTTCCTTTGGTTTTGTAGGACAATACATTGTTGTCATGATACACATACTAGATACATTGCTTGGAAAATCAAACACAAACTTTTTCTAATTGAAATGGATCTTAAACCAAAACATTAAACTCGTGTTCAAATGTAAAAATTAATTTATACTTTTCAATATTCAATAATTAAACTAAACAACAAAAAAACAAAACGCTAACTAACTATACAACTTTGTTTAATTTTTAATTTACTATTTTCAAAAATTTTACCAAAACTATTGAAATAAACTTTTTAAAAGTAAAATTTATATTTTCATAAAATCCTACTCAAAACTGCAGGTGAGTGCATGACGCGCTGGTGGGGGCGGTAGGCTTTCACACCCCCCAGCCAGGATCGATACCTGCCGATGCCGCGCGCTGCTGATGCAGCATTTGAATCAATGATAACGTATGTGTTGCGATGTTGTTCCGATGTTGACGTATTCTGCTCGCTTCGGCGATATTGTATGATGAAATATGCTCGCTTCGACGATATTTGATGTATTTTGATTGTTCAGAGGGGAGCGAATCCCCCACTAAAAAAATCCTACTCAAAACATTGAAACAAGAAGTTCCCGACTCCCCGTCCTATAAAAGTGTAATATTCCAGAAATACTCATATCATTTAAAGGTTCTATGTAAGATTTTTGAAAAGTGAACAATGTTTTGTAAGATTTTTGAAAAGTGAACAATGTTTGCAAACTTTATACACAGGGAAATCTTATTATAAAATTTTATAAATTATTAGAAAATATAAAAAGTGGAGATGGAACTATATAGCTTTTATGACAACGTGAAAACAATAGAAAGGTAACCATGAAAAGTTTTCCATAGTAAAACACTCATTCTAAAGTTAAAGCAAGATTCTTATCACTTCAATATTCCATGCAAGATTTTTGAGGGGAAATCTTATCATAAAATTTTATGAATTATTAGAAAATATAAAAAGTGGAGATGGAGCTATATAGCTTTTATGACATCGTGAAAACAAAAGAAAGATAACCATGAGAAGTTTTCCATAATAAAACACTCATTCTAAAGTTAAAGCAAGATTCTTATCACTTCAATATTCCATGCAAGATTTTTGAGGGGTCCATAAAAAGTATTCAAAAAGATAAGTGATAGAGATGGAACTATATGGTTTTTATAATATCATGATAAACTATGAAAAGTTATTTGTTTTTTTGTTTTTTAATTTTTCTTGTGAAACACTTGTTAGGATTCTATTGAAACTTTATTGTTCCATATTAATAGTCCTTAGAAAAACTTTTCAGGTTTTCTTATTGACTCCATTGATTTTTCATGATTTAATCTTTGTTTCGCGATTTTATTTTATAATTTTTATTTATTTATTTATTTCATCTTTGTTGTTGTTATGATTTCGTTTGACCATGAATTTTTTTCATGTTTCGATCTTTATTGTCATGATGTCATAATAATTTATATATCATCTCTATAATTCCAATTGGTTTCATAAAAACTTTATGGTTCCATCTTGACTTTTCAAGTTTTTATGGTTTCATTTTCACTTTTTATAGTTCCAAGTAATATGTATCCTTATCAAATTCGATCTCTACAGACCATAAGTTGTTTTCATGGTTTCACCTTTCTTGAATTTTTTATAATCATCCACAAATAACTTTATATTTCCATCTCTATGTTTGTTACATACAATAAGTACAAGTGTTTTCATAGTTTCACCTGGTTAACTTGTTAACAAAATTGAGGAATAGAAACGTATAAATATTTGCTAAATACATAGAAGATGTACATAAGTCAATAAAGCAATAGTGGAAAAATAATAATCAAAAGCATAAGGAAACAAATGGTGAAAAGATAAGGGTGAATGTATTTGTATAAGGAGATTTTTTTTTTTGGTGTAAATTAGCTGATATATTAGATCACAAAAATGTTACATATAGTTACAAAAAGTGGCTTGCCATTTTCAGAGGGGAAAGAGAAAATGCAGGCCTGCCAAACAAAAGACCACTTATATAAGCCCTGTAGCCGATCGCTGTTCAGATAGGAAACATACTGCGTAACAACTAACACAAACTTAACCTGAGTCACACATAAACCGAAACAGAAAACGACCAACCACACAGGGCTACCAGATAGAAAGAGAGCAACTGCTATCATAGAAGGCCGCTTAAAGGCCCGCCGAAGCTTACATTCATCAGACATAGACAATAACAAAAGCAAAGGATAAACAGGAACCATCAGCAGAAGACCACCCACTAGGAATCCTACTGGTCGATTTTGGCGACACCTGGAGAACCAGCAGCACTCGGACCAGCGCCATCATCTCCCTTGGGAACACTGCGGGGCTGTGGTGTCTGATGATGGTTGTTTTGGAATCATCTTCAGGGATTTCAATAGAGACATTTAGCCCATGGCGCATGTACAACTTGAAGAGCCGAATAAACCCTCCCAGACTCTGAGCAAGCATTTTAAGTTCTTCTGTGAGGGAGTTGATGGTAATCTCCAGCTTGTCCAGCCGCGCCAAATTCTTGGCAGAGGCGAGGGAGTTCGCCTGGTAGGCCTCCTTGAAAGTGGCACCTTGCATGCTCATGGCTTTTGCAAGCATCGCTTTCATCTGCCAAGCCACACTCTGCGTTCTCAGGAACTGGGTAGCTCTGGTTGTTGGGGTGCCCGGGTCCAAGATCCAATCTACCTCCTTTCTGATGGCTTTACTGTCCATCCCTTCATTGGCTTTGTCCACCTCAATTTGGAGCTCTTCAATAATCTGTTTTCCTTTTTTGGAGATGGAAGCCTCATAATCCTTCTGGGCTCTCTTTAAATCCCTGGCAGCTTTGGAGCTGCGGAGGTTGCGCTCGGCCATGGCAAGATTGCAGGTGCAGACTATTGAAATGCGAATTCCTATACATGAAACCATAAACACAGGGCTAAGCTTTGAGGAATACCATGAGCAGGTGAAATCTTTCCCGATTGGCTCTGTATAAATAGTGAGAGACGTGGTGCGAGGGGCCGCGATCTTAACTGAAACTTCCGTCTTTTCCATGTTTCTGACAGCCTGGATCCCCAACAGGTGACTGACGACATTCCTATTATTACGGTTGAGTGCGTTCGGACTACCACGCTTATCACTTAAGAGAAGAGGCCACGCGTACCCCAAATCATAAAAGGTATGCTGATCTTCCATCTTTTCCGATGCGAGCCAAAGGACAACCGCTAGCGATGCCACCACCAGGCATTAAGGATTAGGGAATAAACATTAGGAGCAAACCACATTATTCATTGATGATCGGTACCTTGTAAGCCATCCTCCTCTCCTGACACGCCTATGAGGTCTTGCCTTGAGATTTGAAGGCATTTATTCCGAAGATTAGCACATGTGACGCTCTGCCAACAGGTGTCAATGTCATCATTTGGGTGGTCGACTGCATGGTTGGCTAGGCTATCCGCCATTGCATTCGCACTGCGCCTGATTGCCTGCAGAACGACTCCATTGAGAGTGGAGAGATGTTTGGCGATGAGTGCAGTGACCATGGCGAGGTGCCAATTCTTAGTAACCTTCTTAGGACGCGAACCATTTTGCATTTTCCTCGCAACATTCATGGCTAAGAGCGAGTCTCCTTCCACTATTGCTACTCCACTACCCAGGCAGATTAGGATTTGCAAACCCTGCTCCAGAGCTGCAAATTCTGCCTCGTTGTTAGTGGCTTCCCCCAGAGATTTGTTGTAGATATAAATAATTTCCCCTTTATCGTTGCGTATGACACCTCCAAGGCCGGCCGGGCCAGGGTTGCCTCGAGAGGCTCCATCAAAGTTTAATTTGTGGAACCCCAGGATAGGAGGTTGCCAGGACAGCAGAGAAGGAGCGGTCTGAGGTCTCTGCGCCGGAGAATTGAGGCCAGTTGCAGTACTCATGCCAAATAGCTGCAGAATTCTATTGTCATTAGCGGAGAGCCTGTTTGCCTGTTCTGCTTTACTACTGGTAAGGGCAGTTTCTCACAAATTTTGCATGATGTTTGTTTTGATGGTATCTAGCTGCCTAGATTCCCTCTAAAAAATTCTTCTATTTCTTTCTTTCCATGTGGACCAGACTATAAAATCAGGGCTTAGCCTCCATAGGATGTTTACAGTGTTGCAGCTAGAATATTTGGTTTGCCAGTTGGCTATGCTGTCTTGTATGGACTCTCTGTTCCTATCTATTTGTTTGAAGATCTCCTCCATCCATACCCATAGTTTATTGGTCCATTCGCAATTGTTGAGGAGATGATTCATAGACTCCTCTTCTTTTTCACAGAGGGGACATCGGGATGGACCAATGAAGCCTTTTTTGCATAGGTTCTCCCAAGTGAGGATCTTACGATGCATTAGGAGCCATAAGAAAGTCTTTATCTTTGGCCAGATGGTGGTATCCCAAACATTATTGTGCCAAATCACTTTCTCTTCCAGATCCCTGTGTTCTAAGTAAAGTCTGGCTTCCTTTAGGTTGAAGGTGCCTCCATCAAGTTTGCCCCACCTTAGTTGATCTTCACCCTGAGAGTAGCGGATCTGTTGGGTTGTGTTATATTCTTTCCACGACTAGACCACGTAGTTAACCGGGGGGTTAGAGGGGGGGCGAATCCCCCCTTCGTTGCGTCGATTGTGTAGCGGGGGGCATCACAGGGGGTTTGAGGCATACCCGTAACCCCACTTTATGGGGTCTGGGGCAGCGCCCCTGAAATTTTTTATTTTGGACCCTATGTTAGGATGAGTGGACCCACTTATGGTTTTGCGCATAATTTTCGCACATGTTTTTGGATGCGATGGTTTTCGGTCCATGGTATTGGATTTTTTGGCATGTATAAATATGTATTATAACATTGAAAGGAACATAATGAAAAATCAAGCTAGTAGTCCCGGTTTTGGGATCTAGGGGAAAATCTCTGTGTATATGTGTTTTATGTGTTATTCTCTCGCATTGTTTATTTTCTGTGTTTTAGAATTCGTATGCAGGTAATTTCTGTACGGGTTTAAAACCTACAAGATCTTCCATCATTGAACCCTTTTGTTTGAGATTTATCATTGGCTAAAAAAGGTGTTGCTTTTGTATCCTCATAATGTGCTATCATTTCTTTCGTAAAAATTGCCCAAGTGACAATTTGTTTACGAGAGAAAAGCCATTGATACCATACAAACTGATTTGGTTCCAAATATAAAGTTGCAATACATACCTTTTGTGTGTTTTGCACATTATAGAGATCGAAAAATTGCTCCATCTATAGTATCCATGTTCCGGGATCCTTGCTATCAAACTTCCTCATATCGATTTTTGGAACATAGTGGGCCTTCAATCCAACATTAGAGTCTATGAAATCATGATTAGCATTTTGTCTGTTCTCATCATGAGTTTCCTTTACTACCCTTTCACCATTAGTGGTTATTTCTTGTAGAAACTTATTCAAATTTATCTTCAATTCTTCCATCTTATTGTCCATGCAATTCATTTTAGTGTCCATGCCATTCATCTTAGCTTCTACGCATTTCTTTAAACCATCCATCTTAGCTTCCATGCCATCCATCTTAACTTGCATGCCATTCATATTAGCTTCCACGCCATTCATCTTGGCTTCATTTACCTTTATTGAGTGAAATTTGTTGTACTTGGTCTTGTAATTTTGATATATCATGTTGCATTTCTTCCTCTTCTTCACGAGTCATGCTAGACCTTTCAGGTTGCTTACTAAGTGTTTCCATTTTCTTTCTTCGGGGCATTAATTAATGCTAATAATTCTTCACTATTCCCTTTGAATTCCTTCAAACTAATTTTTCAAACCAATCTTATGCAAAATTCAAAAAAACTACACACTTTTTTTTCACTTTGTAAGAGCTCGATATTGAATCTGTTATATCTCTGTAACTACGGATCTCGAATATCTGAAATCGTGTCTTGCGGTAGCCCTTTGAGTCCTATTTCTAACCCCGTAAGTCTGATCAAGATTGGATTCTCCAAGGAAGAGTTATGCCAAATCTCCCACAATGACCTGATTATAGAATAGTTTAGTAGAGCGAACTTGTACAATGTTCCACGTGTCATTGTTTCGACCTTAGTGCCTAAAACTGATATACAAAAAACTAAAGGTCGTCCTCTTTCTGAAGCTTCTTACGAAATTTCAATTTGATGCTCAAAACAAAAGTTATGATGATTTTCCCCAAGTCACCTGTTTGGAATGTAATTAGAGAGTCTGCAAAAACACCAACTTCTTTAGATCGTATCTCCGCAAATATAACAAGACAAGCTCTGAAATTTGGACCCAAAGTTCAGAACGATTTCGGCCCAAATGGGTTTTTTTTAGCTTCTGAAACATCACAGAAAAAAAGTTATAGCGAAAATTCCATGATGACCTGTTTGGAGTAGCGAAACCCTAGAATCCAAAGCTCTGATACCAAATGTTAGGAAACTAGCTTACAAAAAGATAGAAAAGATAGATCAACGCCTTAGAATTCAGCCTCTTTGAGAGGGAAACCTCCTTTACATTACACAAATGAACAACTCTTGGATGATACAAATGACTAAACCTCCCTTCTATATATAGGAGTCTAAGGGGTCACAATGTAATCAAGCCGACATAACAGTAATAACATAAGGGCACAAAAATAACAATAGTGGGTTTCTATGGGGCATACTAATAACAATATGGGGACAATAGGGGCACAATAATAACAATAAGGGATACAATGACAATAGTAATGGGGGAATCACTAGTATTATAGGGACCTAACAAAGCTAGACAATTTCACAAGTAATGCGACAAAGGCATATGGATTATTGCAAGGGCTCCTTTTAGGCAAAGAAGTAGACATTAAATATTTGGTGGTGTTAGGAGATTCACAATTGACTATCCATCACCTTGTCCATGGATCTTTGCCTAAGAATTGCAAGTTGTGAAGCATTATTGATTGAATGAGGAATATGAAGCTAGTCTTCTCTACTATTAGTTTCTTTCATGTTTTGAGAATGAATAATTTTGCTGCAAATGATCTCGCAAATAAAAGTGCAAACTTGGATGCAATAGCCCTGATGAGAAATGGTGTTCCTTCCCTACAACTACTTAACAATGAGTCTGCTATGTAGTGTAAATTTTGTTTATATCTACAGGTCTTTTGGAGAATCTACACTCCAAAGACCCTATATCCATTAGGATAGTCAAACGACAAATAGATATTGGGAATAAAGACTATCATGAGATTACAGGGATAGATGTCCTCGAAATCTTTTCATTGTATTCACATGTTGTATAGGTTGCAATCCATACATACATTTTGGTATTTTAATGTAAATTATTAAAAATAAATAACAAAAGAAGTAAGCTATGACCATTTTTGGATTTAGACTCAATTTTATTTTTTTTCTTAATTTTTCAAGTATACTAGTCTTTAGGGCCATAATATTAATTTATAATTTTAACCTTAAAAATAAAATAAAAATGCTTAATTTTAAAAAAAAAAATGGTTGATACTTGAAAATTAAAAAAATTCCTTCCCACTCCTCCATTTCCTCCCCCCGAAAAAGGGTGCTACCACTAGCACCACTTTTCAAAACTAGGGTAAAAATCGTCACTAGATGTGGCCTCTAAAACAAGAACTCAATAATGTTCTCATTAAGTTGGTAACTTTGTTCAAGTTGAAAATTTTGAAATGATTGTATCTTGAATATCTAAACTTAGATTTTGATAAAGTTTATGCTAGTGAAAATCTCTTGATGAGTAAAGGTGATGACAATCTCATAATCATTAGGGGAAATTTGAAATCTAAATGGACCTTGTAAGGAAAATAATAAAATAATAGTTAAAAAAAAGGAGTTATGATTTTTTAATGGAAAGAAGGAAAACTATTTTTTTAAAATTGTATTTTCAATTTATATCCTTTTAGGTTTACTCAAGTATCAAGGTAGACACTCGTTCGATGAAGAATTATTTTTGACATCAAACAAATACCCACTTTGTATACTTTTGAGTAGACTCGCCCTTAAAAATTGAAAATACATGAAAAAATATTTTTCAAATAAACATAATTTTTAGTTGTATTTTCAATTTTTCATGCAGGTATGTTAGAAAGTATGTAGAATAGATACTTGTTAAATGCAGGAATTACCCCAATGAGTACCTTGTTTTGACATTTGAGTAAGCCTATAAGGAGAAACATTGAAAATACAATTAAAAAAAAAGTAGTTTTCTTATTTTCTCTCCAAAAATATTTAACATTAGGGATGACATCATCATTTTGAATATTATTAGCTCTTAAAGTTGACTTTGTTAGTATATTTTATTTTGAGGCTTATTTTTAACCTCAAAATTATTCTAGTGAGAGATTTGTGTTGAATAAGAAAAATAAAATTTTAGTACTTAGTAGGTATTTGAGCTAACTGTCAAGCGAGTGAAAATAAGAATTTCATAATGATGGACACCTTATCCGCTAAGGGTTATGGTGTGGAATGTTGAAAATAGCAACAATAAATAATAAAAACAGAATCCAGAATATTCCAATTTTAATTTGTCATTGAATTAAAATTTGAATTTAGTCTCGCCAGCTGCTTGGAAATAATTAATTAATTCATTATGGATTAATTAGTTGGAGAAATTCAAGTTAGAAGTCTTTCTAAAGTCATGCAACAGTTATCCCTTAAATTAAGGAGATTATCCCTTAATTAAAGAGATAAGATTGAGTTATATTTGAGTTGTAATTAGTTAGCTCAATTTACTGAGTTAAGTACAGTTAAATTAGTTCCAAACTATTTGACGAATTAATTGTGAGTTCAGTCAATTAATGCATGCATGCATTCAACAAGTGTACTCCAGATAACTGATGATTCTCTCATCAAAAACTCATGCATGTCTATTCAGAGAAATACCCACTTGAGCTAAATGTCAAGGACAGTGTACTATTAGTTGCATGTGTTTTCCTATAAAGGAAACTCTTGCATGCAGTCAAAATAAGGTTCTTTGAGGATTGCGCAGTTTTACAGGGTGTGAGATCAGTGTGAGAGATCAGTGTTCCACTTGGTAACAGGAGGATCACCCAGGAGAAACTGTGCAAGGAAATAGGAGCTTGGAGGGCAGAGGAAAAGGCTTGTGAGAAGCTTTGATTGCTTGTGAGCATCCAAGAGGATTGTACTGAGAGCTAAGGTTTTGTATAATTCTGATGTATTTCCACCTTGTATGATAATACAGATAGTGGGGTTTTTAGCTGAGGCTTTCCCTGAGTATTTTCTGTGTTTCATGTGAATTGATTCTTCTTCTTCTAGTTATATGTGCTCAACTCGATCTTGCTCAATATTTAAGCTTTCACAAAACAAATTGATAGTATAAGTAGATTATAGTATTTTGCTTTGGTATATTGCATTATTGGGTTAATCTATAGTCAAATTTTCTACATGGTCTTAGAGGTAGATTTGTAGAGAATTTGCAGAATTTCTACAGTTAAATAGTCAAAGGGAGTCGAAGAGACCTTGGAATATGAATCCAATGATCATAACAATGTATTATAAATGTATATCTTTGTGAATGAAAATTTTACTCATGCTTATCTTAATCTTGGGTCCATTCCATGTGGGTGTTTAACAAAGTATCAAAGCGTGTATTCCCCCCTTGGTCAAATTTGAGCCATTGTTCTTTTGTGGCCTTTGTCAGACTGTCCATGCGACTACAAAGACGAATATTGCCAGAGTTGTCCCTCTCTGCCAACCCAACATTCTAACGTTCTCTGTCAATTTCATTCTCCCACTTAGATCTCTTCCGGCAAACCAATGGAAGCTGTGCGCTCTTTTTCCATTCTTCATTCAAACGTTACCTTTGAATTCTAGATGTGCGTTAATTCCAAGTACGTGCTCCTAGTATGTATTCTCTGCGAGTTTATTTGAAGTCTTGAGAAATGTGTTGAAGCAGTTCCTGTATAACCATTCAATGGTTTGGCCGTCCAATTTGAGAGTAAGATTTTGAAATAAATCAAGTGTATGTCGTGCAGTAATGTGTACGCTTAACCGTGAGTCTGAATCGTTGTCTTGATTGTGACTCTTGGTGTTGCTTGTTGTTGTGTTATACATAATGCTCTTTGTGCCGAACTCCATGACTGTTCTGCTATATCGTGCATTCTTTTGTGTTGCTCATCCATGTGCATTGGTTGTTTTGGCCGTGTGGCATACGCATGCATTGAGTTCTGTTTGAAGGCCAATATGTGTTGACTAGCTTGTTGAACGTCGCTCTTTTCCCTTCAATGCATATGTGAGCGTGGATTCTGGTATGTGCGAGACCATTAAACAACTATGTTAGTGTTGCATTGAAAACTGTTTATGATGAGTATGAATTGTTTAATTATGTATGGTTTGGTATGGCGTGTTGAATAATTTTGAAGGCCATAAATGCTTTGTGAATATTATGGAGTGATATGAGATATGTGCTTTGGCCTTTTGCATATTGAATGTTCTTTATATATACATGGGTATATAATGGTGTATGTTTGATGACATATATTATATGTTGAGCATTGAGCCATATATTATATGATGAATCCATTGATATAGCATTGGAATCATAAGTGCACTAAAGTTGAAACAGTAAGTGAAATGGAATTGTAAGTATGTTGAGGTTGAAACAGTTAGTGCGTTGGAATGTGTGTTCAAATACTGCATTAATTTTTTGGTGATGCGTTAATTGAATGTTGCATTTGAAATTTCCTATGCGTTGAATGGCGCGATCAAAGACTAGTAAATATGTGTTGAAGATGCATTTGAAATCATAGACTGTTGGTGTGTGAGTTGAATCGTTGGTATGTATACATTGTTATGAGATTTGATATACATTATTGGTAGGCCTGCAATCATACTTAAAAAAAATACCATAAATTGCAAAATTCAAATAGAATTCATGATTAAGTAATCTCATGGTGTATTGGCATGTTGAAGAGGCATTGAATGCATCCTAAATCTTTATATAAATACTTGCATTCACCATATATTTTTCGAAATTTCTCTTTCATTATATAGAGCAATGATAGAAGTCCTTGGTTGTCCATATATGGTAAAGTTGATGGGAGCAGCACTTGTGAGATTCACTTGATTCACCATTGAGAGAATATTTTTCACTATTTTGTTCATAACATGCTCCTCAGTTGCAGTGATCTAGCATTTGTAGCTATTTGTATTTACAAGTTCATTTATGGTCAAAGCTAAAACCTATCTTAAGTTGCTGAAAAGATGACCAGACTTGATGATGCATTCAAGATGTTGAATATCCTTGTTCATTCCACTATTGATGAGATGGTTAAAATCAACAAGGATACTTTGTCTGATATTAGAACTTGTTTGCAAAATGCACAAGAGAAAATAGAATTTGTGTAGCTTAAGTCACAGTTATAATGAGATGAGTTACAACAACGTAAGCATCATTCAAATCTTGTTTTTGTTCAGAAAAATACTCTATTTGAGGTTGAAATAAACACCCATCAACAACCAACACGTAATCAAGTTAGTAAAGTTGAAGATGATACCCACCAAGTACCCATTTCAGGAGTAGACGTGCACAAATATGCAAAAGTTCAGTATACACTTCCCAAGCCCATCATCATACCTTGGGAAGATCTTGTCAGTAACAAACAAAAAACAGGCCTTGGATATAACAGGAATGTGTCCTCTTACATCCCAAACTATTAAAAGCCGATCCAATTTCAAAGTGTTGGGTTTCTTTATGGCAGTTCATCTTCACCTATTCCCGCTCCTCCTCCACAATAAAAAATTGTTAAATGCAAAAATTGTAATCGAGTTGGCCATGTGAAAGATCACTATTTTGATCTTCATCCGCGTGAGTATTGTGGTCAATGCACTCATCATTCAAACAAATTCTTCAGAAACAATTCTCATACATGAACGAAGATTCACCTTGGATGGATTACTTCTTGGCAATGGGCTTCAATAATCAAGAAGATATTTTGCTCATATCACAAAATTTATTCATGAGTAATAAAAAGTATTACAGTTGATTTTTCTTCATATTCTCACCTCGTATCTGATAGGAGGGGAATTGATGTTCGTCTACAAGTTTCAAAGATAAATCAAGCAAGCATGAGCCACAAATTGAACCTGTTTTCTGAGGTTACATCCAAAGACATCCATAGCTGGGTAGCCAGAGATAGAGAAGCCCATATGCTTAGTATGGTACCAAGGAAGTAGGGTATGTTACATGTGTTCTTATACTTAGTAAGAATACCATCATAGCCCATGCATTATTTGAGCTGTTATTCTCAAACATATGGTATATTTTGGACAAGTTTGTTCAATTATACTAATTGAGATGCAAGTTTTGGACAAATTTATGAGAAATGATGGACACTATGTGGAAGCATTCACAATGTTTCATACGTTGTTAGTAGAAATTTGGTGTATCTATTAAGAAGTTATATTATAAAACATCCCAAGACTTGGGATGAATAAATGATGCATATTCAACATTCGTTTAATAGGGCATTACATTTTCCACCCAAAAGTCTTCCTTTAAAACATCCAAAAAATGCATGATGAGGAAAATAGAGAAAAAAATATCATATATATTGATTTGAAAGCACAAGAGCATATCAATAAGAGTTAAAAGAAGTACAAGCTTTTCCATGGCAAATATAACACTCATGATTAATTTTGTGGCAGGGCTAAAGGTTTGATTCTACTTCAAAAAGGAACAAATGCAAGGGGAAACCATGAAGTTGAACACTTTGAGATGCAAATCATTCGAAATCAATAAGTGTGTCAATGATAATTTGATCAAATTGAATCTACATCCAACATGAGTATATGCAATGAAGAATGTGGTGAATTTGTATTTGTTTAAATCATCCCTAATAGATGGAGAAGAAGTATAATATTTTCCTACAATTGAAGATTTTGTATTACATACACTTGAGGATATGGAGGAGTATATAATATTGAAAAATGGGATTTAAGATACATGTAAAAGAAAATAAGAGGTATTAGAGATTGGAATCAAAGGGAAAATCCCAAAGAGAGCTAAGTTGTACTAGAGAAGTGGGAGAATTGTTTCCCCATCTCTTTCTAATTGCTTTTTGGGGACAGAAATCCCTCCACCAAGGAGGTGTGATTCAATTGGATCATGTAACAAATGAAATGGCTAAGTACTAAATATTGAATCTTATCTCAAAGGATTAAATTAATCCTTAAACATGTTGTTAGGTCTTGGATATCGTATTTTAAAATCTTAGCCAATGTGTCTTTTAAAACTTTGGTTGAAGCCTCATGTTAATCCTTGCAATGGATTGCGTAGAGGCGAAGAGGAGCTTGGATGAATTTGGAGGTGGAGTGTTACCTTTTCAATATGCCATTTACACCCAAGAGAAATAGACAAAGTAAATTTTTGTGGGGTGAAGGTAAAGAGATTAGAGTATGGAAAATGGGGATAGACACCTCCAACCTTTGAAATCTATCCTAAGGGAAATCAACCAAGGCTAAGGAAAAGGAAAGGTGTGGTGGATCCTTGGAGTATGATAAAGGAGGAGTGATACCTCCACCCCAACTAAAACCATGGAGGACAAAAGCTTTGTAGAGGCAAGGTGAGGAGGGACATGGATTAGAGTATGGAAAATGAGTGATACATTTTCCCTTCACCCATAGAAAACAAACTAAGGTAAAGGAAGGTGAGGTAGGACCTTTGAGTATGGAAAAGAGAGAATGATGTCTTTTGTCAAATAAAAGTACATGGGCCAAAAGGTATGTGGAGGCAATGCAAGGTGGGGCCTGAAGTATGAAAAAGGGTGGAAAGGGAGGGGGATGGGTGTTACATTGATACCCTTTGCTCATCACCCCTAACTAAAAGGAATACAAAATTATTGAAGGGAAATATTTAGGTCTCACGACTAATGACCATATGTTATGTGGTAGGAGAAAAGGAGCCGAAAATATTTTTTCTTATACAATTGGAGCTCGGGCATCCACAAAGGATCATGTTACTAAATCTTGGATCTATCTGGCATTTCAAGAATGGGAGGACATGTTAACAAATCCCACAAGTAAGGAGGAGGCTATCAACACTGATTCTTGGGGGGATTGGCCCTCCAGTTGCTAGATGTTGATATAAAGAGACTGAGTGAAAACAAATGGGGGTTTTAATCGTCAAGGAAGAGAGAGTTTGTTTTACAATTAATTCAATTCTCGATTTTACAGAGAAGGAGAAATTGAAGTAAATTGAAAAAAATAGAAAATTGGTCCTCGAAGGAAGAGTATGATAATTCAAGGGAGATTTTTGACTTGCTACCTTTGAGATTGGTCATGGGAAAAAACTCTAATAAATCCCTGTAATAAGTAATCACCTCAAATTTAATAAAAGAGTTGAACATAATCAACTTCATTGTTGGAGTTTTCCCACATTGATGTTTTCTCTAAATATTTACCTTAAGTACACAATGATGTAATTATAACTGAGTATAAACTTGAAGATAAACATTTAATAATTAATAGAAGCTTTGTATTGGTGAAGAGTGTTGGCCATATGCTAGTCAATTAAGGATCACAATGCTCCATTCCTTAAAGCCTGCTCATGTTAAGCTGTTAAGCTTGGATATGGAAGGAAAAATGATGAAGGATTTCCAATATAATGAGGTTCCTATGTTACGCTAGAAACTCCATGAGGTATCTAATGTGACAAAGTGGTCTATCCAAACTTGCTTGCATAGTGAGGTATTACTCCACTGAAGGCATTGGTAAAAATGATGGGGTCTACTATTAATTTTTTGTGACACACAATGTGATTTGCATGTAAACATTAATCATAATGTTGTGATTTATAATTGAAATGTTATGATACACAATATGACTTCTACGTCATTTTGTCTTTGCATTTTACATGTCTTTTCCATTGTTTTATGATATATCCTTATTTAAATTTTAATAAAACCTTACTCTTAAATCAATAGTAAAACACAGCTATTTCATTTATAAATGAAAATATATAACTAAACCCTCGACAAAACCTAAATAAAATAAAAATCCCTCGATAAAACCTAAATACAATAAAAATCCAAAACCTAAATAAAATAAAAATCCTCGATAAAACCTAAATACAATAAAAATCCATATTGCACATTTAAAAAAACCACAAAATATGTGTGTATAGTTTTATTATAAATTTAAATGAAATAAATAAGCAAACACGTTTGCCCATAACCATGACTTATTTCATTGCAATTTTTCCTTATTTTTGACTTTATTTATGGACTATTATACGAATTGTAAGCCATTATTGAATTGAAATCACTTTAAGTGATGTCTTTCAATAATATATTTGATAATGTTCATGTTTTGTAATTTATTATTTAAAAAAAAAATTATTTGATTATGATTAATGTATTTAATTGGATAATTATTTTATGGAAAATGTTTATAATTTTGAGAATGTTTTATAATTAGGTTATTATAAATATAATTTTTTTTTATAAATTTAATGAGAATATGAAAATTAATATATATTTATAGATATAAAAAAGATATTAAAAAATTAAATTAAAAATATTTTAAATAACATATTTTTATGAAAAGTCTATTTTTATTTTGCTCAATTGAATTAAAGCAGAATTTGTTTTACAACTTTTTATTATAGAATAATTGGTAGGTAGAAAACAAGTTTTTATTTTAATTAATTTAAAAAATATATATTGATAAAGTAAGTGTAAATTTTTATTAGCTTTATAATGAAAAAGTATTGAAATTTTTCTAATACTTTATAGGATAAAAAGTTTTCTCTTTTTATAATACTAAGAAAGTGAAGGAAACACATTGTTTTAGGATTAAAAAATTGTCTTTTATCTTGATACTTAAACAAGTGATGGGAAAAAAAAGATTATATATATAGAAATTGAAATTTAATATATATATATATATATATAATTTCAATTTCAAAATATCTATAAT
Source organism: Pinus tabuliformis (assembly GCA_031772625.1). Classification (NCBI taxonomy): domain Eukaryota; kingdom Viridiplantae; phylum Streptophyta; class Pinopsida; order Pinales; family Pinaceae; genus Pinus; species Pinus tabuliformis. Next base: position 1,273,698,563 of record CM062820.1, on the reverse strand, counting down.
TTAATAATAAATTCTTAATTCATTTAAATTATGAAAGAAGAAATAAGAAATAACATCATCAATATTTCTTATTATAAAAATAAAATTTTAAAGTAAATCAATCTCTCAAGACTTCTTTTTTCTAGAACATAAAAATAAATTTTTAAAGAAACTAATTTTTAAATATTTTTTCTCCTTTGAGTCTTATAGATCAAAGTGAGTCTCCCTTTAAAATCCTCAATATCATGATAAAATTTAGTTACTTAAATGATTAGAATCTTTGCAATTTAAAAGGTTAAAATCTTTGCATTTAAAGTGTCCAATACACGGTAGCAACATCATCATGCATAGTCAAAACATGAGTAACTCCCATGGTGATTTGCAAGACATCTTATGAAATGTCTATTGGTTTGAGGCTGTCTTATTTCTTCATTTTAAGGAAGACAAGCTGTTGAATCTTTAATTTAATTTTTTGTATTTGAAAAAATCTAGCTCTTAACTAATTGGAAACAATTTTAAATTATACTGTAAATGATTTTTGGTTCGAGATTCTTGTATTATTTAGGAAAACAAAAGCTTTGAGAGGCGGGGAGGGCTTCACAAAATTTGGGTTTCTCTAGAGGCGAGCGGCGTGAGGCTTCACCAGAGGCGAGCGAGGGCTTCGCCACAGGCAGCGAGGGCTTCTCCAGAGGCAAGCGGCGACTCTGCGGGGTTTCTCCGGAGGCAAGCGGCGAACGGCGTGAGGTGCGGGCTCTTCTGAGTCGAGAGGCGAGAGGCAAGCAGAGAGGGTTTCATCTCGCAGGCTCGTTTCATCTTCTGGTCTTTTAGTTTTTCTCTGAGCGGGGGCGAGGTGGCTACCCTTGCCACCTCTGCCCCCGGTGACGTCTCTGCTCCGGTGGGTCTTCTCCTTCTCGGCGGCAGTTTGGATTGTTCTGGCCGCGGCATATCCTTTGGAGCGTTGAGGGAACAACAGCGCTCTGCTCTGTTTCGTGCCGCTTCTATGGATGATTTCGATGGTCTTTTTCTGCAGGCAGATGTGGATGTTTGAGGCAGTGTTTCTTCCTCTGTTTCTCGTCTGATTCGGGCGGAGAGTTTGAGGGGGCGGGGAAGGAGTGGCTACTTTTGCTGCTCTCTTCCTCATTTCGTGCCTCTCCTTTCGTATTGGGCGGACAGATCTAGCGCTGGTTGCTCTCTTTCCACAGAGGCTTGTCTGCTTGGTGCATTGGTGCCACTTCTGCACCTTATAGATGGGTTGCCTTGTTATCTGGGGCAAATATTGGCCTTTTGGGGCTCTATTTGGGATCTGTTAAGCAGATTTTCTGGGGTTTATTCCTTTATCTGCTGCCCTGTCTGAGGGCTTTTCTGGATACTTCTTTTGGAGTATTTTTGTTAGTGGCTCGGTCCATGTTCCTGCATATGCTTCTTGCATTTGCAATATGTAATCTTCATTTATGAATATATCATGCTTTTTCTCTTGAAAAAAAAAAAAGAAAAACAAAAGCTTTCATATTTTTAATTTTTTTTGCATTTGAAAAAATCATAAAAACAATATTAAATTATATTACAAAACCAAAAAAATTATACTACAAAACCAAAAAAAGGGTTTCCACGAGATTCCCAATATCTCATCTTACCCTAAAACTACCCAACAAAAAATTAGAGTATGACACTTGACCTTTAACAACATTAAACCTTTGTAGCTGTTACAGTCCCATTCATAAAACCTCAAAACTACCCAACAAAAATTAGAGTATGACACTTGACCTTTAACAACATTAAACCTTTGTAGCTGTTACAGTCCCATTCATAAAACCTGTGTGTTAGTACTGGTTGCATCTTTATAATTTGCTTCAAATTCATAACATGCATTTTTTATATATGGCACAAATAGGGACGGAAAAACAACCATTTTCGGATCTGTATAATCTTGCCGTATTTACATCCGAGTATCTTTATCCCCACAATTTGTTTTCCTGTGATTGTAATACGGACTTTTTCTGATCTTGCTGCGCATGCCCTGGTTTTCCCAAACTAAAAATAAAATAAAATTTGACAAGATGAAGAAACTATACAATACGATAGTGAAGCATTAAACAATTTCCTCCCAAAACACACTGCCACACCCAATCTTTTATTACAATTCAATATACCAAATCCATACAGTACTCAGGTTCAGGGATTTCAAAATTATAAAACAGCAGTAAAATCATGATAACCTAGGGCTGATTTAAGAAAAAGAATTAAAGGCAGAAGAGCATTTAACAAATCAAGCCAGGGTTTAGTTACAGAGCGCCGGACAACCTCATCGGTCAGCCGAGAAAAATATGTACTCGGATAACAAGAGTGAAAATCGCTAAGAGCCCGAAAAATATAAGGGTGTGTATCAGAATCGATCTGCCGCTAGTCTCGAGGTTGCTGAATTCTAAGGTTCGCCATTTGCCGGGGAACTGAAACAAGAGCCCCGGCGACAGCAACACGAACAGAACCACTCCGACCACGACCGGTCCCCAGTCCGCCATTGCTATCAAATTTGTGAGTTGTCTTCCACAGACCAAAAGAAAACACGCGGCTGCGGAGAGATGGAATATTTGGAAGCCTAAATGTGAGCAACTCAGGCGGGCGGATGAAGAAAGGGCGAAAAAATAGGAATCCGGACGGAGACCCAGAGGTTGCGTGTTCGAAACTCTTAGAATATGTCTTGCTTTCAAGGACTAGATTGGGCTAGAAAGTCAACCGGATATAGAATGATTAGTTCAGCATAAAATTCACTAATTGCGGTTTGACGGAAAGGGCCACCTACAGGACAAATCTTTCACAGGGTTACATTTTCCTCCTACATTATTGATTTTTTTATTATGTGGAACTGAATTGATGTATTCCCAGCTAAGCAAGATAAGGATATGAAGCTACGTCATGGTCCTTTCACTTGGGTTATGGATTTTGGCATTCACAGCTCAGTGCTACCCTGATGTGATGGATTCCATGCCCATTCCCAACAACCTTGAACTTGTCTGGACTCTCTGGTAAACTTTAATGTAAAAAATATGGATTTTCAGAAATTAATTTTCAAAACCAATAAATTCAGATTGGGTCGAAAAAATTATTGTGTGTTTACTGAGGAGAAGGAATTGCTGGATTGTCAAAAGTGGTTGGAATTTAAGCAAAAATTCAAGAAATCTTGCAGTAGCAGTTTTTGAATTATGTTTTAGATGATCGAAATGGATTCAGCACCACCAAAAACCTCTGGCTCACCCAAAATCTTGAAGTTAGGTAGTTGTAACCTGGATTTACTAAAATCTCTGTCAGATTTTATCAAAATCTTGCCCAAATTTCCATAATTTTAAAGACAAAAAGGCTGTCTAGTTAGACTACTAAGAGTTGGTCTAATGATTTTAGTTTAAGTTTACTTTAAAAAAATTAAAAATTCCAACTAATTAAAGTTTTATACTAAATTTTTTTAACAAAATTTTATCTAATTTTTCAAATAAATTATCAAAATATTTAATTTATTATCCATGCATTTCACTATCAATTATTCCAAAAAAAAAAAAAAAATATTAACAACAATTTACAAACTTTATAAATCATTGTAATTTATTTTTCAAATATTTTAATTTTATTTTTTTCTCTATTAGTTGTAAATTTTATAATCTTATTGGGTAATAATGACCCTGTACCATCATATATTATCGACAGAGTGATGTCAATTACAGTAACTGTCAAGTTAAGACTAATATCAATCACATTAAATGAAAATTAAGACTAATGTCAATCACATTAAATGTCAAGTCTATAAAGTTCGAGTTTCCTACCATATAAAAAACTTAAATATCACCCCAGTTATTCAAGTGTCAACCCCACTTAAAGACACAAGGTCATTTCACATGGCCAGGCATAACTTCATAACTGAATGTTATATTAGTCCAAGATTTGACTACCACTCAAATGATCCTATGATAGGTTGAAAATTAAATTTAAATTATTTATAATATATTATATAATTTAAATGATTTATAATATATTAAATAAATTTATTTTTTTAAGTAAAATAAAATTATATTTTAATAATTTATTAATATTTTAAATTTTCATTATTTAGATTATTTTAAAATGGGTGGAAAAATTTAAATAAAATTCTCACAATTATAATTTATCAAAAATAGTTCATAAAGAAAAGTGTAAATTTATTTATTTATTTATTAACTTGTTTATAAAGATAAAATTTAATTAATTTCACAATTTCATTTATTGATAAAAACATTATTCATAAATAAGTTTATTTACTTATTAACTGGTTTATAAAAGTAAAATTTAATTAATCTCACAATTTCATTTATTGATAAAAACATTATTCATAAATAACTATAAGTGTTAAAACCCCAATTTCTTTCTCTAACGTACTAATTATATTACAATTCAATGTAACTTGTTATAATGATGAAACCTTTTATTAATAGATATAAAGATTTATTCAAAAATAAATGAAAGAATTCAGCAAGGTATCCATTTTTATTTATTTGTATGGTAATATAGTAGTATTAATAATAATAAGTTGATTTTAAGGTTATAGCCAAGCTTGCATCAAATTGGCTTATGAGACTCTCTTATGTGTGAGACAAGGGACCTACTTCTTGTGCAACAATTTGAACACTAATTCTTGAAAGGTGCACATACCTAACCACTCTAAATTTAAACTTGCAACCTCTTACTAGGAAAGCAAATTTTCTTAACCATTAAACCCGCTCAAGTAGTTTTGTGACATAAAGATATGCCACTTGGAGAATCAAATGTAAAATATTTTTTTAATGGACAAAGATCCCTAATTAAAAAGTTTAGATAATGACATTTAAAAAAGAAAAAGAAAAAAAAAGCTTTCATTGGTTTTGTAAGACAATACATTGTTGTCATGATACATATAGTGGATACATTGCTTAGAGTATCAAACACAAACTTTTTCTAATTGAAATGTATCCTAAACTAAAACACTATACTCATGTTCAAATGTAAAAATTGATTTATACTTTTCAATGTTAAATAATTAAATTAAACAAATACATTAACTATACTATCTTGCTTAATTTTTAATTTTCTATTTTCAAAAATCTTACCAACACCGTTAAAATAAACTTATTAAAAATAAAATTTATATATTATTGAAACAAGAAGTTCCTTGCTCCCTGTCCTATAAAAGTGTAATATTCAAGAAATACTCTTATCATTTCAAGGTTCTATGTAAGATTTTTGAAAAGTGAACAATGTTTGCAAACTTTATACCCAGGAAAACCTTATTATAATTTTTTTTTGAATTATCAGAAAATATAAAAAGTGGGGATGGAACTATATAGCTTTTATGACATCGTGGAAACAAAAAAAAAAAGTAACCATAAAAGTTTTCCATAGTAAAACACCGATTCTCAAGTTAAAGGAAGATTCTTATCACCTTAATATTCCATGCAAGATTTCTGAGGGGTCCATAAAAAGTATTCAATTCCAAGCAAGATTTTTGAGGGGTCCATAAAAAGTATTCAAAAAGATAAGTGATAGAGATGGAACTATATAGTTTTACAATATTTTGGTTTTTTTTTATCCTTTCTTGTGAAACACTTGTTAGGATTCTATTGAAATTTTATTGGTCCATATTAATAGTCATTGAAAAACTTTTCAGGTTTTTTTTTATTGATTCCATTCATTTTTCAGGATTTAATCTTTGTTTCACGATTTTATTTTATGATTTATTTATTTATTTTATCTTATATATCATCTCCATAATTCCAAGTGGTTTCATAAAAACTTTATAGTTCCAGCTTGAATTTTCATGTTTTTATGTTTCCATCTTCACTTTTCATAGTTCCATAGTTCCAATTTTCATGTTTTTATGTTTCCATCTTCACTTTTCATAGTTCCATAGTTCTAAGCAATATGTATCTTTATCAATTTATATTTCCATCTCTATATCTGTTACATACCATGAGTTGTTTTCACCTTTGTTGATTTTTTTTAAATTTTTTTTTATATAATAATTCATCAATAACTCTATATTTCCATCTCTATGTCTGTTACATACAATAGTACAAGTTGTTTTTATAGTTTTAACTTTGTTGAATTTTTGTATAACAATCAATGAATATGCCTATAGGGAAGACACCATTCCGTATAGAGATTACTAAAGGGAGTGACAAATTTGGTTAACTTGTTAAAAAAAGGTGAGGAATAGAAATGTATAGATATTTGCTAAATACATAGAAGATGTATATAAGCCAATGAAGCAATAGTGGAAAAATAATAATTAAAAGCATAAAGAAAGAGTTGGTGAGAAGATAAGAGTGAATGTATTCGTATAAGGAGATTTAACACTAGCGCATTTAAGTATCTAATAAGCTGAAATTAATTAAATTTAGGCTCTTGTGATCTATATCTAGTTTCTAAGAAATTTTGTTGTTGATAATCACATCAAAATTCATTTGTCGACGCGTTTCGAACCAACTAGTGTGGTTCATCGTCAAGACAAGACGAAGAATCAGATCATAGCAATGGGTTAAATAAAGAGACAGATCATTCCAACAACTATAATGAAACAATTACTTTTGGCTGGATAAAAAGTTAGGGGAAGGATTAGTTATATATATAGATTATTTTTATATATAATTTTTGAATTACGAATCATGCAAAGACATGATGAAAAATTGCTTATAAATTATGCCAAATGAATTAGATGTCTCACACATATATATTCAATATTTTAGATCTGTATTCATGCCATGGATTACATGAGATGAAGAATATGCAAGGTGGATTCTTGATTGAATAGATCAAACTCTAGAGAAGGAAAGGGAAGTAGCAAAATTATTAGAAGATTGCACCGCTAGAACATTGGAGAAGAAGGAGTACAAAGATTACTCAATGTAATGGAAGGGACATAGTTTTGAAGACAACATTAACAAAAGCTTTGGTGTCCAGCATGCAAGCATGATGTTCACATTTCAATTGTATCAAAGGGGTTTGACACAATAGCATCTCTAGCTTAGCACAATCTCGCACACCCAAAAAATTCCTTTTAATGAGTTTCTTTCATCTTGTTTTTGAGTGGTTTTATTGCCAAGAGAGTTGTAGATTTAATTCTAGCTATTGATGTTATGTGTATCAAGAAGGATTTTCAATAAAAAAAGTCACTAAGATGTTGATTGAGAAAAAAGTAGTCAAATCATTATTAACTTTTGGAAGAAACTTGGAGTCAATAGATAAAAGTGATTCTATAATACAACCTACTGATGGTGTAGTGCAATGATATAGTCTTTGGAAGGAGATCATGATATAGTTTAATTGAGCAACGATGAGATGATAATGCAAAATCCAGAGAAGTGATTGGAAATTAGGGTGAAGAGACTAAGTTTAAATTATCATCATCAATAACAATTATCAATGTTTTAATAAGGTTATAAAGTTAAAATGTTTAACATTCTATTAGAATGATTACACATTCTTATCTGTCTTCGTGTTTGCATCAATTGACATTTTCCCTTTTCTTCATTTAGGATTCAATAAACTATGTGTTGGAAATAATATTGAAGGGGGGGGGGGGGGTGTGGGGGGGGTGAATCAGTATTAGCAAATCAATATAACTTTTTCATTTCATACTCTGATTCATATATGCTACTTCAATTAAGGGAACCCACATGTACATGCAACTGTGTTTAATGAAACTAGCGTATATCCAGTAAACTTATGATTCAGTTAATCCATAATATGTTGATTTTTAATTAGTGCATTAGAACTTCTTTAACCATATAACAGTAAACAGATGCAGTAAAACAGAACATATCATCACACATAAGAAACACACATGAACACCATGATATAAGGTGGAAACCCAATGCGGGACAAAAACCACCTGCTGCCGTCTTCCTTTAATATAAGAAAAACCTGTTTACAATCTTGTACTGGCGCAGACTCATACCAGTACGCAGGCACCCACCTGCAGAAGGCTACAACCTTCTCTCGTTCTCCAGCTACTACTGGAAGGGAGCTACAACCCCCTGGCTCTTGTACTAGCTGATATATTTACTAGTACGTAGGCGCCGGCCTACAGAAGGCTACAACCTTCACTCTTCCTCCAGGGACCACGTTTCATAAATTTTCAGACTGGATACTCCTGGAACATAACACCAATATATGAAGGCCACGTTTCATCCAATTTTCATACTGGACCCATCAACAACATTGAAGCTCAAAATCAATCACCACTGCACTACACTTGCATCATCAATCTCTGAATCACCCAACACTGAATCACTGAAACCTTGTCATCAAAACACAATCACCAAAACACAGAACTCTGCAACAACCACTAGAACCAACAACAACCTCAAATATCAAATCTCATCATGTATACGCTACTCTGATGAACCAAACCAGCGTGTATATGCTCTTTTACAAAAGCCAACCAGCGTACAGATCTGAAAATAATTACTTATACCTTCACTGCAATTTTCTACTTCAGACATACCCAGATCATCATACATAAAGGATAAAACATACGTCAGTTTTCAGATCTGAACTATTCATACCATATAATGATAATGCATTTTAGTCTTCATGATCCCAGTCCATCAACCTTCATTCGCCACATAGGTGCATCCTTAGCAAAGCATCACAAACCCATAACCTACATGTTGGATCTCACACTTCATCAGCTATTCAATACTTGCTCATCTTGCACGCCCTGGCCTAATGATCTTCTCCTCCTTATATAGGTTTAGGCCTCTCTCAATACCATACCATGGTCTAAAACCACGTAGGACCAATACCTTGGACCCAATACCTAGGGTCAATACCTCGGACCAAATACCATGGACCAATACCATGGATCAAAATACCATGGACCAAATACCACAGACCAAAACTTATTTTTCCAACATGTACGTGCCTTTCCTTATGTGAAAGTGTGTGTGTATGTTATATGCTTCTTTTGGTTCACTAACCCGTGTGTATATGCGTTTTTGTCACGGTGACCCTGTGTATACCTCTTTCTGATCATTAATTCTTTGTTATTGCCTTGTTGCACTATGATCTGTCATCTAAATGAGTTGCCATCAAGGACAACACGTGTATCATACCTGTATCATAATGCCAACACTATGATGTATTTATATATATTAGGTAATATACTCCATTTGAAGCATTGACTTTATTTATATTCATTATTAATATTAAGTTAATTTTATTAATATATTTAAAAATTTAGTATTTTATTTTAAATTTCAAATTATGTTTATTATTATTAAGTTATTTTTAAGAATGGTTTTTATTTATTTTTTAAGTATTTTTTATATTAATTTTAAAAATATTAAAAAATATATATTATCAATATTAATTAAAAAATCTAAATATTTTGTATTTTTATTTTTGAAGATAATATAATTTAGTCATACAATTATTGATGAAATTGCATTTTTTCATTATTTAAATTATTTTTTCAATAAAAATATTCAAAATAATTTCAATGTGCAATCTAAAAAAATGAGTATTAATTTTTTTTGTTAAGCAATTCTCCTAAATTTTTAATCAAATTAATTGAAAACAAAATAAAATAGTAAAACTATATATTAATCTCAATAACTATATAGTTTAGTAAAAACAAATGAGTATTAATATTTTTTAAAGCAATTCTCCTAAATTTTTAATCAAATTAATTAAAAAACATTATTTCAAAAGTTAAAAAATAAAATAGTAAAACTATATATTAATCTCAACAACTATAGAGTTTAGCAAAAGGAAAATATTATCATGTTAGAATTAGTTATATTAAAAATTAAAAAAAAAATAATATTAATTATATATATATGTTTTTTAAATTAGAATTGGGAATAGAAAACATTGGATTTTTACTAAGTGACATTAACACAAAGCTTTATTTTTGGGTTTGAGTGAATCATGAAAATGTAAAAAAAATAGTTTCTAATAATGAAGAATTATTTATGTTGGTTTATTTTGAAAAATGTTTTTTAAGTTTCAATTATTTGATAAAATATAAAAATAATCAGATTTTACTAATAGTTGATTGCATTAAATAGGAAATAGGAAGATGCTTATGGGACCAATGTTCTTGTACAACACAAAAATGATAAAAATTTCATTGAGAAAAGCGATATCATAAAATAAAAAAATGATTATTTTTTTATTGGTTGATAATAAACAAAAAAAAATTTAGACTATATTCATTATATTGATTAGTGCGTTTATTTTGGAATAAGTATGTTTTGTTTATTATTATTAGTGCAACATATAAATTAAATGGTTGATAAACAAAAATAGGGATTAATCCATAAAAAATATTCAAATACTTATAGTACATCATAAAATTAAAAAAAAAATTCATAAAATATAACTTTATTTAAATTATTATTATTATTAAATATGAAAATAATTAATATATAAATTACACATTTATACATTTAAAAAGAAAATCCCTATGTTTTACCATGGTTATTTTTAATTTTAATTAGGATTTGTTACAATGCCATGGGTCAATACCATGCCTTATCAATAACACATGCTCAAAAAAGACAAAAAGAGATTAACTATTTGTTCGTTTGATTTATGTCTACTACTAAAAATATCTTAGAATATTTTGTAGAAGTTAAATCCCTATCATGCACCTTATAATTATAGACAATTACATTAAATTTCTGGAAGCTTTATTTCACAATAAACACACACACAAACAAATATATATTCTTTTTTATAATTAATTGCATTTATAGACATGTTTATTGTGAAATAGGGCTTCTATCATTTTAATGTAATTGTCTACAATTATTAAGTGTATGATAGAGATTTAACCTCCACAAAATATTCCAAGATATTCTTAGTAGTAGACATAAATCTTATATAAGACAAAAAGAGCATTTAATTTATGTCTACTACTAAGAATATCTTATAATATTTTGTGGATGTTAACTCCCCCAACCATGCACCTAATAATTATAGATAATTACATTAAAATTCTGAAAGCCGTATTTCACAAAAAATATGTCTATCAACACAATTAATTATAAATATATATATAAAATGAGTCAATATCATAGCATACAAATTATATACAAATTAGTCTATAATATAATAATAAAATTTATTTATAAATTATAAATCTTTATGATAAAATGAAATTAAATTTGTATAATTAGTATTAAAAAAATTGATCTAATAATATCTCATTAACAAAAATACTTTAATAACCAGAATTAAACAAATTAAACTAATCTTTAGAACGGATATCATAATATGTCTTACATAAATTTTATCATTTAATGTATAAGAATCAACCCCAACCTAAAAAACAATTTATAAAATTATACTTTAATAAATTTGATATTTAATTTAAAATATTTTTCAAATTTAAACTCATATTATTTCAAAATATCAAACCGAGTAAACTTATTATCCCACACTTCCTGAAAAATCAACTCATCTTAACCACCTAATTGTAAATTTGGTTAATGGGATGGCTACAATAAAGTTTCCAGCAGCAGAGGCGACAATCGACTTTTCAACTGCCATCCAGTAACCCAAAAGCAGAGTCGACAATCGACTTTTCAACGGCCATCTAGTAACCCAAATCTACAATTGGGTTTACGATCGAATGAACAATGAGGTTGAGTTAATGACCCATCAGGTTGGGTTTATGACCCGAATCTTCAATAAAGTTAACGATGGCAGATGATATCATAATTATATGTTTGGTGAATGCCGGATTGGTTGGGAGGACCATCACATCACCTATGAGAGATTACGTAAGCTCATTTATGAGCAAATAATGCGAGAAGAGAAAATATTAGATATTGCATAACTTCTGGCTCACTATGAAGAGTGTCTTGGTTCGTTATGTTTCATTTTTCGCGTTTTTAGTGTGATTTTTTGGATTTTCTAGAATTTGACGGAAAATTTTGAGGTGAAATTTTGATTTGTGTTATTTAAATTGGTTTTTCGATTGTATATGTGGATTCGACACTCTGAAAAACCCCTATGGCACTTCAATTGTGCAGGGTTACCCATTAAACTTGTGATTTCAATAAATTCCTCCCATATTTTGGAGAAATTAAACTGGGAAAAGCTTCCAAAAAGTCGCACTAAAGACATCTTGATAATTTTGTGCCTTGTTCAACTTTTTACAATATGTTTGTGTCATAGCCTTCTGAAGCTCAGGTTATCTTTTTGTTGTAGGATATGTAATTGTTCATCAAACCACTGGTCTCTGATTACATTGCTCATTAAGCATAGGGGAAAATATTCTTTGTTCTCTTCCTTCATAGTTCTGGGTCTGGTTTGAATTTTGAGCTAGTGGTTGTTTTAGCCTCGGGAGCTACTCAGAAATAGTCCTGGTATGTGGAGTGAGGTACCCAGGTACCTTCTCCATTTGGTTTTAATAAGGTCACTGGTCTAGTGATTGGTCCAATATACAATGTTTGGTTATGGAATCTGGCTCCTTTAATATATAGTGTCATGGAAAGTTGGGGTTACCAGAAATTTCAACCTACAAAAGTCTTGGGTTTTCAAGTCTTTTGCTTAAAACACATAACACTATATGTGTTATCTTTCCTTTAACGTCTATGACCTCTTTTGAATATAGATATCTTGTGTCTCAGTCCATAAAAGTAGGTCACTGCACCACAATCTTTCTTTGTTTGAATTGCTGGTCAATTGATTATATGGTTCTGCGGCAGTGCTTTCCTAGTCGCAGGGGTGGCACTACCAGAACATCTTCATTGAGAGGATGACGCTTATTTGGATGGGAATCAGTTGCAAATTTCTTTGAGGCAACCACCCTATAGGTTTGAAAGGAAATCTTCCATTTGGAGGCAAAATAATTTGCGGATCGTGTTTATTTCTCCGACTCAGAGATTGGAGGCAACAACCTCAAATGGGTTCTAGACTCGAGAAATTTTCACAAGAGAAGGTTTCATTTCCTTCACTCCATCACCCATCATAAAAAAATGGAAACTCTTCTCAGCATGGTTATCAGAGACAAGAAAATCGACAATTACAAGCGGTTTGTAGGCCAAGAGGAGATAAAGAGAATTCTACGGGACTTAACATATAACTTGGATGATATAGTGGTCAGCGTGCCTCGAATGGAACATTATGTGGTCTCTGATTTAGACACCGAATCAAATGAACACCATGACGTGCCAACGATCATCAACACTCCATCTCTAGCCTCTCCTTACGCCAACTCTTCTCCTAGATCACTAGTGATTATCTTGGACTAACAAGTCCACTGAAAATTTTGTTTAAGGGTCTATGGGTAACAAGTTATGTTTTTTGTATAAGCTATATTAATGTTTTTACAAAGACTAGTCTTTTGGTGGAATATATGTATTACAATAACTTATTATAGTTTTTGGTAGGATTGGTAAAAAAATAATAGTTAGCTATCAAAATCTATAATCCTAAGGAATCTAAGTTTTGCTATGGATAGTTGGTAGTTTTGGTAATACTTATGCCAAACCTCCAAACCTCCGGGATAATGAGGATTTACCAAGGTTTTTTTGAAATCTTACGGAGATTTGTTTTGAAAAGCTTGCAATGTATTTTTTTTTTTTAATAATCAATGGAAATGTACTAAAAAAATAATAATATTATAGATACAGTTTAAGCATGCCAAGAATAAATTATTCTTTTTAATTTAAAAAATTAGAAAATAACTTAAACTTAACCTTTTATATATATATATATATATATATATTAAATTATTTAATTTTTAATAATAATAAATAACATAAAATGATTCCTTTCTAATTAAAATTTTATAAATCAATATTAATTTTAATAAATTATAATTTTTTCATGTTTATAAATCAATATTAATTTTAATAAATTATAATTTTTTCATGTTTATAAATGGTTAAAAATAAAATCTTTGAATGATAAGAAAATTATTAATAATTGAAAGCACACTTATACAAATAAGGCTTCATAGCTAGCGTTCCTGTTGCTTAGTTTAATAAAATATTTTAATGTCATGATGTGCTGTATGTACTTTAAACAATAATAAAATTTTCAACCATTGAATTAAAACCAAATATCAAAGTACAAAAAATTTATGTATTCGGGTTTCTGTGATTCATAATGAATTAACTAAATTCTTTTGGTAGAAATCACATAATAGAAATTTTTGGCCTACGGGTTTCGAACCAACAAGTGTTTGTTGGTTCGAAACCCGTAGGCCAAAAATTTCTATTATGTGATTTCTACTGAAAGACTTTGCTTAAATAATAAAATTGTAAAATGAGTTATATGTATATTTGTTTATTATTATTTTTGATATAATTAAACATTTTTTTGATAGATAAAGGTTATATATATATATATATATATATATATATATATATAATTGACATTGAAGAGAAAGGTTATATATATATATATATATATATATATATATATTGACATTGAAGAGAAAGGTTATATATATATATATATATATATGACATTGAAGAGAATGATAACAAGTTAATAATTATTATTTATTTAACATTGAATGATGACAATTTTTTTATACAATGCTCATTTTATAGTACACATGTCATGTCATTAGAGTATAGATTGATATAATGAGAGTTGTACAAATTGTACACATGTTATTTTTACATTTTTTTTCAAATTTATATTTTTCAAATTAAAAAATCAAAACCCATAGAAATTCTCTATTCAGTGCTTTACACCAATGAGAAAATGGACTTTCTGAATTTAATTACAAACCATTTGCGTTTATGGTACATAGTAATTAATATATAATGTTATTTTTCAAATTATTTTTATTTATTGTACATAGTAATTAGTGATATAGTACATAGTAATTAATAATAGAGTACACAAAAGTCAATTCTTGCATCGTTACACAATAAGAGAGGAAATATTTTAACCAATCATATTTGAGATAAATAGAAATAAATTTTATTTAAAAATAATAAATTTAATTTCATAATGTTAAACTTTGGATAGATTTTAAATTTTTTTACTCAAAGAAAAACTAATAGCAAGTCGATGAAAAGCTGAATATGTATATTCTGCTAACGACAAGTATAATAAGAAACAATGGATCGATGATGGTATTTGGGAGGAGGATGATAGCTAGGGTTGCAGGGGATTCGTGTCAGGGCTGCCTCGAGAGGAAGTCCTAGGTGCTTGCATGGACCACGTGGTAGCTCCCATGATAGCAAAGGATGGTACGTGACAGGAAAATGGAGGGGTGATCCAAACTGGATATTGTAGTTAAGTCAACATTTTACTCAAATGACCAAAATGGTCCCTTGTAGCAATTGGTTATCGACTTGTGCAGAAAATGAGTCGTCATAGATCATCCCAAAAGCCACATCAAGTTGAAGTGTCTGTCGTTCTGAATCTGACGCTTCTTACAGTTTCTCATTTAGACTCTGGGTGATGGAGAAATCATTCAGCGAAATTAAGGTGTCAAGGAAGGCCTTGTCGACAATGTGACTTGATTGTGTTCAAAGGAAAAAGTCCATTCTTGGGTACCTGCAAAAAGAACAATGGTAAGAAGAAGATATTCATAATGTCAAAACATTACCATGTATTTAATACTATTATGAGCGCATGTCACTATGGTTTAAAAACCTATGGAAAAAGTGACATTAGACATAAGCGCAAAATTCAATGGTGTTTATTTCAAAGTTAAATCATTTATGAACATAAATGTAAAAACGTTGTATTATTAGCGCATTTGTTAAAACTATATGTTAGTTTTCAAATCATGTGCAACGTTCAAATGTCGTATGGTTATGTCATTTAAATGGCATAATATATGGAGAAATGAATATGCCAAAGTCATGACATTGCAAGGCCTAAACCAATCTCGTTGTAACAAACAGGTCTACGCGGAGGTGGCGGCCCAGTCAGCAGGGATTAGTCCAAATATGGCATGGTTCTATCCTCGAAAGCGGATTGGCCATCACCGTTAGAGATTGGACAGCGTCAGAAATGCCACGAAGGCATCAGAAAGCTGGTCATCACCATGAACGCGGGAATGCAGCATGGTTATGGCACCAAGCCAACACAGAGAGGACAACACAATACAATGTGGCAAGTGTATGCTGTGAGGGATTGCTACAACAGTTAAAACATTGCAGAGTCAATGCAACGTGGTTGTGTGCATTCAACAATGCTCCTTCACTAGCATAGGTTGGCACCATCGAAATTATAGAGGAGGTAGCACGACAGAGCACTGCTCGGGCCTGCAACAAACTCACAATACCGGCACCAATGGCGTGTCAACGCCATCAAGTTTTTAGTCCAATGGACTCTTCGCAACACAGAATGGAAGCTATCAATATTGCGATGAGGAGTAACAATTCAACTATCAAGCCATGGGAAATGTGCCACGATACATGACAAATCAAACTTTGGTTTTCTATTCGCCCAAGTTAGAACAACAATTAACAAACTATGGTCTTGTTCCAGCACGGTCCAATAATCAAACGACATTAAAATACGATATGCAATGTAACAGAACTTGGGATAAGAGTTGTGTATGTGCCCATGTAATCAGAACTTAGGATAAGTTTAGATTAGTGGTTTTATCATCGTATGGTTTGTCATAAAGGGTCGAGCCATTTCATTGGCCAACTTCAAAATTGTTAAAACAAATAATGCTAAATGTAGCATTCACCATCATATAAATGGTTTGAATGTATGTTTTAAGCATGGACACACTGGTGAGAACACATATTCCGTGTGAAGGTGCTTCTTGAAGCTTTGTCATAAAGGGTCGAGCCATTTCATTGGCCAACTTCAAAATTGTTAAAACAAACAATGCTAAATGTAGCATTCACCATCTTATAAATGGTTTGAATGTTTTAAGCATAGACACACTGGTGAGAACACATATTCAGTGTGAAGGTGCTTCTTGAAGCTTTTCAGGAAGGTAGCCAAAGATGCAGTAGTCAATTCGATTTCTAGCATTGAAGGCCAGATTTGAGTGTAGCAGGTAGAGAATTGTTGTGCCAGAGCAGAGCATGAGAAGCATGAAGTCATGAGCCAGTCAGTTTTGAGCTTTCCAGAGTCATATGGAAACCAATTGGAGTGATTCAAAAGCCTAGATAGGGGTTTTAAGGTGCTCCGGAGACATTGGCAGGGTTTGTTTGGTGAATGAAGCAGCTGAAAGTCCAGATTTTGAAACAGAGACAATCTGACTCCTAAGTCAAGTAAAGGAGGTTTGATTTGTTTTCGCATTGCTGTTGAGATATTCTCGTTTTCAGTAGAGGTTTGAGTCAGTAGTTTAAGACTCTTTTGTTTTGTTGTTATGCTAAAAGTTCACTGGTAGAATGTCCATGTGAAGTTGTGAGAGCTCTCTGTCCAAGAGCATTTCCATTCTAGGGAAATAGCCACAACTGTGGAAGCAAATGTAACCTACCTCTTATTCACTGAAATACGAGCGGCCTAGCCTTTTTGCGCAGGGCTCGGAGACATAGCCCAGGAGGGGTGAACTCCGTCACCAAACATCGGTGCTTCTATTTTGTTGATTGTGTATCTTTGTTTAAAGTTATTTACGGTTAATTTCACATGTGATGAAGTCATTCATACTGAACAAATAATTAACAAAGTTCCATTTCAACATCATACATTGAGAGAATGATCTAAAATTTTCCACATTTCAGATCAAGGGGGGGTAAACTACATCGAAGTATCTGTTGGATGACCCGCATTCTTGCTAGGAAGAAGGAGACGACTGGAAGCTAGATGATATGGGAAGTTGGTAGCACGCGCTTGGTGCAGGAGATAACAATTGTGGGGGTTTTTGTTGCATATCGGTCTACATTCTTCTACCAACTAGTGACGATGGTCAACCTAAGGGACTGTGGACTTGGAACTAGGACCGGAGGATATTCTATTTGTATGGGGGCTAGAACCAACTCAACAAAACCTAGATAAGGTTAGGCCTCCACATTGGTCGCAAGCTGGAAAGAAGGGCGTTACGGGGTATGAATGGAGTTTAGGAATGGTTTTGGCTTTACAGTTTCAAGGAAGCCAAACAGTGCATTAGAGGGTTTTATAAGCCTTGACAGTGGTTTGCGGGAGGCTTTCAAGTCTTCGACGGTTTTAAGGGCCCCAATAACAAAGGTGTTGGCGAGGAATCAGGTCGCTTCAACGGTCTCTAGACACTCTTAACCCATTTACCTCTCTGGAGGCCTGGAAGACAGTTCGAAGTAGTGGTCTCTGGGGGAATGAAGGACTAAGATCGTGCCTGGTATCAGGAAATCAGGTTAAGGAATGGGGTCCAGCTCAAAGGATTGAGAGAGCGGTGACATGGAATTTAGTTCCTTAGACAAGGAAGGAGGAGGCCCAAATCATATCAAAAAATCCAACTCCATCAGGGGGTGTACATGAGGCCATTGGTGGTGAGTGGAAGTCGGTGGAGAGCCATGAATCTCCATGGAAATCAAGGGAGGGAAGTGGTGGTGACTGCATACAAGACAAGCAAGGAAATGGGCCTAGGGAAGAATGAGCGTCTGGTCTCTTGGCGACGGGAGGGAGGGGAACAACTCGCGGATCTGAAGTGGAAGGGGTATCAACTGATTTAGGGGAATTCTTCTTCTAGTTGGTACCAGTAGAGGAGAGATTAGATAGGATTTTTGAAGATCTCAAATATGTGGGGGAAAAGTGGGAAAATTCAACATCAGGGGAGGGAAGAAATGGCCAAACCATAGGAGCAAAGTGAAAAAATGGGAAAATAATAAGGAGAAAGTAAGAATGTCCCAACCTGGTTCTTGGAGTTGATATTCAATTAGACGAGGCCATGGAAGCCTCAAAGTTGATCTTAGTTGGGAGAGCCAAAGGAAGATGTTATTCGCCTCAATATATACTTGAATGGATTGAAAAGGAATGGAAAGGAGCGCCAAAGTCTCAGGTAGAATTGATTATATTATCTAGAGGTTGGTTCATGGTTCACTTTAGCAAAGGTGATATGTATGAATGGGTGCTCAAGTGAAATTGGTGATTTGATATTTCTCCCATATTTTTCAAAAAATGGATGCCATTATTTGATGCACAAAGGGAGAAACTAGATGATATTTTAGTCTAGATATGGCTCCTGGCATTTCCTCCTCAGTTATGGATAGAGGATGTATTTAGGGCCATCGGGAATGAGCTAGGAACATTCTTGGAAGCAAACATGACGTTTATGGAAACAAAGAATAGAATTGTGGCTCGCTTACTAGAAAAATTGAACCCAAGGGAGGGTTCAGACCTCCAGCTCAAGGGGTATACACATTCTCAGATAATTGATTATGAAGAATTGCCTTTTTGATGCGACTATTTTCATAAACATGGTCATATGACAAGGCATTGTCCTTTGGGGTTTCATCGGAGAAGGTGCTAGAAGGGAAATTCGAGGAATGATGAGTAGGGGGCAACAGAGGGGGAGGAAGTAGAAAAAGAAATGATTGAGGGTGTTTAGAGGGATCTTGATCCAGCTAAAATGGAGATTGAGGAAGTGGTTCCTAGTCTATAGGGGAATCAAGATAGGTTGGGAAGCGAGTGACATCAAGACGCTCATAACGAAGTGATACATACCGAACCAGCGTCTTAGTCAGCCAATATTCCTTTACCCTCCATTACCTCTGAATCTGAATCACTATTTTATTTTTATGATGTTGTATCATGGCCTGGTCCCTCCAGGCCTCTATTATCCTCTATGAATTCCAAGTGTGAAATCTCCAATTCTCTAGATAACATCATTACTTCAATCCCTATCCTTAACTTGGAGGTGCCCTCCTCCTCTGTGTTTCCATCCAACTACCTGTGACCTCGTTTTTGGTGGGACCCGACTATAACCTTTGGCATAGGGACAAAAAATAACTCATGCCTCCCTCCATGGGTGGGTTGGGGAGTCCTCGGGAGCCCTCTGTGCCCCAAAAAGCTAGAGGTAGAAAATCAAATCTCTCAAAAGCCCAGCTGAAAGCCAAGTTGGACATAGCAGATGGGAAACAAATTTCTTTACAAGGGGAGCTTAGAGAAGTGCAGTCCCCTGAGGTGGTTTCTAAATGATCATCCTTTCCTTCAATTGCAGAGGTTTTTCTAACAGCCATAAAAAGCTAGCCCTTAAGGAATTATTCAAATCTCTTTGTCTGGATGTTATTTTGTTACAAGAAACCTTGGCGGATGGGGATGTGGTGAAGGCATCTCTATGTAAAATGATGTTTAGATGGTCATTTGTGACCTTGGATGCCAAAGGAAGATTTGGGGGGCTTGTGGTGGGACTAAATGACAAAAGCATAAAACTCCTAAATTCTCAGGGATTGGATAAGATATTGGGGGTCGAGATTTACTCATCTGAACTTGGATCGGAGCTAAATATTCTGAATGTCTATCGTCTGTGTCAGGATAGGGTCACATTTTGGAACTCCTTGTTTCTTAAATCCTACATGAAGGCTGTTGGGTGTGGGATCCCCCAAGGAATGTTTTGGGGCTTAAAGCCCAGATTTTGGCTAAAAATTGTAAAATCCAATATAAAGACTCCGCATTTTGTGGGTGTGGAGCGCGAAGTTGTAAATGAGTCATAGGGTTCTCTGCCCTCAATTTTGTAATGTAACGTCGGCTTTAGAGATCCACGGACCATGGGATTGTATAAATAGAGCGATGCCATAAGTTGTAAGAGAGTCAATCAAGTAGTGATCTAAAGATGAAGAATTGAGTCTTATCTGAAGAGTAGATTTGAGTCTTTGGGTCGTAGAGTGGAAGAAGGCTCTGCAGCTGAGTGCGCAGAGGCCTAGTAGTCCGCAGCTGAGTGCGCAAAGTGAATCAAGTCTATAACCGTTGAAGTATTAATAAAGAGAAGTTTTTGTATCAATTATGTGTAATTATTCCCTGTTGGCTACATTGAATATATTAGGTATAAATTGCATTTCTACTATATATATGGTGCACAAACATATTGATTGTGTTGAATAAGTGAATGTAAGATAAAGTATCTGTTTACATGAAGTTAACTAACATTTGTAAGAAGATAAGTAAGATACTCGGTGTAACTTGGGGAAATAGCGCAGACCGCTGCCCTAGCAGTGTGAAAGCACCTCAGTCCATGGTTAGGGCCGCGTAAAGGCGGTTATAACAGATTACGAAGGTATCGCAGGTTAAGACAGTGCGTGAAGTGACTTGCGCGAAGCTATTCACAGTTGGACTAAATCAACCCCTTAGACATCTCGAGGGTGTCAGAAACTTGGTTCCAACATCCCCCCATACTGCTTCGGGTGAGACTTCAGTCTGCACACTGTGGGCTATTGTTGAAAGGGCCAAGGATTTGTTTGGCTAATTAACTCCGAACTTGGGTCAGGCCCCCACAAGCTAACAAATGGTTCTGTTTCTGGGACCAGAATCTGCATAGAGATGTCTGATTTCATATCATTGGAATCCAACTAAGAAGGAAATTGAAGGTTGGTTGGACAGGAGAATTCAGGAGTTCGCGGTGCAGGAGAATAGGAATCCACGACTGACAAAAGAAGAGTGGTTAGACTGCTACCTATACATGGAGATCCATGAAATCTTCTTCGCATATTTCCTTACTGAGCTGTACGAGTGGATCACAAAGCTAGCAGATAGCCAAGAAAGGTGGAAGCTTGATGGTCCTATTGTGTGGAACCTAGAGTTGGTGTGCAGATTGGAAGCATTAGAGGATAAGATCGCGGACACTGTTGATCACAGAGTTGATCAGATTATAGGAGGATTCATTACTGAGTTCAAGGTAGACACTTCAGTCAGCGATAGTGAAGTAGAGCGATGCTTCCTCAAAGGACTATGAGGTAAGTACATAAAGTCTTTGAATACTTGGATTAAAATGTTATTGTGTGAAAAGAGGGTTATGCAATTGCCTTGATGTTCGGAGCTACGTGAAGTGGAAAAACCTACAGGAACGTAGGAAGTAAGAGACCAGAGCATACCCCTTTGATTTCACCTTCGCGAGGGGGCGAGGAAGAGCTCGCGAAGGTCTCTCCGCGAAGTGCGATCCATTTGATAAGGTAGAGGATTCCATGCATACCACCCCCACCCACACTGCCACTAGCGTCACCACCATCACCTCCGTCTTCACCCATACGACCTCTGCAACCACCGTGATTCAATATGGCAAGCATAATAAAGTTTCCTGTGTTCAAGGGATTGGGAAATGAAGATCCAGATCAATTTTGGTTCATGGTAAGAGCCATATGGGAAGCGCAGGGAGTTACAGATGACAATATAAAGAAAGCGACACTAGTCAGCGCTCTGTAGGATTGCGCGCTGACCTGGTATATTAATCATTCGAATGAAAATCTGAATGCGGGAATCACGGATATCCAAATTGTGCTAAATAAGGAATTTAGCAGGTCGAAGTCATAGGCACAGTCGATCATTGGATTCAAAGAGATCACAATGCTACCAAGCGAGACTCCTTGGGAGTTGGATCAGAGGCTGAAGTGTATGATTCAAGAAGTTAATATGAACTTGACGGATGGACAACACCGTGAATGGTTTGTAGCATTGCTAACGCCACATTTGAGGAGCACACTATCGTAGCATAAGTTAACGACTTAGGCAGAGGCCTTAGAGATCATGATGAGGCTTCATGAGACCCCAATGGAGGATCCTAACTTGGGAGTTCAGTAGATCCACGTGTAGTTGAAAAACTTATGCCTTGAGATGTAGAGTCTGAAACAGGATAGAACAACTCGACCAGAGGTGCGAAGAGGTGTGGTGCGTAAAATGAAAGGGTCAGGGTCATGATAAGGACCACTACCTGGTGTTCGCAAATTACCTCGCGGGAGGAGGGCCGATGCCGTTAAGACCAGAAGCGCAGGTAGGAGCTAGCGTGGTGCTTGCTTTGTGGTGCGTGATTTGTCAAATAGCTGGAAAGCATGCTACGGACAACTGCGATTTGTTATAGAAGTACACGCAAAATTTACAACAATTGTTCTGTAATTTCTGTAGATTAGTGGGACACGATGAGCACACTTGTAGAAGCTATGAGCTAATGATGGATAGAGCTCCCACCTACAGAGTTTAGGCCAAAACGCGGCCCCTAGACCAGAATGTAGGAGTGGCGTGAGTAGGATTTCAGGGGCGCGGATGGGGCTGAGGTGGAGGAGGACCTAGAAGAGGTCGCGGACAGCTGATATGCTACATTTGCAGAGGGTCAGGAAATTATGCCCGTGATTGTACAAACCCAACCCATCCATCGTGTCTCTATTGTACCTTGTTTGATCATGAGATGAAAGATTTTCCTACGTTGATAGCTAGGATACGCGACAAGGGAGCGCTACCACCTACCCAGACTCAGAACCTGTAGATGATGAGGTATGAGCCACGTGAGGAAGATCCAAATGTGAACGTGGTGCTCCGAAGTGGAATTACGATGGGAGGTGACAAAAGCAAACAACCAGAAGATAGTACTTGGTTTCGCAAAGCTCCGGCGAAAGAAGTGGAGTTTGATTTGGAGCGCACTCGAGAAACCTTTATGGAAGCTAAGAAGAGATTCGCTGATGCCTCCACTTCAGGAAGCAAAGATAGACCAAAGCTGGAGATGGACCCATTTATGTTTACAACGTTCCTGGAAACATGCATGAAGTTGTTGCACGACAGTAACGCTGTAAAAGGATTTCAGGAGCTCATTAATAGATGCGCTGGGACTGCACTAGGAGAACTGCGCATAGTCCGGAAGATTGGAAAGCGTAAGACAAGGATGGGGAGAGAAATGCAGTTAACCACACAAATTAGAGAATATGAGATGGACCAAGTAATTCTGGATTTAGGATCGGATGCGAACATTCTGTCGAAGAAGACACGGGAACGCATGGGGAGGCCTACATTGCAATGGTCTCCTATTCAGCTGCGAATGGTGAACCAACAGAGGATAATACCCATGGGGAGGTTGCAGGTAATTACTATGGATACTGAAGGAGCGAGAGCACTAGCATAATTTGAAGTGATAGAGATTGTTGACAATAATCCCTACCCTGCTCTCTTAGGAATTGATTAGACCACTGACATGAACGGGTGATTAACCTGAAGAAGCACAAGATTATTTTTGAGAAGAAGTCTCTATGCATAGTTATACCCTTGGATCCTGCTGAAGGATCGCGCAATACAGATCCGGTGCGCAGCTTTGAAAGCGATGATGACTTGGACTGCATCTACAAAATAACCATGTGAGAGCAAGATTGGGTAAATCCCACCGCGAATGGATAGATCTCATGGGAGTGTGAAAGCTCCTATACATCTGCTTCTGATGAGGAGATTGAGCGATGGAAGAACCGGTTACACGAGGTAACCATGCTTAACTGCAATACGATGAAAAGATCACTGGGTTGCGTATCGACAAAAGTGAGAGATCTACCTACTTATGACGCGTTAAGTGAGGTAGATACCTTCTTGGATAAATTTGAAAGGGAGGCGTCGGAAAAGCAACGTTTCCAGGCCTTGAATTGGGTACTATGCACTACGCCTGCGAGGTGGTGGGGTACGCAAAAGGGAGCTTTGATGAATGGCACGAGTGTAGGAGGATGATGCACACACAGTTTGGGAAGCCTAAAGTGCGATTGGCAAATAAGTACAATGGGCAGGATGATCCATGTGCACATATAGCCACGTGGGTGTAGGCATATGGAGAACCACCTACACAGATGCACATGAACTTCACACTCAGAAGTATGGTCACTAAGCATGTGTTGGGGGGGCAAGTGCGCAAGTGGCTCTGCATGTTGGACAAACAGTATGTGGGAAGAACAATTGCGCAAAAGGTTATCCACGCAGAAGCATTTGACAAGGTGTGCAATGCACTGAACAAGGTACGCAATGCATAGCAAAATGATTGGGACCTGTGTGTACCCAGACAGATGCCTTTTTGGATGGTCGATGGAGTAGAAGTCCTAATGCCTATGGATTCTATTGTGTCCAGTCCCCGCATAGTGGCACTCATACAAGTAATGGACCGCAGAGCCCTGAAAGAAAGGCTCACACAGTTATAAGAGTTCGAGGAAGAATGGTTGGGAATCAATGAAGAGATCCAGTAGGGTGACATTAGGCTCCAAGAACTCATGAATGAAAGAGTTCAGTTGAGGGAGAAAAGCACCATGGCAGAAGAAGAAGTCAAAAAGATTGAGGAAGGAATAAAGAAGGACTTTCATGATAAAAAGACCGTGGTGATAGTGCAGGATGAGCTCGATTACCTTGATGGAATTGGGGACTACTACCAAGAGTTTATCAGTTTGATGCATTAGATTGGACCGTATGTTATTAAGGAGCTCACAAATGGCGGCGTGGTGCAGTTGGTGAAGTTATATGGCAAACTCTTCCCAGGAAAATTAAACAGTAGTCGGTTGAAGCCATATACAGGCGGCCCGACCACCTGAATAGTGTGGGAAGCATAGTCTTAGCGCCTCAAGTTGCTGAAAGGAGGCGCGGGACTATAAACTACTCTGCTCGGGAGCTGCGTGATGATAGGACTGCTCATAGGAGTGAAGTGTCACAAGGTCTGCGACAACGTAAGGGTAGCTGTGCTGCCATGTGGGTTGGTTGGAACGTGACCGTTACAGTCACTATTCATGATGTGATGCTTGGTTTGAGACCAAATGGAGCAGGCGGCAGGAATTTAAGGTGAACCTTATGGGCTAGATTTGGGAAAATATGCCACTAAGGAAGCATTAATGAACCAGATTTTGGGGGAACGATCGAATTCGAATTCAAAAGGCGCTATAAATTGCAAAGGGTTGCATAACAAAAAACACTTGGCCATTTGAGAATTGAGTTGTTGTGTGCCTAGAGATTTAGGAACCCTAATCTGTTTGATCTCTTGAAGTCGAAGGCATTATTTGAACACTTCCCTGAGCAGTTGAGAGATTTGTGGAACAACAATATGGCAGCTTCTGAAGAGGCTATGGATATCGGAGAGATGACTGCTGAAGAGGCTGCAGAGGCCATGACGATAGGAGATGCCCCAGAAAGCGCCAGGATAGTCACCGAAATCCCTAAATCACTGTGCACACAGAGACCCAAGAAAGACAAGCAACCTATGGTGCCGTTGTGCATGTCCCCTAAAAACTTGTTGAGAACTAAACTGACCATGAAAGAAAAGGGGAAGGTGATTAATTTGGAAGCTGATGAGGAGGAGGAAGACCATGACGAAATCCTGGTAGAAGAGGAGGAGGACGAAGAAATAGAGGAAGAAACCTAGGGTGTGGACCCTCTGACCGTCTGCCCATGTATGTTCCTCCGCAGAAAGGGAAAGCACAAGTGCCCAAGGACCTATATGAGAGCAAGAGCTCTCCGCAGGCTCCGTTGCTCCCCGATGACATAATTTTTGAAGGAGCGCACTTGGGAAGGGTGCCAGTTATAAAATTTGAAGACTGGGATCTCGCGGACCATGAGAAATTCCCACAATTGGCGAAAAACACAGTGGTAGGAGTCATAGAGTTGGAGCCGCACAAGTGGTTGCGAGGAGTAGAGAAAGCAGGGTTGTTAAACTTGATATGGGTGTCGCATTACCATCGCACCCGAGTGACTATATTTTTCATCAGGAAGTTGCTTTGCCTGGTGCATGTGGGTGTTTGTGGCTGGAAGAGCCCATCCACATCACGGATCACGTAATCCACAGAATTACCCTACTCCCTTGCAAGGGGAAGGACCCAACAGATATTTCGGAGGGTAAGATTAATGATTTGGCCATCGCGGAGGCCATGAAGAAAAAATTCAAGCTAGAGAAGAAGAAGAGAGGGTGTGTGATCTCCAGTATCAACAATGATGCGGTCATATTCACGACACAGATACTGGCTGGAAAGGTTATGTGGAAGTGCCGTGTGGATGAGGTGCTTGCGCCGGTGGTTGCATTTGCCGCGCAGTACACAGAGGGGGTCCAATTTAACTAGTCGAAGTACTTGTGCAGGGAGTTCTTGGAGAATTATCGTGAGGCACAGGAATAGGGGAAGACTTTCCTCTTTGCATGGCTTCTGCTATTCATAGTGCTGGTGGCTTGGGAATTGCCTAAGGACAGCCAGTTCCCCACAATTGCGCAAGATCTTCTAGATGCAGCGAAGTATGCTTCGTTGTGGGAAACTAAGGATATGCAGAGGATTAGAGACAATAAGATATTCTGGGTGTTCATGGAGATGAACATCAGAATAGGGATTAACCGCAATTGCGATTATCGCCCACTATCTACAATAGTCTGCAGATCTTTGTGGAGTTCAAGGCGAATGTCCATCATGTATATATCCAGGCGTGCAAGGACCCCACGAAGAAATCGAACGAGCTCCTCTACCTGGCCACAGATGATGTCATATTCGCCATGCTTGAGTTATGGCCGTCGGAGTGGCGTGCTCCAGCCAGCTCCACGATGGAATCAGAGAAGTCTGCTGCATAGAGGAAGAAGGAGAAGGAAAAACTATGAATGGCGTAGTTGGCAGAGAAAAGAAGGAATGAAGCAGCAGCAGCCAAGGCATAGGAGGAGCGGGATGCTGCGAAGGTAGCAGCAAAACAACAAAAGGTAACAAAGAAGGAGTGCGAGGGCCAGAAGTTTCCTTTGCCGGAACAAGAGATAGAAACAGAGGAAGGCGGCATGGACCCACATACAGCATCCACACAACTGAAGCAACAACGCCCAAGAGAGCAGGTGGGGCCGCGGAAGAAGTCAAAAGCCTCCAAGACTTCTTTCGACCCGATCACCCTCACTGGGGGGGGATCTCCATGATATAGGGGAGATGGTGCGGGAAAATCATATGGTGTTGGGGGCCCTCAAGGAACAGATACAGGAGTTGCAGGTGCGCACTCCTCAGGCTAGTACTTTGTCGATCAACCTCATAGTAGGCATGGCTGCGGCTGAGGAAAAGCTGCGCGCTCGTATAACCAACACTATAGTGCTACAAGAAGGGGAACTAGTTACAGAAAATGAGGCCGACAGGCCTATGGTTAGTGCACTGAAGGGATTTGGGATCAACATGGCTGTGCTCCCTCAGGACACGCTCTATGTTCTGCAGGATGGAGTGACTGCAGAACTGCGGGCTTGGGAAAGTCGCGCACTCCAGGTGATGAGCGAGTAATGGATTAATATGGAACAACTGAGCCTGTAGCACGACAAGGTTGTGACACAAAACAAGTAGCTAGTGAAGGTAGTTGAAAAAGCCTACCAGATGGTCCCTGAGTTGGCCATCCTAGTAGAGGCACCAGCAGAGGTGCGCATCTAGAGGTTAGCAGTAGGGGTGTGTGAGGCGAAAGAAGAGATGGCTAAGGTTCAGTTGGAGCTGAACCTTCAGATAGCCGAGCTGCAATTGAAGACACAACCTTCAATTCCACCAGAGGTGAAAGAGCAGCATGCCAACACCATTACAATACGAATAGTGGAGATCAACAGTGTAGTGAAGGACTGTACCAAACTTTTTGAAGAGTTGTTCGAGGTCCTCACCACTTTGCAGGAGGACCCAGACATATAGCGCCTGGAAAAAGAGGTGCCTGAGTTGTAGAAATGGTACAAAGAGATAAAAGGGACCATGCAGACGGTGGCCCTTACAGAGAGGCTCACACATATGTAGCAGGCAAAAGCGCTCAAGGAGCAAGTAGACGTTGTGCGACATAAGGAAGCTGCCTTGAAGGCAAACATACAACCATGGATCGATGAAGCATTCATCATTATAGCCTCAATCGAAGCCAAGCTCGCATAGATGCAGGGAACGTAGGAACAGGTGCAGGGCAGCAGTTCAGCTATAGCAGTCTCTAAACAACACGTCCAAGAAGTACATCAGGTAGCTGCTCAGTGCGCTGCTGATCTTGCAGTAGTCTAGGTAAAGTTGGGAGGTATCCATGTGAATATCTCTGCACCGACAGAGTGACTCGAGGGCGAGTCACAATGTTTATGTTGGGAGCCTGTTGGGCGCGGGATCCCCCAAGGAAAGTTTTGGGGCTTAAAGCCCAGATTTTGGCTAAAAATTGTAAAATCCGATGTAAATACTCCACATTTTGTGGGTGCGAAGTGCGAAGTTGTAAATGAGTCATAGGGTTGTCTGCCCTCAATTTTGTAATGTAATGTTGGCTTTAAAGATCTACCCATGGTCCACGGACCATGGGATTGTATAAATAGAGTGAGGCTCTAAATTGTAAGAGAGTTAATCAAGTAGTGATCTAAGGATGAAGAATTGAGTCTTATCTGAAGAGTAGAGTTGAGTCTTTGGGTAGTAGAGTAGGAGAAGGCTCTGTAGCTGAGTGCACAGAGGCCTAGTAGTTCGCAGATGAGTGCGCGGACCCCTGTAGCTGAGTGCGCAGGGTGAGTCGAGTCTATAACCGTTGAAGCATTAATAAAGAGAAGTTTTCGTATCAATTCTATGTAATTATTTCTTGTTGGCTGCATTGAATATATTGGGTATAAATTGCAATTCTACTGTTTATATGGTGTGAAAAAATATAATATGATTGTGTTGAATAAGTGAATGTAAGATAAAGTATCTATTTACGCGAAGTTAACTAACATTTGTAAGAAGATAAGTAAGATACACGGTGTAACATGGGGAAATAGCGCAGACCACTGCCCTAGTAGCACGAAAGCATATCAGTCCCTGGTTAGGGCTGGGCGAAGGTGGTTATAACAGATTGAAAAGGTATTGCAGGTCAGGACAGTGTGAAGTGACATGTGCGAAGCTATTCACAGTGGGACTAAATAGACCCCTTAGACATCTCGAGGGTGCAGAAACTTGGTTCCAGCATCCCCCCATACTGCTTTGGGTGAGACTTCAATCCGCGCACCATGGGCTATTGCTGAAAGGGCCAATAGTGTAGGGATTTGTCTGGCTAATTAACTCCGAACCTGGGTCAGGCCCCCACAAGCCAACAAGGGCCTCAAATTTGGTGATGGGAGGGGATATGAACTTCTCTCTAGGCATGTTGGAGACTTAGGGGCCTCCTGCTCAAGCAGACCCTATTGTTGACGACTTTACAAATAAACTCATGATGGGGAAGCTCATTGATTTAAACATGATAAAATCCTAACCAAATTGGAGGAATCGACAAATGGGAGAGGCTGGGTTGCCAAGAGATTGGACCAATTTCTGTTGATGGAGGATCTACTCAACAATTTAATTTTTTTCAGACAATGGATTGGATTTGGTGGTGATTCTAACCATTTTCCTATTATCCTCGAACTGAGAGGGTCTTATAGAAATCCAGGCTCCCTTTTTAAATTCAATCTTGAATGGCTAAAAGACCTTGCATATAATACCTTAGTTAATGAAACATGGAATTTGTGATTGTTGATCAGGGCCTGTCATTAACCAATATTTTCATGGGAAAATGCAAATGGTTGAAACATGCAACAATAACATGCGAAGAAAACAAAAGGAACAGGGAAGAAGTAGAGCTTAAAATTATAAAGGAAACACTGGAGACCCTCGAAAGTCCAGAGGTGGATGGCTATGAGACAGAAGAGAAAAAGGAAAGAATCAAACAACTGGAAATTTCAAAAAGGAAGATACTGAGCAAAAGGGAGGAGCAGTGGAGACTCAAAAGTAGAGCAAGATGACTCTCGGTTAGGGACAAAAACAAAAAATTATTTTAAAATTAAGAAAAAGGTAGGAAGAATTGCAATATTATTTGGGAAATGCAGTGACTTGAGGGAGGAATAGAAAAATCCTTTGACGAGATAGCAAGCCTTCTAGGGACAACTTTAAAGGCCTTTTCAGAGCTTTAAAAGAAGCCAATATATCAGAGGTTATTCAAGTGGTTTAATTGTTTCCCAGATATGCAGAAGATGAGGAAAACAATATGATAATGGCATTTGTTACAAAGGGAGAAGTCAAAGGAATTCTCAAAAAAATGCAGAAGAATAAAAGTATGGGGTCTGATGGATGGACAGTAGAACTCTTCCAACACTTTTTTGAGCTTATGGGAGATGAATTAATTGGGGTGGTGGAGGAATCAAGAGTCATAGGATCAATACATGAACCATTCAACTCAAATTTCATAGCCCTCATCCCTAAAACCAATGATCTAAAGAATTTTGAGGAATTCAGACCTATTTTTCTTTGTAATTGTCTCTATAAAATCATATAAAAGTTATAGCTATACGCCTAAAATCCATCCCCTCCAGGAACATCTCAAGAGAAAAATTCAGATTCTTAGATGGAAGATAGATACATGAAGCCACCAGAGTTTCTCAGGAAGCTATGCACAGTATGAAAAGGAGCAAGAAAAAAGGTTTCATTGTGAAGATAAATGTATCAAAGGCCTATGACAAAATTAGTTGGATATACCTTCATTTACTTTTAACCCACCCGGGATTCAACATTGGTTTCATAAATTGGGTCATGGGATGCATTACAAATGTAAGCTTTTTCATACTTATGAACGAAGCTGCTTCCCCCTGTCACCCTTGTTGTTCTTACTAGCGGTCGAAGGTCTTATTTAGATAATCACTTCAACAAAGTGTAGAGGGGAGATAAAAGGGATCGAATTAGCTACAAATTTGTTCAGCACCCATCACCTTTTTGTAGATGACATCCTGTTGTTCAATAATGGGGTGAGAGAAGACATCCAACAACTAAAACTCACACTTGATATTTTCTTAAAAGCTATGGGAATGAGCATAAACGAGCAGAAATATTACATAGCTTACGAAGGATACTTAGTGGCAGAGATGACAGAGTCACTACAAGCCTGCCTTATACATCAATGCCTATGACAGAGAACTTCAAATACTTAGGCTTTCAACTGAAGCTAGATAACTATAGAAAACACCACTAGCACTGGCTACTGACAAAAGTTGAAAAGAGGATTAAACACTGGAGCTATAAGTGGCTTTCAAAGGTTGGTAGGTTGGTACTAATCAAATCAGTTCTAATTCCCATTCCAGTTTACTGGATTTCCCTCACAAGTGTACCAAAAGGAATTTTAGCTCAGATCAGGAAATTGTGTGGGTGGTTTCTGTGGGCCGATTCAAAAGAGGAGGGTGTCCTTCCATGGGTTGCTTGGGACAAAATAGTCATCCCAAAGGATTGAGGAGGCTGTGGTATTAAGGATCTCCCCATTTTCTCATCCTCACTAGAAAATAAATCGACATGGAGGCTAATAACAAAGGAAAACTTGTGGACAGTGGTAGTAAAGATAAAATATATAGACCCTGAACCTATGGAGGAGTGGATTCGCAGAGTAAATAGAAAACTAGTAAGTGCATCATCAATATGGAAGGCTACTCTGGAATCAATAGGCATAATTGAAGAAGGGCTGGCTTGGATGGTTGTGAATGGGGAAAAGGTGAGAATAGGGGACGATCTGTGGGCAGGATGCAATGAACAATTTTCTCTCCCAAGGGAGATCAAGGAGTTCCTCAACAATCAAGGCATAGCCTCCCTCAACCAAATTGCGGCCCTTGAAGAGTCCTCAGTTTGGCAAAAAGGTTGGAAAACTACCAAAGCCCTTCAAATTCATTCACGGTGGAGAGGTACTGTATGGCATTCCTTCGTCAGAGACTTGATTCGATCAAATGTTAGGTTAAGAGATCATCCAGATGAGCTTCGGTGGGTACATGCCCCAAATGGCCTGTACTACCCCAAATATAGCTACGATTACCAGATTGACAAAATATTCTAGGGAGGCAAACAATGGTGGTGGATATCCCTCTGGCAGCTAAAGTTCCCAACAAAAGCAAGGTTATTGTTTTGGTGTCTCCTTAGGAATAAAGTCCATACTTGGGATAATCTACAAAAAAGGAACAAGAACGAACCTGGATGGTATACACTTTGCAAAAATGTAGAAGAAAATAAAAACCATGTTTTCCTAACATGTCCTTTCATTTCAAAAGTTTGGGAGCTCACATTGAATCTCATGGGAATCAGTTAGGGCTAGAGAGGGAAGTCTTTCATGGAGGCTTGGAAACTCTGGTGGCAAGAAAATCAAGAGGAAAATCCAAAACATATTCCACCCATCATCTCCTAGGGCATTTGGTTGGCTAGAAATAAGGGGATATTTAGGGATGTCCCCTCGGCACCATACCTCATTGCAGCCTAATG
Source organism: Pinus tabuliformis (assembly GCA_031772625.1). Taxonomy (NCBI): domain Eukaryota; kingdom Viridiplantae; phylum Streptophyta; class Pinopsida; order Pinales; family Pinaceae; genus Pinus; species Pinus tabuliformis. The sequence continues at coordinate 1,273,665,558 of CM062820.1, read as the reverse complement.
CGCATCAATTTTTTCTCTCCTCTCGTTGATTACTTCTCCACAAATCTCCTGAATCATAAATGAATAATAGATAAACCCTCTTATAACCTGGGCCTATTTTGATGGAGAATCAGATACCCAAAATAGATGTGGGGCAAGACTGGTCATTTATCATAATGAACACAGGTACTTGAAAGCCTCAATAGGCCTTGGGGAAGTAACAAACAACTTTACAGAGCTCGAAACACTGAAGCTATTACTATGCGGGATCATGGAATTAGAGGTTGATTCTGTGCAAATCTTTGGAGATTCATTAAATGTTATTAATTGGTTTAATGAGAGTCAGAGATGTCAAAACCACATTCTGTTCCCAATTATTGAAGAAATTTTACATATTAAAATGATTTTTTATTATATATCTGTTTGTCACGTCTATAGAAAGAGGAACACCACAACAAATTTCCTCTCTAAGGAAGGTCTGCAACATGATCTGTGCACTTAGAGATTATTAACATATGAGGATGGTTTGATCCGTGTGTCAGATCAACCACCTTATATTAGATGACATGGTATCTTTTATCTTTTGCAGGGATCTGACAATACCATGAAAGATTTACTTTTTTTCTTCTGTTTTTATGATTATGGTTACAATAAAATTTTTGCATTTTTGTATGGATACTGGATCTATTTCATCAAATAATGATGTAAAACTTATTTACAGGAGGGTTGTTTTCTCTAATGTTGGGGAGGCCCTGTTATGCTATTTCTCTTATGGTTTTTTGATATTGTGATGATGATAGAGAAACAACTTAGTCCCTTTGGGGAGGGTGTGTTTTATATGTCCGCATAGAGGTTCTGGTTTTTTGCAGCAATGTGAACAATGAACTTCAGGAATTCTTATAGCATCTACAGATGTAACTTTTTGTTTTCTTAATAAAAAGTTCGATTTTTCCTTCGGAAAAAACAAATAAGAAACAAAATAATTATTAAAAATAGAGTTATATAAATAGTGGGAAGTTATTTATAAAAAAACTATAAATTGTAAAATAGAAAAATTCATAATGAAGCGAAAAATTGGATATCTAAGTGAATATCATACTTTATAAATAATATGCGCAATTTTAACTGGTAGTTTAATTTATTGTTATTATTATATATGTGGTGTGGTTAATTTTAGGCTCATATTTTCAATTTTTATTTTTATTTTTTATTATTTATTTTATTATTTTTTTAATTTAAAAAAATTAATAATAAAAAATATATTGAATATTTTATTATTTTTATTATTATTACTTGCAAAAAAATTGTAATTTTTTATTAAGATTTAAAAAGTTACATCAGTACATGTATGAAACATTCAACTTATTAGTCAAAAACACCAAGAACTGAGCTCATACAAAACCAAACCTGAAATATACAATATGCTAACTATCCAGTTCTCCTAAAGTACCAACACCTTCAGGAATAGTCTCTTAGAGTTTATCATAAGAGGAAAAACTAGAGTGGTAGTTTATATAAGACACTGCCATAATGTTTAAACAATATACATATGATAAGTGAATCTGCAGTATAAAGCCAAAAGTATAGTCAAAGCATGTGTCATCTAACCACTAAGAAATGAAAAAAACCATGATAAAACATTTATAACTCTGTAAAAGGTTGATGCTGATATGACTGAATTGACCCCTCTAAATGCTCATTGATCTGCCATACTCCAAAATCCTATCAAACAACTTCTCTAAATAAGATGTATTCTTCTGACTTTCATTCTCGATATATATGGTAGCAAGAAATAAAGTCAAAATCCATGCAAGTCCCTCACCTACTAGATTATCACAAGTAGGAATTTTGTTTCAGATTATGCACCATAGAAATAATTTGGATTTGGCCGAGCAAGCAATCTTCCAAATATTCTTCCATAACCATACAAGTTCGATTCCCATAGGAGAATCAATATGGAAACTGTACCTAAATTTAGGAGTGTAGATACCTAAGGGAGAGTGAACCCAATAGAGAGAATCTTCTCTATCTCAAATTTTGATATGTGATATTTTGATTACTGATATATAATCTTGCCATTTGACAACAAACTCACTGTGCAAATTGAGTCAGTTCACGTTTTTTCAACCCTGAGACCAAATAGTAGCCCTCTCTTCATCTATGATCTGATTTAAAAATATTAACCCCTTCTTGTTCATTTGAGCAACCAGCTCTAGAGGAAGTCTAAAGTTTTTAGAACACCCTACCCAAGGCTCTATGCCAATTTCTAAATTATGCCCCATTTCTGACATGTCCTGCAAGTCCCTCACTTATTAACTTAAAAGAATACTCTTTCCATATGACAAGAAATTCACCATTTAGATTGAGCCGGTTCGCGTTCTTCCAACCATGGGACCAGAAAGTAGTCCCCTCTTCATCCATGATCTGATTTAAAAATATTAACCCTTTCTCATTCAGGGAAGCCACCAGCTCTGAAGGAAGTCTAAAGTTTTCAGAACACCCTACCCAAGGGTCTATTCCACCTTTGAATTTTTCCCCATTTCTGACATGCCATGCAAGTCCCTCACCTACTAGATTATACCAAGTAGGAATTTTATTTCTGATTAGGGACCATAGAAATAGTTTGGATTTGGTCGAGCAATCAAGCTTCTAGATCTTCTTCCACAACCAAACAAGTTTTCTCATACGATATGCAATTTGGAAACTATACCCATTTTAGGACTGTAGATACCCGAGGGCGAGTGAACCCAACGAAGAGAGTGTTCTTTGTATCGAATTTTGATACGTGATCTTTTGATTGTTGATATATAATCTTGCCATATGAAAACAAACTCATCATTTATATTAAGTTGGTTCGCATTCTTCCAACCTTGAGACCAGAAAGTAGCCCTCTCCTCATCCATGATCCGATTTAAAAATATTAACCCCTGCTCATTCAAGGAAGCCACCAACTCCAAAGGAAGTCTAAAGTTTTTAGAACAACCTACCTAAGGGTCTATTCCAATTCTAAATTTCTCCCCATTTATGACATGTCATGCAAGTCCCCCATCTAATAATTTAAAAGAATCAACAATGGATTTACAAATAATAGATGAAATCAGTGCCCTCTTATTTGGCTTCTTGATCCATTCATCCAGAGTAAGGAGGAATAAGTATTTCCTTAATATGACTGCAATCCATAGATTGTCAATAGAGAGGAGCCACCATCTAGATTTTGATGACAAGGATTTGGAATAAGAAGGAAAATCGTTTAAGCCCATCCCTCCCAAGACTTTGGCAGAGCTATCTTGTCCTAGCTAACCATGGGGTTTTCACTATGGGAGAAAAACCATACCACGTACGTTCATATTGGGGGATATATATTGAGGAAAAAATGACATAATATATTGAGCATATATTAGGGGATAAAGGGTTTTTATATTGGCAACTATAAAAATGGAGGTCAAAGTTAACAAAAAAATATAAAGGGATATAAAAAATGTTGATAAAAAAAGATGCCTACAATATCTAGCGAAAGTAGGGGTTTTTTAAATTGGGAAGGTGTATTTGGTTCATATTGGTAGGGGGTTAATAATGTGATTTTTATAGCTATTTTTCAATATATAGCCAAATAAGGGGTATTGTTTAGTATGCCATGAATGCACGTGATATGTTAGAGGTTCATTGAGTGAAGCCCCTATGTAACTAACCCAGGGGAGGACCGATTTTTCCTTAGTTCTTGCCTAACTAAACCTTCCACAAAGCTTTCTAATGGATTGTAAAATTCCTTTTGGAACCCAGGTAAGAGCGATCTAATACACATGGATTTGCTTGAGCACTGATTTGATCAACACCAATCTTCTAGCTCTTGAAATCTTTTTGAACTTCCAATGCCTGATTATTTTTTCCACCTTTTCCATAAGCCACATCCAATCAATATTCTTATAAATGTTTGGTTTTAAATTAAAAACCAAGTATTTAAAACTCTCATTGAGTGCTTTTTCTTCGAGTGGAAATAAAATTTGCACTCTTTGAATCTCCCCTTGTGACAGACCTTCATGTGCCAGTGACAATTTCTAAGCCTTAAGGAGCATGCCTGTTGCTTTCTGAAAGAGAGTGAGATATTCTTTAATGGTATCCAAGTCCTCCCTAGATCCATTGCTAAATGTTAAGATGTCATCTACAAAAGTAGTTGAACGATAAAAAAATTTGAAGCAACTTCAATGCCCTGAAGATCCCCTTTCGGTTAGTTGCCAAAAGTAGTTGGATTAGACCTTTGACTGCTAATAAGAATAAAACAGGAGAGAGAGAAGGAAGCCTTGCCTCAAATGTCTATGAGAATGAAAAAAAGGGGAAGTAGATCCATTGATTAAGACTGCAAAGGAAACATTAGTAATACAACTGATGAGCCTCATAAATGGGTAATTATATGGGCTCATTTTACCTCCTAACCTAGTCAAATTAACCATTCTCTTAGCTTATTGTGTGATTTTTTGATTATATTTATGCTTATGGAGTGAGTTGAGTTAGTTATGATGCCATGTGGTCTAACATGTGTTTAATGTAGATTATTGATGAATTTTGAGGTCAAAGTCAAGGATCCAGTGGACAAATGGCAGCAATAACTCGAAGTGGACAAAGGAGAGGACTTATAGGAGGGAATCCCCCTCATTTATTACTCCTCACTTTGAATTTCACTTCATTAAGCTCGGAGTACAAGCAGCCAAGTCATGCACTAGAAGGCAACCGAGCAAGTGAAGGATGACTAATGATTATCTCGAGTTTTGGGAGCCAAGCCTCCTTGATTTTAAGGAATTTGTTGGTAGCTTAATTTGTATAAGTAGAGAGGCCCAGGGCCTCACTAGGGTTGGATTTTTTTTGGATTTTTGCTTATGTAAACTCTGCTCAACTTCGAGCTTATTATTTTGTGACAGTTTCATGTAATCTTGCTATTGTTTTGAAAATAAAGATGGAATCCTTTTTAAGCTAGCACTGAGTTACCTCAGAGGGCTGAAGCTCTTGGGTTAGGGCCCAATCCAAATATCCAAGCTCCTCTTTACTTGTATTTGTATGTTTTATTTCAGTTGTAGATTAGGTTGTTGTTAGATGTATTTCTTTTATGGTTAAGAATAGGTTGCTTTTGATGATTCAGTAGTTTGCTTCCATTTGTGCTTTCTATAGTAGGTTAAGAAGTGATAAATAAAAGATTAAAAAGGCTAGAAATAGTGCCTTGGCCTCTCTTCATCCCTTTGGGACCATGATTTGAGGCAAAGACCCTCTTGTTTCCCCAAAAACATAGATTTTCCTCATTCATAGTACTTCTAGTGTTTGCAGCTTTTTAGTGGTTAATAGTCTAGTTTTGCTTTGCTTCAGAACTTCTTCATCATGCTCACTTCTTTATTTGCAATAGTATTATTTCATACTTTCCTTTCCTACAATATTTCTCAGCATTTCCTTTCATAGATCATAGTTTAGACTAGTTTGAGGCAAAACTCTGTTTTTCTAGATGCACTCATTTCATCACTTGTTTGATCTTATTGGTTGACTGTTAGTTCCTTTGCAGCAGATCTCTTCTAGTAGTAGACCAACCTATCATCCATCACATCCTCCACCTGATCCATGCCCTACAAGTCTCTTAAACCTCACCTCAATTCTGCCTTAGTTTCCTGCATTTTTCCTAGAACTTCTTCCTCTCTCCTTGAGCAAATCCAATCATCTTTCTCTCTCTTGGTGGTTCATTGTAGACCTTAGGTGCCCTAACACCTCATTCCAACCTTCATCTACCTTTTCCACCCACTCTCACACCCTAAAAACAGTGAAAAATTCTCTTGGCCTCCTCCTGTAGGCCTCTTGTAGAATGCTATTTTCCTCTTGTAGATTTCCTGTGTCCTCCTGTAGATTTTCCTGTAGGCTTTCTTTGAAAGCCGAGTGTGGGAAAAACCTCCAAGAGGTGACCTGAGACCTCCTAGGAACCAACCGCACCATCCTACATCCTCTCAAGTACCAAAATCTCCCTCCAATGCCACCTATCTGCGGCCACATTCACAAACAATAAATTACATGCATGTCAAATTCACATAAAAATACATAAAAATCCAAAAATATGTTTTTTGCTCATTTACTTTCAGAAATAGCTTAGTTAGATGTTGTTCATTTCCTCGAGTAGGTAATGGCATTCTTTTCATGATTTTCATAGTGCTTTCTGCAAAAGCTGGATTAGTTGGTTAATTTGGGTTTACTAGTTTTGCTTTGCATTTCAGACTTTCTCTTTTCTGCAGTTAGAATAGTATCTGTAGAGTAGTCTTTCCCTCCTTTCATCACATATAGAGCTTCTTCTGGAATCCATAGAAGTTTTCTTGAGCTCCTAGTGATCTTGCGCTGGTTGACCAAGTGACAACTTGCAGTAAGAACTAGTACTTGTGCATACAACACCGTCGCTTCTAAGTTTGTTACGAACTATCGGGTTGATAAGAGTAAAGTAGGAAGCCCAGAAGTTGCAGCATTATTGCTACAATACTGGTGCTCACCACTTTTTGGCGCTGTTGTGGGGGAAGCGTTAGAGTATTCTGTGATTACTGCTTTTTTCTGTTTTTTTATTGCAACATTATGCTAATAGTTTATTTCAGCAAGAGTAGACTAGTCATTTCTCTTCTTTCAAGTTTTGCATTTCCTTGCTTTCCTCTTCAATTATGCAAATTTCATTTCAAAAAAAGTAGACTAGTCATTTCTCTTCTTTCAAGTTCTGCATTTCCTTTCTTTCCTCTTCAATTCCACAAATATCATTTCAGCAAGTTCATTTTAGTTAGTTGCAACTTGTTTTGTTCAATCAATTTCAGTTTTGTAGGTACTATCAGTGTGGAGAAAAAAGAAACAAAAACCAACCAAAAAGATTTTCTTTCATGCCTCGTAGAAATAGAGATAACTCAGGAAAATTTTTGCCCAACACCCCCACTGCTTCACACAGCCAGCCTTTTCTCTTCTTTGGTGGTTGCAATCAAGAAGAACCCTTAGGTGAACAGCCAGACATATTTGAAGAACCTATAGGGGAAGAAGAGGAAGAAAACATTCCTTTGGAGCCAATGGCTAAACACAGAAATGCTAAGGGGGATGGAGAGAGAATAGAGGGTACCTTTCCCATTCAGGAGACCAATGGGGACACTAAAATGAAGAATATAAGCCCTTCCCCCCTATCTCATTTCCATGGTCTGACTACAGAAGATCCTGACACCTTTTTGTTTGAGTTTGCCATTATTTTTCAAACCTATGACTATTCAGAAGATGAGCAAAAGTTGAAACTGTTCCCTTCTACTCTCAAGGATGCAGCATTGCGCTGGTTCATGGGATTACCTGGCAGTAGCATCACAACTTGGGTTCAAATGCAGCAAGCCTTTAACAACAAGTATTGAGACAATTGTAGGTAAAAAGATACTAAAGAATAATTTTTCCAAATGACTATAGGAAGTGATGAGTCCCTGGAAGACTATGAGGAGAGGTTCCAGCTCAGTTACAAAAAGGTCGGGTGTACACTTGACCTTGAGTCTTTGAAGCTGGTCCTACTAAGGGGAATTCAGGAAGATATTTTAGACACCCTCCATCTGCTGGCCGAGGGAGACATCTACCAACTACCCTATGAGGACATAAAGATTGTTTTAGAAACCATTCTAGAGCAGCCAGAAAGAAAGGTAGGGGGAGTCAACCCATAGCCAGTACCTCTTCCTCCAACTCATCCATTAAAGAAGAAATTGGAAACATGCTGGAAGACTTCAAGAGTGAGATGCTGTAGACTCTTGCCATGCAAATGGATACCTTTCATACTAAAAGGAAACAAGAGGAAGCAGAGAGGGCTTTGGCCATTTTTTGCCCTAGATGCACCAGGAGCCATCCTAGGAATGAATTCCATTGAACTCTATAGAAGTTTGTTCAGTCTGTGAAGAAAATCATTCTATAGATAAGTGCCCTTCCTTGCCTGGACTTAAAGCTATATATCAAGGGGCTGAGGGAGTCACTGAACAACTCTATTACATAAACCAAAGGAGGCCGCATGGACCTAGACCCTACCAGCAGGGGATGCAAGGGACATCCCAGGCATACTACTTCCCCAACCAAGTGCCTTCCATACCTTCTTGGGGTCCCCTTGCTCATCCTTCCTGGTCCACACCTCCTCCTTGGTCCTTCACATCTCAATATCATGCCCAACCAGCCACCCATTCATTTCAATCCTATGCTCAGCCACAGCCTCAGTGGAATGCATCTCATCAGGGGTGGAGGCCCTAATATAACTCTCTTCCTGCTCTTTTTCCTCCACCACTTGCCCAACCACAACCATTACCTCCTACTCCACCAAAGCAACCCCAAATGATTTCCCAACCAAATCTGAACCTGAACAACAGACAGGCTCAGCAAGTGTATAGTGGGGAACCTTCATGCCCAACTTATGCTGTGGAGATTCAGGAAATTAACTTGCGATATGAGAAAGTTCTCCCAGATATCCAACCTCCAACCAGGGAGGTTGAGGAAGATAAAGAGGAGAGCGAACCTAAAGCAAATCCATCCTTTCCTAAGAGACTATCCACGACAGTCCAGCCTACCCCAGAAGAAACAGAACTCCTAGGAGAATTGAAGCATTTATGTGTAAAGATACCACTTCTCCAAGCCATAAAAGATGTACCTATCTATAATAGGTTGATCAAAGAGAAGTGCTTTAGGCATCCAGGGAGGCGCAAGAGAGATGCCCTAACCATCAATGTATAGGACAACTGTCCGACCTGATGTTAGGGCAGGTAATCTGTCCAAAATATCTGGACCCTCGAAGCCCAATAGTTGATGTCCATATCAATGGCACCATGATCCCACACACCTTGATCGATCTATGAGCTGCCATTAATGTGGTGACAAAGGACATAATGCTCAAACTTAGCCTCCAGGGCTCCTTGAGGAAGACCACGACCATGCTACAGCTAGCAGACTGCTCCACCGTGACCCTTGAGGGGATTGTCGAAGATGTGATGGTCTCCATTGATTCTTGGGAGTACCCTGCTGATTTCTTAGTTCTTCACCCAAAGGCAAAGCTCACTGGGTATCCTCTCATTCTGGGAAGACCCTGGTTGGCTACAGCTGATGCCTACATCAGTTGTCGAGCTGGGAACATGACCATAAAGAATGGGCACATGTCCAAAAAGTTAATCCTATACTCTCCTGCCCAACCCTTGCTAGAACATGATCTACCTCTTTGGTTGGAGGAGGAAGATGAGGATGAGGTCTATTCTACACTGCTTTGTGCATTAGAAACCGCCATGGGGGGAAACTGCAAGATGAGGATGATATGATCGAAAATTTGATTCAAAATCCACTTCCCAGTGTATCACCATTAGAAGACATAGTAAGAGAAACCAAAAAAAACCCCTCAAATGATCTTTGTGTGGCTGATCCTACTCCTGCCCGTGTCAAAAATATAGATTTCGGCCCAGAAAGAACATTGAAAATCAATCCATCCCTATCCACTTCTCAGGAGAAGGAATTGTGTAGCCTGCTGAGAAAACATCTAGATGCCTTTGCCTAGAGTTATAAGGAAATGAAGGGAATGCACCCTTCAATATGTACTCATCATATATACATCAAGGAGGATTGCAAGCCAGTCAAGAAACCTTAAAGGAGGATGAACCCAACACTTAATGATATTGTTAAGGAAGAACTGCAGAAATTGCTTGATGTAGGATTCATCTATCCCATCTCTAACAGTGAATGGGTCTTTCCTTTGGTGCTAGTGCCAAAGAAAAATGGTAAGTGGAGAATCTATGTCGACTATTGGGAATTGAACAAAGCCATTGAAAAGGAAAATTTTCCTTTACCTTTCATAGATCAAGTGTTAGATGATCTGGCAGGGAAAAAGTTCTCTTCTTTCCTGGATGGGTTTAGCAGGTACAATCAGATTCAAATCAGCCCGGAAGACCAAGATAATACCACATTCACTTGTCCTTGGGGTACCTTTGAATACTGGGTCCTTCCTTTTGGTTTGTGTAATGCTCCAGCCACTTTCCAAAGAGCGGTATTGAGTATATTTTATGAACTGGTTCATGATGCGGTAGAAATATACATGGATGATTTTACTCCTTATGGATCTGACTTTCAGGAAGCTTTATCTAACCTAGGAAAAGTCCTAGACAAGTGTATTGAGATGAACCTATCCCTTAGTCGGAAAAATGTGAATTTTTGATGACTGAAGGAACCGTGTTAGGTCATGCAATAACTCAACAAGGACTGTAGGTGGACCCCAACAAAATTTCCATCATCCAAAGGGTCCCACCTCCTCAGAAGGTGAGAGATGTCGGAAGTTTCCTAGGCTTAGTTGAATATTACAGAAGATTCATTAAAGATTTCAGCAAGCTAGCCTCTCCTTTGTTTGGCCTCTTAGGCAAAGATGTTGACTTCATATGGTCGGAAAACTGTTAAGAAGCCTTAGATACATTAAAGAGAAAGCTAGTGACTGCCCCAATTCTCAGAGGCCCAAACTTGGACCTACCTTTCCACATTCACACAGATGCCTCGAATGAAACAATAGGAGCAACCTTGGGACAAATTGATGAAAAGTTGCCTTATGCCATATAATTTATAAGCAAAAACTTGTCAAAGGCGGAGTTAAACTATACAGTGACTGAGAAGGAACTCCTAGCTGTCGTTCATTCTTTAAACAAATTCAGACATTATATCATAGGCTATCAAACCTTTGTGCACACTGATCATGTTGCAATTCGATATTTAATGAACAAACCGGATGTAAATGCTCACATTATTATATGGTTGCTTTTACTGCAGCAGTTTGATTTGACCATTATTGATAAGCCTGGTAAAGAAAATGTTGTTGCTGACTTTTGGTCTAGAGTAAATTTTCCTGCAGGTGAAGAAGGAATGGTGGATGACCAAATGGTAGATGAACATATGTTTGCTATCTCAGTACTCTCTCCATGGTTTGCTGATATAAAAAACTACTTGATTTCAGCACAGTTCCCACCACATCTGTCCTCAAAAGAGAAGAGAAAGATAGTGAGGAAAAGCACCCCTTTCACCTGGATTGGGGGCAATCTCTTCAAACTTGGCCCATATCAGATCTTGAGAAGATGTGTCAGGGAGGAGGAAGTCTTTGACATCCTCCTGACCTGTCATGACAGGCCTTGTGGAGGTCATTTTACAGCAAAAAGAACTGCCTTCAAGATACTGCAAGCAGGCTACTCCTGGTCCACTCTTCATCAGGATGTGAGGAGATATACCAGCCAGTGTGATCGGTGTCAGAGGATGGGGAAACCTACTCCAAAGGATGAGATGCCCATGAAACCTCAAGTGACCTTTGAGCCATTTGAGAAGTGGGGCATGGACTTTGTGGGTCCTATCAACCCTCCTTCAAAGTAGAAACAATACATCATTGTGTGCACTGATTACCTGACAAAGTGGGCAGAGACAAAAGCAATCAAAGCAGTGACAGAGGAAAAAGTAGCTAAATTTTTGAGAGAGAACATATTCTACAAGTTCGGGTATCCAAGAGAGTTGGTCACAGATCAAGGTAGTCAGTTCACTTCCAATTTGATTGAAGACCTGCTCACACATCATAGAATCAAGCACAGGACTTTGACCCCTTACCATCCACAAGCCAATGGGCAGGTGGAGGTCACTAATAGAGCATTGAAAGGGATCCTGACAAAGGTAGTGAGAAGCAGTAGAAAAGACTAGGCGAACAGATTAGTTGAGGCCACTTGGGCCTACAACACAACATGGAAGACCAACACAGGATTCACACCCTATGAGCTGGTCTATGGGAAGAAGGTTTTGCTGTCAATATAATTTGAATTCAATACCCTAAGGATGGTAGCTCAGCTGGACCTAGACCTCAGCCATGCACAGAAAGAAAGATTACTTCAGCTCAATGGATTGGATGAACACAGAATGCAGGCCCTTCTCCATACAGAGGTAGTTCAACTTTAGAGAAAGATATGGCATGACAAAAATATCAAGGAGAAGCAATTCCAAGAGGGAGATTGGGCACTACTCTATGATTCAAGATACAAATATTTCAAGGGAAAGCTAAGGACAAGATGGCTGGGACCCTACACTGTGGAGAAATGAAATGACAATGGTTCAGTTCTGATCAGAACCATTGATGATGAAGCCATCCCCGTGCTTGTCAATGGACATCGGTTGAAAGTCTACAAGAAAACCCTCTCCAAGCGAGAGTTCACTGAATATTTGAATAAGACAGTGATGGTAGTGGAGCATGTCTTGGCCTCCACTTCACCCACTCACTGAAGAAAAAGAAAAAATAAAAAAATAAGGACTCAAGTGAAAACCTCCATGAGGCGCTTGAGTCCCATCATTGGGTTGAAAACCTCTTCTGAGGCGGCCCAGTGATGTCAAAAAAAAGGAGAAAAATAAGATCCTTGGGTGAAAACCTCCCTTGGATGCGCCTAGGGCAGGCAATTAGGGTGAAAACCTCCCTAAGGCGCCCTAGTTGTTAAAAAAAAGAAGAGAAAGAAAAATGAATTTTCATTTGCATTGCAGGTTTGCAGGAGGACTACAGGAAGCAGCAGAAGGTGTTAAGGGAACCTTGAAACCAACACCAACACCTATGCTACCTTCCCACACCTTTCTCTATCATTCTTGACATTTCTTTCACTTCACTGTGCTTCTTATTCAAGAACTGTGTTTTCTACAAGAGGCTCCTATAGGAATTACAGAGAGCCAGAAATATAAAAGGCAGTTTGAGGGACAGGGAAGCTTCATAAAGAACCTATAAAGCCTCCTGTAGTCTTAAAACCTCCTTGCCATCATTTTTGAGCCTACATCACACCCCAAGCATCATTATTCTTCCTGTCCAAGAAAAACACAAGAAAAATAGTTTTTCAGGAAAATTAAAAAAACACAAAAAATAAGAGAGGAAACAACATCATCCACCTCACCTGAAGCCTACCTATTACCTCTCCATCTCTATCTACATCTCTGGCATCATCCTCATAGGTCCAAGCACATAAAGAAGCTAGAGTTTCAAGGGGAGAAGTAGCTACAGGAGCTCCTGTAGGAATTCCTGTAGTAGTTGATCCCATTAAAATCTAGCATCAACAACAAGAGAGTGCAAACATGAAGGTTGACGAAGACACCTGAAGCTCAGATCCAACCAGAGAAGAACCTACACAAGACACAACCACACATTAGCAAGCAGAAAACATTCATCAAAAGAAACAAAGGCATGCAACAGAGATAGAGAGCCACAACACCTCACAGCAAATACATTCGGATCTTAGGTATGTAACTAACCCACTCCTATGTTTGCATTTGTGTAATTAGAAGGCATGCAAAAGAAATGGGATGGTTGAGGTTGAACGATGGAAAGGTGGCCAGTTAACTTGGCCACCTTCATCTAGTTGACTCCACTCATCTGAAGATGTCACCCACACGTGTGCACAGTCAAACTCAAGAAAGATGTCAAGGACATGTAGTGGAGGAAGTGTGAACTCTGATGCAATCATGAGGGATGATTACGAGGAGGGGCCATGATGATAAGGCAGGTGGGGACCAATGGTTTGAATATGGCTAATGTATACTTTTCCAGCTCACCCTCCATCACCAGAAATATCCATAAAGGGCAATAAGTACCCCACCCCGAGCGCTCTCACCACCTTTTCCTTCATTCTCTCCTCGAAACTTAGCTACAACAGTCTCCTGGTGCCCCCACAGCCTCATAACCATCATTCTCCATTGATCTCTCCCATATTCCTACTCTCGGCGTTTTCTACAGGAGCACTTATAGGTTCTACAGGAGCACCTACAGGAATTCTACAGGAGGGACAACAGGCTTCTACAGGAGGGGTAGTGAGTTGTTTTAGCACGATTTTCGGTTTGAGGAGGTAGGTTCCATGCACACCCCCATTGAATATCAATATATGCAAGCAGTGCTTTAAATTTAGGAGGAAATAAAGCCTTTAGGAGGAGGAAATACATAAAAATTTTCTGTTTACAAACACACACACACACACACACACACACACACACACACACACACAGTCTCCTTTGTTTCTAAGTTTTTCTCCAAAAATCGTTGTCTCCGTCTCCACATTTGGTTTCCCAAAGAAGTATAAACAAAATTACATGAGGATTTATGAGGAAGGAGCATACCAACTCCTCCAGGCTCCATGCACATCCCCAAGTAGTGGACATATTCACAAGAGCAAATTGGATGAATGTTTTTAAGAAATTCCGAGGGTTTGATGAGGAAATTGCCCAATAATTTGCCCACTCTTTGGTCCCTCACACCAGAACACATGCCACTATCACCTTTAGAGGTCTTTCCATGGAGATAACCCCTAAATTTACTAGTAGGGTCACTACCCTTCCTCTTGGGCTACTTTGGAGTAAGGATGAGAAACCAATTGGCCAGGTTGCTAAGAAAATTTTTTTCCAAAACAATGAAACCCCTGTAGAGGATAAAAATGGCATTAGAAGGGCTAGCATACCATATCCTTGGGATGAAGTTAGTTATCAAATAATCAAATACATTTCTTGTGAGGGGAGGTACAACATTGTTTATGGTTATCACTGTTGAAAATAATACTGAGAGGGGGGGGTGAATCAGTATTATTAAATTCCTTTTCAACTTATATAAAGATTAGCAGACCTGACTAACGAAACTTGTGTATACCTTCCAGACTTATAATTTAATTTATTCTTCAGATGTTGATCATTAATTTGTTTGTCAGAACCATATAACAGTAAGCAGGAACAGAAAAGTAGAGCAGACAGTCACACAAAAGAACACAAGATATAAGGTGGAAACCCAATGTGGGTGAAAACCACCTGCTGCAATATGTCTTTATCTTCTTTCAATTAGAAACTTCCTTTTACAATGATTCTGTGCTGGTGCAGTCTTATACTAGCACGCAGGCCTCAACCTGCTGAAGGCTACAACCTTCTCTCGTTCTCCAGACTCTTCTGGAAGGGAGCTACAACCCCCTTAGCTCTTGTACTAGCTGAGGTACTAGTACGTAGGTGTTGACCTACATAAGACTTCTCTTTTCTTCCCGGGACCACGTTTCATAAATTTTCAAACTGGATCCATGAATATCAATCAAACATCAAATAGATCTGCAATCAACCAACTTCCTTGTACAAATACTGAATCAATAACTTCTCAGAACATAGTACCAGTAACTAGACACCAAGTCAGAACCCTGAACACTGTAGAAATAGACAAAAGCAGCTAAAACATATTTCAAGGAAAAAGTCCGCAACTTCACCAATAGAAACCTGCATACGTCTGCAGTATTCCCTTCTTTACCCTATGGGTATCTGCACCTCCTCTGTGTCAAACCTGTGGTATCTGCACCTGCGCTCTGCTGGGGCTACGGGTATCCGCACCTCCTCTATGTCGAACCTGTGGGTATCCGCACCTGCACTGTGTCGAGCCTGCGGGTATCCGCGCCTGCGCTGTGTCGAGCCTGCAGGTATCCGCGCCTGCGCTGTGTTGAGCCTGCGGGTATAGAAATTTATCAGACTTCAATTATACCCCAGATTATCAGATTTACAGATCTGATCATGTGCCAAAGAGATCTCGACCCATCAGTAGATCCGTCTTGTAATGCTCAGGTTTCTCCTTGATTTAGTTCCAGCTATAACTCACCAACTGATCACCAGTATTTCAGATCTTGCTCCTCTCAAGATATTCAACACATTAGTTGTTCCAGCCAAATGATCTCCTTTCCTTTTTATAGTCTAGGCCTTACTCAAACCATGGTCCAAAACCATAGAGATCCAATACTAGGGACCCAAAACCTGGGTTTAATACTTTAGATGCAAAACCACGGACCAAAACCATAGGATCAAAAATGTCGGACTAAATACCATGGACCAACCATAACATTTCCCCATGTGCGCGCTTTTCTCTGCATGAAAGTGCGTGTACTTTACATCCACACTTTTTGTTCGGAGAACTTGCGTACATGTCCGCAACTTTTGTTTAGCGCACCTGCATATATCCGCGGCTTTGTGAACAGGAACCTGTGGGTATCTCATTTTCTACTATTTTGAGAACCTGAACTTGTGATCTGCTATTTGAGTGAGTTTCCATCAAGGACAACACTTATGTCATCGAGCCAAACCTGTGTCATAATGCCAAAAATCACTTTAGAATCCTCCATGAATTAAGGTATGGGATGGACACTCCAGCACCTCAGAAGCTCAACATCCCCTACTTCCTCCCACAGTCCCTCATTGACTCCAACACTAAGGTTTAAGCAAGAAATCCAAAACAACTAGCTTACCATGGGTTAATCAAAATTTTAGTGGAAGAAGCCCTCCATACATTTACACTCCCTATAGCATGGGAAATCTTTCGAAACATGACAACTGAGGATGAAAAAAAGGCCCTAACCTATGATGTCAGTCCTATTGGCAATGAGGAGGAAGAGTAGCAAGGGGGAGAAGGTGAAGCCATTGGTGGCTTAGCAAAATAAGAAGGGAAGGAGAAAGAAACTAAGATAGAGGAGTAGAAAGTTGAAGAAACAGAGCAAACAGAGACAGAAAAAGAGAGAGAAGGAGGAGAGAAAGAGGCAGAAAAGACAGAACAGGGAGAAGTGTCCCATGAGACTCTGGAAAGAGAGGCAGCAGCTGCCCTCACTGCCCTTAGTACACCAATCAAGCCAAAAAAAGATGAAAAGGCAGGCCTCTTTGTATTTCAGGGCTAGGAAGAGCACAAGAATTAGAACAGGGAAACCTCAACCCTTTTCAAAAGTGCCAATTACAATTGAAGATTCACCCTCTACCCAAGGAAAAGAATCCCCTTCCAAGGCACCTATCACATATGAAATGGGCACTCCTAGATCTCCTACATGGAAAGAGAAGGTAGAACTACAGGACCCAAAAATAGTCCTACAGGAGGCTCAGACAGTTCTACAGGAGACACTGTCAAAACTACAGGAGACCCAACATCTTAAGGAAAGGATAGAAGAACAGCCACAGGGAAAGGAAGAAATACTAGAGTTACAAGAACCTGATCCCCATCCTAGTTTGACTTCCTATTATAATCTGCTTGAGGGAGGAAGGATAATTCCACAAAATTTTGCAATTCCACTATTCTTTGAATTAGAGAAAGAGAGAATAAGAACACATAGATGGATGCAAATAGCCAAATCCAAGGGAGTTGAGGATGTTGGCCATATGGAAAAAAAACTTAGAGAAATGGGCAGAGAGCTGAGTGATATCAGAAACAGGGAAGAAATTAGAAGGAGCCACCTTGAAACTGAAAATGAATTGTTAAGGAGGCAGCTGCAAGAGAAGGAGACTCAGCTGGCATGCATGGCCAGCTTATCCATGGAGGCATTGCAATGTAGAATTCCAAGAAAATCCTATGGCCTATATCTCAAGGACCAATGGTTGCAATTTTAGATAAAGACTTTGGCACAAAGAGGCACAATGCCTTTCCAAAATTGCAGGCAGTTTATGGACCCGTGTGACAAAATCACCAGAATATAAGACAAAAATGGCAGAATTCTACCTACATAACATGGCCCTCACAAATATGAATGTGTGGGACCCAAATGCCAGGCTAGGGGACCTACAACTAATGGCCATGGCCTCATGGATGAACCATGAAGAGTTCAGGGTAGCATAAATAAGAAGGTTGATGATAAAAGAGAAGAATGAGCCATTAATGATCAGAGCTGAGCCATCAGATCCCATGGCACTCATCAGCACATATAACCTGATTGCCAAGAATCCTTAGATTGCCCCTAGATATATAAGTGATTAGGCACAAGCCATTGCACACTTTGAGGATATGCAAAGGCTACTTGGGAATGACTGTGTGCATGCATGCATGAGGAGATGGAACACCTTACCAAATAGTCTACAGATCAGGGAATATCATTCCCCCATGAGGATGAAGGAGGCATTAAGAAGAGAGCCAATGTACAAGCGCTCCATGCAGAGGTTAAAGGTCAACTGGATTGGCCTCAAATTGAGTCCCCCACTGCTGTTAGGCATGCTAGAAGGCAAAAGAGAAGAAGAAGAGGAGGAGCAGCGGGAAGAGATAGAAAGGAAGGCATGATTCTATGAAAAGGAAGAGGGGACCACATCAGAGGCTTTGGATGCTAGGGAGGCCACCAGGGCCATAAAAGATGAGGAGATGGACTAAGTTGCTCAGAGGATGAGCAACACTTTCAGCAGGGGGGTGATGATGAGCATCATAAATGGGTAATTATATGGGCTCATTTTACCTCCTAACCTAGTCAAATCAACCATTCTCTTAGCTTATTGTATGATTTTCTGATTATATTTATGCTTATGTAGTGATTTGAGTTAGTTATGATGCCATGTGGTCTAACATGTGTTTAATGCAGATTATTGATGAATTTTGAGGTCAAAGTCAAGGATCCAATGGAAAAATAGTAGTAATAAATCGAAGTGGACAAAGGAGAGGAATTATAGGAGGGAATCCCCCTCATTTATTACTCCTCACTTTGAATTCCCCTTCATTAAGCTCGGAGTACAAGCGGCCAAGTCATGCACTAGAAGGCAGTTGAGCAAGTGAAGGATGACTGATGATTATCTCGAGTTTTGGAAGCCAAGTCTCCCTGATTTTAAGGAAGTTGTTGGTAGCTTCATTTGTATAAGTAGAGAGGCCTAGGGCCTCACTAGGGTCGGATTTTTTGTTGGATTTTTTCTTATGTAAACTCTGCTCAACTTCAAGCTTATTATTTTGTGACAGTTTCATGTAATCTTGATATTGTTTTGAAAATAAAGATGGAATCCTTTTTGAGCTAGCACTGAGTTACCTTAGAGGGCTGAAGCTCTTGGGATAGGTCCCAATCCAAGCAGCCAAGCTACTCATTACTTGTATTTGTATGTTTTATTTCAGTTGTAGATTAGGTTGCTGTTAGATGTATTTCTTTTATGGTTAAGAATAGGTTGCTTTTGATGATTCAGTAGTTTTCTTCCATTTGTGCTTTATATAGAAAGTTAAGCAGTGATAAAGAAAGATTCAAAAGGCTAGAAATAGTGCCTTGGCCTCTCTTCCTCCCTTTGGGACCATGATTTGAGGCAAAGACCCTCTTTCTGCCCCAAAAACACAGATTTGCCTCATTCATAGGACTTCAGTGTTTGCAGCTTTTTAGTGGTTAATAGTCTAGTTTTGCTTTGCTTCGGAACTTCTTCATCATGCTCACTTCTTTATTTGCAATAGTTTTATTTCATACTTTCCTTTCCTACATTATTTCTCAGCATTTCCTTTCATAGATCATAGTTTAGACTAGTTTGAGGCAAAACTCTGTTTTTATAGATGCACTCATTTCATTACTTGTTTGATCTTATTTGTTTACTGTTAGTTCCTTTGTAGTAGATCTCTTCTAGCAATAGACTAGCCTATCAGCCATCACA
The DNA here is from genome assembly GCA_031772625.1 of Pinus tabuliformis. NCBI lineage: Eukaryota > Viridiplantae > Streptophyta > Pinopsida > Pinales > Pinaceae > Pinus > Pinus tabuliformis. The sequence goes on along the minus strand of CM062820.1, from coordinate 1,273,646,190 downwards.
TCCTCCATCTGATCCATGCCCTACAAGTCTCCTAAACCTCACCTCAATTCTCCCTTAGTTTCCTGCATTTTTCCTAGAACTTCTTCCTATCTCCTTGAGCAAATCCAATCATCTTTCTCTCTCCTTGTGGTTCATGGTAGACCCTAGGTTCCCTAATACCTCATTCCAACCTTCATATACCTTTTCCATCCACTCTCACACCCTCAAAACAATGAAAACTGCTTTCGGCCTCCTCCTGTAGGCCTCCTGTAGAACACTGTTTTTCCTCCTGTAGATTTCCTGTGTCCTCCTGTAGGTTTTCCTGTAGGATTTCTCTGAAGGCCAAGTGTGGGAAAAGCCTCCAAAAGGCCACCTGAGAACTCCTAGGACCCATCCACACCATCCTACATCCTCTAAAGTACCAGAACCGCTCTCCAACGCCACCTATTCGCTGTCACATCCACAAACAATAAATTACATGCATGTCAAATTCATATAAAAATACATAAAAATCCAAAAAGATGTTGTTTGCTCATTTACTTCCATAAATAGCTTAGTTAGATGTTGTTCACTTTGTTGAGTAGGTAATGGCTTTCTTTTCATGATTTTCATAGTGCTTTCTGCAAAAGTTGTATTAGTTGGTTAATTTGGGTTTACTAGTTTTGCTTTACATTTTAGACTTTCTCCTTTCTACAGTTAGAATAGTATTTGTAGAGTAGTCTTTCCCTCCTTTCATCACATATAGAGCTTCTTCTGGAATCCATAGAAGTTGGCTTTGAGCTCCTAGTGATCTTGTGCTGGTTGACCAAGTGACAACCTGCAGTAAGAACTAGCACTTGTGCATACAGCACCGTCACTTCCAAGTTTGTTACGAACTACCGGGTTGATAAGAGTAAAGTAGGCAACCCAGGAGTTGCAGCATTATTGCTGCAATACTGGTGCTCACCAACAACCCATAACCCAATTAATAAAAGGAAATTCAAATCCCAAGTGTGTAAGAACAATACTAATATATACCCAAATGACTCTGTCATAAGCTTTCGATAAGTCAATTTTAGCAATGACTCCCTTCATCTTCTTGTTTTTAATGCTATGCATACCTTCTTACACAACCCCAATAGCTTTGTGGATCTTGTGTCCCTAGAGAAATTCAAACTGTTCATTGGAGATGTTCTTGGATAAGATATGCCGAAGTTAGATTCTTATAATTTTAGCTATGATCTTGTATATGTAGTTGCAGAGAGATATAAACCTATATTCTATAAAGGACTACGGATCATCCATTTTCTATATCAGGGCCAAAAAGGTTGAATTGAAGGGGTCATATATATTCCCATTTTTCCAAGAGTCTTCAACCACTTAGAGGAGATCATCCCCTAGAAATTCAAAAAAACCTAGATTGAATTCCACAGTCCATCCATGTGGATCTTGACTTTTTCCTTCTGCATGCCTTTGAGAATAAATTCTAATTCACCTTTGGAAATAGGTTCCATTAGATTATGATTGTCATCATCCTCTATGAACCTCGGGAAAAATTGAGCCACATGAATCACTTATGTTATAGTGACCTCCTCTGGTGCCTTGTAGAGATTTTTGAAGAAGTCCTTACCTATAGCTGTGAGTGAGCTCCTTAAAATGTATTTGTTGTGCTTCCATCCTCCTTTCTCATTTCCCAAATTGTATTTTTATTTTTCCAGACTTTAGCATAGTTTTGGAAGAACTTTAATTTTTGTTGCTTTTTTTTAACCATATCACCCGATTCTTGAGTCCCCATTGTTCCTCCTTATCAGACAAAATATTTCTTTTTGAGGGCTCCAACTGCATGATTGTGCATTCTAACTCCTCAGATTCATATCCTATACCTTTAGGTGATTCCAATCTCTCCAGATTTTCTTCTATTATTTTAAGATCAACCTCATCTCTAGCCTTCATCTTGATAGCCCATCAGATGGAGCCTTTTTTTCCCTTTTAAAATTATTCACAAACTGTTGGGAAATTAAGAGTTTAGAGTCTTGATTGTAGAGAGTCCAAATATATTTAATGAGTTGGATATAAATTCGTTCATTTAGACATGAAGGGTTGAAATTAAAGGGGATTCCAAGTTTTATACTACCACATTTTAATGCCAAAAATATCAAGTGATGATCATAATCACAACCAAAACCAATCCACTAACAAAACATTGGGATTTTTCTTACCATGTCTTCCAAAAATAGGAATCTATCCAACCGCTTTTCCACCATTGTGTCCCTAGTTTGTCTGTTCATCCAATATGGTTTATACTTGATCAAATTGACATCAAAGATATGGATGTCAATCAATTTCCTTGTGAAAAAATATGCCAGTGGGTCTTCTTGGGCTTGAGGTCCCCAAACCTCCAAGGTCCTAAAGGAGAAATTTAGATCCCTGCCAACCATGAGATTATCATCCTTCGTAAAGGACTTTTCCATCAAATTGTTCTAAAAGGGAGAATAGTCATGACAAGGGTCATAGATGTTTAATACTAATATATCCATAATTATCTTTGAGGAGAGGAATACCACCCCCAAAACCATCTTAGAACCCCAGGTGCTTGTGACTCTAAAATTACTCAAGTTAAAACCTGTGTTTAAACCCCCCGAGCGCCCTTGAGCATCTAAAGCAAAGAAAAACCATCATGGGAAAAACCTGTTTAGAGATTTAAAACTCAAATACCCATGACCAAGAGTTTCTTGAATAAGAATAATGTCAGGTATTATAGAAAGGACCAATCTTTTTAGAGCTAGTTTTTTGTTGTTGTTTTTTTTTTTTTTTTTGGTTTTGTTTTTGTTTTTTTGGTTTTGTTTTTGTTTTTTTGTTTTTGTTTGTTTTGTTTTGTTTTTTTTTTTTTTTTTGTTGTTTTTTGTTTTGTTTTTTGTTTTGTTGTTTTTTTGTTTTTGTTTTTGTTTTTGTTTTGTTTTGTTTTTTTGTTTTGTTTTTTTGTTTTTTTTGTTTTTTTTGTTTTTTTTGTTTTGTTTTGTTTTGTTTTTTTTGTTTTTTGTTTTTTTTTTTTGTTTTGTTTTGTTTTTTTATTGTTTTTGTTTTTTTTTTTTTTGTTTTTGTTTTTGTTTTTGTCTTTTTGTTTTTGTTTTTGTTTTTTGTATTTTTTGTTTGTTTGTTTGTTTATTTGTTTTGTTTGTTTTGTTTGTTTTTTCCCGGGAACTGGTGAAACCCATGCAATTAAAATAAATAAAAATCATAATGGAAATGATTCAGGGGCTTGCATTGCTCTAAGTGCCCGATTAAGGGATCAAAGAATGTCTTATGGTAACTCAGAGGCACCATCAAGTATGGATTATCATACAAACAGATAGAGGGAGTGAAGCTATGTGGATTCACAGATGTAGATTGGGTAGGGAGTCCATATGACCAAAAGAGTATGTCATATGAATTTTCTATGTTGGGTTTGCAACAATTTCCTAGTACAATAGGTAGCAGAAGTCTGTGGCACTCAACTCAGTAGAAGCTGAATACATGGCTGCAAGTTGAGCAACATATGAGGTGATTTGGATGAGAAAGATAATTGTGGGAATGTTTGGTCAGGATATGGATCCAATTGTTATTTATTTTGATAATCATAGTTACATTAAGCTCTTTGAGAATTTGGTATTTTATGATCGATCAAAGCATATATATATCTGGTATCACCATTTACGGGACTGTGTGCAAAGGAGGATAATGTTTCTACAAATTCCAATAGAGGAACAAGATTCTCACATCCTGACAAAGGCTTTGTCAAGAGGGAAGTTCAAATTACATAGGTACAGGATAGGGGTGGTTGATAATCCTTTTCTTGCTAAGAGGGACTGTTGAGAAGTATATAAGGAAAGGTTAAATTTGACTTAGCCTTGGTCAAATTGAGAAAATTCAAAATTTCCACATCAACAGACAACTTGGATGCATTTAACTAAGGTGACATGACTATTGTCACTCAGTTAGCTTAGTAAATTCGAGTTAGAGGGCTTGGATTTCAGTTATGCATGTGTGATTGCTAATTTAAAGCAATCTAGTTCAATTATTTCCATTTCTACTAAGTTAAACTAGTTCTAGTAGTTAATAGAATTAGTTGGAGTTCAATTGTGAAGTGGGGCAATAGTATAAATTAGAGATCATCCAATTAACTGATCAATCAACAAAAAATGGCTCATGCATGCAAGGAATTTGTATTGCTCAACTGTGGTGGAGATTCCAAGACAATGTAACATCAATTTTGAACTAGTCTTGAGTGTACAGATGTTGCATGAAATCAGTGATCAATCCTTGGGAATTGCGCAATCATTTTGGAGGAAATTCCTAAAGAATAGAGGTTGATTTCCTTAGGATTTACTCAAAGGAATAGGAGCTCATGTGGGGGCAAGAATTGACTAAGTTTGGTTCAGAGCTTCTCATTGAGCAGAGAGAACAATTATTCTTTTGCAGGTTGAGCTCAAAGATGGAGCTAGCAATTATAATAGATTCTTTATTCATCTAATTATTGCAAGCAATATTAAGGTTTTTTTTACCAGTTTGTTTCCCCTAGATACATCTATATACTTGTATATGCGATTGATGCATGTTTTCGAATGTTGTTCTAAATTGTGAGTTAACTTTCGTAGAGAAATAGAGTAGAATTGTGTCTCTTGATTTAGATTAAATTTCGTGAAAAGTTGTAATTCTATCACTAAATTTCTACATAGAATTCGTATTATAATAGTGCAAACAACTTATATTATAAGATTCTCAGCCCAACATACCATAACATATCTCACTAACTGCACACACTCCATGAGCTCGTTTTTTAATACATATATAAAGCTATCTAAATACATGGACCTATATAAACCTATCTAAATACATAGACCAACATTCACAATGTTGTATAGTTGTATATAATTAAATAATTGACCCCCTTTTTAGTATGTGTTAACCATATAAATACATGCCCAACATTACAGTGGAGACATAACACAATGGGTCACATTGTTTGGGCCATATGGAAATCGATATGTCGATTCAACGATGATGAGGAATTGACATTGCAATGGTCTTTAATTGATTTGTGGGCCCCTTTTAATATGTATAGTCATATATAGTTCATTAGATATTATGCTTCATATGTTTATGGTACCAAATGAATTCAATAACACAAGCATGAAATTCATTATATAAAACACACATAAGAAATACTTATCTTAGATGAATCTGGGAAAATGATTTTGGGACCGCAACTTTCTGCCTAACAATAGATTGGGCTACACTGTAGCCTTTATTGCAACCCAATCACCCTTGAGCCAGACTCTAGAGTATGAGTGGTTTTCTCAAAGGAAAAAACCAACATGCCAGTTGAACTAGGGATTCCTGTGGCTTAACCTCCACCCTAAGGTGATTTAACCTAGTGGTTCCGCCTAATGGAAGGAATCCAAAACTCATTTCTAAACCAAAGGAAAAAGCAGAGGAGACCTTACAAATTTCCCTTACTAGGAATCCAAGGAAAAATACCCACCCTAGTTGTCAAGGGGGTTTAGAGAAGGCCTTTGCCACCCTCTAGCTCATAGGGAGTCCATAGATCCTTATCCTCACCTAAGGGAAGTTTTGCTAATGCTCATGTTGCTCAACCCGATTGATCCTCTCCTCTGTGCACTATGAAGAAGTCAACTCCCTTTTTCTTGAGTAATCATTCCTTTAAACTCCTGCACTAATATGCATACCCATAAGCTACAATACATTAGATCATTTTCAGTGCAAAAATCTAGATATCTTCACTGATGATGCGGTGGGTCCTCACCACACGATGATTTCTTAGTGATAATTCGACACTTTCTTAGTGACAGTGCAAAGAATCTCCTTTAGTGAAAATATTCTTTCTTCCTCAACACCATATGATGTTGCATCCTCAGAGACTAAATGATATTGTCTTTACCACCAATCAATTTTTTTTGTATGTCTTCGTATGTGCACCACTCATTCCCCTGCGTTCCTAATTCTTCCCTCTGACTTTGTTTTTTTTCCTGCAATTATTCGACCTACCTTTTTCATTATTCCTGTCTACCCAAATGCTACCCTGTCTATCCATAATTCATTTCTCTGCTCAACTCTCTCCTCCCATTGTTTTGTCCTAGTTTGGTCCAAATCTTGTAAGCCAATCAGATTAATCCACCCAATTCTCTATTTCCATATTTTTTTTGTTGGTTAGCCTTGTCATCCCTGATTTTTTTGTTTATGCATGGCAGAATATTGTAGACCAATCACCATGGTGCCACATATTCATTTATCTCTTTCTTGTTGCCTATCAACCTCCATTTTAGTAAAAGAAAAAAAAAAGGAAAATATATCCCCAAGCGGAAAGCCTCCTCGACCCTGAAGTTTGTGTCCCTCGAATTAGCCTATTTTTTTATCAAAATATTTATAATTGCGAGGAAATGATCGGGGCTATCACAAACCTCCCCCCCCCCGGAGGGAACACTGTCCTCAAAGTTCAATGACCACATACAATGTAAAAAAAATGCTTAAAATACCAAACACAACTGATGTGGAGCTATAACTCTATATATATATATATATATATATATATATATATATATATATATATACCTTGTTTAAGCTTCTACAACATACCTTATATGCACTGTGGCTTACCAACCACTCGGTAAATATTAATTTATAAATTCAACCATATTCCAATCATTTGGTGCTTTGATGTCTTCAATCCAAATTGGATCTGTTCATTTTCTTTGGAGTGCTACCTGCCTCCAATGTCTAGTGTTGTTATCCTTAAGCTCCTTGTTCCTTCACCAAACAGTTCCTAGCTCATTGTTTCAACAACACCCCCAATGCCCTTCTTATTCCAATCAACTATGCTCAAGACCATTTGAAATAAATTTATTTTCGAACCTTTAGGCTTCTCTTCTTCCTAATCCTTTGGGAAATCTAGTCACTCTCCCTTTTTTGCATTCACTCACCTTCCAAGTTTAAGCATCCCCTTCTGTGCTTCCTAGTATCTCGGGTAATCAATTCCTTGGAAAGGCTTCCTTGCATAAGAAGGGTCTCAAAACCAAGGCATATCCTTGCCTCAACATAGTCATATCGATCATAGCATGCTTTATGGAAATTAATTGGCACAATTAGTGCTAGTGTCCCACATTGGCCTTGTTCCTAAAATCTTTGGCTTTTGCACGCTACTATTGTTCCACCTTGTGGCTATCTTTATTCATCCAAATTGAGCAGTCTCATGTCCATTCCTACATCATATACACATAGATTCCATGAGACACAACATAAGAAAAATGTAATAGCTTTAAATCATACCTCATTAGCAGATTATCTTTGTAGCGAACTTGTAATTTACCATAATTCTTACTAAAAAACCAAGTTAGTTCATAGACTAAACCATGATAAGTTAAAATATCACATCAGGTTAGCTCAAAACCCAAATTATCATAAATCCAAATACTAAATCCTTTTCATAATTTAAAATTCAAAAAATCAATAAAGCATTGGTACTTATCTTGATTTGATGGCTTTCTCTTTTCTCATACACACATGGGGTCAATTACCCAACCTAGAAAACACCCCATGCCTTCTCTTCTATTATACCTCGTACACACATAGTGTAAATTTCATAACCTGGAAAGAACCCTTTCCTTCTCTTCGACCATCCACCTAGTGGTCAATATATGGGATATATAAATATAATCTCATTCACTAGCAAACCAAGTAGCCTTCTTTTGAGATGAAACAAGTGTATTCCAAACCCCACGGGACCATACAATCCCACATCTATCTATCCTACAAATAGTCCTGGATAGTCCCATACCTGTCTATCCTAAACCATTAATAGGCCCAGACAATCCCATACCTTCCTATCCTAACACATTACGCAATGTATACACATATACACATGAAATAACATAATGTACACATAACACAAAGCCACATACACATATCACAATCCAATATAGATATGGAACAATATGACATATACACATATATCCATGTACAAAACATGCACATATGCACATGACTCAACACATCACACTTCCTCACATAGAATCCATATACCACATCATCTGTATTCATGTGAACGAGGCCATATTGCCTCTTTTGTTTTTCCATGTTCATAATATTAGCATGGGAAAATGTAAGAGTCCTACTCACATGATGTTAGAATCATAAATCAGTAGGAATTCCTTTTTGTCAATAAATTCTTCTTTTCATGCCATCCATAAACTTGAAATGGTCATATTTTCATTCAAATGACCCCTGACAACCCTATCATTCATAATTGAATTTTAATCTCTCTCTCTCTCTCTCTCTCTCTCTCTCTCTCTCTCTCTTGTTATATATATATATATATATATATATATATATATATATATATATATATATATATATATATATATATATATATATATATATATATATATATGGCATCATGACTCTGCATACAATACATAAGCACATGTGCAAACAAACTTAGGGTTAAGATAACTCATTTTTACCATTTCATTGTCCATTATTTCCATGGATCCAACCAACCTACTTTGTTGTCATATTATAATCCTTTTAATAATGGTCATGGCAGATATTGGTTATGTCAAAAAAATCCAAGGTCTAGATAACTCCATGAGTATAATCAACATGCATTAGCAAATGGAATTATTTTCCAGAATTCCTGCTTTACCTTTTTCTTTTCCATATTCTCGTTATCATGTTCTTGCCCACTTTCCCAATGGTGTTTCACTTAACATTTTTTTTTTTAGCATTCAAATCATGCATTGTCCCTTTCTTAGGAGTTTATGGCTTTCCTAGCACCCATCCATCTTGTTCCAAGGCCCCCAAATATGTAATTCAAGGGACAGTTATAAAATCAAGAAGAAATGCAAGACGAAAAATAAGAAGGCAACATTACAAAAAGGAAATAAAATCCATAATCACAATCATAAAGGAAAACCACAAAAAACAACATGGCCATGCATATTCAACAGTCAAATAACCAATCACATAATTAAATTTTAAAGGAATAGCATATCAAACATCAAATAATATAATCCTAAAAAAATTGATTCAATGTCTTGAGTTCAACATTCATGGCACTCTTAGCTATCACATCATATATACACGTGTAAAAAAATCAGTTTCACTTATTTTTCAGCTTGTGGGGGTAGTCTCATTTTAAGTGCTCATTCCCACAAGACCAACACAAGATAGGTTTCCTTCACATCTTAGTCTCACGGGGCCTGTTTTTTTCCATCAACATTTCCATTTTATAAGGGTTGAACTTGGTATGTTAATTCCTACAAGTATTTTTGTAGTTAATAGTTCCAATTTGCCAATTCTCATTATTGTCAGATAAGTTTCTTTATCTCTGTCTTGCAGATCCTGAGCTTAGTTCCTAATTCCTTGAGTTGAGCGTTCAAGTCTTCTACTCTTCTAGAGGAGTTTCCCCTCTTAGATTCATGTCATGTACCACTAGACACATTTTCTGTATCTCTGCAATTGAGCCTCGCCATGTGCTGCCACACACACTCAGTTAATAGTTCATTAATGAAATAAAAGTACATATACCAATGGTCACCTTACAAGGTTAAGTCAAACACATTACCTTGTAGCTGTTCACACATCCGTAGGACTGTCATTAGCTATATATCGCAAACCAACTTAACATTTGCATATGATTTCTCTCAATATATACACATCAATCATAGCTAATATCATCATGTAATTGAAAAAGTTATAATTCCATTTGTGATCCATAATAATAGAGTAATTATAATCATACTCTTTACCGAGACCACCATTATCATTTTACATCAACTGTTGAAATTATTTAGAAACATTTCGCCTCCTTATTAAGGCTAGCAATCATAACACGTACAACTTCATAAAACTAGTTAGGACACTACATCTCACATTAGCATACATCACATTATTAAATTTTTCACATTCATAAAGAGAATGCGTCACAAGGATTTCAAGAAATATCAACTTAACACATAATCCTTTTATTTTAATGCCATAATCATTCACTTTCACCTTTAAATAATTGACATACAATGTATGATCATAGCGTTATGACCTGCACCTGCTGATAAGCATTTATTAGTTGGTTAAATTTATACAATATATCTTTAGTCAAACGAGCCATGGGATTCCCCCATCTAATGCATGTGCACATAGATACATAAACATATCTATACAATCAGTAGAACAATGTGCAAATATAAGAAACACAAGAATTTCCAAAATCCCTCATACCATGTAATGATTCACATGCATACCTTTTCCAAGTGTTTAAAATTACACCACTTGTCCATTAGTGCTAGTACACCACCATAATTATGCAAAACATCATGTAGACAATTCTGTCAATGCCTAGAATTAACACATGAAATGGTAAGTTTCAATAAATTCCATCATGACAGAAGTATCTTTGTGGTCTGTATTCAATTCTGAAATCCAATATTATAGTTAATCATCTCTATAGTTAGATATCATAGTTTGGATCTATATCTCCACTCCTCTCCAAGAGTTCAAACTTTGAACCTCCTTCTCATTTAATTATGTGATAGGGCACTAGATTTATTTCCAAGATTTTAGGGCTAAACCTTTGATCTTCATTCATTTTGTGATACAAGCCATTAGGTCCAAGTGTTGAACCTAGGAGCTCTAATACCACTTTGTAACACACCCCCTTACCGTCCTAACCCAAAGGGGGTGGTTAATAGGTTGAACCAACCCCCAATGTCCAACTATGAGAATGGGGTCTATTTTTTTTTGTTCTTTTTCAAACCTCTTGAAACTAGGAATGAATGATACAATTACAATCATCTCATCAAGACAATTACGATGATATAAATTCTACCCATGTGCTTCCCATGTGGAAATTTTCCTTAGGGTCACATCCTCACTGTGATAGGTCGAGTGGCATGTGCCATCTACCCCTTGGTCTGTTTAACATATCGAGGCATAACACCTACAGTGTATGTAAGTATTATATGTTTATATAGGTCTCTATATACTATAGTCCCTTCACAAGACCCCCTCCTTCTCCAATATGTATATACATGTCTCGACAATAATGTATAGACTTATGGTAGTGCTTTACTTACAGGACTGAGTCCAGTTTTTAGGCTAGTCCTTTCAGTTCATATTTGGATTACATAGTTCACTACACACAACATTATGTAGATACACGTCTCTAAATTATGGTAGTGCTTTAGTTATAGGACAAAGTCTAGTTTTGAGGCTAGTCCTTCAGTCATATTTAGATTACACAATTCATTACATGCAACATTATATAGTCATTGTTGAAACATAAAAGTACACAACCATGTTTCCAGACTGTTGGGCACCAAATTTGCCTATCTTTTCCTTACATTTTCACCTTTCCTTTCATCCTTTTTGCACCAAATGATATGCTTTAATTGTGATAAATCTACAAGGTAAACCTCCCTTCTATCGTCTCTTGGAATATTTAATTGATGAAGTAAGGTCATGAGGATTTTTCCTATGTGAACTACTAAACTTTTTTATTTCTACAGATTCCAGTGAACGGGTATCACATTCACAACTCGTAGCAACAGTTCCGCGTTTACAACAGTTGTTTGGCAATGTTGAAATAGCATAACCAACTCTCAGCTGCTCCCAGGCTTATTTTGGATCCTTCTTGTTCTCTCTCTCTCAGCAATTAGTTGCTGTTCTAAACAGTAGTATATTTTTGGGCATTAGTTGCCAGATCTGGGGAATATGTTGTTCCCATGTATTCGTATAAAAGGGGTTTTATTCCTATGCGAAGGGTTAGCCGCACAGAGACAAACATTGTAACAATTTCTTATATGTTAATTGAATGCGAGAAAATTTCTTGTTCTCTTCTTAGATGTGAGTTAACGCAGCCCTGATTAGAGAGTTGGGCCCGCTCTTCTAATCAGGTGTTGTGTATTTTCTGTATGTGAGTTGTTTCTATTATTGTGTGCTAATTTATTATTGCTGTTACAACTCCTTATTTAATTGTTGTGAATTCATTTTTAAGTTCTGCGATGTATTTCTAATTACTATTACAACGATGTTTTGATTCCTTAGCTGTGAATGCTTGGTTTACATTAGATTGTAACCTTTCTCCCTGCATATACCTTGTGCGCTACCTTGAAAATTGTACACAACCGGATTGATGAATTAATGTGGAAAAGGGTGGAATAGTTTATTCACACCTAGACACCAACATTTTAGCGCCGTTGCCAGGGAAGGCTAACAAGGTGCAGGACACGATTTGGATTGACCAAAGGATTAATCTCTCATCTTAGGGAGGGAAGTGCTACCCTGCTCTAAGTGTTGAGCGTATAATTTTATTAATATCGTTTTTTTATTGTTTTTGGGCCAAGTCACTTGCTTTGGTTAATTGTTCTAAATTTTTCTGAGTTGTTAAAACCCAATCTCTCGTCCTAGAGAGGGAATGGTCTTTTGACACCCTGCTCCAGGTCCTGAGTTTTAGATTTCCTTTTATGCGTATTTTTTTTCTTGTCTGATCTCTCGTCCTAGGGAGGGAATGGTCTATTGACACCCTACTCTAGGTCCTAAGCCCTAGATTTCCTTTCAATCATTTTCTTTTCTTGTCTGTTAAAACCCAACCTCTCGTCCTGGGGAGGGAATGGTCTTTTGACACCCTGCTCTAGGTCCTGAGCACAGTAATTTGGATGTTTCCCTCTTACCAATTTGCATGAATAGAGATTCGAATAAAAGGGGCAGAGGAAAAGCCTCGAAGAAAGGAGGACAAGATTTGGGAAGGAACACTTATATCCAACAAATCATTACAAAAACTGAATCAACGACATCTTCTCGTGCTGCTGTGAGGGCAGGGACTCAAACGAAATCAGAGGGACAATATGTTGAACAACCAATGCTATCCATAGTACCTCCTGTTGATTCAACACAACAAACCCTTCCAGCAGCAGAAGAAGTATGCAACAGTGTACCTGATGAAGGAGTACCGCTGCTGGTAACAGAGGAAGAAGAAGTTGCAAGAAGAAGATCTGAGGAAGCAGCCCATTCTAGTAGAGAGAGAGAAGTTGCAAGGAATATTTTTGAGGAATCAAGCCATTGTGATAGGGAGGAAGGAGTTTTAAGGGTATTCATATCACCACAGGATAAGGGGAGTGCTGTTAAAGCAACTCAAATTTCCATGACAAGACCCCCTCCATCATTCCCTGCAAAACATGCTAAAATTCACAGTGACTATTGGAGGGTATTCATGGCACCCACAACCTCTACTATTGACTTCCCAATTGGGGATCTTGGGACTGGCACACCAACGAAGCCCATTCCTTTGAAAACTTTACCTAGCTTTCATGGGCTGACTTCTGAAGACCTGACATGTTCCTTTTTGAATTTGATATTGTGTGTCGGGGATATGACTACATAACTGATGCTCAGAAACTAAAAATATTCCCTGCTACATTAAAAGGGACAACCCTGCGATGGTTTATGGGTCTAGGAGGAAAGACTATCTCCACATGGGATGAGATGAAAACCTCTTTTCTAGAGAAGTATCAGGATTACTACAAATCTCGGGATATTAAGGAAGAAATTTTTAAGTTCATGCAGAAAGAAGACGAGAATATGGAGGATTGTGTGGAACATTTTAAGTACACACTACAGAGATCAGGTCATTCTAACCTGGATAAGGACATTTTGAAAATTATCCTTCTCCGGGCTTTTCGAGAAGACTCTCTGGAACTGTTAAACATAGTAGGAAAGGGAGATATATCAAAAGAGGACTTCGATACCATCTGTGAGTTGTGCATCCAGTGCTCGAGGAGAGTTGCAAGGAATAAACAAGGAATTTAGTCAACAAAAGTATCTGGTGGAGGTGTCACGAAAGTAGAAATTAGAAATCTACTGGATAACTTAAGGAACGATATCTCGAGTGCCCTATCTGCACAAATGGAAAAGCTACAAGTAAAACAAAAACAAATGGAATTGGAAAAGACTATGACTATATTTTTCCCGAAGTGTAGAAAGAATCATCCACCTAGAGAATGTCCATTGAACTCCATGGAAGAATGTGCAATCTGCGAGCTGATTCATGCAACAAGTTCATGCCCCTCCTTGCTAGGATTGAAGGCGGTCTTTCAAGGGACAGACGAAGAGGTGGATCAACTGTATTTCATGGGATCCAAAAAGCCATGGCAACCTCGGCCACCAACCATAAATCAAGGTATGTTTCAGGATCCATCTCAATATTTTAACAATTTTAGTATGGGTCCTCAGTCCATACCTTATCCACCTATGTGGCCTCAATATCAGTTTCCACCCTGTTAACTGTGGGCTCCTCAAACTAGTTCAAATTCTTCATGGACCTTGAACTAGTGTGGATCTTCTCCTCCTGGACAGTTTCCCCAGTCAATGCCACAACAACAACTTCATTTGCCCTCTAATATACCTCATGGTACTCCGTGTAGGAATTTACAGGGTAAGTTCCTCAGAAAGAACACCAAAAGGACACCGCTCACAACCAGATCACAGATCAATACACCAGTATTTTTGACGTGGTTAAAACCCTCAAAGAGGGAAACAGTGCACGGCCTGCGCCAACGTGGCTACTACAGGCAATTTATTAATCAAAGAATGAAAATTTACATAAGCTTCTCTCATGCACGGATTACCCGAACAATGACCCTCCATGCGCTTTAAATAGAACTCATGGACCAATCGGGTGTCAAGCCACGGATCAAGTGTTGGTAATACCGAGGAGAGAGTGAACCGTCGGATCACTACATATCGTGACCGTCGGATTGTAAGTTACAAAATGTACAACGGTAAAGAAACACACTTTACCTAACTCTATACCTAACTCTATACTAGACCAAGTTGAACTTAACTATTTCCTATGTGTCGGAATATCCTAACATCCCCCCTTAAGAACAACTTGGGATAGGATTGAAGGATTTACAAATATGACACAATAGGAGAAGGAAGGAGGCACTAGAGCCTATCCCCCCCTTAGTGACAACTTCCTGAACTCCAAGCATATATCGAAGTTTAGTGAACTTCGCCTCTGTGAAGATGTCTGTAACCTGATCATCTGTTGAACAATATTGCACTTCAAGAACATGGTCATGAATGAGCTTTCTGATGAAGTGCATGTGTAGTTCAATGTGTTTGCTGCGCTGATGCTGGACTGGATGTAGGAATTTACAGGGTAAGTTCCTCAGAAAGAACACCAAAAGGACACCGCTCACAACCAGATCACAGATCAATACACCAGTATTTTTGACGTGGTTAAAACCCTCAAAGAGGGAAACAGTCCACGGCCTGCGCCAACGTGGCTACTACAGGAAATTTATTAATCAAAGAATGAAAATTTACATAAGCTTCTCTCATGCACGGATTACCCGAACAATGACCCTCCATGCGCTTTAAATAGAACTCATGGACCAATCGGGTGTCAAGCCACGGATCAAGTGTCGGTAATACCGAGGAGAGAGTGAACCGTCGGATCACTACATATCGTGACCGTCGGATTGTAAGTTACAAAATGTACAACGGTAAAGAAACACACTTTACCTAACTCTATACTAGACCAAGTTGAACTTAACTATTTCCTATGTGTCGGAATATCCTAACACTCCGCTTGTTTTCCCTCAACTTCCTATCCAACCCAATTCGAATCCTAAGAATAAAGGGGCTCAAAAAGAAGATATCCTCAACTTGCCTTAATACAATATCTCTACTACAGAACTTTAAGAGATGAACTTGAGATTCGGGTGGGTAGTAAATGCTCAACCCTCACCTATTATTATTGAACAAGTTGGCAGTGAGGTTAAAGAACCAGAAATAGTTGAAGAGAAATCAAACCAAGCCAGTAACAATAAAACACCTCCTTAATTGCTAATTACTCAAGAACATCAAGTTGACCCACCCTATCCTGAAAGATTGGCCTTGAGTAAACAAATTCCTCAAGCTGAGTTTGAATTGTTATGGGAGTTATAAAATATGTTTGTTAAGATTCCCCTATTATAAGCTATGAGGGATGGACCTATATATGCAAAAAGTCTTAGGGAATATTGTGCTAAAATGCCTAGAAAGAAATCAAGGGACCCACTCACTATTCATGCGATGGGAATGTTATCAGATTTTATGATGGGAAACGCTATGCCTGTGAAATATGGGGATTCGGGGAACCTAATTATAACTGTAAAAATTAATGGAGTAGAAATTCCGAATGTACTGGTAGATTTGGGTGCTGCTATAAATGTCATTACTGCTGAAGCCATGCATACATTGGGTCTTCGAAACCTAAAACATACACCTACTGTGTTAGAACTGGTAGATAGATCTACAATCAAACTGGTAGGAAAGTTAGAAGACATTACAATCTCAGTTGATTCATGGCATTACCCTGTGGATTTCCTAGTGTTGCAAACGTAGTCCCTAGCTGGTGGTCATCCCTTAATTCTGGGAAGACCATGTTTGACAATCGCAGATGCTTACGTTTAGTGTCGTTCTGGGAATATGGTTATCTCAAATGGGCAAGTTACTAAAAACCTTATGTTATACCCTCTTGTAGAACCTAACCCGTTAGTGAAGCCATATGGTCATAAGAAACCTCTACCAAAGGAAGAGTCTGAATCCGAAGATGAAGAATTAAGACCAGTTCTTACTATTGGACAGGCCCTTCAGCTGAAAACAGAAACAAAGGATGATACAATTACTACCTTCATTAGCGACCCCTGCTCTATTTCATATTCAAACCAACGAATTCTAGAATCTGTCTTGAGTTGTGAAACACAAGAAAGTATTGAAAAAATAAATGGATTTGAAGAACTACCTACAATCGTGTCCCATGAAAACATTTTTGTAGAGATAGAGCCAGGAAAGACCCTAAATATTAACCCAAATCTATCAGAATCCCAAACAAAATAACTTCTAGATGTTCTCCGAAATCACAAAGAAACCTTCTCCTGGGACTATGCAGACATGAAAGGGATTCCTGCATATCTATGTACCCATCATATTTACATCAAAGAGGATTGTCGTCCTATGAGACAGCCCCAAAGGAGAATGAACCCCGCTCTGAAAAACATTTTCAAGGAAGAACTTCAAAATCTATTGGATGTAGGATTTATTTACCCCATTTCAAACAACCAATGGGTCTCCCCATTGGTGATAGTTCCCAAGAAAAACGGTAAATGGCAGATATGTGTAGATTACAGAGAATTAAACAAGGTGACACAGAAAGACCATTTCCCTTTACCATTCATTGACCAAGTCTTGGATACTTTGGCTGGGAAGAAGTTCTTCCTCTTCCTTGATGGATTTAGTGGGTAAAACCAGATCCAGATAGCTCCCGAGGATTAGGATAAAACCACTTTCACGTGTCCTTGGGGAAATGTCGCATACCGAGTCCTTCCATTTGGTCCCTCTAATGCGCCTGCAACATTCCAAAGGGAAATTTTAGGGATTTTATTTGATATGGTAGATGACAGTGTTGAAATCTATATGGACGATTTTACTCCATATGGGGACTCATTCGAAGAAGGGCTGGAAGATTTGGAAAAATTTCTTGAAATATGTAAATAGACGCATGTCTTTTTGAGTACAGTGAAGTTCCACATGATGATTGAGGAAGGAATAGTTTTGGGACATCTTCTTTCAGCTACTGGAATTCGAATGGACCCAGCTAAGATCAAGGTAATATTGCACTTCCCAATACCCAAAACACCCACACAGGTATGCAACTTTATCGGTTGCGCTGGTTATTATAGGCGGTTTATAGAAAATTTTGCTAAGATATCACTTCCACTTTTTCAATTGCTTACAAAAGATGCAGATTTTGTGTGGACAGATGATTCTGATGCAACCTTTGTGAAGATCAAGGAACTTTTTGTAGAGCTCTGATCCTTTGAGAGCCAGATTGGACATTACCATTTCATATCCATGCTGATGCCTCTCAGACCACAGTTGGGGCAGTTTTGGGACAACAAGTAGATAAGATGCCATATGCAGTTTACTATGTCAGTAAGAAATTGGCTGCTTCCGAGTTAAACTACATAGTGACTGAAAAAGAATTCCTTGCTGTCATCTACGCCATCAACAATTTCCGACATTATATTACTAGGTATCCTACCTTTGTACACTGATCACGCAACAATCAGGTATCTGATGAATAAACCCATTACTCTTGGTCGTATTACAAGATGGCTACTGCTACTTCAAGAATTTGATATCACCATAGTAGATAAACCAGGAAAGGATAATGTGGTTGTTGATTTTATGTCTAGAATAGATAATAATGCTGAAAGTACGCCCATAGAAGATAGTTTTCCAGATGAACATATTTTTGCAATTTTTGCTAACACTCTGTGGTATGCAGATATTGATAATTATCTTGCTACTGGGAAGGTACCTCATCATTTGTCATACAAGGAACAACGAAAAATTATTCATCATAGTACCCAATATTCATGGATGGTAGGATACCTTTTTCACAGAGGGGTTGATTAGTAGATTCAGTGCTGCATATCTGTGGATGACATTTATGAGATATTGAAGGTTACCCATGATGGCCCTTGTGGAGGGAATTTTGTAGATAAAATAATAGACCACAAGGTGTAGCAAATGGGATATTATTGGCCTTCCATTTTTCGGGATGCTCGAGATTATGTTTGAAGATGCGACAATTGTCAACACATGTGGCAACCTGGAAAATTGGATGAAATGCCATTGTAGCCCCAGGTAGTCCTTGAGCCTTTTGCGAAGTGGGAAATTGACTTTGTTGGACCTTTTAAGCCACCTTCTCATCAAAAGGTTCACATTCTGGTCTCCACTGATTATGTGACTAAGTGGGTGGAAGCCAGAGTTGTTGCGAAAGCAACAGAACAAGTGGTTTTAGATTTTCTTTTTGAAGATATTTTTTCTCAGTATGTTACTCCAAGGGAGATTTTTCAGATGGAGGGGCATAGTTCACATACCACATGATAGCAAAGCTTATGCAAAAATATGGGGTCAAACACAAGGTGACAACTCCATACCACCCCTAGGCGAATGGACAAGTAGAAAGTACAAACAAGGTATTGGAAAATATCTTGACAAAGACTGTAGCAAGCCATCATCAAGATTGGTCCCAGAAAGTTCCTGAAGCTCTCTGGGCATACAGGACAACATGGCGGAAGACAACCGTTTTTTCACCATTTGAGTTGGTCTATGGGAAATCCCCCTTGTTTCTGATAGAATTTGAGATCAGCACACTCAGAATGACTTTGGAAGTAGGATTGGACTTATCAGAGGCCCAAAAACACCAAGTGGAACAACTAAATGAGTTAGATGAAATTTGTTCAGTGGTTGTCCATAAAACTACTGTTATCCAACAACAGATAATGAAATGGCATAATAAATTTATCAAGAATAAGGTCTTTCACAAAGGAGATTGGGCACTACTCTATGACTCCCATTTTAAATATTTTAAAGGGAAGCTTCACACTCGCTGGATGGGACCCTATGAAGTGGATGCTGTGTTTGACAATGGAACAGTTAGATTGGTTACAATAGATGATACTCGTACTTCCTTCTTAGTGAATGGACACTATCTGAAATTATACCATAGTCCAACTTCTAAGGATTTCTTCATCAAACATCTCTCTGATAAATCTGGTTTGATGGTTGTTGGTGCAAAGAATGCTTCCTCGGCATTCTCTTCTTAAAAAAAAAATGCTGCTACTACTCACTTGTTTGTCTTTTTGCAAGGGGAACGATCGAAATCCAAGGATGAGAAGTTGAAATTTTTTCCAAGAAATAGTTGATGCTGTTACTCCTAAAAATTTTCTAAGTGTCAGATGTTGTTACTCTACCGGTGTTGTTACTCTGCCATTGCTGTTACTCCTGATTTTTTTTTCTAAGTGTTGAATGCTGTTACTCTGCTGGTGTTGTTACTCCGCCACTACTGTTACTCCTGAAACTTTTTCTAAGTGTCAGATGTTGTTACTGCGCCGATGGTGTTACTCCGTCAGTGCTATTACTCTGCCACTGTTATTACTCCTGAAATTTTTTCTAAGTGTCAGATGTTGTTACTCCGCTAGTGCTATTACTCCACGACTGTTGTTACTCACCGGTGCTATTACTCCACGACTGTTGTTACTCCTGAAATTTTTTCTAAGTGTCAGATGTTGTTACTCTGTCGCTGCTGTTACTCCGCCACTGCTATTACTCCTGAACATTTTCTAAGTATCAGATGCTGTTACTCCACCACTGCCATTGCTCCTAAATTTTTTTCTAAGTGTCAGATGTTGTTATTCTACCGGTGCTATTACTCCGACACTGCTGTTACTCAAAAAATTTCTAAGTGTTGGATGTTGTTTCTCCACTGCTGCTATTACTCCATCGCTACTGTTACTTCGTCGGTTACTCTGCCATTACTCCACCACCAGGTAGGTCACTAGGTACGTCTCTAGTGAATTTTATGGATTCATTTAAAATATTCCACCAAGGAGACATTTATGTGCCACAGACAACTACATTTACGTTGGGGGGGTCCTGTCATAAGTGAACGGTGGCATATTTAAAAATCACAATAATGACATATCATATATCATTATTAAATCTTATGTGAATGGTACATCCATAATCCCATGATTTCATAATAATTATTTCGATGCATTGGAATTTGAATTACGTACATTTGATAACCAATCAGTCTTTTCCAACTCATATGAATTAATTACCATAATCATTTCATTACACTTACCATGATTCGCCATAATCCTTTGCTTTTTTCAAAAAATCACCGACCGTTTTCATCGCCTTTTATCCCGTGTTCCACCACGCTGTTACCATCACTGTTAATTTGGTTGATGTTAGTCTCTCCCCAACAACCGACTTCGTCTAAGTGCTGTTACTATTTCTACAGTAATCGGCGGTTTGGCTGTGCATCACAGGCCAGAGGATACCACCTTGGTCTGTAACAATAGAGAGGTGTGGCAGATTTTGTCAATGTAGTTTGGGATGTCCACTTTAACAGGTTGCAGGGATTTGACGAGGGTATTACAGTGGAATTCACACTCAATTTGAATGAGAACTACTCTCGGGTCAGAGGGATAGAAATCCCTGTCATGGAGGAAGTTATTGCAGAAGTCAGTGGATTGCCTCAGCAAGGACAGAGATGGTTTTCACGAAGAAATTTCCTCCCGGAATTATTTCTATAGGCTGGCGAGAGCATCGTTCAAAAAGGTCGGGAGTATGACCAGAATGCTTTGCTACATCCGTGGGGCGATGTAGCAGGTTTTTTTTATGAAATACATAACTTGCGAAGGACGGTTCACCACTGTGTTCAAATATCATTTCAGGGTGTTAGCTCGGCTTCGATTCCCACAGGCAGAAGTCTTTTTTTTGAATATGCCCTTCTTTTTGCTTAAAAGTTTCTAATTGATGGCACAGTCTGCCCAACGTTCATGACAGGTTGTAACAGTCATCCCCAATCATGGGCTGGTTCGATTACTGGTCATGCATGCATTGGCTTGATTTCAAATTCCTTGGGCGATATTTCAAGAATCAACAAAAGAAGAAGTGGCAGCTGCTATAGCTGCTAGAGAAGAAGAGCCAGAGAGAATGGAGGAGGAACTAGCAGAGGAAAAATATGTAGAACAAGAAGAGCTTGAAGAGATGGAAATGGAAGAAGAAGAACTAGAGCGAGAAAGGCTTGAAATGGAAGAAACAACTAGTGATACAGCCGAGGTTGTTACACAAGAACTAGCCTCGACTGTGCAACCAATGGAAGAGGAAGAATCATAGCAAGAAAGGCTTGAAACGGAAGAGAAATTTAGTGCTACAACCGAGGCTGTTACACAAGAACCAACCTTGATTGTGGAACCAATGGAGGAGGAAATCATGGAAACGATGGATGGGATTGATATAGTGATACAAGAATACATTTTCATTAATGAAGTGCAAAGGGAAACAATGGTAACATCATATGTTCAGGAAGCGTCAGATACGGGTGGTGGTGCCATGCAAGAACCACCACCAACCCATCCAGTCCCAGAAAATGTGGAAAGAATGAGTCATGAGGTTGACACTGCCCCACAAGAACCAGTGTCAACCGCAGGATAAGAGTTAGCACAGGAAGGAGCCTCGGGCCATAGTAGAATTGTCGCAGATAAAGGAAAGGAACTTGAGGTAACAGATAGAACTGGTATAGACCAGGAAGAGAACATCTTCCATTCTCCTTTCTGTGCCACCATACCAAGAGGGGCGAGAGTGTCTCGTTCTCCTTGAAGCTTAGAAAAGGAGGTTGTTGTCCCTCTCATTTTGAAGTTTGACGGTTCGGTAAATGGTTCAGCCACTACTAGTTTATTGGCTACTAATTCTCGACAAGGCCATTCCGAAGAACAGATTGAGGAGGAACACCTTGTAGGTGAACGGGAATAACAAATGGATGAAGGAGGTGTTATTCAAGCAACAAATGTCTCGGAGCCCATAATGGAGGAAGAAGCAATTGCTTCTGAGAAAGGGAATTGGGTAAGGAAAGCCTAGTAGATGGATCAGTGGATACTCCTCCAAGTAATCCACCACCTATTGAACCAGCTGCAGAGCTAGAAGAATTGAATTTTAAATTGGAATGGATAGAACTGTGCAAAAAGAGGAGGTCGCCCCTTAAAAAGAAATATCAGCTATAGTTCAGAGACACGATGAGTTTGAAAACAAAGGTTTGAAGCCTGAGAAGATAGGTGCATCGACTTAAGAAGTAGGTGAGAAAGTATAAATGTCTGGCTAAGAAGCCTAAGGTTATGGTGGCCAAATCAGCAATAGAGATGGAAGTTGTGTCTACAACCTCTGCTTCCACCCAAGTGGATTCCATCGAGCACGTGTTCGAAAACTGTGAATTCTCTTTAACAGCTGAGATTCAAACTTGTAAATCCACCACGACCCATTATTAGAATGAGGTAAAAAGGGTCCAAGAATAATCGTCCCAAGCTATCTTTGAGTATATAGAATGAGTGGACATGTTACAGCTGAGGTATGTGAAGCAGAAACTCAAAGTAGAAAGGTTGGAAGGACAATTGTTCGAATTAAAGACAGACAAAGAATAGATGTTCAACTTGGCACAACAGGTAATGGCATGTCTCCCTCCTGCTTCTAGTTATGCCTCATTCCTGCATGAGCAATTATTTTCTTATGTTTGGAAAGTATTAAGAAGGAGGTCAATCATGAGATTAAGGACTCTGTACAGTTCCTCCTTATACTGAGAATCCATGACTTGGTAACCCAACATCTGATGAGTGAGCTTTATCTGCATGGATACTTCCTGCACATGGACAAAGAGTTTAACCGAGTCCCATATGTGGGTGACATTTATTGAAGGGCTCTTACCTCCTACACTATCAACTAGATAAATTGGTAGAAGGCTTCTAATACATTTGAATCGAATCAAAACACGAAGTCTCTTCTGATGAGAGGGGAGCACGCATGGTCCGTGACTATGTATAATAAGCACACCACCTTTTTAGAGATTGAGGGAGATAGAGAACATATGTTGAGGACACAGAAGTGGTGTATTGACCTTTGTGTCAAACAAATAGCCACATTTCAAGATAAGGCCCTTGATAGTTGTCAGAAAAGGTGGATGATGTCACCTATAGCTGTCCATAACAGGGAACTTTTTGGGGCACCAAATTTTGCATGAGCACTAAGTCGAGTGCCAAGATATGTGGCATGCATCCAAACATTAGGGGTTTGTTGGATGGGACTCCAGTTCAGGTTCCCCATCATTTGGTTGCCAATAGAGCATTACACCCTAGCTTATAATGTACCAGGTGATTGGTGGAAGGATGTTCTTCTCATAGAAGGATACAAACCCCCAAGAATAGACATGGCAGATGAGTATGATCTCACCTAGCTCCACACTGAATACAATCATTCTAACCCAGGGCTGCGGAAGCAACGAGCTACATGAGGGCATGCAGAAGGCTACATGAGGGCACCAAATATGCCTATCTTTTCCTTACATTTTCACCTTTCCTTTCATCCTTTTTGCACCAAATGATATGCATTAATTGTGATAAATCTACAAGATAAACCTCCCTTCTAACGTCTCTTTGAATATTTAATTAATGAAGTAAGGTCACGGGGATTTTGCCTATGTGAACTACTAATATTTTTTATTTCCATAGATTTCAGAGAACAAGTATCGCATTCACAACTCACAATAGCAGTCCCGCATTTATAACATTTGTTTGGCAATGCTAAAACAACATAACCAACTCTCAACTGCTCCCAGGCTTATTTTCGCTCCTTCTTGTTCTCTCTCTCTCGACAATTAGTTGCTGTTCTAAATAGTTGTATATTTTTGGGAATTAGTTGCTAGATCTAGGGAATATGTATTCATATAAAAGGGGTTTTATTCCTGTATGAAGGGTTAGCTGCACAGAGACAAACATTGTAAGAGTTTCTTATATATTAATTGAATGCGAGAAAGTTTGTTGTTCTCTTCTTAGCTGTGAGTTAACGCAGCCCTGATCAAAGCACTGGGCCCGCTCTTCTGATCAAGTGTTGCATATTTTCTGTATGTGTGATGTTTATGTTATTGTGTGCTAATATCTTATTGCTGTTACAGCTCCTTATTTAATTATTGTGAATGCCTTTTTAAGTTCTGCAATGTAGTTATTTTTTTTTTTTAGATTACAGTGGAATCAGCAACAGGGGCAGTGCCATGACTCTCATTACACGGGGTCGATTCTGACCGCTACCTCTATAACCACTGGGAGCCACGCCCGCCCCTCTATACAGCTCTAGGGTTAGTCTAGGGGATTTGAACTCGTGACCTTCAGTACGAAGGCTGCCTTTCTAGCGAACTTCATCGCATTGTGATTACCAACTCGCCTACCCTCATGGGGATTCCTGCAATGTATTTCTAATTACTGTTGCAGTGATTCTTTGATTCCATAGCTGTGAATCCTTGGTTTACATTAGATTGTAACCTTGCTCCCTGTATATACCTTGCGTGTTACCTTGAAAATTGTACGCACCCAGATTGATGAATTAATGTGGAAAAAGGGTGGAATAGTTTATTCACACTCGAACACCAACACAGACATGTGAACGGCCACATTACATATTATGTTTCATATGTTTGTGGTACTAAATGAATTAAATAACACAAGCATGAAATTCTTTATATAAACCACACATAAGAGACACTTATCTTAGATGAAGCTAGGCAATTGAGTTCAGGACTGCAACTCTCTACCCAACCATATATTGGGTTGCATTGTAGCCTTTCTTGTAGCCCAATCACTCGCAAGCCAGACTCCATAACATGAGAAGGTTGCTCAAAGGAAAAAACCAACCTTCTAGTTGAACTAGGGATTACTAAGGCATCACCTCCACCCTAAGGTCATATAACCTAATAGTTCCACCCAATGAAGGGAATCTAGAACTGACCGCTAAACTAGAGGAACAAGCAAAGGAGTCCTTATAAATTTATCTTACCAGGAACCTAAGGAAATATCACCACCCTGGTTTTTGAGGGGATCTAGAGAAGGTCTTCTCTTCCCTCCAGCCCATAGGGTGTCCAAATATCTATATCCTCACCTGAGGAAAGTTCCGTTAATTCTCTTGTTGCTCAACCAGATTGATCCTCTCCTCTGAGTGCTATGAAGATGCCAAATCCATTTTTCTTATGTCATGTTTCATTTAAAATCATGTGATGATGTGCATACCCCTCAATTATAGTACAATGGATCACCTTTAGTACAAACATCCAGATCTCTTTAGTGACCGTATGATGGGTCCTCAACACATGATGATTGCTAAACAATAGTGCGAAGAATCTCCTTCAACGTAGATATCATTTCTTCCGTAGCACCATATGATGTTGCATCCTTAGAGACTAAATGATACTACCTTCAACGTTGATCAATATTTATTTATTTATTTTTTCCTGTGTTCCTCTATGCACCCCTTATTCCCCTTTGTTCCCAATTCTTCCCTCTAACTTTGTTTTTTTTTCCTGTAATGGTTCTACCTCCATTTTTTCATTTTCCCTCTCTACCCAAATTATACACTATCTATCCTCAAATTCCTCTCTCTACTTAAATCTCTCCTCCTGTTGTTGTGTCCAAATCTGGCCTAAATCTTGTAAGGCAATCATATTGATCCACCTAGTTCTTTGTTTCCATATTTTTTTGTTAGTTAGTCTCGCCATCCCTCATTTGTTTTGTATTGTCTTGTGAGAATCTTGTAGGCCAATAACCATGGTGCCACATATTCCTTTATCTCTTGCTTGCAATATATCAACATCCATGGTTGTAAAATAAAAAATAACCAAAATATATCCCCAAATAGAAATCCTCCTCAGCCCTAGAGTATGTGTCCCTTGACTCAACCCATTTTTTTTATCAAAATGTTTACAATATTTACAATGGTGAGGAAATGATTGGGGCTATCATAGGTTAAGCTAAAATTTGCACATGAAATATTTTTTAATCACTTCCAAACATTCCCAATGTGTTTCCAATTCATTGCACATATGTCTCTCCACCTTTCAAATCATTCAATGGTTTTCCTATAAAAAACATGTAACTAATAACAACCACTATCCAAGGGTGTTGAGGACTAGAAGCTACATTTTTTGGATAGTCTAGGGCTGGAAGATGAATCTGAGCCCTTTGATTTGCAAAGGAATAGATATTCATTCAACTATTAATAATGTGATCTCATCTACTTTTTTAATTAAAGTATCTACTAAAACTATAATCACTATTTGAAATATAACGAGACTATATAAATTCCTTTACAACACATGGAAAAGTTCACAAGAACATTGAACACAAACAACGCACACATACCTAGGTAGGTCTTGTTCCACAAGACCTTCTGGCACAAATATATCTGCACAATCATAAACAAGAATATAAAATCAAACAATTTAGATACAATGCCCCCTTTAACAATTAATATGATAAAACATATACAATCCATTTAAGAGAAAAAAAGGGTTTCTTAAAGCAACTTCTATGAGCAAAACATTCCTATCAACAAAAGCACAAAGCATGACAATTGTCTCCTACCACACTCACTATTACTAGAAAAACTTGATACTCTTCAAAATTCTTGAGACTAATTTCAACATATTTGACATATACTTGGAAAATCTAGCACTAGTAGCATAAGAAAGAGCACCTATATCTAGCATGGCTTCCTCAAGCATTGTTTCATTTATGCAAGAAATTAGTTGCAGAAAGAGGGCCATCATTTGGTATGGGTATTGTATAATAACATATCATGTTGCCTCTTAATTTCCAAGCTTATGTATAATCACCTACAATACACCACATAATAATGCATGAAGATCAGATTGTTTCTCTCTATCAACCAAATAAACTATTTGCAATTCCATATTCCGACCCAATTTTTTCATTATTAAAGGGAGAAGTTGGATTATAACATTTGTGGTTTCTTCAGTTAAGCATCTCACAATTTCATTCAATGTCTCATAAGTAGTTGTTCTGATGCAAGAGTCAACATCATCTTTCCTCTTTGTCATTGTAAGAAGAGCCAATTATATCGAAAAGGAAGGGAGATAGAGGGTGGGGGGCAACACTGACCTACTCATATCCCTGAGCAAGAAAATATAAAGCACCACAAACCTTATCTGCAACATTTGGAGCATCTTTAATTCTTTCCAATAGTGCCGCAACAATGGATTGAAGGTTTGCAGGAGTAATCACAGGGGACTAGATAGTGGGGCCATGCAAGAACTCAAATATTATACCAAGAGTCCAAGTTGTAGTATCTTTCACTTGGTTGTTCTCATCTTTCAAAGCATTAAGTATTGTTTTAATTCTTAGTCCTTCCAAAAAAAAATTGCCTACAAGAGAATAGAATTTGAATACAAGTTTCCGCAATTCACAATTCACATTGTGTCAATACTTATTCAAATCAGAGATGTAAATTTGATTTTAAGGAGACATAAAAAAAATTCCATGACAAAATATACCTAGATAAGATGATAAATAGGGTGTTTCCATGAAAAAATGTGAGAAGCAGAAAGAGTTGCTTTTACAACCCATAATATAAATATTAAAAGGTATGGAAAAACAATATCCTTTGATTTCCCTTGTACTTGGACACCTAAATTTCTGTAGAAAGTAGTTTTAATAAGTAGTAGTCACATCTCCCTTCATAATTCAAATTATTTGATTACAACAAGAGGGATCAAACATGGTGCATATTTTACCTGCTAGGGATCTTGAAGGTGGATCTATTTGTATATGTTCTAGAAATAATATGTCATAGCTGTAGAAATAACATTCAATTCATAAAACGTTTCCTTAGAATTGAGAATATGTGATGCAATTTCAAATATTCGGATATCTCTTTAGACTTTGAAGTTACCTTATCAATTATTGTCATATAAATTGTATCATGGTTTAGATGGATGAAGTGCTTTGACCCTATGTTGACATTGGCCAAGATGTTGCTTGTATCAACAATCCCTCTAATATCTAATCCAGAATGACTCCAATTTAAAATTAATATGTCCTCATGATAGGATGGTAAGGTCCACATCCATTCTTAGGAACTACATTTTTCTGAAAATTCAGTGGGAAACCATTTTATTTCCAATTTTTCCACTTTTCCTATGATTATGGGGAACTCTAATTTGTTGGTCTAGGTAGCCCAATACAAATAGAGAAATATGAAACTTGATCACTAACAAGTAGAGTGTGTTTGGTATGTTGAAGAACTCGTTTTGTTTCTTTACTTGCTCCTTTGACAAATCACATGCCAGCTACAACCCCAACCTCCATAATCATATGATACATCCCTTGGGATAATAAAATCCAAATTTATCAATTTGGGCATAATAAAGAGGCTTTAAAAATATATATGAATTTATCAAAAATTATTACTCCATCCATGACCATAGCATTAAGGGCATTTTCCCCATTCTCATTTGGGCTACCACTTAGCCTCACTGTAAAGATCACAAAAAAATTAATTTTGTTTCTTTGTGCATTCCATTGAAAAATCACATGCTAGCTACAACCCAAACCTCCATAGTCATTTGAAACAACCCTTGGGATAATAAAATACAAATTTATTGATTTGGGCATAATAAATAAAACTTTAAAAGTAGATATGAATTTTATCAAAATTTCTTACTGTTAGTGCCTAGATTTACCTCAGGCTGAAAAGTTAGGATCCAGGGCCAACATCAAACCACGCTTAGCCTGGTAGCTAGCCCTACCAGGTCAGGAGAGGGCTCTCTCTGGGTCAATCTCAACAAATTATGATCGATGAGGGCTTGAGATGACTGATAGAAATACTGATCTTAGGCTAGGTATATGTGCAAGAGAGTTTGATTGAATAAAATGATGTTTTTGTTGGCTCAGATGGAAAGGTAGATTTTGGGTGCGGGGATTGAGGCTTAGTCCTGCAGAGATCTCAATGGGGCAAGGTAGGAAATTGTTTTTGGCACTTAAAATTGAATGAGATGGAAGGAATAGACAGGTGAGGTGTTGAAGAGGGCAAGAGAAATCATGGATCCTCCCCAAATAGCTGAAAACATCAAGAAACTAAAGCAAACCTCAAGTAGAGCACTGCAATTTCAATGGATTCTACTTACACTCTTGTTTGTTTAGTTAAGAAGAAACAAGATAGAGAATGGCATACATAACACATAAGCAAATTCACAATTACAAAAGAAAGCACTATACCAAGCCAAATTGCCACATGGATCCCAAAGAGTGCTGCAAATCCTGGTCTCAATTCCTTAGCCAAAACATTGATATGAATGTAAAATGAAGCTCCTCACTTTCTCAAGAGTCCAGCCATGCTAATGACTGAAAAACAACATAATATAGACAACCATAGCTCATCCTTGCCTCTAGGGGTCGAGCTCACATGTTTAGGAGCTGTTTCAACTAATTCTAAACTAAGAACTAGAAATTAGGCAACATAATAGCATGCCTCTAGAAACAAGGGAACTGATTCATTTAGTTTCAAACAACTTTTAAACTGATGAACCTACTTCTACAAGTGAAAATTTAACATATTTACATCATGATACATCAATGTACATTAAATTACATCACAAATTTTCCATTAGGAAAGTGAAAAAGTCAAACTAGCCAAAGTTGGGTGAAAAGCAGAGCAATACTTGGTCAAACTGGCAATTTTTTCTCTATGCATCGCGCCTGATTCTCTATGTGTAACACCTGTTTGGAACCACTTTTGGAGGCCTTCTCGGTGTCCAAATGAGCTTTAGGTGTGCTTTTTGGAAAGGTTTTCCTGTATACTTTCCAACCCAAGTGGAATTTTTCAATTTTTCCTCAATTCCCCCCCAAAATTCAGTTCTCCCAACACTGCTTCCTGAGTGTCAAAATAGGGGCAGTGAGGTCATTTTTTGAGTGTTTTTGACCTTTTTGAGGGTTCAAAACCTGTCCAAATTTCTTGGCCATTGGTAGGCAAGCATATTTTTTCATGCCAAATCCAAAAATGTTGAGTTTTTGTAATTTGGAGGCTCCTAGCAAAAGTGAGCGCCACATGGCGCGGCGCATAGGGTAGAAAATTCTGTTTTTTGTGCCAAAAATTTCAAAAATACAAAAAGTGCTCCAAATTTTTTGAAATTTGGGCTGAGTCTTCTCCATCAAACATTGTGTTGGGCCAAGGAAGCCTCAGCCAATATCTGAAGTCCTTGATGCTCTTTTTTCCTCCTTGATGCTCTCTTTAACTTTGCCTTTAAACTCCTGATTCTCACTTGGCACACCAAGTTCCTTGACAAGTAATGATATGACAAGTTTCTAAGCATATTCTTCTCATTAATGGCATTTTCTAGCTTCCTCTCCAAGTAGATATTGGCTTTTTCAAGCCATGACTCCCTATCGGCATTAATCTCCTGCTCAAGTGAAGTGAACTCCACGTAGCTTGGCGATTCTCCCGAATGTTTTGCAACTCCATAATCACTTGCTGGTCCTCCAGCTGCTTGTTCCTTTGCTCCAAGTACTGTATTGTCCATTGGGCTCTATCCAAATTGATAGACAAGGCATCAATGTCTGCCTGCTGCTCCTGAATGATTTCTCTAAGATTTGTGCTTTGCGGGCCCATATCAGTATCATCACCCTCAATGAGAATGAAATCAGTCTCCCGCTCACCTGATGGTCCTTCCTCCTGTAGTGGCCTCTTTCCTCTGTCCTGAACCTGTTGTGCTAATGACAAAAGCGAGGCCCCTTCCACCCCGGGTGGAGATAACACTCGCTTAGCTGCTGCAAACAACCATCTAGTGCCCTTCTGATAAGTGATAAACACCGGCATGCTAGCGGTCTGTGTCTCATGACCCTCATGCTGATAAGAAGGTCCACCTGTCTCATGCAAAGCCTCTGAAGGTCCCTGAGGAGCTTTGAAAAACTCACGAGAGATGAAGTCCTCCCAAGTGATGCCCTGTAAGCCAAGCTGATGAATGACCACAATTTTAATGAGAGCAAAATGGTAAATACTGTTGAACTGCTGCTGAGGAGTCTTGTGCTACACTAGGGTGGTCATCTTCTCTATGTTTCGGCACATGAAGTAAGGGATGTTCATCATCCTTACCTTGGTAAAATGCATCAGCAGCTTGATATGATAAGCATATAAACGTGAAAAACGGCCCTCACAGCTGAAATACCTCATGATCAATTTCATCAAAGGAGCATAAGCATCTTTGAGGTACCAGAAAGGAAATACTCTGTTGAGTTGTCTCAAATAGCCAAGTTTGATGTATGGTTCATAATGCTGCTGGTCAATTTGCTACCTCTTGTTCCATTACTCTCCAATGTTGGCAATACTGGTTGCTAGTGAAATGGATTCTGGTGTTAATGTGAAAGTGACACCAGCTAGAGTGGCTTGACCATCATGTAAATGCAACACAAACAAGCGAGCCAACTCATGATGAAACTGAATGCTAGCAACCTTCTCACAAAATTCATAGTAGGACTGATGTTGGAAATAAGAGATGGCAAGAGGGCAGGCCTGTAATTCAGCAAGGGTTGTTGGTTCTTCTCTAATATGTTTGCCACCTCTATGAGGCCTCCTGGGTGCATGTACCTCTGTAGGTGAGTCACTGTGGGTCTCCTCTTCATAATCATATGAAGGATCAGATGCCATGTCTGCTAGTGGATGGACTGTTTTGGAGCTGTCTTGATGAGAAATAGGTGAGCTGTGTTTTGACTTTTGCCACCAAGGGAAACAGTGATATGAGGGAGGGGAAACAATGAGGGATTTAGGGACTGTTGGGACAGGTTTAATTAGGGAAATAGGGGATTAGGGAATGATTTGGGAGTTTTTGTATAGGACTAGGGTTTGGGAGTTAGAGAGTATTTGGGACTTTGGGAAATGGGAATTGGGGTATGGGATTAGTGAATTTAGGGGTATGTGAATGTAGGGAATAGGGCAATCAAGGGAAAAATGGAATAAGGGAATGTGAGGTGGGGGAGGAAATAACTTGGCAGCCAAATAGTTAATACAAAACCCTAGCACTATTTTCCTTGGTAGGGTTTGATGATAAAAACGCCATAAGACAACCACAATCACTAACCTTAGATGAAAAGCAATGATTGAAACCCAACTTACTTGTACAAGTTATGATCCATGAGTTTAGGGTGATTTGGAACAAGTTTTGGGAGTTTTCGGGCTTGTCGGCTGTATGTACTACGCATCAAACCCAACGTACTATGCCATTCATATGTGCCACACCCGTGTTAATTTGCACTGGAGGTCGTGGTTCTATGCGCCGCGCCGTCTATGTGCACCGCGACACCTGCCCAGTGTGCTGCGCCCCTGTTTTTTGGCCGATTTTCACCAATTCCTCTCTCTTGCTCACCAACACGACTTCACCTTGCTTCCACTTTGTCTTGGAGTGCAAATGAAATTTTCAAATGAAGAATTGACTCATATATGGAGCCTTCAAATTTTTGGCTCATAAAACCTATTTTTGCAATGTTTTGAAAATGACTTTGTTTTTGACTCTGTTTTTGGACTTTTTCACTTTATTAAAACTTGTGATGGACTGAATGACCTGTGATTTGTTTTTTTTGCAATTACTTGGAGCTACCGGGGCTAGGGAAAGAGACCAGGGTTACAGGTGGAGTGATTTACATATGGAGAAAATAAAATTACACAAATTTGTACCATAAAAGCAAAAATACTCTGTTTTTCCTCAAAACAGAGTTTTGAGGAAAGACACATCTGTGAGCACTTGATGATGAAATTTATTGATGTTGGAACCTCCTCATGGCATGTTGGTTGTTATTGGACACTTTGAAACTCCTTTTGACGAAACCCTAATTAAACCCTAGACCTAATGGCAATAAAGCCCTAAAGCAAAACCTTTGCAATCTTTAAGACAAAAGATGACTATATACACTTTGAAATGAACAAACATGAACCAACAGGTAGATAACATGAGGGAAACTATAGGAAAGCCACTACCGTCAGATGATCCATGCGCCTAATGGAATGTAGCTGACTGGGCGGGACACCTAATATGTAATGCAACAAGAGGATTTGATCTTTGACGGAGGGATGAAGATACCGACACTAACATTTACTTCGTCCATGACCATGAAATCAAGGGAAATTGCTTTGGGCATTATAAAATTACACATAGGTTTCATTTTGTTGGATGATACTCTGTCCTATGCTCCTGCCTAAAGAATTTGACTCCCATAACCCACTTCTTCCCTTACTCAACTTGCTAATATGGTTTTCTTGTTTGAATGTTGTATGGGATCTTAGACACACCAAAAATCCAACATACATTCAAAGGACCCATGCTATGTCTAACATCATTTGATGTTTGGTACTTTGAGTACTCAAAGGACCAAACATCAAATGATGGCAGATATAGCATGGGTCCTCTATTCTACATGAGCAGGATTTGACTGAGAATTGCATAACTTGATGGAACTTCAAGTTATATAAAATTCACTTCAAATGAGTCACGTTGACAGAGGTGATATTAAAGGGATTAATTAAGCATCATGAGTTAGTTAATCGCTTTGTGCAATAGATGCTACTTTAGTGAATTAGATTCCTACAACCAAATATCAAATAGATAAGTATTCTTGTGTATCAGTTCTAATTGTAGAGTGATTTATGAGGTAAAAGTGAAATGTCAAAAGAGATGGCATACAAAAGGAATTTCAAACTCGTGTTTGAATAACTGCGAGTATTTTGATTTTTCATCTCTTTGAATAGTACGAGCAAGGAAACCTATTTTCTAGGAACCATGATTTCAAACTCAAAACCATTCCAGGAAGGAAATTAAAATGATAAATGATTCCTAAAAAATAATATGTAATATGATTTGAGGATCACGCGAAAAAATTCGTTTGGGTGTCAAGGAATATGGATATATACACAAAAAGGCAATAGTTATATTTTTTTGCAACATTTATAGGAGAGGCTTATATTGTTGTGCAGGGACCAATACTAGTTATAGTACTGGTCCCACACATCCATAAAAAAATATTCATAAGCCATCAAAAAGATGCACATAAATAGTTTATATTAAGTTATACGAGTTATATAATTTAGTCCAAAATGGGCCCACATATTGATTAGGCCAATAAGTGTCAAATACCAAACCTTAACATCACAAATTGACAAGACACAATGTCCCAAGTACCTCCAGTTTTGAATTACCAATTAAGTCAAAATGAACTACAAAATGTTCCATTGAATTCTATTTAGGAGTACACCTATCCCATCAAACAATCACCCACTGATTTCCACTGGAGAAACACATCTCATTGCTCAGTAATACCTGCACAAGAATAGGTGAAATGTGTGTCAAACATATGTACATGTGTGTTTAACCATTCAACCTATTGAAGACAATAAATTACAAAGGATGAAATAAATGACACCAACCCTTTAAATTCAATTATTAAACACACAGAGTTTTTCCATTCAGGGATTAAAAACAAGAAATCACAAGGATCAACCATGAAATATTATCAACCATTTGATCATGTACAAATAAATGCAGACCACACATTTGAATTTGGGAGATGGAAATCCATGCCAATCTTCCCTACCAATTAAATTCTATATCAAAAAACCATAAAAAATCAACTCTTACTGATTTTCATTTCAAACATTCATTCTACTTATTCGTTATTGGAGATATACAATCAGAGTGTTCAGACACTGTTACATACATTCTATTCATAAGATGTTGGAGACATACAAATAGAGTGTGTGCACACTATTACATTCATTCTATTCATCAATTGCTGGAGACATACAAACAAAATGTGTGCACAATGTTACATTCATTCTATTCATCAATTTGAATAATGTTACCATTTTTGTTGAATAATGTTATTTTTGTTGAGAAACAAGGGTAAATTAAAGCCATTATATCCAATATCACTTGTTAAATAGATCAAAATATTCGATTAGAGAAGCATTTATATATGAATAACATACCCACTGATTTAGAAACCAATTTCAATGCCACTGTAACCTCAAATCTGACCCCTGCAATTCAATATCAGACTACTATAATAGCAAAGAATATCCTTTCAAAGAGAAAATTCTGATGTTAGGTAGATTCACTGTCTAGTTAGAGAAGCATTTCTAAATGAATAACAAACCCACTAGTTTAGAAATTATCTTTTAATTATTAGAATATCAAATTATTTCAATATCAAATTAAGATGAGATAACTGCAAGATTGCAGGAGCAGAACTACAAGGAATCAGAGGATTAAATATTCCAATTAGAGAAGAACTGAAACTAGAAAAGTTGGATATTTTGGACCAGAAACTGATAGATCACACTTCCGTTCAATTGATTTATGGACCATGCTGAGCTTCTGCATAGAAGGGGGCAACATTGAAGGCATATAGTGCACCATTAGGTGTGGAAAACCCAAACTAGAATAGTTGTGAAAATATGCTATATTATCTCCGTTAAGGTCTGTCAAGGTCTTGCATAAACTTAAAGTGAAGGTTTCATAGTGCTATCATGAAAATATGCATTAGTGGACTTGCCTAATAATTATAGGCCATCTAGCCTTACCACGACTACGCCTCTATGTTTGGACTGGTAATTTTCCAGTCTCAAGGGGGTCCCTTAGGTGTTGTATGTTGCTAACAAACCAATAATTTTGTAAAGAATCAAAGTTGATTGGCACACATAAAACTCAGTGTGATTTGTTTCCCCTAGGAATTCAACAACAAGGATAAATTATTACCTATATTAATTATTATTGAGATCTGATGCCTCCAACAGTATAACAATGAGTGAAGAATGAAAAAACTGAAAAGATATGTGCCTGAGGTGAATCTGAAATCAAAATAAGTATCAAGCAAACCAAACATTGCAACACATCTAACAACTATTGAGCCAATAGATTCTAAGAACCAGAGATAAGGCATAATAGAACCAAACCAAATATTATTTGAGGTTGAATTACACCACAGTGGGGAAAAATTGAAGGCATATAGTGCACCATTAGGTGTGGAAAACCCAAACTGTAATAGTTGTGAGAACATGCTATATTATCTCTGTTAAGGTATGTTAAGGTCCTGCATAAAATTAAAGTGAAGGTTTTAGAGTGCTATCATGCAAATCTGCATCAGTGGACCTACCTAATAATTATAGGCCATCTAGCCTTACCACGACTATGCCTCTCTGTTTGGACTGGTAATTTTCCAGTCTCAAGGGGGTCCCCTAGGTGTTGTATGTTGCCAACAAACCAATAAGTCTGTAAAGAATCAAAGTTGATTGGCACACAGAAAACTCAGTGTGAGTTTTTTCCCCTAAGAAGTCAACAACAAGGATAAATTCTTACCTATATTAATGATCGTTGAGATCAGATGCCTCCAACAGTATAACAATGAGTGAAGAATGACAAAACTAAAAAGATATGTGCCTTAGGTGAATCTAAAATCAAAATAAGTATCAAGCAAACCAAACATCACAACACATCTAACAACTATTGAGCCAATAGATTCTAAGAACCAGAGATAAGGCATAATAGAACCAAACCAAATATTATTTGAGGTTGAATTACACCACAGTGGGGGCAACATTGAAGGCATATAGTGCACCATTAGGTGTGGAAA
Organism: Pinus tabuliformis; assembly: GCA_031772625.1. Taxonomy (NCBI): domain Eukaryota; kingdom Viridiplantae; phylum Streptophyta; class Pinopsida; order Pinales; family Pinaceae; genus Pinus; species Pinus tabuliformis. The sequence continues at coordinate 1,273,609,114 of CM062820.1, read as the reverse complement.
ACCAAAATTGTAATAGTTGTGAGAACATGTTATATTATCTCTATTAAGGTCTATCAAGGTCCTGCATAAACTTAAAGTGAAGGTTTCAGAGTGCTATCATGCAAATTTGCATCAGTGGACCTGCCTAATAATTATAGGCCATCTAGCCTTACCATGACTACGCCTCTCTATTTGGACTGGTAATTTTCCAGTCTCAAGGGGGTCCCCTAGGTGTTGTATGCTTCCAACAAACCAATAAGTCTGTAAAGAATCAAAGTTGATTGGAAAAAAGAAAACTCAGTGTGAGCTTTTGCCCCTAAGAAGATAACAACAAGGATAAAATTCTTACCTATATTAATGATCGATGAAATCAGATTCCTCCAAGAGTATAACAATAAGTGAAGAAGGAAAAAGCTAATAAGACATGTGCCTTAGGTGAATCTGAAATCAAAATAAGTATCAAGCAAACTAAACATCGCAACTCATCTAACAACTATTGAGTAAATAGATTCTAAGAACCAGAGATAAGCATAATAGAACCAAACAAGATATTATTTGAGGTTGAATTACACCACATTAGGGGAACATTGAAGGAATATAGTGCACCATTAGGTGTGGAAAACCCAAATTGTAATAGTTGTGATAGTTTAGTTATAATAATTAGGATAGAGTAGGAACAAGAACAAGAAGGAAAGAAACCTCTTACCTGTATTTGACTTAGGCTTTGACTTTCAAGAACAAAAGGAACTCGAACTAAGAATTTGAAAGTGAATAACTACATAGGGGAGAGACACTAGTACAGAACGAATCCACCTTAGAATTTTAGAATTTGAAATGGAATAAATACATAGAGAGACTACAACTAAGAACCCTTACATAAAAACTAATAACTCTTACTAGCAATAAAATGAATGGAAAGAACAAAATGAGTGCCAAGAACAATGATTTGAGGGCACAAAAAGTTAGTTGGGTTGAAGAAACTATGTGTAGGGTCTCCAAAATATATTCAAAATATCATCCACTTTCACTTTTATTGCCACCATTTCACTCACATGTCACAACTCCATGACCATACAACCTTTCATTAGCCTCCATTTTCATAATTATATGGGTTCCATTTGTGTTTTCCAAAAGTTAATGATTTCTAGTATTGTAAGTGAATTAAATGGTTAAAACTTAGAAAAATGAAATATAATTGCTAATACTTAAAAGTGGCTTGAGTTTCATGACATGTGTAGGTCATTTGGAAGCTTCCAAGGCACCCTTATGTGGCCTCCAATGCTCAAAGGAGTAGTCTAACAAGGTGGAGGAATTGCTTGCTTTCTGTTCCTGCCCGGAAAAACATCTGACTTCGGCAATCAGGAAAATCCTCTGCCCTCTGCCACCCTTCACCAACTCCGCTACCACCCATCACCCTTCCACATTTTTTGCAACTCGAAATCTGCTCTGACAGAATCGGATCTAGATCCGATGAATCACCTTGGTCACATCTCGTAGCGCTATGGGCTATCCCGACTTGGTCCCCAGTATTCAAATTTTCCCGCCATCAGAACTCAAAGTCCACAATCATTTGAATGGAGAAAACCGCGCTCAGAACTCAGACCCAACCAGAGCTGTCATTACAGCAGCAACCACTAGAATCATTTGTAGGGAGAAAACCGCACTCAGAACTCAGACCCAACCAGAGCTGTCATTACAGGAGCAACCAGGAATTTCAGAGCAAGCCAGGACGCATTCAGGTCTATGCATATGTTTATGTTTATGTTTCAGAGCAAGCCAGGAATATTAGTAAGTGCTAGTAAATAAACAAATTTTGATGTAAAAAATACTTTTAATTCTTTGATTTATTAGGGATAAAGGAAACATATTGAATTTGTAACTTCTTTTATGCATGCCTTTTCACCCTTCTTCCTAATTGATCCCATCATTTCTACCTCATGCCAATTATTTTTACTATTTTCTAATCAACTTGCAACCATGATTGTTTCCCAAGCCCTTTATCTTTGAAATCATATGATGAAGTTTTAGTTCAGAAGTCATGGAAGCTAAACCCTTTGAAGTTATTCCTGCGAAAATAAAATTCCAAGTTCAATGCTCTTAACAATGTCAAGGGAGTCAGTGAGCCATGTCCTATTCAGATATATAGTCTTGGTTTGATCACAGTAGTAAGAAAGGGTCTAACAACAATTGAATATTTGTGGTGGGGAGTACTCATAAGCCTTGTTGTCTATATTTTGATGAGTCTTCCTCTCTTTCATAGGGAAATTTTTACCAGACCTTGATTTTTAGTTCCCATTGTTGCCTTCTCTTTGTTATTGAATAGAATTGGGAAACAAAGATTTGAGAAGACTTTCCATGATATTTTTTGTTTTCTAGATGTGAATTATGAGACAAGATCAAGGATTATTTTTAGGGCACCATGGAGAAATGGAGTTTCACAGCAGAATTGTAGAGGAGTCTAAGGTTTGAAAACATTCATATTAAGTTTTAGATTTATGAAAGCATTCAAATGAGCTGAGAGGGATTATGATGTTATTGGATCCATTGATCAATAGATGAGATTAGTGAAGAGGAGACAAAAGATATGAAGGGTTGAACAACGAAATATCAATTTGAATAGCTAGAGCACTTAATTGGAATGATCAAAGTTACACATAGAAGTATACGGGGGTCCTGATCGAGGTTGAAGGCCTGCAATCGCTTTTAGCCATCGATCGCAAGTTCAACACTTGTGTTGAAGACAATAGTGGGGGTTGGCCTTGTTATTAAATTGGGTGTTAATGGAAGTCCTGCGAGTTGTAGGTTCTAATGGTTATTGTTATTCGATGGATATCGGGATTAAAAATGAGTAGACGTTAATCTAAGTACTGGACCCAAACTTTTATAGGCCGAGGACTGATAATTCATATCGGCTCTGTGAGGGCAGTTAAGTGTCGCACATATCCTTGTACGATATCACTATTGACCATTAGATCAAGCGTGTCTTGATCAAACGGTGGAGGATCGACAATTTGAATCACATCATAATATTAAAGGAGTGAGTGAACGCTGGACTTAAGCACAATGAAATGTGATGTGCGAAGTGGTAAGGTTTTATGATTTTATGGATTAGATCCTAAGGTTTGAATTGAATAGAATTCTGCAAAGATATGTGATGTATTATTTTAATATGGGTTGAGTGTATAAGCGGAAATTGGGATTTTAACCAATGTCCGAAGATTATAGTATGATTAATATGTACGGGTAGAAATAATTAAACCAAAGTATTATGATGAAAAGAATTTTATAAAGAGAAGATAAAGAAGGTTTAAAATTTGGATAAAGGATGAAATGCTTCCACATAGTGTTGAATGAAAGGAATATTTTTTTTACCTTCATTATAAGGTTTTTCACCTTGAGCATGGGCGTGATGATCTAGGACATAATATTGAAATTTATGGAAATGTCAACTGTGGGTATAGATGTGGATTAGGCTGCATGAAATATTGGCAGCTACATGAAGGCTTCCATGGAACATCTAAAAATTTTAAAATTGATAATTGTCTTGCCATGGAAAAATGTCAAATATATATCTAGTAGTAGTCTCTAACGGAAAATGATGGAGGCAGTGAGCCATTGAGAATGTTGGGATGGAAGGGAAAATTGGCCAAGTGGCTCTCTACTCTTCTATGTTGGAGATAGTACCAAACTTCCAAGTACTTCATAAGGTAGTTACATCCTAACACTACTTGTAGAAACAGAGAACAGGTCCATTAAGACATCCTTGTTGTTGTCATTAGAGGGATCACCAGCCAGGTTTTATCATTGTTTTTATCAGTTTATCCATGTAAATAAGGGTTCTTAGTAGTAATAATAATTTCATCTTTAGGGCTACAATCACATTGACCATCATTTCAAAGAAATTAATCAAAAAATCCCTCCTTAACATGTGTCCTAGCCCAAATCTTCTGTTTTCTTTTTGTAACTATCTTTGTCCATATTGTAATAAGGGTCAACATTCATCTTAGCTCTAGAGTCTAAGGTTTGGGTGTCGAAATCACATACATCATAGACAAAGGTTTTATTATTGTCCTGTTTGAGACACACAAGAAAAATTTGTCTGGTCTGTACCTCATCATATTTCCCAAATGGCTCAAGCACTCACTATCTACTTCTATTATCATTCACCTTCCTTCTCATTGTGATTCATCCATCACTTCCCTTGCAACATAGATGCATTGCAGTTACAGAATTACAATAAAAATGGTTACAATAAGGGATTGGAATAATGGTTGACAAATGTGTTAATTTTTTATAGCTCAGATCTGATTTCTAATTCCAATAAAAATATTTTATACCTAGATGCCTGCACGGAAAACGAGAAATTTCCGTATCTGATTTTTATGAATAAAAATGGAGTGAGCTTGCTGACAATGAAATGCATAGCAGAAATAGGAAACTAATTGCTGAAATTTGACACAGTAATATTTACCCTGGAAAACCCTAAAGGGAAAGCCAACAAACAGGTAATTTATTATTTCAGCCCACAGAGAAATTTTTGGAAATTATTGTAGCAATTAATGAACCTGTACAATCCAGAAGTTTCTTTGAAATTGTGCCCAAAATTCAATCCAACATTTTCCTAGTGCTGACAGCCTCCTTGGAATTCATGCCACCTCCAAAATCATGCCAAAAGCTACCTAAATCTGCATGCAGCAGATATGAACCTCTTGATTACATTGTGCGCACTTGTATGACTTGTATGGTCTCTACAATTGCGCCCAATAGCCTTGGGATGCCTATAGCAGTACGAATCGCTTGAGTTTTCTATCTTGATATCCATACAACCTTGAAAAGATCTAAATTTCTTCTCCTCAGTGATTTCTCTTCCCTGTAAATTGATTTCCTTCCTCTTCAGCTCAAATCTCTACTTTGGAGGTCATATTTTCTCATTTAAGAGTTTGGGCAGTGTGGGTCACAAAAATGTTTAGATGGTTAATTGCTACTTAAATAAAATCACTGCTGGACCTAGTGGATTTTAATGGATTTTAATTGAGTGATTGATATTTCAGACCTCAAAAAAAGCATAAAAGAGGTTTTATATTTATATATATGTTGGATAACTTGCTAAGATTGAAAGTTCAGTTCTGATGTCCTTGCATATTGTTTGACCAGATCAGTTCAAAATGGGAAAGTGAAGCAAATGGCAATATGTCATGGATCTTGAGGTGCAAGACCTCAAAGACAAAATGACGTTCTCTAGTAAAGACTTGGTTTGGACGGAAAAAAAGAAGAAAAAACAATAGTATTGATCGAGTTGCCATAATCCCATTACGACTAGTTGTTGACTTTATCAAAGGAGAGGAAGAAAATCCTATTGCTCCATGTAAATTCATACGAAAAACAAAAAAAGAACCAAAAGAAAGAGCTACCACTGCATTGCAATATGAGATGTGAGTATTTAAAATATGTATTGTTTAGATCTTTTGAAACCACGTTTATCTTTATTTGTATGTACTAACATTTTAAATTTTTGGTGTAGTTATCATTGTTCATTTGGCCCAGAGGACAAAAGAGGAAATCTTCCAGCTAAACGAAGGACCTCATTTGTGCAGAAGAGGGGTTGCCAATGCCACTTTATTGTGAAAGTTATGCATGAAATTCTTGATAGAGCAATATTAACTTTGATTATGTATGAACATGAAGATGGGGAAGGTTGGGATTGTCATGGTCAATGGGACACTTCAGGTGATACCAGGACCTTGCATAGGCTAAAGCTTCCAAGGGACGTTGTTGCATATGTAGAGAGTTGTTTCTTTTTGGGAGTGCCTATTGATGTAGTTTATAGAACCCACATTAAGAGACATGTTGACATTGATGTGGCAGCTTGAGATAGAGATTTCTTCTTATGCAGGAAAGATATTGTAAACATCTATAATAGGTTGGTGAAGGGAAATTACCAACTTCTCAAAAATGATGAAATGAGTGTAAAACTTTGGTATCAAAAGCATCAGAAAGATTTTTTCTTTTACCAAAAGCCCAATGGTGTGGAGGTCCCTTTTATAATAGGGATTCAAACAAAGTGGATGTTGGATACAATGGTCAAGCTATTGCACAATAGCTTAATAGCCATGGATTCAACATTTAACACAAATAAATACAGGGTAAGTCAGATGCCAATGATTGATTGAATATATTTATTTAAGTTGTATATATTTAGAATGATTAATAACTTGTATTTGAATTTATGTAATGTTGAAAATGATAGTATCAGTTGTATACACTCGTGGAATTTGATGAACAAGAAAGCGAGGTGCCTGTTGCATGGGTCGTGACATCATGAAACACATAAGATGATATTGCAATATGGCTGGAGCAGCTCATGCGCAAGTGTTTCCAAAGTCGTCCTGATTGGAAAGTCAATGCTTTCATGGTTGATGATGCACTGGCTGAAATCAGTGCCTTGAGGTAACTTTAACATTGTCATGATATAACCAAACTTGCATTTTTTCTAAAAATAGCACACTAAAATGCATTAAATATGGTAGGAGGATCACAGGTTGTGATGTGATCTTATGCGTTTGGCATGTATGGAGGGCTTGGTTAAAAAATGTCAATCAGTTGGCCACTAGTTCCATAAAAGCCAATGAGATGTTCAGTGAGTTAGGTTTCATCATGAAACACACTCTCAATTATGAAGTGGAAGATGCAATCAATCAATTTTTTATCAAATTTGCATATGAAGAGAAGTTCTTAGACTATTTCAACAAGAATTGGGTCACTAGAGATAAGATTCGTAAGTAAACATTTTTTTTTCATATTATATGCATTTTTTTCTTCTATAAAGGTGATATAGTGAGACTGATATTGTTCTATTTGCAATTAGGTATGTGGGTGAAAGGTTGTCGGGAGTTTCCTCATGCAAATCAGGAGACAAATAATGTTGTTGAGTCATATTATTGTTACCTAAAAACAACATTTCTATCTGATAGAAGAAAAAAATGTGCTCAGAGGATGGATTGGTTATTGCATATGCTACTAATAATAGTTGAACCTTGTTATCGGTTCAAGGAAATCTTAAAAGAAGAAGGATTTCTAAACAACTACAAGAGAGAAAAGTAGCTATAATCATCAGTGGAACGAGCAAGAAAATTCTGGATACTGATTGTTGTCCTCATGAGAGCATAACCCATGCTTATTAGGTGAGAAGTCAAACAGATTTAGGTAAAAAATACCTTGTCACTTGGTATCATATGAATTTTATAACGTGTGAATGTCTATGGTTTATCCATGGGAACATTTGCAAGCATGCCATAAAGGTTAATTGGTTGCTCGGATAATTAAAATCCATTGCTTCATCAACATGCAGAGGATAACATATGCAATGACCCACCTAATATCAATATAGACCCTCAAAACCATGATGTAGATGTCGATGCTACTCTTATGGCCACAAATATTGTTGATGTAGATGCCGAGGCACTTCATTTGGTAAGGGAGGAGTTGTTTAGCTATACACATCTCATTTATATAACCCTCCTACTACTTTGACGAAGACAATCCAGTTGATTGGTATGCTTTAAAAAATGTTGGATGAAGACAATAATTTGCACGTTACTGATTTTGACTTCACACCTAAATTGGGTTCTCTTAATCCATCTTTGAAGAGGAAGAAGAGTTTCCTTAGCCCCACAAAGAAAAGAAGAAGCAGCAGAAAAAACAATGGTTTGGAAATTGCTTTAAATGTTGAACCATAAGAATATGAACCATTTGAGTTTCGATACCTCAATAAGCAAGGACGTCATCGATCAAATAATGCCTTGTCTATGGTTCTAGGTTAGTTTCATGTGTTGAATAGAGTCATGGCTTTAGATTTAAGTATTTAATCATCACCATTATTTAACATGTGGTATGTTTATTTTTATAGCAATGCAATAATCCCCAACCATGGCGATAACCTAAGACCAAAGGGAGATGCAAGACCATCCAACCTTACCTAACATGCCAGGTACATTTGAAACTCTTTCATTGTGTGCACACGTATACCTTGATGCTCTAGAAAATTTCTTTGCGATAATGTTTGACACTTTGCTAGGTAACTATAGAATAAGTGGAGAAGCATCATCTTCTACCATGACTGATCATCTATGGAAGGACTTCAACTCTAGTGGGAATCAATGACGTATGCTATATAAGCTAGGTTTTCATGGCCTAGTCAGGTGGGTTGCCCTTTTTAATATGATAAGTCTATTTATGTTTTCCTATTGTTATGTTGTTATGAAAATACCCTTTTCATAATCTCTTCATGGTCACTGAAAAATTAGGATTTCCAAATGTGATCATTGTCAGTGCATATGTTTCTTCCCATGCATTGCTCATTGAAACAAAGTTCATACCTCAACGCCTTCCCCCACTAAGGCGTTAACTGTATTTCCTATGCCAAAGTCATGGCCTTTACATGCCTTTTCATGCTTGTTCATGGTTGAGGAGAAGGACCATCATATGGGTTCGTTTCCCATGCTTGTATTTTTTCCCTATCCATCATGCTAGCTATCAAGTAGAATCTATTTACTTATTTATGTTCATGCAACATGTTTGATTTTTAAAATTAAACATGTAGTTACTATGTTCTCATACCTATGTTCATGGTTTGATGTTTATTAGATTTATAGATCTTTATATTTTACATATTTATAAAGTTATGGTTAGATGGTCAAAGGCCAGTGAGGTTCGAACCTTATCATTGCGTTTTTTGTTATTGGATTTTTGATTCCTTACCTCTAGTCAAAGATCTTGTTGGCTTTTCATGACTTAATCAAGCTGATTTCGCCTTCTTGGAATAGTATATGATAGCGTAGTAGATTGTTATGTTATTTTCAACATGTCCTCTTCATGATTTGTTAATGTTCATTGAATGATGTTCTATTCTTTTATGCCTGTGATAAAGTGTTAGCTGTCCTATTGCCCAAATCAACATCGGTTGTTATCTTTAATTTGTGTGTTCAGTGAAAGTATTTATTTTGATCTTGTGTGCTCATGTATATATGCGTGTTGAATTTCCTGGTCACATATAGTTTATGGTTTGCTAGGATAATGATGGTGTTGATTAATTTTCAAAATTTTAACGTGGATGCTCTTTTTTTCAGGTTGTTCTATAGTTCTGCTTCCAACTAGGATTTTCCATGCATTGAACCTCAATGTGGAAGACATAAATTCTCAGCCAAGCACACAATGTGGTCTTTTTCCAAGCACACAGTTCTCATCCAAGCACACAATGTTTACATATTCAAATATTTTTGTTGTAAAACGCATCATGGAAGTGATGGTCATGGTTGAAGGTTTGTATTTTATCTTGTCCATCATTTTCCAACTTCCAATTGTACAGTAAGTGATAAAGATGTGATAGATTAATTTACCTTTTGTATAAGCATCATTACATGAAATGATGCTTTAGAAGCACCAGGGAAGTATTATTCAATACTGTGACAGTTTCCACGGTCTTGAGGAAATAGTTCTAGCATTTTGTAATAAATTGAATATAATGAAATCCACTGTAGTGAATTTCTTGCTAGCAATCTGTTATATCTCCAAACTTTGATGTTCAGCTCCACACCATTTTGGTATCTTCCTTTCTATGTCAGTAAAGAAGATCCATTGCAATCACTGTACTTATCATTCCAATGGTAGCCCCTTTAAATGATTAATTAACCAATTTAAGCTAATGAGGAAGATCCTTGTGTTGAAGCCCCGAAAATTGGGCTACAACAAGGGGGATACCCACCCGGTCCAGACCTTGGTTAGCAGCTCCTTTTCTGTTTGGTATAGTGGGTCCAACTGGGGATATGGGACCAGTTTCCCAATTTATGTGTGTGTGTGTGTGAGGAATTGATATTTCCCTTCTAAAAGTTCCTAAGTGAGATCCTATAATTCTTACTAAAATATAATGACATGTAAATAGTATTCTAATAAGCAGAAATATCTAAGTCTACACTAACCCGGGGTGTAATCCTTCTGTTATGCGATCTAAAATGATTTCATATAACAATTGGTAATAAAGATCATTCAACTGTTATGAGAAAAGAATTCAATACAGATAAACCACTTCGTATAAAAAGTTAGATGAAACAGTTGCGAAAGGCATATCGCATAATAAGCTATTCATACATTAAGAATAAATAAATAGCTATCACCGTACAAAAGTGCCAAATGATAACTCAAGCATTCACACATCAATATATAAACAACTAAACTTGAATATGACTTTTAACACAAAGGCAAAAATAGTTAAGAGATAGAAGTACCATTTATAACTAGTCCTACTCATGAGCTTCAAGCGATAATGATTTATCTCTTCGTAACTCAACATCCACTAAGAGTATAGAAGTGCAACATTAGTAGCAGATATTAAATACAGATATTGATAAATCCTGTTCCATTCATTCATCAAAACCTCCACAGAGAGTAAAAAAGTGCATGTTTTGGGGATAAGTTTTTGACAAATTTAAGGACCCTTCTCTAAATGCATGAGAAGGGTTTAAATACTACTAACTAAATATAAAAATAACTTATTAAAGAAATGTAGGATGCGGTTTAAATGACCGTCCTCACTTTGGGAAAAAATAAACAAAATTAAAATTAAAACTGAATCTAAAATTAAAATTACTAACTATTTCTGTATCTGCTCCTTGAAGTCGCATGCGTTCAGCATCTGTTTGAGAAGAGTCGGCTGACTGATTTCTGATTTTAGCTATGCTACGAAAACAGAATCGGCAAGAGTTGGCACCATCTTCTCAGCAGAATTGATGATACACTTGAGAGTCATCCACTGGCTGTGTGGCTTTAAGTTTTATTTATTTTACTTCTAGTATTCTTTTTACAAATTTCTGGGCTTACAGGTGACTGAGCATTCAGAAGCTTTCCTTTTCAAGAAGTTTTGTCCAGCAATGCATGATTCGTACATCGGAAACTGCCTCTGTTTCTTGATCTGGGCTTCCTCGGTGCATTTTTCACCCTTTGCGCGTTTTCTTTTAGCGAATATAAGGCTCAAATTTTTGTGAAGATAATGATTCGTAAGCTCTTGACCTTAAGTTTTAAATTGTCTATCTTTGATATCCGTGCTATCTAGTCTCCATTTAATCATGTCTGTGTATGGGAGAATTCTGGGCCTAGCCGCTATCCTGTGTAAGAATGAACAAGCCAGTTCTGTGATGGATGCCTTAGAAGAACTATGTGAGCCTACAGTAGCATCAACTTCCATTACTCTGGGATTCTCTTCCTCAAGTAGATTGTACATGCCTTCCCAGGTAGCAATACCAACATCTCTGTTACAGGTGGTGTCTGTATACAAGGGCGCCATTTCCTTCTCTTCAGAGCTCGGGGCTTTGCCTTTCTTTCCCATAGTATTCTATGTACTGCTTTGTATCATTCTCTGCTCTCCGTTCCTGCAAGTTACAAGTGAAGCGAGAATAATGATATGGAAAGGTGACGGGAAAGTCTTAAATGCTGAAAACATATAAAATATACCACCTTACGTGAAATGACTTCTTGATAAGCACAAAACCCTATTTCATTAATAATCGGCAACTAACTCATTAATTAGCATTAAAGCACATAACCAGGTCTCGGTTTATGGAAAATACGTTTTTGCACAACGAGCCCGAAAGATCTATGATGAAGCGATTTTGTGATTTGCTTCGCAATATCGTAGATTGCAACATCGCAGAATCATCACATCGCTTGCTTACTATATCGCAAATTCATAATATCGCATTATCGCATTATCGCATTGCCGCTCAATCGCAAAATCGGAATATCGCAATATCACATTATCTCATAATCGCAATATCACAGGAGCGTGGCATATGACAATTTTCGTTAATCTGTTTTCTGCAAAATGCAATTTGCGATATGCACCATCGCATATCGGTAGTTTAAAGTTTTTGATCGTAAGCGGTCTTTGATGCATGCGATGCGATATATGTTTGTAGTCCCGTATCACGATCTCACAGTCTTAGAATTCAGCTTGCAAGGAGGTATCCTGTAATCTTTTTGCGATGCGATATTTCCTAAGGAATAATTCTATTTTATCATAAAACTTAAGATTTTTTAGATTTTTCAAGGGTATTTTCTTAAGTTTTTTACGGTAAGTTTTATTGAAAAAGGAAATACAAGCACTAATTAATTTTTTTAAATTTAGAATAAGGGTCCCCACTTATTTAGTATTAGTAATAACACTAAATAAGAAGGGGGGTTGTTGCTGGCCACAACAATTGGCGATTCACTTGGAAGAACCAGTTATCTCTGATTTTCTTTTGAATTTTTTAAACTTCAAAAACAGAAAATTTTCCAGAATTTTAAACTTTATTATAGAAAGACAAAGTACATTATGCTTTTACCTATCAATGATAATTTGTTTCTTCTATTTTCAACTTTGATTATTTACTTCCTCAAGCTAGTCCTTGTATCTACATCAATCATTACTTGGTTTATAGAGATAAAAACAAAGCCTTCTCTGTAAATCAGTTTTGAATATGCTCATTTGTCGTAGGTAGAGCCTTTGCTGCCAGCAAGCGTTTATAGCCTCGACAGGGTTACCTATTACCCAGCAATGATCCTGTATCCTACTTAGAGAAATTTACAATTTTCAAAGAGAAATCCATATCCACACTTATTGCTTTCGTTTTCTTTTTTACCCTTAAAGAACAATGTCTTGGTTTGGTAGCCAATTTATGACACAGTCATTTACTGATTTATAGCTTTGCTGAACAAGCTGGCTCGTGATGAGACCCCTTGTCTTTTTATTGCAACAATCTTGAGTCATTGTACTGTTATGGTATGCAGTATTGGAAAAGTCAGCAAGCTATAATATCTATGATCATGATAAGCCGGCTCATGATGAGACCTCCTACTCTTTAGGTTGAAGTGTATCTTTGGAGCATTCTCTGAACATTGTAGTTTCCTAGGCAGGGAGGAAATCATTGTTTCCTTAAGATGGCTCTGGACGACAATAATAGAGTTTTGGAAAGAGCTGTTCTACAGAGAATATTCATTTTATTATTGATACCTTTCATTGGACTGATACAAAACAATTTCTTACTAAAAGTCATTTTTTTATCAAAATTTACAAAGTCGAAACTAGTATCATTTCTAGGCTTAGAGCTTTTAACTGTATCTTTCAATAATAACAATCAATTTTCTAAAAAGAATTATATTTATACAAGTGGAAAACAAAATCTAAAATAGAATTTGTGTCCTTTTCATAAATCTCAAATGTAACCATTTACAACTGGTTTTATTATAAAACTAAAACAACTACTCTACAAAATAGAAGAATGATCTCCTATGGAAAATATTTTTTGAGGATCTGTCCATTAATAGGTAAAGAATCTCTTTTTCCTGTTAAATCTTGTAACACAAAAGTAGATGGACCTATGACTTCTACAATTTGAAAAGGGCCAAGCCACATTCGTTGAAATTTTTTATGTTTCCCTTTTTCCTCATGAGCCTTGTCCCATTTTAAAACTAGATCTCCCATCTGAAAACCTTTTCTGGATATCATGTTAGAATCAAAAGAGGATTTTACTAATGCTTGATTATGAGCGTGAGTTATCTTGGCCTGTTCTTGTCGTTCTTTTAACTTAATTATTTCCAGCTGCCTTAGTTGTAAGGAAGAAGTTGGTGCTTCATCGATATATTGAACTAAGGCTAAAGAGGGAATTGCCAAATGAGTTGGAAGAACGACTTCCTTCCCATAAACTAAATTGAAGGGGGAAGTGCCGATGGAGGCTTTATGCGTTATTCGATCTGCCCATAAAGCATATATTAAAGACTTTTGCCAATTTTTATGATTTTGGTCAATGGTTCGCTTAATAATCCTGATTAAGTTCTTATTTGTAGTTTCAGCTAATTCGTTCCCCTATGGGTAATAATTGGCAGATTATTTAAGCTTGAAACCCCTTTTGAGTGCAAATTCAGTCATTGTATTACCAGAAAAATATGATGCATTATCAAATATTAAAGCAGAGGGAAATCCAAACCTGGTGATGATGAACTAATCTATGAATTCGATGATATTTTCAGCATTAGCCATCTTGAGTGGAACTGATTCTACCCATTTAGTAAAGTAATCTATTGCTGTTAGGATATATCTATGCTGTTTAGAAGGGTGAGGAACGATCTCACCTATTACGTCCAATCCCCACTGATCAAAAGGCTACTCAATGTTAACTGGTTGCAATAGCAAAGATGGTTTCTTTTGTCTCCCAGCAGCTATTTGACAGACTTGACATTTCCTCACGTAGTTATGTGAGTCTTTGAATAATGTGGGCCAGTAGTAGCCTGCGCGTAAGATTTTATGAGCAGTAGCATCTCCAACGTAGTGTCCGCCTGCTGGCCCATCATGGAGTTCCTGTAAGACTTTTTCAGCTTCATATTTCTCAAGACATCTAAGGAGAATAGAATCATAATTTATTCTAAAAGGAACATCATTCACGAGCTGATATTGTTTGGCTTTCAACCTTAGAGCTCTTTTCTTGGTATGATCGAGGTTTGAAGGAGCGTATCCATTCTTTAGATAATAAATGATATCAACATATAATGACTCAACATTGTTTAGTCTTACCTCGTACATTTGTATCTCTGCAGATGGAATTTCGGACATCAGCGATGCTCCGACCAGCATTTTGCAAAAGCCTTGACCTTTTACAATACTTGCTGGTTTGATTTCTATGTCATATTCCTGTAAGGCAGTAACCCAATTGGCTCTTTTCTCACCCACATCCTTCTGTACTAGAAGATTTCTTACCGCTGAAAACGGTACTATGATTTTTGTATGTGTTTTGAGTAGAAAAGGTTTGAAATACTTAATTGCTTTGAAAATAGTATAAGCTTGTTTCTCCACATCTGAATAATTCAACTCAGCTCATAAATTGGAACTAAAAAAAGCAATTGTGGCTTCTGCCTTTTCTTGATTTACTTGAGTGAGTATTGCAGCATATGACCTATCAGAGGAAAATGTATATAAAATAAAAGGATCGGAAAAATTTTGAGTTGCTAAAGATGGAGCATTAATAATTGCTTGTTTGATCATATTGAATGCCTCATGTTCATCTTGGCCCCATTTAAAGTTTGAGATCTTTTTAATCATTGCTTGTAAAGGAGACACAATTCTTGAAAAATTTGGGACAAATCTCTTTACAAAATTAATCTGGCCAAGAAAATATTGCATGGCTTTCTTGTTGTGAGGTAGAGGGACTGCGAAAATCTCATTGATTATGTTAGGATCAATGTGAATTCTAGATTTTGACACTATGAATCTGAGAAGTTTTCCTTCACTTAGTGCGAAAAAGGATTTTTTCGGGTTAAGTGAAATTCCATACCTTTGAAAACATTGGAAGATTTGTTTTAAATCTCTAAGATGATTGTTTCGTTTCCTAGACTATATAGTTATATCATCCAAATAGATTACCACTGATTTATTAACTAACCCTTTGAATGCGATATCCATAGCTCTCTGAAATGTGGCACTAGCATTAATTAGACCAAATGGAATCTTTTGATATGTGTATGTACCCTATTTAGTTATGAATGTGGTTTTTAATTGATCATCGGGATGTACCAATACTTGATTGTATCCTGAGAATCCATCCAAGAAGGACATCAATTCTGAGCCTGCAACCGCCTGCAGTATTTGTTCCATGGGAGGCAAAGGAAAATTGTCCTTTTGGCAGGCTTTGTTAAGATTTCGAAAGTCAATGCAGATTCTAATATCTCCGTTTTCATTTCTAACAGGGACCATATTGGAAACCCATTTGGAATGTTGAATGGGAAAAATTATTTTGGCTTTCAATAACTTATTGAGTTCAGATTTGATCTGGTTTTCTAGATTGGGATGGATCTTTCTCAACTTTTGTTGGACAGGTTTTTCATTGTCTATCATTGGAATAGTATGTTGGATGATGGATGTGTCGTACGTTTTGAGTTCATCGTAATTCCAAGCAAAAACATTTTTGTATTGTCTCAAGAGACGAATATACACTAGTTTTTCTTCAGGAGCTAGACCAAGGCCTAGATTAATATTCTGTGGTTTGGTATCAGTTCCTAGATTTACTAATTCATGATTCAACGTTGAACTTTGGAGTTTTGAATTGGTAGATCTTTCAAACCGATCTTTCAAATCATAAAGATCTTCTAACTTGACTACTAACTTAGGTATGGCATTGTTAGTGCCATCCTGTTGCAATTGTTGATCATGTTGGTCTTCGTCAATTATTTGATTGGTATAGGATCCTTTAGACGTGAGGAAACTCACGATATTAGGATCATCGTTGAAAATCTTCCAATTGGTAATGTTATCAGGAATAGATGGTCTAAAAACTAATTCAATTGAAAATCGATTAGGGCTAAAATCTTCTGAAGGAATGAGTTTGGAAGCTACGTTGGCTAAGAGGTCTACACTAGCATTCTGGAGTCTGGGGATTGATGAAATATTAAATGCTATAAAATGTTCAGTCAGATCTTGAACTAAAGATTGGTAATGTTTTAAATGACCTGATAAACAATGTATAGTATTACGTACCTGTCTGATTACAATTTTAGAATCTCCGAAAACTTGAAGATATTTGACATCTAATACGATTGCTTTGTATAATCCTTGGACTAAAGCCTTGTATTCTGTGTGTTGTTGGTGCAATCAAATTCGAGTCTGCAGGTTAACATAATTTTATCTCCCTTCGGACTTATTAACACGCATCCTGCTCCTGCTCCTTCGTTAGACTTGGAACCGTCAAAAAATAGTTTCCAAAATAAAAATTTATTTATAGGACTATCTATAAAATTAATACATTTAGAACTATCTGTTTGAGAGAAATTTTCTACTTGCGATAACACAGAATGTTCTAAGTAAGGTGAGGTATGAGCATTAAAATTTCCTAGGAAAGAATCTACTGAATAGTTGCCAATGATGTTAGAACTATATGCTACTGGTTCATTTTCTACCTCGAGTTCTGTTACTATGTATTTTTGATGTTTTTCTTGCTCAACCTTTATTTGATTTGGTTTACCATTGTAAGGGAGCCACATGTGTGACCAGTCAGTTGCAAAATATCCATGAAGTTTTTCTGACCAATCTCTGCTAAGAATTAAGCCATAAAATTCCGGAATATCAACAACTAAAATGTCGATAACTTGACATACCTTTGGGTTGGATGACAACCTTATGGTGACTTGATTTAATTTGCCAATCACTTCGACTTGTGATCGATCTAATTGAACTATGCGTACAGCTAATTTTTGTGGTTGAACGTTCAATTTTGCACATATTGACTTTGGTAAAATATTCGATGAAGCTACAGAATCCACTAAGCAATTATGCAAATTTTTATTGAAAATTTCATAAGTAAGAAGAAATGGGGGAGTATGAGATCTCGATTTTCCTCCAATTAAGGCGATATCCTTTGGATAAACTTTATTCATCGCATTGGTTGGAGGTCTTCCCATGTCATGGGAAGCTTGAGAGATTACAGCGGCAGGTAAAGGTGCAACTGGTACAACATGTAATTCTTTCAAAAGTACCTTTTGCTGGTGTTTTAACTTGCTCTATTCGTAAAGAGTGATATTGGCCCTAGTATTTTTCATATCTTCTATGATGTTATACTCCATTTCATCTGAAACGATTAGCATTTTAGATGGAGTTGATGGGTCTATTTGGACTGGGCTGGTTTGAGTCGCTTTAGGTGTCGTTTTCTTGGCTGCGACTTTATCCTTAGTCATCGAGCTTGTGCTCTTTGACTTAGGGGTAGGTTGAGGAGGATCAGGTTGATTTCTACTGCGAGTACTAACCGGGAATGCCGCTTGATCCTCTTCATCTGGGAGGATGAAATCCCACATACCTTGTAACTCTACAACTTCTTCTTCATCGATATGTTCCTCCATAGCGATTTCCTCTTCTTCTTCTTTGGATTCAACACTTGTAATTGCGTTAGGGGGTTTGGAATCGGTTAAAGGGTTTCTTTTAAAAGGCCTGTATGGCTTTTTAGAAGAAGTTTTTGCCACCTATTTCTTAATGTTGACCATCTCGTTAGACACGGTCTTCAAAACCTTTTGCAATCCTTCTAAATCGAATGGATCTTTCGATTGTTTTTTCTTGGGATCTTCCTTGAAAGAAACCTTCTTGGATTTTCGTTCTTCTATTACGTTTTTCTTTTCTAAGGCCATAATACGTTTCTCTACTGCTATTGCTTCTTTCATATTTTCAACTAAAGTTGTTTTGTTAGCCCTATCAACAAAGATTGCTATGTTTGATGGTAAAGCAGTAATGTACCATTCACTTTGCACTTCTTCGCTAGACTGGGAAGCAGTAGGAATTTTATTTAAAATTTTATTGAAACATAAATTGAAATCTTTGATAGGTTCTTTTGACTCATCCCTAAGGTTAGACAGGTCGTTGATCAATGTTGCCATAGACCTATCATCACCAAACTTAGTCAAGAATTGTTCTTGGAAAATCTCCCAACTAGTAATAGATCCAGAAGGTAATGAGAAATACCATGATCCGGCTGTTCCTTGCAGAGTATAAGGAAAAAGTCGAACAACAATGTCTTCATTGGTAACTCCATTAAGATTTATGGATAGCATAAAGTTATTTATATGTCCTTCCGCTAGCATGTCTGCCTTAGGATTAAACTTAGGCAACCATTTTTCAGGATGGGCTGGTAGCTGACTCAAGGGTGTAGGCATTAAGACTGCCCCTGGGTTATTCCATGGAGATTGGGCCATCGCTGAACTACTAACAGAGGAAGGTGCAGAAGATGATCCCTGTGGTTGAGAAGATGAGGATATTATGACTCCAGATGATTGAGAAGGAGTTGTGGGAGTACCGGTGGACTAATGAACAATGATCTAAAGTGGAGGGGTGGATGGTTGACTTTGCGAGGAAGAGGTTGAGACAGATGATGGTGATGAAGGAGTCTCGCTATTGGACCCTTTAGGAGATTTCCTTGCTCTCTTCCTTGTAGGTAGAGGTAACTCGGTTGGCTGAACACCAAACTTTTCACTCTTTAATCTAGTAAGAGGATGAGCAGGGTTATATTGCGAAGTCATGCTGCCTTGAGATTTATCAGATTTTTGAGGAGATATAGAAAATCGCTAAAGTTTGTGAATCAAAGATTCAACTTCAGGAGGTTCAATAGTAGATTTTTCTGAAATGTTATGGTTTGTAGCAGCGGTTGTTGCTCCAGCGACTTCTGGCTCTGGATTTAAATGCAATGGAGAAGTCGGGGGAGACAGTGAGGGCAATTTACTCTAAGAATGGTATTTAGATTTGGATTTACTTGCCATTCACAGTTCGGTGCCCTCCTTCTAGCACCAAATATGTTGAAGCCCTGCAAATCGGGTCTACAACAAGGGGTATACCCACCCGGTCCGGACCTTGGTTAGCAGCTCCTTTTCTGTTTGGTATAGTGGGTCCGACTGGGGATATGGGACCAGTTTCCCAATTTATGTGCGTGTGTGTGTGAAGAATTGATATTTCCCTTCTAAAAGTTCCTAAGTGAGATCCTATAATTCTAACTCTAATATAATGACATGTAAATAGTATTCTAATAAGCAAAAATATCTAAGTCTACACTAACCCGGGGTGTAATCCTTCTTTTATGCGATCTAAAATGATTTCATATAACAATTGGTAATAAAGATCATTCAACTGTTATGAGAAAAGAATTCAATACAGATAAACCACTTCGTATAAAAAGTTAGATGAAATAGTTGTGAAAGGCATATCGCATAATAAGCTATTCATACATTAAGCATAAATAAATAGCTATCACCATACAAAAGTGACAAATGATAACTCAAGCATTCACACATCAATATATAAACAACGGAACTTGAATATCACTTTTAACACAAAGGCAGAAATAGTTAAGAGATAGAAGTACCATTTATAACTAGTCCTACTCATGAGCTTCAAGCGATGATGATTTATCTCTTTGTAACCCAACATCCACTAAGAGTATAGAAGTGCAACATCAGTAGCAGATATTAAATACAGATATTGATAAATCTTGTTCCATTCATTCATCAAAACTTCCACAGAGGGTACAAAAGTGCATGTTCTGGGGATAAGTTTTTGACAAATTTCAAGACCCTTCTCTAAATGCATGAGCAGGGTTTAAATACTACTAACTAAATCTAAAAATAACTTATTACAAAAATGTATGATGCGGTTTAAATGACCGTCCTCACTTTGGGCAAAAATAAACAAAATTAAAACTAAAACTGAATCTAAAATTAAAATTACTAACTATTTCTGTATCTGCTCCTTGAAGTCGCACGTGTTCAACATTTGTTTGAGAAGAGTCGGCTGACTGATTTTCGATTTTAGCTTGATGCGAAAACAGAATCGGCAAGAGCTGGCACCATCTTCTCGACAGAATTGATGATACACTTGAGAGTCATCCACTGGCTGTGTGGCTTTAAGTTTTATTTCTTTTACTTCTAGCGTTCTTTTTACAAATTTCTGGGCTTACAGGTGACTGAGCACTCAGAAGCTTTCCTTTTCAAGAAGTTTTGCCTAGCGATGTACGAATTGTGCATCGGAAATTGCCTCCCTTTCTTCATCCGGGCTTCTTCGATGTGTTTTTCACCCTTTGCACATTTTCTTTTAGCGGATATAAAGCTCAAATTTTTGTGAAAATAATGATTCGTAAGCTCTTGACCCTGAGTTTTAAATTGTCTATCTCTGATATCTGTGCTGTCTAGTATCCATTTAATCATGTCTGTGTATGGGAGAATTTTGGGCCTCGCCGCCTCAGAAGAACTATGTGAGCCTGCAGTAGCATCGACTTCCATTACTCTGGGATTCTCTTCCTCAAGTATATTGTACATGCCTTCCCAGGTAGAAATACCAACATCTCTATTATAGGCGATGTTTGTATACAAGGGCACCATTTCTTTCTCTTCAGAGCTTGGGGCTTTGCCTTTCTTTCCCATAGTATTCTGTGTACTGCTTTGTATCGTTCTCTGCTCTCCGTTCCTGCAAGTTACAAGTGAAGCGAGAATAATGATATGGAAAGGTGACGGGAAAGTCTTAAATGCTGAAAACATATAAAATATACCACCTTACCTGAAATGAATTCTTGATAAGAACAAAACCATATTTCATTAATAATCAGCAGCTAACTCATTAATTAGCATTAAAGTGCATAACCAGGTCTCAGTTTATGGAAAATACTTTTTTGAACGACGAGCCCAAAAGATCTGTGATGAAGTGATTTTGCGATTTGCTTCGCAATATCGTAGATCACAACATCGCAGAATCATCACATCACTTTCTTACTATATCGAAAATTCATAATATTGCATTATCGCATTGCCGCTTAATCACAAAATCAGAATATCGAAATATCGCATTATCGTATAATCACAATATTGCAGGAGTGTGGCATATGAAAATTTTCGTTAATCTATTTTTTGCAGAATTCAATTTGCGATATGCGCCATCACATATCGGTAGTTTAATTTTTTTTAATGTAAGCGGTCTTAGATGCATGCGATGCGATAAATGTTTGTAGTCCCGTATCGCGATCTCATAGTCTTAGAATTCGGCTTGCAAGGAGGTATCCTGTAATCTTTTTGCGATGCGATATTTACTAAGGAATAATTCTATTTTATCATAAAACTTAAGCTTTTTTAGATTTTTCAAGGGTATTTTCTTAAGTTTTTTACGGTAAGTTTTATTGAAAAAAGGAAATACAAGCACTAATTAATTTTTTTAATTTTAGACTAAGGGTCCCCACTTATTTAGTATTAGTAATAACACTAAATAAGAATGGGGGTTGTTGCTGGCCACAACACCTTGCAAGTGTCCACTCTATTCCATCTATGTTCATCGAACATGCCAATGAAAACATTGATTCATTCTTTGAAATATGCTCCCTTCACCATATTTCCTCTTTTGATCAAATGGCTCTGTGATGCATATAGTAATGACATTATTCCTATACCCACCTACCCCTGATAGTTGAAATGGCTTAGGCATTTTCTAGGACCTACAAAATCCCATGTTACATTACACTTTATAAATGTTCCAAGAATTTTTGTCCTTGCTCATCTCCCTTAACATAATTTATAAAATTTGACAACATTTAAAAATATCGATGGGGTTCAATTATTTGAATCAGAGTTTCAAGTTCTAGAATTCCATAGAAGGTATATTTAATGAGCTTTTTTCATCATTTTTTTATATTCTGGAGTATCCAAAAATGTGAGATTTATGTTGGATTCATTCTAAATCCAAATGAATCCATCTTCCCCAAAATAATGAGTCCCGGGAAAATCATAGACATCTTTGCATTGTCATGAATTTGACATGGCTTAGGCCCAGAAATGGCATTGGTTCTGTTAGGTACCTATACCAATAGTAGTCATAATTTTGAATGACTAAGGTTAAGCTTTGTAATATTGTACATACCTTTGCTTTCTGCAAATGTTTTCCATATTATAAAAATTAAAAAATGTAAAGAGGGTATGTCCTAAAAGAAAAATCAAAGGACAAAAGAATAAGAGAAAGTAAAAAAAATGAAAATATATGAACCCAAAAACAAAAAGACCATGAAAGTGTGCAAGTCTAAATGCCACTACTATTAACTTTTATGCGTAATAATGATTGTGTGCAACTTGTTATTCATGCCACAAACCATGGTAATACAACTATTTAATCTTGGTTATTTCATGCTTTGAATTTTATGTTTATAGTTAGAGAATAAAATCTGAACAAACAGTTTAATCTTCGCAGATCATTAGATAGGTAGAGAAAATAAAAAGAGCTCATAAGCTTAATATGAGCCCTTGGATGATATAAGGTTAGAAATAGATAGATTACTTTTCAAAAGAAAAATAGATGAATAAAGGTTTTCTAGCCTAAATTCACCCAAAGAAATGAAGAAAACATGTTAGAGGTAAGAAATGGGTAAGTAGAAGAAAGTTTGCTAAACTACAAAGTTAATTGGATCGAAGCACTTCCATCATGACTATACACATCTTTCAACATGTATGATCAATTATGGAAGCAAAGACAAAGATTTACAAGTTCATGTGATTAACTCCCCCTCATTCCTTTTTCCCCTTTACTTACTAATTTCCTATCCACAAGTATGTTCTAGTACTTTTAAATCCTACAAGTCGAAGAGGCTCAGAGCATTTCTCTGACTTTTGGTGGGACCAGACCCTCGACTTAATGACTTATGGACACAAGTGTTAGAATCCCCTTCGTAAAATCATTGCCTCTTCATACAAACCATTTCCCCTCATCACCCTAAGAAAACCCCTTTTCCTAAGGTTAAACACCATTTGCCTAGGAAAAGTGAAAACCCCCCATGCAAATCCCTTTTCGCTCAAAAACCCACATATAACTTTTATCCTAAGTATAAAACAAAGTACACGAAATGCATACATTTTACCTTTTTACTTAGGAAAAACCCACTTCGCCCATTGAATTTCATATTAATTATTAGTTTTATTATATAATTCCCGATATAACCCTTTTCTCGTATATTAACTAAGTCCCGATGTAAATACCCCCAACCCTTAGTTTTAATAGAAACTAATACATTTACCCCTTATCCTGACAAAACAAATAAATCCCCCATTAACCACAAATAAACACAAATCACTTTTGATTAAAGCTTTGTCCCCGCCTAATCCTCTGTATATTTCCTCCGTGTTGTTTCACGACCCGACCACCGTCCGATCAACTGCGCCCTAATCCAACGATGCATAGTCGTATCAGCCTCACTTGATGCCCGACCTTTACCCAAAGAGTTAAACCCCATTATTAAGCCTCACCCGATCATTGTTAACCCACGATTAAACCTTAAATAATCTCATACCGCCAAAGTTTAAAACCTACGCCCCCCCCAAGCCCAAGCTTTTATCTCCCGCTCGCTTCCCTCACCTGATTGCCATCCAATCAATATTTGGCTCATCCAACAGTCCATGGCCATATCGGCCACGCCTGATGGCTGAACATTTTTTTTCTGGGGAAAATAGAGTTCGTAATTTCTATTAAAAATAATAGCGATTACATGTTGTAGATGCCAAGGCATATGCAGATGTGTGGCAGTAGCCACTTACAATATCCAATACTTCAGGGAAGTATGCAGTAAAAGCCCTCAGACAGGGCAGCCAAAAACAGGGTGTGTAAACCCCAACAGGCGTATACGCCGAACCTTACAAACTAATAAAATAGTAAATAAACGAGAGCTTCTGTGTATGTGCAGAAGTAGCTCAAAAGGCAGCCCAAAGACAGTGGGGAGAGGCACGAAATGGGAGGACACCTCCGCCATCCCCTCAACTCTCCACCAAAATCCGTAGAAGCCAGTGAAAGAGAGCTACCCATATACCCCGAGAAGCCAGAAAACAAAACCAAACCAGCAACAACCATGGACGAGCGGCACGAATGGATGCAGAGACAGACTCTGCATCACAGATCCCTCAACACTCCCCAAAGCTGCATAGGTGACAGGCATAGGACCAAAAATGTACCCAGCCATCAGCTCAGGAGCCCAACAGGACCCGGAACGAGCTGAGGCGGGTCAGTTCCGGGGGCAGAGGCGACTAGGGCAGCCACCTCGCCCCCATGAAGAAGATCAGAAGCCCAAAAAACCTTAGGCCCCACCTGCGGCGCAGAACAAGTCGCAAGGCCCAAAACCCCTGTCGAACCTCAAGGCAGAAGGTCAGTCGGAGAGCAGAGAGCCGCCGATGCACCAGAGGACGCCGCCGCCGCTTAGCCCAAAGCCTGAGTCGCGAGAAGGAAGAATAACTGCGCGAGAGAAAAGGGGGGGCCGAGGTCAAGCTCACGCCGCAGAAACTGGTCGCAGAAACACTAGAAGCGTGAGTTCCTCAGCAGATAGGCACCGGGTCGAGCCCCCACACAGAGATCAGGCGAAGGTAAGAAGGAAGGTCGGCCTGAACAGGTCGTCCAGCACCCCCCCCCCCACAGGAAGCCCCGCCGCCGCAGGCTCAGGCCGCAGGCCGCAGCCAGAGCCGAGCAAACCCTAGGTTCGCCGCCCAAGTTCTTCTTCCGCGCTCCAAAACCCTCCGAGCAACTCCTGATGGCTGAACATTACCCACCTAATAAGGTGGTTTTCCCCAACCCCCCGATGGCTACGTGTCACGCGCTGAAGTGTATCGGGTGACCCCTCCTAAAAACCGCCTTCACCTCATAAGCGGTGCGACGACACTTAATACCGCCTCCCCGCCAACCTTATAAACCGCCTATTATCTCTAAATATGAAATTTCGTGCTGTATTCAAAAAAGTTGCCCGTTAAAACCCTGAAAACCTTCATTTTCGTGCCTTTTGGCCATTTCACAGTATAAACCCGTTAAACCCTTCAGTGCCACCTTGAACCTCTGTGACATGACTCCACCTCCATTTATGTCCAAAACACTACCACAACCCCTTCCCAGGCATCCCTGTGCAAATAAAGACATCAGTTGCCTTTCCAACCGACCGAGGTTTTCTTAATAATTGTTGAAATTTACAGGTAATTAGCTGAAGACCAGATCTTGGATAAACCATTCTAATACTAGTCTCAAAACCTGTTTACTCCAAGACTCAACAAGAAACTTGTTAAAGCCTATATTCCGAGAAGAAAAAACTTATACAGAGCATTGATAGTCAAAATAGAGGAACCAAACAAAAGATACAATTAGAAGACAAACAAATGAAACATATAGACACTTGATCAATATCCACTTCCCGATGTTGATACACATAAAAACAAAAGAATTTATTGTTGAAACACACAGTAAAAGGTTAAATTGTACAGTAAAAGGGAAAAACACAGTGAAGGATAAAGACAAGTCATCAGAGTGAAAGAGTATCAGAGTCAGAGAGTATCAGATGAAAGCTTGAAGTAAATAAAGCCTCCAGCGTAATGATCCAAACAACAAAGAGCATAAAGAGCTAAAAATCAAACCATAAAAGCTAGTAGTATCACAATAAATGGGACAACATGAAAGAATTTCAGTAGCTGTCTCTATCTTCATGCGAGAAGATATTCATATTTCCTAGATTAAATCTCAAGTTAGTTTGAGATATTTGTAATAAAACCTTAGTATAAATACTTCGCAATTCGAAGTATGTAGGGAGGATTCTTAGACATTTCTATAGACTTCTTGATCGAAAGACTGTAAAGCCATTGGATCATTGATTGAGCCAGCAAGCTAGATTGATGAATAAAGACCAGATATTTCAAAGGATTCACGTGTAGAGCGAAGTGCAGACAAGTATTTTCTCAAGTTTTTGTTATCTTTCTTAAAGTTTTTTCCATAATGTTTATCTGAATCTGAATGCCATAACTGGAGAATTATCTTAGAATTTGTTTAATTACACTCTGTTATAATAGTTAGGAAAATACATGTTTTCTACTGATAATCTAAGTTAAGGAATTCTTAATTGCTCCTTAGTTTAGGTTGTTTCTTTATAATCTATAGCAAAGGATTCTCAATTTCCCTTTGTTTCCGATTACTCTTTGTTCCTCGTTTCAATCCCGATATGAGAATTCTTAATTGCTTTTTCGCCCTAGTTAAAACCTTTTTCACCCCTCTGGCCCTAAGACCTACACTCTACACTGCTATGTTTCCCTTTGAATGTTCCCTTTAGTGAGTTGATCCAGTTCTGCTGCCATTCTTTTGACTCCATATGCCCAATGGACTAGAGACATCATTCTATCCATCTGTTTAAAGGATCCCACCACCCAATCTTCAATACAAATAAAAAACCCCCTAGACATTAAGAACTAGCCTAAAATCCCATCAAACAAAGCTAAATCATATAGAGAGAGCCTTCTCTGAGCTTAGGTTGGCTAGAGCATATGCCCAAAATTTGGTTTGTGGTTACCTTGGTCATTTTCTTTCTTCTAATAATTTCTAGAGAAAATTTTGAGTGATAACATAGTGGCAACTCCACTGGGGAAAACAACTCCTCAGTCCTAATTAAGCTTTAATAAAATTCTAATTCTATATTTTGAGCCTCTTAAAGTCATTTGTTAGAAGTTAAATAGAAAAATCTCACAAAAACAATTAAAAATTTGAAATTTTTGCTTCGAGGAAGACTCATTTTAGTGGGGCTAATCCAGATCCCAACCCTCCCCTAGTAGTTGATAATCGCAACCTGATTTCAAGAAAATCTAAAAAAGAAGAAAGTTCAGTTAGTCAAACACTTTTAGTCAAAGCTAATTCATGCCCTGATGAGTGGTTATTTTTAGAATATCTTCCCTTTGATGAGAAATTTTATCTTTCATTATTTAAAACAAAATCTTAAAGTGCAATATATGAAACTGTTCTAGATCCTGATTTCATTGTAGACCTTGAAGTCCAACAGGCCAATAGATCAATTGATGAGTATATTCTGAAATCTCTACAGTCATCCATTAATACTACTACTACCCCTAAGTTTTCTAAATAGTTCTCCACTACTTTGAGTTCACCATTATTCCCTTCAACTTCAATACCTTCTGAACTCCATTTTGCACCACCATTTATACCTTCAATCCCTCACCAACCTATCATTACTCATTCACCACCTACTAGTCCCAGTTCTTCATCCATTACTGCATTAATTCCAATTATATCAACCCCACATCTTATCCCCTCACAACCAGTAGCAATGGAAAACATATATGATCCTCTTTTTTTACCTGCCCAACTTCATGTCATCCCTGCAGGTTATCATAGTAAGATTCCCTTGTTTGATGCTACTGGTCAGTACACTACCTAGCAACATGTAAAAAAGATGTCTGACTTCTTTGAACTACATGAAATAGATGAAGCCAATGTTTAGATGAGACTCTTTTCCCAAACTTTGACTGGTGATGTCAAGAAGTGGTTCAAGGCCTTTCCTATCAACCACATAGCAGTCCTAGAAAATTTCCAAAGGTTGTTTATTGATAGGTGGGAAAAGAAAAAGAATCCCTTACAAATTCTTTCATAATATGAGAATATTAGGAGAGGACCTAATGAAATTGTTCAAGATTACTGCACTAGATTCAATAACATATATAATGCAATCCCAGTTAACCTTAGACCCCCACCTAACTTAGCGTTAATAAAGTTCCCTGATGGTTTTGATACAGATATGACATACCAACTTAGGGAAAGAAATCCCCCAATGTTAGAAGAAATGAAAAGTGTAGTTGTTAGTGTAGAAGCTAATTTGTTAGCTAAAAGTGCTAGAGTTAGAAATGAAAATAGAACCGCTAAGGATAAAACTTCACCATCTGATATTAAAATAGATAACTTAGCGAGAAACATGGAAAGACTATTGGAGAGAATAGGTAACATGCAAAGGAAACCCCAATGGGATAACCAACAAGCACCTCCAATTAGAAACAAAAATTTTAGAAACAACCAAAACATGGGGAAAAATAGACCAGATTAGAACATAAGGACTCCTTTTCAAGAAAATTATGTAGAGACATCCCATCCAGAAGATCCAGAGCATGTTACACAAATTAACCTAATGGGAATAAATGATTAGGACATTGTTTTTCTAACCCAAGATTAGTAGGAACTATATGCTGCAGTAATTACAGGTACAGTATGGTGAATCATTTGATTTTAAACAAGGATATGACTCTGCCATTTTTGAAGTTCATAAACAATATAATCTAAGAAGAAAAAATAATGTAGATGTCCTTGAGAAAACTAAGAAAACAATACAAAATCAACCCAAGAAAATAAAAGAAGCCCCTGTTTCAAAGATCCTCCAAATTCTCCCTAGGCAGAACCCAAATCCTTCTGGCCCCATAATTGTAGATATAACCTTTGATCAACCTTCTGCTGATAAACCATCCACTTCAATTCCAGTTGAAAATCCACATAAGGGGATCCCGAATAAAGAAAAAAAAGACAATCCTACTCAAATTCCTACTGCTAAAACTTAAAACCTTCAAACAGAAAAAGCCTCTTTGCCATTCAATTTGGGAGCAGAGATAGAAAAGCTAAAGATTCTAGTCCCTTTAATAGAACTAATCAAGAATGAACCTTATAAATCACAGATAAACCAGACCTTAAATATTGCTGAAAATGAGGATTCAATTAACTTGTTTGATGACCAACCAGAACTCATATTTGGTCCATATGTTAATGGAAAACCATTAGAAGGAGAAGTTCCAACTTTTTACATTAGCCTTAGTATCTGGTGGGCCCTAGTATTGTAACAATAATGCTGCAACTCCTGGGACTCCCTTCTTTAATTTTATCAACCCGGTAGTTCGTAACAAACTTGGAAGCGACGGTGCTGTATGCACAAGTACTAGCTCTTGCCACAGCTGTCATTTGGTCAGCTGGCACAAGTCCGCTAGGAGCTTAAGCCAACTTCTATGAGCTCTGAGAAGAAGCTTTTTAATTGATGGATGAAAGCTAACTCAAAGGAGGGTGATCTACTTGCAAAAAGAAACTGGAAAGCTGAAAGGAAATGTAAACCCTAGCAAACCCTAATTTTACCAGCTATCCCTACCGATGCAAGAAAGAGGATGCAAACTATTGAAAGAAATTCCATTGACTTCTATAAAGGTAAATACATGTATCTAAGCTACTTCTACAGTAACATCTGAAAAAAACATCTTTTTGTATTTTTGAATAAGTTGCCAGAATTATCATGCATGCGATTTGAATGTTTTGACTGTGCAGAGGTGGATTGGCGAGAGGAAATTCTTGGAGGAGGTCGGGAAGTTTCAGTGAGGGCCTAAGGGGTCCCTAACACCCTTCCAGAGAGTTTCAAAGAGTTTGGCTATCAAGAAACCTCATTCGCGAGCTTCTACAGGAAGTCTGCAGGCGTTCTACAAGATGTCTGTGATTTTCTACAGGATGTCTGTAATTTTTCTACAGGATGTTCAGAAATGAGATTTTGGAGGATGGACGGAGGAATAAATATGAAGGAGTGGGTATGGAGGTAGGATAAGGGTTGGAGGTGGTCCAAGACTTGGTGGATGGAGTTGAGGGAAGATGTAGATGGCTGGATTTGTTCAAGGAGGACTGAAGCAATGATGCAAAAAAACTAGGGTTTTGTGAGCAAATAGCAAATGTAAGGCAAGAAGCTGAGTTGAGGGATGGAGCAGATGGGTTTGATGGAGTATGGGTAGATAGAGAAGTGGTACAGGTGCTTTGCAAGTTGTTTTTCCAACTGAACCAACGAAGACTTGTAAAATAAAAGACCTAGTTACGTTGACCTAATCTGATCTAGCTGACAGTAAAGAGAATGAATAGGAGTTTGAACTGCAATGAAACCATGTATACTAACTTATGCAACTAAGCAAGCAAAAATCTGAACATGTAACCAACTTCTACAAATGAAAATCAAACACTAGTGATTGCATGGAAAAGCAAAGTCAGTGTTTTTATGGGCAACAAGGTCACCTTGATCCCAGCTCCTGATCCCATTGAGGGAGAGGTGAAATCAGAGGTGTTTGATGGCCCTTTTTTGAAGCTTTTCGCTATTAACAACCTATCAACTCAATCTGGACATCAAAATCCTTTTTAATCATCAAAAGTAACCTAAACAGAAAAACAAGATTTAAATCTAAATAGCAGATTTTATTTTGAGAATGCAACAAAAACACATAAAGGTAAACAAAGGAGGTACTGGGCACTTGAGATGGGCCCAACCCCAAGAGCTAAAACCTCCTAAGAAAGATTTAGAGCTCGTGTAAAGCTGGATTCATCTTTATTGATCAAACGAATAGTTACATTCCAAAAACTATCCACAAGGAAAACTTGAAAATGTGCTGAAATGCAGAGCTAACTTACTGCTTAAAAATGACTAAAAGAATGACTAAAATTGAACTACAAACTAGCTAACTTATGCCTACAAAGTGACTAACTGAAATGAGGCCCTAAGCCCTCTTATTTATACAAATTGAGGACCCCAACAACCCTCCTAAACTTTAAGAACTCGACTGCTAAAACTTGTAGTTAACAACACTTTTACTAGCACTTGCTCGGCTGCCTTTGTGATAATTGATTTGGTGGCCCTTGAACTCCGAGATGATGGTGGAGAATTCAAGTTAAGGGCCCATAAATGAAGGGGACACCTTCCTACAAATCCTATCCCTTGTTCTTCCACGTATTTGGCTGCCAAGTGCTCATTAAAACCTTTGATTTTGTCTCAAAATTGACTAAAAATATGCACAAAGCACCCATTAGACTTGTTGGCATAATGACTAACCCAATTCACTCTATTAGCATAAATATAATAAAAAACATGAAATAAACTAATGAGAATGGTGGATTAAGTCGAATTAGGAGGTTGAATGAGCCCATATAATTATCCATTTTTGGGGCTCATCATCACCCCCCTACTGAAAGTGTTGCTCATCCTTTGAGCAACCAATCTATCTCCTCATCTTTGATGGCCTTGGTGGCCTCCCTGTCATGCCAAGCTTCGGAAGTGATGTCCTCTTCTCAGTCATGAAACCATGCTTTTCTCTCTGCTTCTTCGCACTGCTTGTGCTCCTTTTCCTAGAGAATTCTCAGCTTCTTGTAGAATTGTCTCAGCATCCTGTAGAGAGGCCTTTGTGTCCAACATTTTCATTCTTTCTCTCCAGGTGGATGTCTTCGGGCTTCCCCGTTCATAGGTGATGGATGCCTTGGAGGGATACCTCTCGTTTTGTGTAGCTTGGGTGTCCATAATCGTGATTGGTTCTTTTGACGATTTCCTTCTGCTGCCCTTTTTCCAGACTTCCTATAGAAAGTCCTGTGCTGATTGTTTTCTGGCTTCCTGTAGAAATGGTTTCACCTGTTTTGGTCTGCTTGGCTGGATGTGGCTCTTCCTCCTTTTTTTCCCTCTTCTTTTGTCTTCTCTGCCTCTGTTAGCTTGCTTCCTCACGCTCTGTTTTGGCTTTCTTCTCATCTTGTTTAGCTTCTGCCTTCTCTGCTGTAGTCTTTTTCTTTTCTGTTCTTCCTTTGTTTTTCCCTCTGCTTGAATGATTTGTGCTCCCTCATCATTGGTTTTTTCACATTCTTCAGGCTTGATTCTTCCCTAGAATTGCATCACTTCTTTTGCATAAACATGCAACAAATAAAACTGTTTGTTTTCTTCTTCTCTTGAAGCCAGAAATTTTGCAAAACCCATGTTTTCTTCTAAAAAGACAGCTCATTGCCCCTCTTGTAAACTTGTTATTGCTCCTGGAATGTTAGTGTTTTTCACAACAACAACTTCCAATTTTTTATCTCTTCAAACTTTTCCAACCTGAATTTGCTTCTTAGTTTTTTGAAAAGAAATCAATTTTTTTTTTACAAATCAGAGAACAAATAACATAGTTTTTTCTTTTAGAATGTGGAGAGTCTTGCAAATTCATTCTTTCACATAGGCTTAGTTCTTATGGTTGCATTTCTCTTTTCAGAAGAATGTGAGAAAGAAAAAACATATTTTGGATGCAGAGCAGGAAAACGGAGAAACTGTGAATAACCCAAAGAAGGGAAAAAACACGGACAGTGTTTTAAGCTTCACTTCCTTTCTTTCAACCCAATATTGTGTCTTTAATCCTCCACCTTATATAAATATCATATGCAGAGCAGTTTCCTGAGCCTACCTCTTTTCAAGCTCCAAACTTAATGAAGAAAAACTCGGGCTTCTCTGCTTCGGAAGGATATACCGTACTTCCTGTAGAACGCCCCTGCGCCCCTGAGCGAGCCCGATACGTAGTAGAATCTCGAAGACAGGTAGAAAAACTGGTGGAGGATGACTAGTTAATCATTTGGTGCATACTTCAGTTGAGGATGTTGCAAGTGCAAATGAACAACAGTTTGTGAGTTTCAGCCGAGCATTCTTTAATTGTTGCGTGATTTGTGGTGAGGGAGTGAAGTGGCCAGGTGTACGTGGCCACATGCAGACGGTAGTGTTGTTCATGAACTGTATGTTTTCCCCCTGTAATCACTGCCATCAATTGCACTGAGGTTTAAACGGCCAGCACTCCCTATTGTTTTAATTCTCACGTGAGTCAACTGTCCACGTATACTGCATGAATTCCGATTGAGCGCTAGAGAAGGCAATGTCAGGTTAACCTTGCTAGATTCAGGGCTTAATCTCACCATTCCATTCGTTCATGTAGTTCTTAAATTAGATTCATGCAATAGAGGAATGAGCTTTAGTCACATACTTGGAAGTCGAATGTGGTTGTTGTGAGGTGCTGTGGCCTTTCATTTGCTGCATGCATTGGTTTCTATGGTTGCATGTTGGCTTGGTGGCTGATTCATGGCTATTTTTTCTTGTGCAGGTATCCTCTGGCCGGATCCATGCTGCAGGAGCTGGCTTCACATTCAGATCTGCACCCTCAAGCTGCTGATGTTGAATTTTTACAAGGCAGAAACTTGTTTTCTCCATTTCTCCCGAACGATAGACCGGATCGATTTGAAACTTTCTGAGCATGTTCTTCTCATCATTATGCACCTCCCATATCAAAATTGCGATCAATGGATGCACAGATTTCGAGAAAAATGGAAAATGTCTGAAGATTACGGAGATCAATTTCTCGGAAACCATGCATTGGAATCGACTGAAACTGCTTGGGTAGGCTACTATCACCCAAGTGCATCTCCCCATGAAACAAGTTTTGAAACGGATGCACGGATATGGAGAAAATGCAAAAATG
Organism: Pinus tabuliformis; assembly: GCA_031772625.1. Lineage (NCBI taxonomy): Eukaryota > Viridiplantae > Streptophyta > Pinopsida > Pinales > Pinaceae > Pinus > Pinus tabuliformis. The sequence goes on along the minus strand of CM062820.1, from coordinate 1,273,575,505 downwards.
GCTGAAGATGATAGAGGCTGATTTCTTGGAAATCGTGCACCGGAATTTGCTGAAATTGCTTGGGCATGTTTCCATCGTACCTATAAAACTCCCCCTGTAACATTTTTGCAAATGGATTCATGCTTTTCAAGCTAGGGAAAAAACAAATTCTGTTCTATGTATTTTTCTTCAAAGCATTCTGCAAGTTTTTGCATGGTAAAAAAAAATGAGCTTGGGCTGTGATGTAGGCATGGAGATGATGGAGGAGGAGTTTGAAGATTGTAGGAGGACTTCTGAACCCTTGAGGAAGCTATCATTTTCGCCAAAATACCTTTTTGAAATCCATTTCTAGCTTCCTATAGAAATCTGTAATTTCTACAGGAACTTCCTGTAGAACACAGTTTTGAGGAAAGAAGCACAATGAGATGGAAAAAATGATGGAGAAGGGTGAGGGATGGAAACATGGATGCTTGCAGGCCTCATGGACAGATTCTCGGCCTTTAGGTCCTCTTCAGAGATCAATTTTGGCTTGTTTGTAGGCTTCTTGTAGAAGACACAAAACTTCCTGTAGAAAACACAGAACTTCCTCTGTCTTTGTTTTGAGCGATCCTCCTGACCTGCAATGTCCTTGTTGCAACCTAAAATTATTCAATGGAAATTAGGTTTATTTTTCTTTTTCTTTTTTTTTGAAAACAACTAGGGCGCCTCCAAGGGAGGTTTTCACCTAGAGATCTTATTCTCTTTTCTCTTTTTTCCCAACCCATTGACCGCCTCATGGAGGTTTTCAATCAATGAGCCAATCTAAGGCACCTCCGAGGAGGTTTAAACCTTAGATTTTTATTTTCCTCTTATTTTCATTTTTTTATCTCTTTTTTCTTTTTTTCTACCCTACCCTACTTGAAAAACAAAATCATTTTCAAGTATAAGAATACTTCCAATGGAGCCATGTGCACGTCGAGATTAGAGACAAAATGATGTGGAGGCTTGAAATGCATGCTTTGACAGCTATCCGGATTTCAGAGACCAAATGATTTGACTTTGAAGGGATCAAACATAGCTGAGGAAGAGAGTACTGCTGCAACTTAGTGACTGTCTGGAACCATGTCTCAATATAGCTTTGATATCCTTGGTCCTTTTGCTGATCTGCATCATTCTCCATATCTTCTTCTATCATGACCTTCACATCTTTCTCTTTTTGCTGATTTTTCTCTTGACTACATGGAGGGTTTGATGGTAACCATGAGGGAGCTTTCTTGATCTCTGCTTTTGATGTCTTCGCTTCATCAAGTGCAGCCCATGGTGCTTTGATGTCCTCTTTTGAATCTTCTTTTGCCTTTGGTTCTTCAATGTTGTCAATATAATCTCTGTTTTGCAACACTCTTCCTGAGCTATGGTGAAGATCATTGAGCTCAAGAGGAGTCATTTGGACATGTTGTGCCTTAGCTTTGCAATTGGGTTGAGCTATTCCAATGTGTGGGTTTGGAGATGGTGGTACGGGTAGTTGAGTGGGGGTGTATTTTTGAGATGGATGTGGATGGGGCTGTGGTTGGGCAGGTGGTGGAGAAAAAGGAGCGCGAGGAGAGTTGTACTAGGGCCTCCACCCGTGATGAGGTGCATTCCACTAAGGCTGTTGCTGAGCATAAGAGTGAAATGAATGAGTAGTTGGTTGGGCATAATATTGAGGAGGATATGACCAAGGAGGAGGTGTAGACCATGAAGGATGAGCAAGGGGACCCCAAGAAGGCATGGAAGTGGTTTGATAGGGGTTATAATAGGTCTGGGATGTCTCTTGCATTCCCTCTTGGTAAGTTCTAGGTCCATGTGACCTCCTTTGGTTCATGAAATAGAGTGGTTTAGTGACTCCTTTGGCTCTCTGATATGCAGCTTTAAGTCCAAGCAAGGAAGGGCACTGATTCGTAGGATGGTATTCTTCACAGATGAAACATACTTTTAGGGAGGGCATTGGGCATTCGTTCCTTGGATGCTTTCTAGTCCACCTAGGACTATAGATGTCCAAAACCCTCTTGGCTTCCTCGTGCTTCCTTTGGATCTGCAAGGTATCCAGTTGCATGGCAAGAAACTGCCTCATATCACTCTTGAAATCTTCCATCTGATTTGCAAATTCGTTTTTGGATAAGGTACTGCTCCCAACATTTCTGCTTGTAGCCATTTTCTCTAGAGGAATGTTTTCTTCTTCTTCTTCCCTTGAGGTTCTTCAAATATGTCTTCATGTCCACCTAAGGGTTGTTTAATCACAGCCATCGAAGAAGAGAGAAGGTTGGCTATGTGAAATAGTGGGGGTGTTGTGCAAACATTTTTCTGACTTATCTCTACTCCTATAAGGCATGAAATGAAATCTTTTTGGTTGATTTTTGTTTTTTTTTCTACTTCTACCTGCAAAACTGAAATAGATTGAACTGCAACTAACTATCTTGCTGAAATGAAAATGTGGAATTGAAACAAAAGCGGGAAAGGACTAATATATTTTGCTCAAATGAAATTGCAGGAATGAAATGCTAGTCTACGCTTGCAGAATTGAAATTGCGGAATTGAAATGCTAATCTACACTTGCAGATTTGAAATTGAGGAATTGAAATGCTAATCTATGAAAGAGGGAAATGCTAATCTACTTTTGCAGAAACGAAATTGCATAATGGAAATGAAATAAACTACTTAGCAGAAGGTTGTAGTGGAAAATAGAAGAAAAGCAGCAATCACTAATACTCTGACGCTTCCCTGGAAACGACGCCAAAAAGAGTGGTGGGCCCTAGTATTGTAGCAATAATGCTGCAACTCCTCAGACTCCCTTCTTTAATTTTATCAAATTGGTAGTTCGTAACAAACTTGGAAGCGACGGTGCTGTATGCACAAGTACTAGCTCTTGTCGCAGCTGTCACTTGGTCAGTTGGCACAAGTCTGCTAGGAGCTTAAGCCAACTTCTATGAGCTCTGAGAAGAAGCTTTTTAATTGATGGATGAAAGCTAACTCAAAGAAGGCTGATCTACTTGCAAAAAGAAACTGGAAAGCTGAAAGGAAATGTAAACCCTAGCAAACCCTAATTTTACCAGCTATCCCTACCATGCAAGAAAGAGGATGCAAGCTACTGAAAGAAATTCCATTGACTTCTAGAAAGGTAAATAAATGTATCTACGCTACTTATATAGTAACATCTAAAAAAAGACATCTTTTTGTATTTTTGAATAAGTTGCCAGAATTATCATGCATGCGATTTGACTGTTTTGATTGTGCAGAGGTGGATTGGCGAGAGGAAATTCTTGGAGGAGGTCGGGAAGTTTCAGAGAGGGCCTAAGAGGTCCCTAACACCCTTCCAGAAAGTTTCACAGAGTTTGGCTATCAAGAAACCTCATTCATGAGCTTCTACAGGAAGTTTGCAGGGGTTCTACATGATGTCTGTGATTTTCTACAGGATGTCTGTAATTTTTCTACAGGATGTTCAGAAATGGGATTTTGGAGGATGGATGGAGGAAGAAATATGAAGGAGTGGGTATGGAGGTAGGATAAGGGTTGGAGGTGGTCCAGGACTTGGTGGATGGAGTTGAGGGAAGATGTAGATGGCTGGATTTGTTCAAGGAGGACTGAAGCAATGATGCACAAAACTAGGGTTATGTGAGCAAATGGCAAACGTAAGGCAAGAAGCTGAGTTGAGGGATGGAGCAGATGGTTTTGATGGAGTATGGGCAGGTAGAGAAGTGGTACAGGTGCTCTGCAAGTTGTTTTTCCAATGGAACCAATGAAAACTTGTAAAATCAAAGACCTAGTTACGTTGACCTAATTTGATCTAGCTGACAGTAAAGAGAATGAACAGGAGTTTGAACCTCAATGAAACCATGTATACTAACTTATGCAACTAAGCAAGCAAAACTCTGAACATGTAACCAACTTCTACAAATGAAAATCAAACACTAGTGATTGCATGGCAAAGCAAAGTCAGTGTTTTTGTGGGCAGCAAGGTCACCTTGATCCCAGCTCCTGATCCCACTAAGGGAGAGGTGAAATCAGAGGTGTTTGATGGCCATTTTTGGAATCTTTTCCCTATTAACAACCTATCAACTCAATCTGAACATCAAAATCCTTTTTAATCATCAAAAGTAACCTAAACAACAAAACAAGATTTAAATCTAAATAATAGATTTTATTTTGAGAATGCAACAAAAACACATAAAGGTAAACAAAGGAGGTACTGGGCACTTGAGATGGGCCCAACTCCAAGAGCTACAGCCTCCTAAGAAAGATTTAGAGCTGGTGCAAAGCTGGATTCATCTTTATTGATCAAAAGAATAGTTACATTCCAAAAACTATCCACAAGGAAAACTTGAAAATGTGCTGAAATGCAGAGCTAACTTATTGCCTAAAAAATGACTAAAATCGAACTATAAACTAGCTAACTTCTGCCTACAAAGTGACTAACTGAAATGAGGCCCTAAGCTCTCTTATTTATACAAATTGAGGACCCCAACAGCCCTCCTAAACTTTAGGAACTCGACTGCCAAAACTTGTAGTTAACAACACTTTTACTAGCACTTGTTCGACTGCCCTTGTGATAATTGATTTGGTGGCCCTTGAACTCCGAGCTGATGGTGGAGAATTCGAGGTAAGGGCCCATAAATGAAGGGGACACCTTCCTACAAATCCTCTCTCTTGTTCTTCCACGAATTTGGCTGCCAAGTGCTCATTAAAACCTTTGATTTTGTCTCAAAATTGACTAAAAATCTGCACAAAGCACCCATTAGACTTGTTGGCATAATGACTAACCCAATTCACTCTATTAGCATAAATATAATAAAAAACATACAATAAACTAATGAGAATGGTGGATTAAGTCGAATTCGGAAGTTGAACAAATCTAGCCAGAAGACTTATTCTGGATTTGTTGAACAAAGACTTATTCTCATTTGACTCTACTGAGGTGAAGTGTCTAGGATTGATTAAAGACCTATGTGTTACTTTAGTCCAATATCCTACCAAAAGCATCCTTATGGACATTGTAGTTGCTGACATCCCACTAAAGTATGGCATGCTGTTATCCAGATCATGGGGAGCCAAACTTCAGGGATCTCTACAACTAGATATGTCATTTGCAACAATCTCTGTTTTTGGACAACCTAAGAAACTATACCGAGAAACCTTATTGAAATATATGGTAAGTAGCCAGGATCAGCCTCAAAGCTTTCCCATCTACTCCATACACTCAGATATCGATTCTTTTATGTTGTATAATGTTGATCAAACACAAGAAACACTTTTAGACAGTACTAATATAGAACCAAAAGAAATTTCAATTTCTACAAAAAATGAAGCTAACTAGACTACAAAGCTATTCAATGAATAAGAAGGTCTAATTGCTGTGAATGATGAAAAGTTTGTTCCACTAGATAGTGAAAATTATGATCATGAGATATTATGGCATTTAGAATTTTATGAATCAGTCAAGAGGTTAGGAGCAGGAGCAGGAGTGTGGATATATAATTTGGAAAATAATTACTCAGAAGGCCATGCATATAGATTGAATTTTAAATGTACAAATAATATAGCTGAATATGAAGCATTAATTTTAGGTCTTAAGTTAGTTAGGAATCTAGGAGCTAAAAGAGTTTCTGTCATGGGAGACTCTGAACTAATTATAAAATAGATTGATGCTGTATATATGACTAAGGACCCTAGATTAAGTTGTTATAGAGAAATTATTGTAGAAATACTTAACACTTTCCTAGAAACAAAGCTTGCAGTAATCCCTAGAAAACATAACACGCAAGCCCATAGTTTAGAAATGTTTTCCAGCACTTGTAAATTACCCTTCCAACCTAACTATCAGTAAACTGCCGAAGTTAGGCATAGACCTACAATTCCAGATAATTTGAAGAATTGGCAAATATTTTCTAACGATAAACAGATAAATAACTTTTTACTTTCAAAAGAAGAGTTTGTAAATAAAAATATATATAATGATACATCCATAGATTCTGACACTAAGGATAAGACAGAAATAAATGAGATAGAAGATGATGAAATAGATAGACTTAACCCAACTAAATTTACCAAATCAGATGTAGATAACTTAGAGCTAATGGATATTGATGAAATAATCAATGAAGAAATCGAAGTAATTAATCTCAAGGATAACTTGTTACCAAAGGGATTAACCCCTTTGGAAGGTTTATTTGATTCAAATGATGTTCCTAGGAAACCTAAAATGGAACCATTAAGGTTTGATATAGAGGAATGTAATATAGGCACCGATGAAATTCCTAAACTGATGAAACTTTCAAAATCATTACCTCCAACTAAAAAAGTGAGATACATTGAGTTGTTGAAAGAATTTTGGGATGTTTTTACTTGGAGTTATGAGGACCTTAAATCCTATGACACCAACGTCATCCAACATGCAATTCCTATTAAATAAAATCAAAAGCCTTTCAAACAAAAACTAAGAAGGATCAATTCTATCTTATTACCTGCAATTGAAAAAGAAATTTAGAGGATGTATGATGCCAAAATAATTTCACCAATTAGATTTTCTGGTTGGGTCTCAAACTTGGTGCCAACTAGAAAGAAAACTGGTGAGATCAGAATCTGTGTGGATCTCAAAAACCTCAATAAAGTGTCACTAAAAGACAATTACCCTCTCCCCAAAATGGATCACATTTTACAGAGAGTAGTTGGGTCATCTAGAATCTCATTGTTGGATGGGTTTTCTGGTTATAATCAAATCTTAGTTCATCTAGATGACCAACCCAAAACTGCCTTTACTACTTCTTAGGGCACTTTTATGTATGTGAAAATACCTTTTGGGCTAATGAATGCAGGAGCCACTTTCCAGAGGGCTATGGATATAGCCTTTGTAAAAGAAATTCACGATTTCCTTGTGATATATCTAGATGATATTACTGTATTTTCAAAGTCTGACTATCAACATTTGGATCATCTAAGGCAAGTTTTTATTAAATGCAGGAAGTTTGGAATTTCCTTGAACCCCAAAAAGTCCTTGTTTGGGTTAGAGGAAGGGAAGTTGTTAGGTCACATAATTTCAAAAGATGGTATAAAAATAGACCCTGCAAGAATAGAAGCCATCTTACAAATAAGACACCCTAGGAACATTAGAGAATTACAAGCTTTCTTAGGAAAAATTAATTTTCTTGGAAGATTTATATCTAATATAGCAAAGTTAATTAGATCACTAAACAAAATGTTGAAAAAGGAATCCACCATAAAATGGACTAGAGGCTAAGAAATCCTTTGAAGACATCAAACTTTCCTTAACTCAAACACCTGTATTAATCAATCCTAAATTTGACAGAGATTTCATCTTGGTTTCCTTTGCTTCTGAGCACACAATAACGGTTGTCCTATTACAGAAAAATGACCAGGGCTATGAACAACCCATTGCTTTCTTTAGCAAAGCCCTGAGAGATGCCCCCTTGAAATATAACATAATGGAAAAATAGGCCTTGGCTTTGGTCAAAGCTATTAAGGATTTTAGGGTATACATCTTATATTCTCACATAGTAGCCTACGTTCCCAATTCAGTAGTTAAAGACATCCTAACTTAGGATGGTCCTGATGGAAAGAGGGGAAAGTGGATTGCTACTATTTTAGAGTATGATATAGAAATCAAACCTACAAAGTTAATCAAGGGCCAAGGTTTAGCCAAGCTCATGGCTGAATCGAACTGTCAGGCCTTGGATATAAACTTTATTGCAGCAATAGATAATGAAGAGGAGATGGTGACTCCACTAATCATCCAGGCCTTTCTTGAATCACCTTGGTATGCTGATATTATTTATGTTTTACTAAATTTACAAGCTCCTCCTGAATTATCTAGGACTAAAAGCAGGTTTTTGAAGATGAAATCCTTAAGATTTTGTATATTAGACAATGTTTTGTTTTGGACACATCATGAAGGTAGTCTTCTCAATTTCTTATTAAAATAAGAATCTGACAAAGTTTTACAAGATTTTCATGCAGGTGACTATGGAGGACACCTTTACTAGAATACTATTGCAGATAAAATCCTTAGAGTTGGTTTTTACTGGCATACCTTGTTTGCTGATGTCAAAAAATATGTGACCTCCTATCACAAATGTCAAATTTTTGAAGGAAGGAAAAACCTCAAACCAATCTCTACTGAAATACCTTTCCAACAATGGGGTCTAGACTTCATTGGTGAAATTCACCCACCCTCCTCTGCCCAACACAAATGGATCCTCACAACCACAAACTACTTCACAAAATGGATAGAGGCCATACCTTCAAGGCAAGCCACAAATACTGTTATCATAACCTTCCTTGAAACCAATATTCTATCAAGATTTGGATGTCCAACTAAGCTCATTATTGATAATGCAACAACCTTTAAATCCAAAAGAATGATATATTTCTGCAATAAATACCATATCACCCTTGGCCATTCCACAACATATTACCCTCAAGGTAATGGACTGGCAGAATCCTCAAACAAAATCCTAGTAAATATCATCAAGAAGTTACTAAAGGGCAATAAAAAAACTTGGAATAAAAAGCTAGTCAATGCCTTATGGGTAGACAGATTGATTACTAAGAAATCAATTGGTACTTCTCCCCATCAACTATTTTATGGAATGGTATTGGGTTGTGTTATATTCTTTCCACGACTATCCCACATAGTTAACTGGGGGGTTAGCCCCCCCTTCGTTGCACCGATTGCATAGCGAGGGGAGTCACAAGGGGTTTGAGGGGTGCAGGTAACCCCATTCTATGGGGGGAAATTTTGTTTTTGGACCCTATATTAGGTTGAGCGAACCTACCTATAGTTTTGTGCATGATTTTTCACACATGGTTTTGGACGCAATGGTTTTCGGTCCTTGGTATTGGATGCTTCGACATATATAAATATGTATTGTAACATTGAAAGGAATATAATGAAAAATCAAGTTGGTAGTCCCAGTTTTGGGGTCCAGGGGAAAATCTTTGTGTATATGTGTTTTATGTGTTATGCTCTCACATTCTTTATTTTTTATGTTTTATAATTCGTATGCCGGTAATTTTTGTACAGGGTTAAAACCTACAAATGGAAGTTGTCTTTCCATCCTCTTTGGGAGTACCAGTAATGAAGATACTTCAAGAAATACAGGTTGAACCAAATAGTATCCAAAGAAGAATCAACCAAACTATTCATCCACAACAAACAAGAGAAGAGATCTATGTCAGGTCTTAAGTTGTGCAAGAAAATATTAAGAAGATTTTTGATAAGAGAGCCAAGGCTGAAGATTTCTACATTGGTGACAAAGTTCTCAAGTGGGACTCAAGGAGGGAAGATAAAGGAAAACATGGGAAATTTGATTTCTTATGGAAAGGTCCCTATTTCATTTATGCTTATAGAGGAAATAATGCTTTCTTCTTGAGTGAAATTGATGGTACAGATGCAGAAGGTGGGCTACTGAATGGTCGAATGCTAAAACATTACTTGGAACCTAATTACTAATTTTCATTCGTACATATTCTATTTTCAAAAGTCTACTTTGGATTGGATAGCGATCGTTGAAATTGAAGCCTGAAGAGAAGGCCCTAAGTTTTAAAAGATTCACTATCATAAGTATCAATAATGCAGATTCATAGAAGGACACTTTGCAAGGGAACATCAACAAAAATTCAAAGGCTATTGATCTCTAAAATTCTTGACATTTCACAAGGAAATTCCATCCCCAAGTGGAGCCACTGTTAATTTCCTATACCTATAGGAGTCATAATTTTGAGTGACTAAGGTTAAGCCTTGTAATATTGTACATACCTTTGCTTTCTACAAATGTTTTCCATATTATAAAAATTAAAAAATGTAAAGAGGGTATGTCCTAAAACAAAAATCAAAGGACAAAAGAATAAAGAAGGTCAAAAAAATGAAAATATATGAACCCCAAAAACAAAGAGACCATGAAAGTGGGCAAGTCTTAATGCCACTACTATTTACTTTTATGCGTAATAATGATTGTGTGCAACTTGTTATTCATGCCACAATCCATGGTAATCAAACTAGTTAATCTTGGTTATTTCATGCTTTGAATTTTATGTTTATAGTTAGAGAATAAAATTTGACCAAATAGTTTAATCTTGGTAGATCATTAGATAGGCAGAGAAAATAAAAGGAGCTCATAAGCTTAATCTGAGTCCTTCGATGATATAAGGTTAGAGATAGATCGATTACTTTTCAAAATAAAAATAGATGAATAAGGGTTTGCTAGCCTAAATGCACCCAAAGAAATGAAGAAAACATGTTAGAGGTAAGAAATGGGCAAGTAGAAGAAAGGTTGCTGAACTACAAAGTTAATTGGATTGAAGCACATGCATCATTTTTATACACATCCTTCAACATGTATTATCAATTATGGAAGCAAAGACAAAGGTTTACAAGTTCATGTGATTAACTCCCCCTCATTCTTTTTTCCCATTTACTTACTAATTTCCTATCCACAAGTATGTTCTAGTACTTTTAAATCCTACAAGTCAAAGAGGCTTAGAGCATTTCTTTGAATTTTGGTGGGACTAGACCTTTGACTTAATAACTTATGGACACAATTGCTAGAATCCCCTTCATAAAATCATTCCCCCTTCATACAAACCATTTCCCCTCATCACCCTAAGAAAACCCCTTTTCCTAAGGTTAAACACCATTTGCCTAGGAAAAGTGAAAACCCCCCATGTAAATCCCTTTTCACTCAAAAACCCACAAAAAACCTTTTATCCTAAGTATAAATAAAAGTGTGTGAAATGCATACATTTTACCTTTTTACTTAGGAAAAACCCACTCCGCCCATCACATTTCATATTAATTATTAATTTTATTATATAATTCCTGATATAACCCTTTTCCCATATATTAACTAAATCCCTATGTAAATACCCCCAAACCTTAGTTTTAATAGAAACTAATACATTTACCCCTTATCTTGACAAAACAAATAAATCCCCCATTAACCCCAAATAAACACAAATCACTTCTAATTAAAACTTCGAGCCCCCCCAAAGCCTCCATACATTTCCTCCGTGTTGTTTCACGACCCGACCACCATCCGATTAACTGCGCCCTAATCCAACGATGCGTAGCCATATTGGCCTCACCCAACGCCCGACCTTTACCCAAAGAGTTAAACCCCCTTATTAAGCCCCGCCCGATCATTGTTAACCCATGATTAAACCTTAAATAATCTCATACTACCAAATTTTAAAGCCTGGGCCCCCCCTTAAGCCCAATCTTTTATCTCCTACTCGCTTCCCTTGCCTGATTGCAATCCAATCAACATTCAGCTCATCCAACGGTCTGCGACCATATCGACCGCGCTTGATGGCTGAAAGTTACCTGCCCAATAAGGTGGTTTTCCCTGACACCACAATGGCTACATGTCACACGCCGGAGTGTATTGGGTGACCCCTCCTAAAAACTGCCTTCGCCTCATAAGTAGTGCGATGACCCTTAATAACACCTCCTTGCCAACCTTATAAACTACCTATTATCCGTAAATATGAAATTTCATGCCATATTCAAAAAAGTTGCCCGTTGAACCTTAAAACCCCGAAAACCTTCGTTTTCATGCCTTTTTCCTGTTTCACAATATAAACCCGTTAAACCCTTCAGCGCCACCTTGAACCTCTGCGACATGAACCACCTCCATTGATGTCCAAAACACTACCACGACCCCTTCCCCAGGAATCCTTGTGCAAATAAAGACATCAGTTGCCTTTCTAGCCAATCGAGGTTTTCTTAATAATTGTTGAATTTTACAGGTAATTAGCCAAAGACCAGAGCTTCGATAAACAGTTCTGATACTAGTCACAGAACCTGTTTACTCCAAGACTCGACAAGAAACCTGTGAAAAGCCTATATTCCGAGAAGAAAACACTTATACCGAGCATTGATAGTCAAAACAGAGGAACCAGATAGAAGATATAGTTAGAAGACAAACAAATGAAACATATAGAGACTTGATCAATATCCACTTCTTGATGCTGATACACATAAAAACGAAAGAATTTACTGTTGAAACACATAGTAAAAGGTTAAATTGTACAGTAAGAGGGAAAAACACAGTGAAGGATAAAGACAGGTCATCAGAGTGAAAGAGTATCAGAGTCAGAGAGTATCAGATGAAAGGCTGAAGTAAATAAAGCCTCCAATGTAATGATCTAAACAAAAAAGAGCATAAAGTGCTAAAAATCAAACAAAAAAAGCTAGTAGTACCACAATAAATGGGACAACATGAAAGAAGTTCACTAGCTGTCTCTATCTTCCTACGAGAAGATAATCATATTTCCTAGATTAAATCTCAAGTTAGTTTGAGATATTTGTAATAAAACCTTAGTATAAATACTTCACAATTCGAAGTATGTAGGGTGGATTCTTAGACATTTCTATAGACTTCTTGATCAGAAGACTATAAAGCCATTGGAGCATTGACTAAGCCAACAAGATGGATTGATGAATAAAGACCAGATATTTCAAAGGATTCATGTGTAGAGAGAAGTGCAGACAAGCATTTTCTCACATTGTTGTTATCTTTCTTAAAGTTTTTTCCATAATGTTTATCTGAATCTGAATGCCATAACTGGAGAATTATCTCAGAATTTGTTTAATTATATTATGTTATAACAGTTAGGTAAATACATGTTTTCTACTGATAATGTAAGTTAAGGAATTCTTAGCTGCTTCTTAGTTTAGGTTGCTTCTTTATAATCTATAGCAAAGGATTCTTAATTGCCCTTTGTTTCCGATTTTTGTTCCTCGTTTCAATCCCGATCAGAGAATTCTTAATTTCTCTCTCACCCTGGTTAAAACATTTTTCACCCCTTTGGCCCTAAGACCTGCACTCTACTCTTTTATCTTGCCCTTTGAACATTCCCTTTAGTGAGTTGATCCATTTCTACTGCCATTCTTTTGACTCCATATGCCGAATGGACTAGAGACATCATTCTATCCATTTGTTTAAAGGATCCCACCACCTAATCTTTAATATAAATAAAAAACCCCCTGAACATTAAGAACTAGCCTAAAATCCCATCAAACAAAGCTAAATCATATAGAGATAGCCCTCTCTGAGCTTAGGTTGGCTAAAGCATATGCCCAAAATTTGGTTTGTGGTTACCTCGGTCATTTTCTTTCTTCTAATAACTTCTAGAGAAAATTCTGAGTGATAACAAGTTCTAACAGAATTTATAAACTTTTCCATGCCCACAGTGCACAAAAAACAAGTAGAATCCCCAAATATATGGATCCTATGATCTAATCACTTCCAGACTTGTAAAACTCTTAGCCACTTCATAAAAGCAGAGTCTAACTGTTTTATGTTTTTACCCTTTTATAGGCATATTTTCTGGTCATTTACAGTATGCTAGTTGTAGGATAGAACTAAAAGTTAGATGTCATATCAACCAATAAGGATAATAAGGATATAAAGTTCATAACACTCCAAATCATTCCCTTTTTTATTATAATCCAAATAGATCAGACGTATGGCTGTGGGAGCAGATGTGGAGACAAATCAGATGTAGAAGCAACAATGTTTATATTTAAGGAGTCAAGCAACATTAAAATTACGGTTTTTCACAATGTATATGCTAAAAAACATGGATGATGCAATCATACTGAAACAAGATATGATTACAAAATCCAAAAATTAGACAACATTTAATAATATCAATGGGGCTTAACTGTTTGAAACAAAGTTTCAGGTTATAGAATTCCACAGAAGGTAGATTTAATGAACTTTTTTCATTATTTTTTCTTTATATTCTGGAGTGTCCAAAAATGTGAGATTTATATTGGATTCAATCTGAATCCATCTCCCCAAGAAGAATGAGTCCCAAGGATCATTAGACATCTCTGCATCTTCATGAATTTGACATTCATGTACAACTTTGCAACATGGATTCACATGGATGCTTATTAGATGCTACCATCATTAAGTCATTATCATATGCATTCTTGTAAGGAGGAGAGCTTCACAATTTTATCTCTTCCCACTGTAATTAAAAATATCATATGTAGAATTTGATTGGGATTGTAAATAGAATATAGAGGGTGTGCACAACGCTAGGAGACTACAATGATAGGATATTTTTTATCAGTGCCTTTCCCACACTCTACATTTCAATTTCTTGCAAAAATCAAATCCTGATCTAGTCTCAAATTTGGATGTCTATCCATATTGATTCATTGACATCATGTTGTTTTTCCTCTTTTAGCCCTTCAACAAGGGAAATGTAATATGCCTCATTGTTGTCGTCATTCTAGACACTTCTCTCTTTCCATGCATAAACACCACTTTTGCACCATTTTTACTCTTCAAAAACCTGAAAAATAAGATAACAATAAATTCATGTTAAACAAGTAGAGAATTATCTATTTCTTAATACTCAACATGTTTTTCAATCATATATAATTCAAAAAACAAGATAATTTTTTTCACAAGTTCAATGTAAGAATAACTGAAAAATTTTATTGGAGTATCAGAACCAAATTGAATGCTTTCAATATTGTTAGAAATAAGTATCCCTATGACTGTTACAATGTCATATTTCCTACTAGTAGTTATAAGGGGGAGCTAGAAATTCAATTTCAGAGCTTGCAAGAATAATTTTCAAAACAGTAAGTTTTCTTAAGTGCACCAGTCTTAAAAAGTTCTTGTGTGCTTAGAAAGATAAATTAGTGCAATAGTATAATGACGTTATGGGGTATATAGTGCAATTTAAGATAGCCTCACAACACCTTTTGATTATTTGAGTAGTTTCTTTGATTTACAATTCTTTCTTTGCAACATTCTAACTAAAATTGAAATTAATGTTCATTCGGGTATTGTAACAAAATTAAACAGGAGATAGAATCTCAATAATGGAAAAAATAAATAGCACAAAAGAATGTAGGCTATTTGGGATGCAAGCCTTTCCTTTAAGATGCAGCTTATTGCCTCATTCACTTTGAACATGGCATTCCTAAAAGGAAAGATTCCTAAAACAACATGAACAAATGCAATCCAATAAATGTTGGCCATGTTTTTTTAGGGTGACCATTTGCTAAGCAGGACTAGACTTTAATGAAAGGCCTTTCTACAATGTATGTTTACATCAAAACTCTACTAGTAGTCTGTCCACAAAGATTCTTGGTGCTGCCATAATATATGTGAAATTTATAGCAGGCAATCATTATGGTCACATTCCACTACCTGTGGCAAAAGAGATGTGCTAGACAAAGAAAAGGAAATGTAATTTCATCTTTTATAGCTATTCAATATTGAACTCATCTCATTTCCTTAAGAAAGTCAAAG
The DNA here is from genome assembly GCA_031772625.1 of Pinus tabuliformis. Taxonomy (NCBI): domain Eukaryota; kingdom Viridiplantae; phylum Streptophyta; class Pinopsida; order Pinales; family Pinaceae; genus Pinus; species Pinus tabuliformis. Next base: position 1,273,560,221 of record CM062820.1, on the reverse strand, counting down.
GTGATGCTAGATGTAGGATTTAGATCACATGCATTTTCCCTAATTACATGGGTAAGTAAGTGGAAGGCTATTTTAAATAATGTTGACATAGCATGTACTCTTTGAAAGAATTACAATTTCGTCCCTCTAAGTAGAGTGCCAACTTTTCCGAGAGAAATGGGAGAGTCCTAAAAAAGTACATAAATTGGTTGCACCATAATGTGTCCTAGCAATAGGTTACGTGAGTACCTTTGCTTGCGTGGTGGTAGTGATTTAAAAACTAGAGAATGGAAAAGTGAGTAGTTGTCTGCTCCTACCAAAGTCTAGAAAATGATTTTTTCTAGCCTTTTTACTATTGCTCCAAATAAGCATTTATAGAAGAAACCCCTTGCTTGTTCAAGTGAGTAAAGGCCCAAAATTGTGCATGCTTTGCAGACAACTGCTCTTTTTTGCTGTTTATCCCTCTCCTCTAGTTGCCTTTGAGATTTTCTGGGTTGACGCAATCTCTCATCATAGTTTCCAATTGGTGTTGCTGAAAGTAAACAAATAAAAGGGTAGGTTGCTTGCCCTTATGTTACAGTCTAGCGTAGAATTTTCTTTAATGACAAAATCTACCCAAAATAAGGATAAAACAGGAAGCTTTTAAAGACAATAGAAGGCTATTTCCAACTCTATACATATTCTTTTCCATCACCTTTTCTTACTGTTTCTATAAAGTACAAAATCATCAACTCAAGCTTTCACTGTCTTCATTTAGTAACAATATAATTTCATTCTAATTAAATTCATATCCATTCCTCTAGTGTGCTGCCATATATACATGAAATATGTGCAAATATTTAAAAAATTCCTTTTTTTCGTTGATCCACAACAATATCATTTTGCATTCAAATCTAATTGAGACAGATCTTAAAATATATTGAACAGTGGTGTCCTTGACTTCTGTTTTAGAGGTGAGAAAAGGCTGAAAATGTTAGAGATGATGGCACATTCCTTACTGGCTATGTTCCTGTAGATGGTTGGCAAATGAATTGTTTAGGTGTTGATATTAACATTCAATATTATTTAATGTTTTTATTTCCAATAGGTATTTTAGACTTGAAAATCCAATTTATTTACAATGTGTTTTGAAACCTATTCCCACAAACATGACGTCAAAATTTAATTAAGCTTTGTACCTTAGGGACTCCTCACCATGACCATTCTGGGCATACCCAAAAATCATGGCAGTCCATGACACCACATTCCTTTCCGACATATTATCAAACACTTTGTTTGCTTCCTCCATACTTCCACACTTGGCATACATGTTAAGAAGCGAACTCCCCACAAATATACAAGACTCAAATCCAGTTCTAAAAATTTGGGCATGTACCTGCTTACCTTCTCTATCTTCAATACCAACACAAACACCAAGAGCACTAGTGAAACTGATTCAGTTTGGCTTCATCCCTGCCTTGAGAATTCAGAAAAAATAACCAAGTGCCTTCTCCCCATCCCCAGTGTTTGCATATCCTGCAATGATTGAATTCCAAGAAACCAAGTCATGCTCAGGCATTTCGTCAAACATTTGGCAAGAAAACTCAATTGCACCCAGTTTAACATATCCTATAATCATGGTATTCCATGAAATAATATTCCACTCATACATTTTGTCAAACAATTGGCGCACATCATTGACACTTCTACATTTAGCATACATGTTGATGAGATTGTTTTCTACAAATACATTTGGATCTAACCCACATTTTATCACATGGGTATGGATCCACTTACCCTTTGCCAAGGCTTTTGTGTCAACACATCCTTGCAAGAGACTGTCATAGGTGACATACCCTACCTGAAGGTCCCCACAATACAAAAGCTTCATGGCCTCCTTCCTCAGCCTCACCCAAGTGCCCAGAATGGCCAAGAAGGTCAATCATGCAGGCATAGTGGTCTGTTTTGGGGATGATACAATGATCTCGAGTCATAGATTCAAAGTATCGATGCCCTTCTTCCACAAGACCTGCATGAGTGCAAGCAGAAATAACACCAATGCATGTGATATCATCAGGCTTTACCCTAGAATGTAGCATCTGATGAAAGAGTTGGAGAGCTTCTCTGTTTTAGGCCTAAAGTCCCTGGGAACCTGCTAATCTTATCAGGAGAATGAATGATACCATTGCTTTACCCCTTCAGTTTTGGGAATTAAGGAGTTTGAGGACCACATTCAATGGTGGAAGTTGTTTCCAGAGAGGGATGGCATGTGTCTCATGATGTCTCTAAGTGCAGTGTTCAAGAAAATGATGATGAGGACCATAATGAAACTATTCCAGTGACTTTTCTTTACCCTCTTTCTCCTACTGTGAGATGAGAGGCACTTAATTTGTCTACTGACATCCTGAAGGACCAATCATACAAATTCCCTCTTTTATAGAATTGGTGGATATGTACAATTGAGCCTTTTCTAATGGTTTCTATGATTCAATTTGGATTCAAAATGTGTGATCAGATTTAATATGTAGCCCCTGCTAAAAATAGCATTGTCTCAAATGTCACTAGAAAAGTAGCTCATCAAAATCATGAGCTCACAAGGATCTCAAATATACCATCATCATTGACATGGAAGTCTCCCAGAACACTACAGGGAATATCTTTAAAGTTTACCTTGAGGATGAATCCACAATTGTTGTTAGAGACTACTACCAGATATATATTTGACATTTGTCCATGGAGAGACAATTATCAATTTTGAAATTTTCAGATGTTCCATGGAAGCCTTCATGTAGCTGCTAATATTTGATGTAGCCTAAGCTACATCTATACCCACAGTTGACATTTCCATAAATGTCAATATTATGTCCCAGATCATCACACCCATGCTCAAGGTGAAAAACCTTATAATCAAGGTAAAAAAAATATCCCTTTCATATCAACACTATGCAGAAGCATTTCATCCTTTATCCAAAGTTTAAACCTTCTTTATCTTCTCTTTATAAAATTATTTTCATCATAATACTTTGGTTTATTTCTTTCTACCCATGCATATCAATCATACTATAATCTTCGGACTTTAGTTAAACTCCCAATTTCTGCTTATACACTCAACCCGTATTAAAGTAATACATCACATATCTTTCTTGAATTCTATTTAGTTCAAAACTTAGGATAAAATCCATAAAATCATAAAAACTTACCACTTCACACATCACATTTTGCTGTGCTTAAGGCCAGGGTTCACTCACTCCTTTAATATTGCGATGAGATTCAAATTTGCGATCCTCCACCATTTGATCAAGACACGCTTGATCTAACGGTCAATAGTGATATCACACAGGGATCTTCACGACACTTAACCACCCTCACGGAGCCGATATGAATTATCAGTCCTCGGCCTATAAAATATTGGGTCCGATACTTAGATTAACGTCCACTCATTTTTAACCCCGATATCAATCATATAACAGTAGCCATTAGAACCTATGGCTTGTGGGACTTCCCTTAACATTCAGTTTAATAATAGGGTCAACCCCCGTTGTTGACTTCGACACAAGCGTTGAACTTACGATTAATGGCTAAAAGTGATTGCGGGCCTTCAACCTCGATTAGGTGATCCGGATTTAAACAGGAACGCAACAAATTACAGAGATAACCATATACACAAAGATGCAGCGGAAATAATACTTCATTTCATTAATGGAAAATACTGAAATATGCTTACAACCAGAAATGGAAATAAACCAGCTAGGGCGATGGTAGCTTATCTCTGAGGAGAGATGTGGTGGCTACATGCCTCTGAACTATTCTGAACTCTGTTACAATGAGGCTCGAAGGCCTATTTATTGTTGAGAAACAATGGAAAACCCTTCACATCTCGAAACCTAACCCTAGAAGATGAAACGCCAAATTGTGGGCCTCGTTTGGGTAAATTGGTACATCAATTTCCTAGGGTCGTAACTTTGGCATACGATCTCCGTTTGACGCGTACGATAGCTCGTTAGAAAGATCTATCCGAGTACTACCACTTTGCGAGGCAACATCGGTCCATGGACCCATGTTGCCCCAGATTCCCAAAAAAACGTCGTTTAGGGCCTTAAAACGGCTCCGGAAGTTCAGGACCCGAAAAACTGCTAAAAATAGTAAACTGTGCTACAATTTAGGAAACTGAAAAATCTGAAAGAGACAGTTGTGGGGGTCCAAATGGGATAGGTGGGTGGCCACCAACATCCACCTGGATCATTAGGACCCCCGTATACTTCTATGTGTAACTTTGATCATTCCAATTAAGTGCTCCAGCTATTCAAACTAATATTTCACTATTCAACCCTTCATATCTTTTGTCTCCTCTTCACCTATCTCATCCGTTGATCAATGGATCCAATAACATCATAATCCCTCTCGGCTCGTTCGAATTATTTCATAAATCTAAAACTTAATATGAATGTTTTCAAACCTCAGACTCTTCTACAATTCTGCTGAGTAACTCTGGTTCTCCATGGTACCCTCAAAATAATCCTTGATCTTGTCTCATGATTCACATCTAGAAAACAAAAATTATCATGGAAAGTCTTCTCAAATCTTTGCTTTCCAATTCTCTTTACTAACAAAGAGAAGGCAACAATGGGAACTAAAAATCAAGGTCTGGTAAAAATTTCCCTGTGAAAGAGAGGAAGACTCATCAAAATATAGACAACAAGGCTTATGAATACTCCCCACCACAAATATTCAATTGTTGTCAGACCCTTTCTTACTACTGTGATCAAACCAAGACTATCAATCTGAATAGAACATGGCTCATTGTCTCCCCTGACATTGTTAAGAGCATTGAACTTGGAATTTTCTTTTCACATGAATAACTTCAAAGGGTTTAGCTTCCATGACTTCTGAACTAAAACTTCATCTTATGATTTCAAATATAAAGGGCTTGGGAAACAATCATGGTTGCAAGTTGGTTAGAAAATAGTCAAAATAATTGGCATGAGGTAGAAATGATGGGATCAATTAGGAAGAAGGGTGAAAAGGCACACATAAAAGAAGTTACAAATTCAATAAGTTTCCTTTATCCCCAATAAATCAAAGAATTAAAAGTATTTTTTCATCAAAATTTGTTTATTTACTAGCACTCACTAATATTCCTGGCTTGCTTTGAAACATAAACATAAACATATGCATAGACCTGAATGCATCATGGCTTGCTCTGAAATTCCTGGTTGCTCCTGTAATGACAGCTTTGTTTTGGTCTGAGTTCTGAGCGCAATTTTCTCCCTGCAAATGATTCTGGTGGTTGCTCCTATAATGAAAACTCTGGTTGGGTCTACGTTCTGAGCATAGTTTTCTCCCTGCAAATGATTATGGATTTTGAGTTTTTATGGCGGGGAAATTTGAATACCGGTGACCAAGTCAGGACAACTCGTAGCACCACGAGATGTGACCAAGGTGAGTCATCGGATTTGGATCTGATTTTTTCAGAGCATATTTCAAGCTGCAATAAATGTGGAAGGGTGGTGGGTGGTAGCGGAGTTAGCGAAGTGTGGAAGAGCGTAGAGGATTTTCATGATTGCCGGAGCTGGACATTTTTCCAGGCAGGAATGGAAAGCGGGCAATTCCTCCACCTTGTTAGACTACTCCACGCTCAAATTCGAATTCCCTTCAAGATAAGGAAGAAGATTTGGATAAAGGTCAAAGAGGATATGTGTCTCATCATTACCTATTTGAGTTGTAGCTCTATGATATTTTCTAGGTATCTAGGGAGAGAGTAATGGACCTCCATTAATGAGGTAGCTTCTTATGTTTTTTTTTTATAAATAGGAGAGCCTTCTCCTTTTAAAGGCATGTGTAATGTTTGAGAAATGCTCATGTTTTCAATATAGAATTTGGATTTGGCACCATGATCATGAGTGATGTTCACTTTAATTTGGTTATGCTTGCATTTGGAGTCTCTCAACTTTCCATCTCTCATGCTTTTGGATTGGCCACCTACAATGTGTGAGATTTATTGTTTTTTATAGATTAAGATTTATTGCTTTCATAAATTAAGATTTATTGCTTTCATAAATTAAGATTTATTGCTTTCATATATTTTCCTGTGTGGGAGGTTAAGAGTGATTGTTTTTATTTTCTTTCATCTCTTTTCCTGTGTAAGAGGTTAAGAGTGATTGTTTTTATTTGCTTTCATATCTAGAGGTTAAGAGCGATTTTTTTTATTTGTGTTCCTATTTAGAGGTTAAGAGCGATTGTTTTGACTTGCTTTCATATCTTTTCATGCGTGAGAGGTTAAGAATGATTGTTTTTGCTTTCATTTCATGTCATGTGGTTTTGATTATTCATTTCATAGGATCCTGATTTGATAATGCACACATGATCCCTTAGAGTAGATTTCATTTCATGCAATTCCAATTCCTGCAATTGTGAAAGATTAAGATTTCAATTCCGCACACCATACTATAATTGTACTATAATTTCTTTTGAATTGATTGTCAAATTAGAATAGGTGAATTTGGTTTGTCGTTATTTGGTTTCATAGTTAGATTTATCTAAATTGAAAGTTAATTTCTATCATATACAGTTAACACATGCTTCGCAAGTTTTACGAAACCCCTGAGTTGACAATTAGATGATAGGTAATTAATTTTCCTCAAAATTTTGGCGTTGTTGCCGAGGAAGTGTGCATAGGAACTAGCTTTCAGTCTAGAGTTCATAATTTTTTGTTTTTGTTTTGTTTTGTTTTGTTTTTTTTTTTTTTTTTTCCAGTTTTTTTCTAGATGCATGATTAAAGCATGTAGATGCATAAATCAAGCTGCGTATCACTTTTATAAAAAAATATAAAAAATTTCAATACTAACCATTTATGGATGAAATATCTAAAATGTAGATTAAACATTCTTTGGAGCACAAGGACTACATTGAGGAATGGTATCGAAACGCGATTGCACCATGACATTCATCTGTTCTTCAAGAGATCTTTACGAAAAATCTAAAGGTTAAAACGATTTCTCATGTCTTCATACACAATCAGGTACATTTTTCAAATTTGTATATGAACGTTCTAGAAAGTCTAATCTGTAAATGGCTCCATTAGAAACATTCATATACTTAAAAAAAAAAAAAAAAAATCTTTCAAGTAGATAAATTAGGAAAAATAAAATCAAGCTTGATTGCATTTTTTTAAGTTCTTAGACTTTAAAATCTTTAGATTTTTATTTATTTTCTTGCATTTTTTTCACTAACCTCACAAAAATATTTTCAATAAAAAAAAAAATCAATTTTTTTTTGGTTTTCAATAATAAAAAAATTCATGTTAGATTTTCAATACAAAAAATAATATAAAAAAAAGGTTCATGTTTTTGAATAAGGGAAATGTAAATTTTTAAATTAAATTATCAATTCTTTTTTTTGTAAGAGAATTGAGAAATTGACAATTTAGGCTCTTATGTGACCTGCAAATTAAAAAATCCGTTATAGTAAAAAATATAAAAATATAGAAATCCTGCTTGGAATCCAAATTCAAAAATCCATCAGAATAAAAAATATAAAAATATAAAAATCTTGCTTGAATAGGCTGCATATTTGGCGCACAGCTGCATAAACAACTAGTTTCTGCAGCCAATCCTGATTTGATCCATATCACCCATGTGAGAGCCATCACGATGTGATAAGTTTCTTTAGCCAATCCTGATTTGATCCATATCACCCACGTGAGAGCCATCACAATCTGATAATATTGGTAATCTATTACTACTATGTATTGAGAGAAAAGGCCACTTCAATGCTAGGTCCATCCACAAGGTTTTCTTATTCTACGCTTTTACTTAGCTATAGGACCGCTTGGTAGGAAAACCTTTCCTTTTCTTTATCTTACTTGGCTTGAACTACTATCTCTTCCTGCACTCACATCATGAATGTTAGCCAAAAGAGACATTTGAAATATTATCCATAGTAATATATTAACATGATATGATGGTATACTGGAGAAAGAAATTGTTGATTGCCGAAAGATGAGTTGACCAATGACACAGAAGGAGAACTAGCAAGCCCTTCACACTTAACAACCAATGGGTCCTTTCCCCTGCACTGTCATGATCCTACTCTATAAGCAATGGAAGTTTCAAAGTGGTAGCATGCTTAGTCTGTACAGACATATGCATATTGATTGTCCGTATGAATTGAGACTAGGGAAATGAAATTCTTATTTCAACAACAGAAATAGATATGTGTACTTCTATTGTGTCATTCTGTTGGGGCGAGCAGTGAAATATAGATTTTGTTTACATTAAAGAGTGTAATGTTGAATATCCTTCACCAAGTACCCCCAATGAGGCCACAAAGGAAATTCTAATCAGAATCCAACCAGCTAGCTTTTGATTTCCACCAGCATTAGAAGCAGTTACCTGAAGCAGAGGACATGTTTAGCAGTTTTCGACACGTCATTTTAACACACGTTTTGTGACCAAATGAAAACGAATTTCAAAAAAAATAAAACATGGGTTTTCTTGCGAACGAGGTTAATTATATTACCCAAGAGAAATTTTCTCCAATTCGTAACCGTTTGAGATATTTTCAGGGTTCTTTGGAGCCTTATTTGCCAGATTGCGTGAGAAAAATAGATTTTCAATTAAATGCATAGATAGCAGTTGTGGCCATGCAAGGATCAGATCCGGTTTTGGATGCTATGGTGGTTTGAAGAATCAGAGTTATGATTTGCTTCACCTAAATCCATGGATTTTCTACCACAAGCTTTGAATAAAGTCCTTGATCGCCTTTTGGTATCTTGCTCCTACCCAGTGCACAAAAAACTTTTTTTTACGTGGAAAATTTTGTTTTTATTAGGTTTATTTTTTGTTATGTTTTATGTTTTTATTACGTAGTGTTCTTTTTAAAATAAAATGTTATATGTGTTTTCTTTTCTTGTTATGTTTTTGTTACGTAGTGTCTTTTTTTATAAAATGATTGAAATGTTTTATTTTGTTATGTTTGTTATATTTTGTATTCATGGAATATAACATATATATATATATATATATATTTTAAAGTTTATATATATATATATATATATATATATATATATATATATATATATATATATATATATATATATATATATATATATATCTGTTTTGTGATTAATATGTTCAATGTTTTTTTTTTTTTTTTTCACATTTTAAATTTTGTAAATAGTTAATTAGTTTTTTTTGCCATGGAAAATTGCCATAAAAATTTTAATGTGAAAATTCATTTCATGACTGGAGCAAATTGATAAAAGAGTTGTTGTGATGGTTCACTTACACACCTGTCGAAGCAAGAAATAAATAAATAAATAATCATAAAACACGATACAAAACAATTGAATAAAAGTGCAATAGCTCACCTTAGCTAAACTTAATCGCAAAAAGAATTTAGTTAAGGTTGCATTTTTACATTGTCAAAATCATGCTTAAAATTTGTCATTGGTTTTGTCTAATGTTATGTTTTCAAGCATGATGTAGGAAAGAAGAAGAACTATAAAGGCGTTTTATCTACAGGATCGATTGATGAATTTTTGATTGAGGATTGTTTTGTAGTAATCATTAAGCATTCACAAATACTATTTCTTTATCTTTATGAAATGCTATGATTCAAACATAAATCGAGGAAATTGTTTTTTTAGAAATTGGATTTATTATCATAATTGTGAAATTGGACTAACCATGATAATTTGAATCAAAGACACATCATGAACCTGTCAGCTATGAAAATTTTTCATATGTACCTAGAGAAATTGATCACTTCTCTTTGAACACACTTACGTTTGTTGCACTGTTAGTGCCATGTTTGTTTTCAGGTTCTAGGAAAATCAGATAATTGAAGGAAGCCAATTATGTATGATTTGTTTTCTACGACCAATTTCAAGAAACATGAACCTATTAAATCCATTTCTATCATCCATAAATGCCATCATTTTTCCTCTCTAAACTCACGACCTATCCAAGCATTTTTCGCTAAACATTGTCATCACCATTTTCCTTGCAGGAGTCGCATGTTTCCATTTATATTTTCCATTCACGTTTTCCATAATTTCCATTCGTTAACCCATTAATAGAGACATTCAGCTCGCTTACATGCTGATTCGTCCTTTTTCTTTCCTTTCACTTGTTTACTCTCTTGTCATTTTCTTTTCCATTAAATAAATTCTGCTTGATGCAGATTTTCATATATAGTCCTTCCAAAATCATCATTTCATACTCGTGCTAGATTATGGAGGATTCATAATGCCTCCCTTCTAACAATTCTTGGCCTATCGACATCAACACTCTATCTAGGTTTAGGGCTAGAGTCCTTATTAGTGCTTTGAGGCTTGTATGCATCAATGACAAGTTCTCTCGCCAACAATCATGGGAATACATCAATGTCCCTTGATCATTGGATCTTGCAAGTGGCTCAACATTAGCTCATATATTCGCACTTTGCAAGATGTACTTAGGTACCTTGGAACTCATTGACATTAATGGCGAGTTTGCCTCACATTGGTTAATGACATTCATCAATGGTCAATAATCCAATGACTTCTCTTCATGCTTGACAACAACACATTTATTCGCATGACTAGAATTGTACCATTGGGTTTTGTAGCAGGTGAAGACTATATCATTTCAACATTTTGTAGCAGATACAATAGATTTAGCAGCAGAAATAAAGAATCCACTTTCACGACCTCATCCACCATTTATGCAACCAAGAAGCAAATGAAATTCTACATTCTATTCCATGATCCAGCAGTAGCTACAACTTCTCTACATATGCATAATTTGTCCACTTCCTAGGTAAGTAAAGGTATGTTCTTTTCTAGATTTTAATCATAGAATTCCTTGAATACTGAAAGTATAATTTTTGGAAAATAATTCACCACATTTCCTTTCTCATTTGAAAAAAAACCGTAAACACCTTTAGTTGGGGGGGAAGGGACATCCATTTATTATCACATCCATATCACTTCATTTCATCCTAACATACTTGTCCTAATCATTATGATTGCATTATGGTTCAAAAGTTATGTGATTTCCAACTAAATGCCTAAATAATGAGCATATTATACGGTTGATTTAAAGATGCATTCTTAAATATGTTCAATGAATCTTGCTGCAACAAAAAGAAACAAGGTATTGATATAGAAGAACCAATACCAATTAAGATTTGGTTGTCACACAAGAACCAACCAAACATATTGCAGTTAAATGTATGACAAGGAATACTTTGCAAAAACAAATGAAATTTTCAAATGCAAAGTTTAAGGAAAATTGATATAAGCCAAACTCATTGAAAAGAAAATCATGATTAAGCAATACAGTATATTTCATGAGGACATGCAATAACGTCAGTTGGGGGGTATGTAGTGTCTCCAAAATGTATTCAAAATATCATCCACTTTCACCTTTATCGCCACCATTTCACTCACATGTTGAAAATCCATGACCATATAACCTTTCATTAGCCTCCATTTTCATAATTATATGGGTTCCATTTGTGTTTTCCAAAAGTTAATGATTTCTATTATTATAAGTGAATGAAATGGTTAAAACTTAGAAAAATGACATATATTTGCTAATACTTAAAAGTGGCTTGAGTTTCATGACATGTGTAGGTCATTTGGAAACTTCCAAGGCACCCTTATGTGGCCTCCAATGCTCAAATTCGAATTCCCTTCAAGATATGGAAGAATATTTGGATAAAGGTCAAAGGGGATATGCGTCTCATTATTACCTATTTGAGTTGTAACTCTATCAGATTTTCTAGGGATCTAGGGAGAGAATAATGGACCTCCATTAATGAGGAAGCCTCTTATGTTTTTGTATAAATAGGAGAGCCTTCTCCTTTCAAAGGCATGTGTAAAGTTTGAGAAATGCTCATGTTTTGAATATAGAATGTGGATTTGGCACCATGCTCATGAGTGATGTTCACTTTGATTTGGTTATGCTTGCATTTGGAGTCTCTCAACTTTCCATCTCTCATGCTTTTGGATTGGCCACCTACAATGTGTGAGATTTATTGTTTTTTATAGATTAAGATTTATTGCTTTCATAGATTAAGATTTATTTCTTTCATATCTTTTCCTGTGTGAGAGGTTAAGAGTGATTATTTTTATTTTCTTTCATATCTAGAGGTTAAGAGCGATTGTTTTTATTTGCTTTCTTATCTAGAGGTTAAGAGCAATTGTTTTTACTTGCTTTCATATATTTTCCTGTGTGAGAGGTTAAGAATGATTGTTTTTTCTTTTTTTTCATGTCATGTGGTTTTGATTATTCATTTCATAGGATCCTGTTTTGATAATGCACACATGATCCCTTAGAGTAGATTTCATTTCATGCAATTCCAATTCCTGCAAGTGTGAACGATTAAGATTTCAATTCCACACACTATAACGTAATTGTACTATAATTTAATTTGAATTGATTTTCAAATTAGAATAGGTGAATTTGGTTTGTCATTATTTGGTTTCATAGTTAGATTGATCTAAATTGAAAGTTAATTTATAGCATATACAATGCACGCACGCTTCGCAAGTTTTACGAAACCCCCGGGTTGACAATTAGATGATAGGTAATTAATTTTCCTCAACACTATGTTATGTCAAAGATGTTACAAAAATTTAAAGGAATAGCTAGACTTCCCGATAACTCATATTTTTACCAACTAGGAATAAAATGAATGCCAAGAACAAAATGAATTCCAAGAACAATTATTTGAGGACACAGAAAGCTAGTTTGGTTGAAGAAATTGTGTTATGTCAAAGATGTTACAAAAAGAAAAAGGAATAACTCTTCCTGATAAGCCATATTTTTACCAACTAGGAATAAAATGAATACCAAAAACAAAATGAATTCGAAGAACAATCATTTAAGGACACAGAGAAATAGTTGGGTTGAAGAGACTGTGTTATGTCAAATTTGTTACAAAATTAAAAAGGAATAGATCTTCTTGATAACTCATAAAAATTATCTAAGAACCAATAAAGAAATTAAAACCCTTCCAATGATGAGTTTCAGATCTGAGATGTATTTAGTTACAATATATAGATAAAGCATTGATTGTTGTTTCTCATTGATTGCAAAGGCCAATGAATTACCTTGTTTTCTAATACAGTTTTTTAAAATCAGAATTTCGTGGTAACTTTGCAGGTTGTTGCAGCCATGCCAAGAGTTTCTATTGCATATTGTACAAGGAACAAGAGGAGGTGAGGGGTGAGGGGGGCCCAACTATGATCTAGTTCATCAGATGAGGATGGGGGGGTGATGTGAATTCTCCCAATGCGCCCAGTAATGTCGTTGAAAAGGACATTGTGGTGGCAGATCATGCTATCCCACCATCAACCACAGAGTTGCCTTCAACCATAGTGCAAGGTGCAAGTTCAACAAAGAAAATCGGTGCCATCAGAGGCTGGAAAAATCAAGACATGCTAGTTTCAATTGATGACATTGACTTTAAGGGACATTCAATCCATGCCTCTAACATACATTATTGGATAAATGGGTTGACTAGTACAAAGAATAGAGGGCCTGTTATAGTTATGACTGAAGAGGAGGAGACTGAGGTGGTTGAGTGGTGTAAGGAGATGGCCCAATTGGGACATGGGTTAGAGCTTATACAACTTAAATCCACAGTAGCTCAAATCTGTTAGGGGAGGCCAAACCCATTCAAAGATGGGTTTTCTGGTAAATCATGGTGGAGTGGATTTAAAAAAATTGCATCCAGAGCTTGTGCTACGTACAACTGAGGGCCTTAACAGAGATATGGCTTTAAATCTATGCCCTGCAATTGTGTCCAAATTCTATAACACTCTGTCTGTTGCATATGAGCAACACTCATATGCCCCATACCATATATGGAACTATGATGAAACATGCTTACAGGCAGAAAGGAATTATGCTATGCGGGTAATTTCCAAAGAGAGGGAGAAAAAATGTGCCTAAGATTTTTCCGAAGAGCAGGTAGTGGATCACTATTATTTCTTGTGTCAATGCAATTGGTTCTTCAATCCCAGAATTTTATCTATTCAAAGGAAAAACAAAACAAAAAAATATATACAGAACTGTGAACCAGGTGCATGCATGGCTGCACATCCCCATGAATGGATGAAAAAGGAAATATTCTTGAATTGGCTTAGTCACTTTGTTGCATATGTACTAGGTGGTGTCTCGCTTGAAAACAAATAGCTACTGATTTTAGATGGCCATGGAAGCCACATGGTTGTGCAGACAATTGAGGAGGCCAACAATTTTGGCATTGACCTGTTAACATTGTCAGCTCATACCACTCATAGATTGAGACCCCTTGATGTCAGCGTGTTTGGGCCTTTCAATAACTATTTCAGGGTCAAGTGAGCTTCATGGATAGAAAAGAATCTAGGCGTGGAAGTAAAGAGGTTTAAGCTAGCCGAGCTTGCAAGTAAAGAATTTAAGAGGGCTCTCACACCTTCTAATATCAAGGATGGATTTAGGAGGACTGGTATATGGCCACTTAATGTCGATGCTCTTATGCATGATACTGGTTGTAGCCAAGAATTTTATGTGGAAAGGCAAGAAGCAAAGAACTTACAAGACCATGTTGATGTACAAGAAAATGTTGTTGTTGCTGGAGGTATAATGTCCCTTTATGAAGGGCACTTATACGATGGTGATAATGAAAATGTGAGTGAGACACAGTTCAGTCATGAACCAACTGTCAATATCATGGAGGTTGTCACACCCACTGAACCACCTGCCAATTCTGCATGTGATATTCCATATGAGGTAGTTGATGAAGCGAATGAAAATGCAAACTTGATTTCAAATGATAATGCAACATGATTAAACAATGAGAAATTGAGCATGCCAACCTAGGTAATCCCACCATCATGGTTAGTAGAGGCCATGATGAATATCAACACGCATAATGTGTCTAACAACAATGAGGAAAGTATGGACATGCCTTCACGACCATCAAAGTTGAAGATTGAACTTGTTCATTATTTTGTGGACAATGGCTCACTGGAAGAGGAGCATGTTCATCATGAATTACCTAAAGAAGCCAACAATGGGGGCCAACTAGTTGTACTGGAGGTTGAAAGACAAGTGTTAGGTCATGGGGTGCATGGGATAAAAAATCAATGAATACTTGGTGCATTCCTAAAGCTACCAGTAGAGAAAGTGAAGGCCTCATCAAGGCACTCAACTACAAATTGTCTTCGTTTGGGGAGGAGTTCACAGATTCTCACATCTAAATATTATATGAAATTATTGTTTGGGTCTAAACATAGAAAACTTAAATTCAGGAAACTAAAAGGAGAAAGGAGTTGGCCAAGGAAAAGAGAGCTGCAGGGATTGCAGCAATAGAAGCTTGATCAAAGGAAAGGTTGGAGAGACAAAAAGAAAGGGAAGATAAGGAACATAAAAAACAATTGGAAAGGAAAGAGAGGGAGGTAAGAAATGTTCAAGAAGTGTTAGAAAGGGGAGGAGAGGTGACAAGTAGTGAAGTCTATGGTCCAAGCCAGTTTGAGGCAAATAAGATGATGTCCAACACACTGGACCACATTCCAGAGCACACACCATCATACCAAGAGTTGATTAGCATCTAAGTCCCTCGCTATCATCCAGGGGTTGTGCCCACCTCATATACCCCTACCAGTGCAGGTTTAAATCCTAAATTTGTTCATACGATACCTGCACTTAGTGTTGGGTTAGTAACACAAGTGGACACTTAGGCTACTCAGTCCCTCCATGGCTACAAGGAGAAAATTGGAGTCAAGCATATGGTAACATTCAAGCACATCTTAATCAGCCAATCTTGTGTAGTCCACCATACTTGGGTCAGGCAGGAGACTCAACAATTTTGGGCAAGCCAAGAAATGGAGGCCATTAATCATAGGGGTGGCATGAATTAATTTTTGTAACCACATCGCAATGTGAATTTTGTAAGGATGTGATATGTTGATTAGTTTCATAGTAAAAGCTAAACTTATACACAGTTAAGGATTATCCAGTTCATCAGATTGAGGATAGAAAATGTTAAAAATACCATTCTCTTCTACATAGTTGCATACATTTTTACCTGATTTGAGAATGTTTGTTATGATGTGTAGATAATTGAACCCTGTTTGAATAATTTAATCAAAATTGTATCAACGGAATTCAAGATCTGAACTATATTTAATTTCAATTGGAATTATGATCTAAAAATTAAATTTATTTCGATGTGAAGATCCAACTACAACAAGTATGACCATGATAATCATACAGAAAATAGTAATTACTTGATAAAAGACAACATAATGAAGAAGGAAAATAAGTGAACTTAAATCAAAAGTAGTTACCAATAGAAGATACTAATAACCAGCTAGAAACTGAGCATGAGGGGATTCAACAAGAGACAAAGAGATCTATAATATCTATCTAGTGGAAGAGATTTGTTCCTATTTCAAGAGAGGTTATATATTGACAGTTCCTATTTCAAGAGGTTATATATTGCACATATAAAGATAAAAAATTATCACACTGTAATTATGATCATTACAAACAAATTCACTGTTAAATAATAGGTAGAAGCTTCATTGTAGCTCTTTCCACCATGGGGACCCTCAACATTATGGACCGTTTTCATTTTCAAAGGAAGGATTTTCCCAAGAGCATGTGGTTGATAAGTGCAATGGAAGGCAACCCTTTGTCTCCTCGCAGATGGAGTAAACAAAAGAATCCATGTGTTCTCACTAAATGAAATTCAAGAGAAATAATAGAAAACAAAGATCAATCAAATCCAATTTGAAACAACATCACAAAGTAAATAGAACTAAATGAAGTTTGGATTGGGTAGATGCAATATTTATAAATGGACTCATGTATCTAACTATAAATCTAACAAATGAATAAGAGAGGTTATATATTGACAGTTCCTATTTCAAGATAGGATACATATTTCACATATAAAGATAAAAAATTATCATTGTAATTAGGATCATTACAAACATATTCACTTAATATCTATCTATAATATCTATACAGTGGAAGAGATTTGTTCCTATTTCAAGAGAGGATATATATTGCACATATAAAGATAAAAAATTATCACACTGTAATTAGGATCATTACAAACATATTCACTTAATATCTATCTGTAATACCTATACAATGTAAGAGATTTGTTCTTTTTTTCCCATGGAGAAACTTTCGTAATTTTCATTAATTTCAGAAAATTACATGTTGTAGATGCTTATAGCATATGTAGAAGTGTGGGCAGAGCCCCTTACAAAACAATACTCCATATGAAGTATTCCAGAAAAGCCCTCAGATAGGGCAGCAAACAAATGGGTATGAAAACCCCAGCAAATCTGCAGAAACAATGCCCAAAATAAAACCCCAAAAGGCCAATATTGAGCCCTGGAAACAGACCTATAGAGGATACCCATACCCATTACAAAAAACAGCAAATAAGAGCAGAGGTTCAGCACCAAGACCTAGCACCGAACCACCAAAAACAGATAAAAGCTCCTGAGGAGGGAAAACGAGAACAATGAGCTCTAGATCTGGTGGCCCAGACAAGTAGGAGAGGCATGAAATGAGGAAGAGAGCAGCCAGGGTAGCCACTCCTCCCCCGCCCCCTCAAAACTCTCCTCCTGAAGAAAATGAAATCAGAGGTAGAAACAAAACTACCCCATACTACCTTAGCAACCTGTTGAAACCCCAGCGAACGCAGTCTTGTTGCAGCGGCACGAAACAATGCAGAGACAGTCACCTCCACATCCTTGTTCCCTCAACGCTCCAAATAACAGCAGTGGATAAGCCAGAAAGTGTACAAAACAACACCATCTGTCGTAGCAAAGGAACCCATCCGGTCCCAACTAGAGCAGAGGCGAGACCAGGGGCAGAGGCGGCTAGGGTAGCCTCCTCACCCCCGTGTAGTGAAAAACCTAAATACCAAAAATTTCCCTGCTCCCACACCACAACTCAGATCAAAAATGCCAAAGGCCTCCTCCTTGGCTTGTCCGCCAAAGCAAAATGGCACAGAAGGGATTTGAGCTGCAGACCTTTGAAACCTTCAAATCGCAGAATCTTGCCTCCCTCCTGGATTTTCCACATAGGTTCTTCACACCCAGTTTTGGCAATGGCTTCTTCAGCCACGCAAACTTCCTCTTCACGCTTTGCTCAGATGGATAATATTGATAGCAAGCTGGATAGAGTAGCGGCCTCCCTTCTCATGCAGGTTCTGGACCAAAATGGTAGCACTTCATGTAGGGCAAAGGTAGGGATTCTCTGGTCCCGCAGCGGTAGCACCAGACTCACGCCACACAACACCACCAACAGCTTCCTTGCTCCTTACGCAGAGGCAAAGTCAACAATAGCCTTCATGCAAGCAACAGGGCCACGGCTTACTCCTCACGCTACAGTCAACGCAACCCTTCAACAGTTACGCAGAGGTCACGCCATGCAGTAGCGTTCTTTCTTCTCCAACACACAGATAGCAATGGAGTTCACGAGTTCATGCAGAGGGTTTGACAAACTCGCTCCGGTCTCCCCCTTCATAAGGGATTTGTTCTTATTTCAAGAGAGGATATATATTGACAGTTCCTATTTCAAGAGATTATATATATTGCACATATAAATATAAAAAATTATCACAATGTAATTAGGATCATTACAAACATATTTTCTTAATATCTATTTGTAATATCTATATAGTGGAAGCGATATGTTCCTATTTCAAGAGAGGATATATATTACACATATAAAGATAAAAATGTATCACACTGTAATTAGGATCATTACAAACATATTCACTCTTGAATAATAGGTAGAAGCTTCACTGTAGCTCTTTCCACCATGGGGACCCTCAGCATTATGGACCATTTTCATTTTCAAAGGAAGGATCTACCCTGGATTATCAATCAAATAATATCTCAGAAAAAAAAAACACATACAAATTGAATGAAATCCCAACAAGCAGTGGGCACTATCATGAGGCTAGTGAGGAACATTTGTTCACTTCGAAAATGAGAAATTTGAAGGTAGGTCATGTTCATAATACCATTGAAACAGTGGCAGATGTGACAATGTTAGATACTAACCCTAAATACCAAACTGATGAACAGGTTTTTAGAGATAATATGTCTATGTCTTTATTTAGCTAGTCAAAGTAGATCCACGAGCATCTACCCAACAAAAAATATCTACTCAATAAATAATGAAAATGATAATGTTGTACCCAAAACCCACAACCGAAAACCTAAAACCCAAAACACTCATTGAAAACCCACAACCCAAAACCCACAAAACAACTCAACTCATTGAAAACCCACAATTCTCAAAACCCACACAAAACCCACACAAAACCCACACAGCTGAAGCTAAATTTCAGAAAATTAGCCAAAACCCACAAAACCCAAAACCCACATAGGTGAAGGTCCACAACCCAAAACCCATAGAACTCAAAACCCACATAACTTGGTAGATTGATTGGGAGCCTGTGGTAGAGAAGGAAGGTGAACAAAAACATGTGGGAAACCATCATATTGACATTTAGCTCTCTGGAAACAATATTTTTTTCTCAATTTAGATACAGATTACAATTTGAATCGATTCAATTACCCAACACACTCTCAAGAATCTACTTGCATAATGACAAAAACACGAAATATACCGCAGAAATATGACTTGACTAGAACTTATGATATTAGATTGGGGTCAGCAGATGAGGACTATGAACTTGAGACGCTAGATGCTAAATTTAATAAAACTAACCAAAACCCACAAAACCTAAAACCCACACAGATGAAGGTGTTTAAAAACACATACACATGCAGAACAAAAGCACAGTAATCCAATTCGGCTAAATGTGTTAAAAAACACAAGTATTTAGGCTGGAAGGACAGTGTACTACCTTCCAGTCATCGTTTCATCATCTTTATCCATGCCAGCAAGCCATAGGAACCCTAGATGCTTGAAAAATAATAGCTCAGACTACAACAACCTGCAACAACCTACAAAAACCTGCAAGAAAACATCAAACATTGTTAGATATCCCAAAACTACAGAAAACATGTGAAATTCAACACTAAAGCTCCTTAATTTTCTTAAAAACCTGAAAAATCCCTTCAAAGCATGAAATGACCACATCCAACACCGAGTAGAGCTAAATCCGCTACACGGAGGAACACAGATGAATACCGAGCCCATACCACTAGACAGGGAAGAAAAACTATTTGAAAAAACAAGACAAACCAAATGAACGCAATCGAACAACCTCGAGCACAACCATCAAAACTGCTCCATAAACATCTGTGGTACAACATAATACATATACATACACAAAGTACAACACAACAATTACACATGTCACAATGCAACAACTACAAAATACACATAACAAAGTACCACATGTGCACAACACAACATGTACACAATACCACATGTACACAACACCACACATACACGACACTAACTTCAAAATGTGTACATAGCACCACATGTATACAACACCACCTACACAACGTGTACACAACAACACATGTACCACATGTGCATAGCACCACATGCACACAACACCACATGTACAACATGCACAATGCACCATATGTACACAACACTACACATACAACATGCACACAACACCACAGATACAACATGCACACAACACCATATGTACACAACACTGAATATACAACATGCACACAACACCATATGTACACAACATTGCATATACAACATGCACACAACACCATATGTACACAACATTGAATATACAACATGCACACAACACCATATGTACACAACATTGCATATACAACATGTACACAACACCGCCAACACAATCATGTACATAGTACCACATGTACGCAATGCCACAGGTACAACATGTATAACATATACATAAAAATAGTAATTCACATCCACAGACCATATTGTCTCTACCAGGAAACCTTGCTTCTAGTGTCTTTCTATTGTCCATGCTTGCCTCAGCATGCTTCAGAGCACATTGCTTTCATTTCGTTGATGTATCATTTAGCATTACCTGTCCATAACATAACATAGGCAGAGTATAAACACATAACATTAATTCATATCCACACGATACTAACTTGATAGATTTGTCAAGGCTACTCTAGCCACTTGATTCCTCATAAACTAAGAAACTCTTCATTCCATTCACCTGCACAACCAATCATTCCTCCACAAGCATGATCCATGGCGACCCTATTAGAAAATGGCATACATACATATATATACATGTAAACACTAGCATAAACAATCATGATCCCTGATGACCCTGTTAGACAACAACATACATACATATATATACATGTAAACACTAACATAAAAAATCATGATATGAAGACCCTGTTAGAAAATGAAATACATACATACATGTACACATATATATACATAATCATAATCATGATCACAACATAATTACCAGATATCATAAGGTCAAGGTTAAGAGAACTCCTTTTTTTCATGCACAACATGCACATCATTGAGAACAACAGTTCCCAACACAAACAAGACATCTGACGCCTCAAATCCATTTACTTTACCTTTCATGTTGCCTTTCTCATGATTATCCTACCACCCTACATTTATCCCAATGTACTCGGCCAAACCAACGAGTTTTCATATTCTTGCCTTCAGCTACCCTTATACATGCATTGGGCTTCATTCAGGTCTTACGTTACATGTTGGGTTTCACTAATCTTTCTCCATGTTCCATTAACTTTCCTCTTTCCCCAACAAATTCCCAAGACCCTTAAAACATAAAAGGAAAGAACAAGAAACAACAAGAAGAAAACTTTGAAATACTAATAGCAATACGACACCAAAAATGAAGTGGTATGGCCATGCACTATACATAAATAGAACTAAAAATCAAGCACAACAAATTACAAATCACCGAAAGCACAAACTAGTAACAAACACCATGACTCAATCCTCATGGGTTCCCAATGCTTCTAAGGGAGAACTGAACCTGAGCCTTTTTCAAGATCTCATGGCAGTCTCTTTTGCCATGCAATCCCTTGTATCATAATGCCACAAACACAACTTTCATTGCATAAATAAACATAACAATATACCAATTACCTTACCTTTTTGTACCCAACACGCTGACCTGTAACTGAACACATGCATATATCGTCTCTCCAGGGGCTCAAATTCCTTTATGGATCTATCCATAACTGAAAAGAAAACTAATATACCTATCAAATACATGTTCATGAATATATCACATATCCACATAATGTCAGATAAAATCAAGGTGAAGAAGACTTCTTATATGCAAAGTACTCATTTGTTTGGAATTTTGGTTTCCAAACATAGCCAAAGGAATTCTCACCCGATTCCTTTATTTTACCTTTTCCTCGCTACAATTAAGTATTATTAGGTGTTATCACATCACCCATCTATTATTTATATAAACAAATCAATTGTTACCTTGTCATGCTAATACCAAGCATGTTCCCATACAATTGCTCACACATGTTATTCACATGTTCCAAAGATCAAGGTATTGTGTCTATTAATTTGAAATCAAACCTTACTAAGACTAACATCCATGTCATAATCAACAATAAAACCACATTCATTAGTCATAATACTACAATTAGCATCTACTTGCACTCAAGTGCATATAAGTTGTCTCAACACATATTGTGTTAGCACAATTGTCTTAAAATAATCATTCCTTCATGCAATCTTATAGACACCTACTCATATCATGCAATTAATCAAACATTCAAACAATTTGTAAAAATACCATGTTATATAAACGAAATAGATGAAATAATCAAACACATACCTCAATGTATCTCAAGGGAGGCTATCACATTTGCACAATTCATTCCAGATTATTACAACATAATATCACGAGTGTATTGATTCATACCTACATATCATAACCATAACTATCTGCACATACCAATCCAAATTAGTGTGATACCTATAACATCGAGATATTAGATGCAATGACCATAATCATCATGAATATGACCACAAGGAATATAACAAGTTACTATCATTCATGACTATCCAATACATGTGCATATGACCGCACTAATTAACTAACATCTATCATGCATGTAATCATGACAACAATAGAATGACATGCATGCATATAGCCACAATGCATATAACAACCATTAACCATCATACCTATATGCCAAACATACAAACCTATATGATGATCTATTGTTACCCTAATGTCCAGTGTTGTAAGCTCGCTCTCATGATATGCATCTCCTACTCTATCTCAGCCAACATATGAACATCATGATGACACAAACTTCAACAATGACTATCACAATGCATGCATAATAATCACATAGACAATTAACATGCATGTAGGACAAACACATTCCACCCATCCAATCCAAGTGTTTGAACCTGAAAGCTACAATACCAATATGTAATGTACTCCTCCCACATTTACCCAGTTTCACCAACCTGTCTGGGTAAACATGAGCTGAGGTATACTATGACATGACCCAAACTCCTAGGTCCCATTAAGGAAGTGGGGCCAACTTCTAATGACAAATGAAGCTTTCATAACATCCTACACGTGCTACAGGACACTCAGGGGCTGAGAAACCATCCCAGGTGGCCAAACCCTGAGATAGACCCATCCTTCTTTGACTTGGACCCTCAATCGCACCCAGAACAAGGCCTACATGCGGTTGGAAGCCTTCAACTACATGCACAAGCTTGCATCCATGCAGTTGTAATCCAAACTTTCCATTTAGGAGCATGTGGTCCCAAATTTTGAGCCTGAATTCCATGTCAGCCTCCAAACCACTACCCAAGACTTCTTGCAACTTATTATATGCATAAATGATATAACAAAAAGCTAAACATTCAAACTTGAGTCAAATAATTGACATAACCAGGCCTAACCATGACAGTAATTTCATCAAACATATTGAGAACATGTAATCTACAGGTCATGAATGCATATATGAATATATGGGTTTCATTCTTATTTTAGAATCATCAAGAAGTTCGAATTACCTCTCATAATAGATGCAATTACATTTGTTAGCTCATGCATTCATTAACCAGTCATAAAAAAATCAATCATATTAAGAGACATAGCTAGAACTTGTTATGAAACCATGCTTATAACTAGCATATAACCAAAATAATAACCATTATAGAACAACCATCAAGGCCACATAATAAGAAGTACAAATACTCGTGAAATACAAGAGGAAAAGATCTATTATTAACATATGCAAAATCTAACCAAGTCAGGAAATTCCATGTACCACCTGACCATAGATTGAGCTGAACTAAACATTCTTTACAATTCAAATCTCATCAAACGATTATGCTTGTGAGAAGAAATGATGAATAATGTGGATCAACATGCCAATACATAGACCATGATTCCCCAATTCATAGTAGAATATGGGTATAATAACAATCGAAAACAGATTGTCTACACTCAACCTCCTAGGGTGGTTGCAATTTCTATTTCTCGTTGTGTATAAGAGGAAATGGATATGACAATTGGAGAAGATGTCAGTTATATCATTTGGTTTGAATATTGTAGTGGTCCAAAGACTATTTTAAAGTATTTGATAGATGGTATGCTTCTCATAGAAGCAATGACTGGTCCACTTTTAGAGTGTTACATAGTAATTATCCTAGATGAAGCACATGAAATGAATTTAGCTATAGATGTTATTTTTTGATTACTGAAGGAAGTTTTAAAGAATAGACATTATTTAAAGCTTGTTGTTATGACTACTACATTAGAGGTAGAAAAATTTCAAGCATATTTCAATGGTATACCTATTATGAAAGTTCAAAGAAGGTTACATCGAGTTGAGATGTTCTTTACTCAAGAACCTAAAAAATATTAATTAGAAGTAGTAATTAGAATGGTTTTTCAAATACACATACATGAACCACCTAAGGACATTCTTATTTTCCTCACCTGGGAGGAGGAGATAAAAGATGCTTGTAAAAAAAATGGAAAATAGGAATAGAATTTGGGTGATCAGACTGGGCCTCTAAAACTTGTTCCTTTATATTTGACCCTTACTCCAACTATGTAGAAATATATATTTGAGCTAGCTCCACCACCCAAAATGGATGGTGGTCATCCTAAAATAAAATTAGTGGTATCCACTAAAATTGCAGAAATGCCACTAAATATTTATGTCATAGTGCATGTGATCAATCATGGTTATTCAAATAGAAAGTATATAACCCTCGAGTGTGTGTAGACTCATTACTTGTTTCTCCTATATCAAGAGCAAGTGCTCATTAGAGAGAAGGTTGAGTTGGATGTACACAACCTAGAAAATGTTTTATATTTTATATAGAGATGAGTTTTCTAAATGACCTTCAACCATAGAAACATTAAGAAGATAATTATTCATAGGATTTTGATTTCACCTAAAGAAATTTATTACAGTTTGAATTTCATAATTTCCAGGTATCTAAAGAAGGTGATAGTCCTTGCAATGTTGTTTTTGGTGGTTAGTGGGGTCAAACCGTGACACTTCTCCTTTGAAAGGGCCAGTCGTGTAGCTTAGTGTGAAGATGTAAGCATTGGAGAGTGACAAAGAGTTTATGAAACAAAGCATTGATTCCATGAAAAGAAGGAAAGAAGAATTGGCATTACTCAAGGACATATCTCAATGATTTCATGAATTGAAACCACTATCCGCGCACCCTAAAGTGGTCAAAATTCCAACCCCATAAGAGATGCATTAGTTTTAAATTTCATGAAGGGAATTATATCATTTAACATTTTGAGAAGTAATATGCACGAGAGCATGGATGTTGGTTCATGCAACAATGTGGACCTATCACATGTGTTGGAGAAGACATCAAGCATTTGGGTTCCTAGTTAGCGCTTCAAATTGCGACACCCATAATGAAATTGATGTAGCACATTCATTGAATAAAAATACATTTATTCCGTGATACCCACCTACCATGTACATAAGGCCTTTACTATTTATTTGACTATCAATTTTAAAATGAGGCAAGGCATTATTCACTTTGATATTTATTGTTCTTGCAATTATTTCTGGAAGTTACTAGGAAGGTGAAGTATGTCTTCATCAATAATTCATCTGAATTCGAGGCCAAGCTTGCGTGGATAATAATTGTTAGAACTAGAATTGCACCTAAATTGGAACTAGTAAAAAAAATATTATTAAAATTTGGTGGACCAAACAATACATACAATTTCAAATTTTGATGTGTGTGTATACACCAAATATGCACAATTATCTCATATATATGGCACACAAAGGTGGAATACCAAAATTTCACCAAGATATAAGTTTTAAGATACATATCATTGAAGTTTTGAAAGAAAATGCATAAACATTACAACACTAAATGGCACAATGTTGAGTTAGATATAAAGAGTAAGCTTCCTTTGTTGATCTTAGTTTTCACTATTGATGGGGTGTGCTAGTAAAATGTTTACTACTTGAATCTCCTCAGTGCCTACTTTGCATGCCAAAGTCAAGATCAACTCATTCATCATTGCGCTCACCGTAAATCTAAATACAACTTAAGGAGTATATTTCTCTACAGTCTAACCCCCCCATTTATCTTATTCTTTCCTAATTCTCTTAAAATAGTTCCTCGACAAGATGTGCCTCTCAAGAGCCTTAATTTTCATCCACTCTCATCAATGGAAAAAACAAACCCCCTTGCCTCTCTTCAATGGTAGCTTGGGATTGTCCTTGGCCTTTTGTTCTAAGGGTTATGCAGATTGAAGATGGATGGATAACTCAAATAAACAAGCAAAAGGAGCATGTACCTTTCTTGGGCGTAGTAGTAGCCTAGAGATTCTAGGCCTAAGTCATGTCCAATATCTTATAAGGATGCAGTGATGCACTTGATTAAGAGATGTGCCTTTCAATTGAGCAATTTCATAGCCATATGAAATTTTTAGTAGCCAAAGTATGGGGTTAGTCCCAAAATGAAGATTTATTATGCGAGTGTCAAAATGGTGACTACACAATTTGGAATATGTATGTAAGAAATGTGTTATGGAAAGCCAAGCTTAATGTGGTTTTCCTTCAGGAATTTAAGTTTGTTTATTTTTAGTTGTAGTGTTGGATGACCTATTATTGGAAGGGCATGTATTGGAATTTGGAGCACTCCCAAGGGAGTGGTGTGATGTTTGTAGATCTTTCTTCCTTTTTGCATAGTTTTATTGTTAAGCATGGTTTTGACACTTTGCACAAATATATGGGTGTCATTATTTTCATATATGACATGTTGTTGGGGTTTTGTTTCATTTGTGTCTATCTCGAGTTCCAACAATCATGGTCTTTGGGATTGGAGGGCTTCTACACTCTTAGCTACTGAATGAATCATTGGTGGGGATTTTGATATGGTTGAGTGATGAAGGGAGAAATATGGTGGTGTTGGTAGCATTATGTCAAGGTTGGAGAAGCAAGCATGGTCTTGATGCCAAGTTACTTTATAGATGTTTTACTCTAACTAGAGAAAGAGGGATATGGATTATAGGGTTTGGTTCATGTAGTGCAAATTATAATAAGGCATATATATGAAGTTAGGTTTGATTGAATGGATCTTATGGGCTAGATGATGGGTTGGCGTTCTTTGGGGAACTTCAGCTAGTCGATGTGTTGATCAATACTACAAAGGTTGATCATCCACCCGTTTAGACTACCATATCACTTAGTAATAAGGGTGATTCTCTTCCATTCGTTTTCAAGTTGAATGTTTTGAACCTAGATGATTGGAATCTGGATTAGGGCAAAAATTAACTCAAAAATATAAAAGTGCTTAGAATCATGCGAAACATGAATGAATACGTCCTTCTTGACGATATGATCCCAACGTAACTTGTTTCACTGAAAACCGAGTCTGGATGAGGGTGAAAAGCCCCGTTGTTCCTTTTCCTAACAACTAAAAAAATTGCAGAACCTGACAGAATGATGACATGGCAGTACAATCAGCATGATGGGAATATTTTTCTATTTTTTCCCAATGAGGTTGTGACAAGTATCACTTCAGGATTCACTAGTTTGGTTATGTGAAGGTGAAATTTCCTAATGTCCTCCAATGTGGAATTATGGGTTCATGATGAATATTATGTGGAAATTGTTTTTTTAGAAATATATATATAAACATTAATAATTTCGAACTATATCCAATGGCGCATTGAAACAATTGAATGACAAAGTTTTATTTGGGTGGCAAAATATATGAAGGGATGGGTGAAGGGTCGGTCGAACCTGTGACCTCCCCATCCCAACTCCGTTACATACCGTTGAAACAAGCAGTGGATTTATTAAATTGTTGCCACAACACTTTATTTAAGCCTACAACGAATTCCGATGGTGAAGCGGAGGGGGCTAGCCCCACGGGCCAGGCCCCTCACCATACGATCACAAAATATAACCATGGGCCAATGCTAAAGGATAAGTGCACTTAGAGTGCCACTAATCTATGTTTAAACTTAATTGATCCATCTCTTTAGTTGGAAGAAATTTTGGAGGTGCACCAATTTTGGTGGAATTTCGAAACTTGGCAGAAACTGGAGTCTTTCTAGTTTTAGCGGAGGTTTTCTAGGAAAAACTGGAGAAAACCATTGATTGCTCAGATTTCAATCAATTTTAGAAAATGAATAGTAAATTTTGGATTATTTTGATGCTCTGAAGACAATGGGACATGTTTCAGAGGCAATAGAATACTTTTACAAGTGATTTTTCCACAGGGAAGTTCAAGGAAGCCTAGGGCCACAAGGGAAGGAGGTAATGCCCAAATAAGCCAGAGTCAGTTTTTAGAGATCTAATAGTCATTCTTGGGGTTTTTGGGCCCTATGAACCCAATGGTACAGTCTGCAAGGACATTGGAGTTGAGTAAAATATTGTAACCAAACATTTGACCAAATAATTCCAAGAGGGCCTAGCCATTGAAAGAGATCCTAGGAGATGTAGTCGAGTACTGGAGGGTGAAATCCTTGATCAGATTTGTAATATGATTTTTCTGTGTTTATTTATTTGCACTTCATTTGTTTTCCATGTTATTTAAGAAGTAAATCATAATTTTCTCACACATGACACATAAAAGAGATATAGCTCGACACATAAACCTCTTGCATAACTAGGTAAATGAGACAGTCCTAAATATGTTTTAACTGATGATGGAGCTTGCATAGCATTAACAAGTTTTCCCAAGATTTCAGATCACTAGAAACTTTAGATTTAAAATATTTAACCCATCGAGAGTGGAATACTTTTCCTCGACCACAAGAGGATACAAGAGGGTTGATTTTTTGGGATGTCTCCCTTTTTTGCACTATCAATTTCATGAAAGGATGGGGATAGTTGATTGATCACGACTAGAGCTAGGAAATGAAGGAGGATTGAAACAACTTAAAGAGGTTGAATTATTCTTAAATGGATTCTAAATTCACATAATTTAATTATGGAATCTATTAACAATAACCATTAAAAATTCATTACCTAGCTAGATCAGGCGAGTGGATTTGCCCTCACCGATATGTTGGATGAGCGTTAAAACATTAATTTTCAAATGAAGTAGATGTAGTGCACTTGTAATGATGAAGTATGAGTAGCTACCTACAATGAAACTTCATAAGTATGGTCCACGGATTGAATTCTTTTAGATATAAGAATTAATCAGCACATGTTACTTTTTCTCCTATATCATTGAAACATCATTAATGAATCCTTTCTTATTAATTCAAATTAGTGTCAAACAATGATCAAAATAGGCCCAAAATACAATAGGAGTGAGATTTCTCTTTTCGCTCTGTAAATAGGATATGGAACCACTAAATGGATGTTGACTCACTAACTAGAGGATCTTAAATGGGTGGAAACAAACGGGATCTATAATTGGGCAATCCTTAGAGGACCTTAATCATAGAGTTTTCAAACCGTCATGGAAAATTTGTCAAATATTGATCTAAAAACCCCTAATCATTGATTTTTCCTCATGTACAAAAAATTTCCCCATTGTAGAACCTTGTCCTTGAAGATAAACTTGTGGAAAAACTCGGTCACTCTCGAGTTGCCCCTACCAAGCTTCAAGGGATCAATCCCTACATATACGAATTTATCAAGCATGAAACTTTTGACACTTAGAGGGTTTTTTAAGTAATCAAATTTTAGACCCCATTGGATATTTCTTTAATATCTAGTAGCAAAAAAACCTATGCAAGTTTTTAACTCTTGTAATATTTCACTTGAAAGAAAATTTGGCCCAAAAATTTTGTGGGCACGAGAAAAAAGAACAAGAATTTTGACCTTGTATGCGTGGTTTGATCCAATATTTTATAGGAGTTAGCGAAATGTTTCATTGAAGAAAAACTCTTAGCTAGATTTCTCAAAAGAGTTTCTCAGCGTTATTAGCATTGGGGCCAAAAAAAAATTCCACCTGTTTTGTGTGTTTTTATTGTGTGTGCATGTTGCGGGGGGGGGGGGGGGGGGGGGGTGTTCATAATTCTTGAAGATCTTTGTTTTCCATTTTTAGCCTTAAGTAGGTAAGGCAATATGGAAGGAGGTGGCTCCCTTAGAAGAGTTCAAAAGGGGAAGGCCACTTAAGGCCTTATATAAGGATCTAAATCCAAGGACCTCCCTCATAAAAAGAGCTAGACATGTATTGAAATAATGTAGACAACGACCCATCATAATCTTGATAAAGACAATAGAATATCCCTTCAACCTTGTAATAAATGGGGCATCTACAGATGATGTGATCCTCTAACTCTATCTCATGTATATGGAAAAACTAGTAGTTGTTATTGAGAAGAGGAAGATCATGATGATTAGTTTCAACTCGACACCGATGTAAACCCACTTCAAGCAATAACTCTAATCATCCATGGATCCAATAAATAAGTGTTTAAGGTAATATAACCTTTGTAATAACCCTAGTTAAAAACCCATGTAAATATAAAAAATAAGACCTTGGTCATGGGACACATATTCCAAGCTGAATGTTGGGAAAAAAAATAGTGATGGGGATCACTTGTGATTAATTAATGGCTATGGAAATTGGAAAAGGAAATGGCTAAGGATCTGGAAAGGAAAAATGACATTAATTGGCATTTTATTTATGAAAATAATGGAAATTAGGAGAAAAGGAAGGTGAAAGGTCACAGGTTGCACGTGAGGAGGAAAATGAATGAAAATAATGGAAAATGGAAGAAAATAGAAGCTTGATTAATAAAAAGGCTTATGAGGATCAGTTCATGGATTTTGGATAAATTTAGTTTTGGAGCTCTCATTTATCTCTCTCTCTCTCTCTCTCTCTCTCATACTCTTGGACATTTAGAATTTTCTTGGAGCACTCTTGGAGGAGTGTGGCATACTTGGGATTTGGAGCAAAAAGGAAAAGGAAAAGCAGGAAAGTGCAAGAGGACATAGGGATCAACATCTACAATAGATTTTTCTTGCAGGTACCAAGTTGCATGTATGTTTTCCTTGCTAGTTTTGCATGCATGGAATATTCATGTGATTATTTGGTATGATATGTCATTGGCATGGATTGTCAGTGGTTTTTCATAACCTTTCCATTTCTTGGATAGCCATGGTGTTGTGGGTTTTACTATTGTTTTCTGGTTGGTTTTCTTGTGCCTTCAGCTGCGGGTTGAGTTATTAGTTCATGGAAGCCTTCATTGGACAAATGCTCTGGAAGCCCTTAGTGGGTTGAGTTACTAATCCAGGAAGCCCTGGTTGGAAAAATTCTTTGGAAGCCCGACAACAATTGTTGGTTGAGTTACTAGTCCTAGAATCCCTGGTTGGAACGAATGCTCTGAAGCCATGGACATTTTGGGTAGAGACCAATATGGTGATGGTTAGCAATGTCCAAATGTGAGGTGGAATCATTGGTTGAGGGTTGAGGTGGTTTGGCCTCTGGAAGCCCTGGATGGTTTTGATTGATTTGTTTTATGAGATCCCACAGTCATGCTTGGAATATGGCATGGGGGTGACTGACTGAAAGAAAGATTTGGTTTAGCCTAGTATATGGTCGAGTGGTTCGTGGAAGTCCCATAACTAGTTGGCTTATGAAATCACAATAAGAGCTTTCTTTCTACTTGGTATTTTATGGGTGAATATACTTGTTTATGTGGTTTATAGGGTTGTTATATCCTTGATATTTCTATTGGTTATATGTTGGTTATGAGTGAGTTTTATGACATTGAAAATGTATGGCTTTCATCATGTTTTGGTTAATGATTGAATGTAAAATTAATATATGGATTATTAGATGGTAATGTAGTTATTATGATGAGGAAACAATGCTTCTTAGTGATTCTCAGATAAGTGTGAGACCCCTATGCTCAGATATGTTGTTTAAACTTGTAGAATGCATATTTGTGACATGTTTGACGAAATGCTTGTCATGGCTAGTAGGGGTCCAATCAAGTCCTCGTTCAAGTATTTGAATTTGTATCACTGCTTTGATGTCACTTATCAATTATGCAAGTTTCATGGAGTTCTGGTAAGTGGCCCGAGTCTTGGCCCTAAAAAAGTGGCACAAAATCTGTAGTTGCTGGAAGATAACTACCTGGAAAAGTCCCCAGTCGCAGACATGCCTTGTTGTGGGAGTGACTAGAGGTTCCTAGTTGCATTCATGCCCATGTCAAGGGAGTGACTGAGACTTTAATGCATAAAAATTTCAATTTGTCTTAGGGGCTGGTCACATGGATGGGTTGGATGACTCCTGGGGGTTCTGTTGCAGGTGTAGAAGGTTAGGTTTTCCATGTTCCATTGATTCCACTTCCTTAATTGATACATAGGGAATTGAATCATATCATAGTAACTCTTTGTCACATGTTTACCCTGGTTGGCCATTTACTTGGGTAGATGTGGAAGGAGGGTGTTACAAAGTGGTATCAGAGCATGGTTCAGCCCTTGTAAAGGATGGGCAGTGTGTTGGACATGCATTCATGTCGATTGCATATATGTGTTCCTTATACTTGTAGTATATGTGCTTGTTTCATATGCATGGTGTCGGTCATGGTTGTAGTGATGTCACCATGTGGAAGTTGATGGTATTATTGTTGTATGTGTTTGTCATGAGTGTATGTTGGTTATGCATTGGTTATGCATGTGAATACTTATAAATCATTATGCATACATTGATGTGGTTGTAGTTGTCATGCATGAGGTCATAACATGTGGTTTGTATGGTCATGCATTGATGATTGGATAATGATTGAATGATGAATAAATGTTGATATGATTATGTTTATAGGGTCTTGCAGACGAGACACCGTTCCTTGAAATACACTGAGGTACATTGGTCTCTTTATATTTTTGTTTAGCTTACATGATATACCTTGTAGGAAGAGAAACAACAAAGATGACTAATAATATGGTAGACTAGAGTTCCCAAGACTCTCCCTATGGATTAGATGAGAAATATGGTGTTGGGAATTCTTCTGACTTAGCAGACACATTGAGGAGTTTGAGGGAATAAATAAGGATTTGCAAAGAAATAGTGGCATAATCATGCAGGAACGAGAGAAATAAGTAGAGGTTAATGCAGTGATCCTTCAGATTTTTTCAGAATTGTAGAGATAGGGAGCACTTTGGATTAGCCATGGATAGGAGGAAAAAATTAATTGGCCATATGTTAGTGGGTCTCCTGGTGGGTATAGGTTGGATAGAGATGACACGATCATATATGGAAGGTTCTTGGATACTCTGAACAGGAAAGGTGATGGACACAGGTACTATTCTAGTTCTGGTTCTGACA
Organism: Pinus tabuliformis; assembly: GCA_031772625.1. Lineage (NCBI taxonomy): Eukaryota > Viridiplantae > Streptophyta > Pinopsida > Pinales > Pinaceae > Pinus > Pinus tabuliformis. The sequence continues at coordinate 1,273,526,538 of CM062820.1, read as the reverse complement.
GGTATCATGGTCATCATTGTTATCATCCTTATAGGAGGAGTGATAGGGGATATTTTTCGGATGAGTTCAAGAAAGAAAAGCCACCTACATTCAATGGGGAAATGAAGAAAACATGGGATGTAGAAGCATGGTTTCTTGGAATGAATAAGTTCTTCAAATTGCATGATTATTCATGGAACATGAAGGTCAGAATAGCTACATTAAGTCTTAAAGGTAAAGTAGATATCTAGTTGGAAGATGTAAAGAGCATTAGAGATATTTATGAGGAGGATTTGACTTGGAGTGAATTCGAGAGACTATTAAGGAAGAAGTATATATCGGAGAGGTACTATGACGATAGGGAAAAACAGTTTTATGAGCTAAATATGGGATCTATAATTGATGAGGAGCACACTAGCAGATTTCTAGAGTTGTTGAGATATGTGCCCTACCTCAAGGAGAAGGCCAAGATTAAGAGATTCATGAGTGGGTTGTCAATAACATATAAAGACAAGATTGAGTTTGATGAGCCTAGATCATTGGAGGAGGAAATCCAGAAGCTAAAGAATTATTATGAGCAATCAAAGCACAGCTCTGAGACTAAGAAGGATTGGAAAGATAATGATAATAATAAAGGGAAATGGGATAAGAAGTGAGAAAGGCCCGAGGATACAAGTAACAAAGAGAAGGAAACACCACACAAGAAGTTCAATTCATCTGACAAAGGGTAGGGATTTCAGTTTGAGGAGTATAACAAGGGTTTAGGTTGGAAACCTGTATAATCTTGGACTTGTGGCAAAGATCTTCACAGGAGAGATTGTCCACAACATTAGGGTGGTATACCGTAGATTTATAGTTCTCAATAAGTGCAAACAGTGGGGGATGTTGGATAGAGTGTTCCTCAGATCTATGCAGCGTTGGATAATAGGAAAGCATATCACTAGGCATCTATTATTGAGATGGATAGTAAGATTTGTGATTAAGCTGTTTCTATTTTGAGTGACACTAAATCTAATTATAGTTATGTTAATCTTGACCTGTGGATAAATGTGTTTTGAATAAAGAAGTGCATGAAAAATATTGGTTAGTATAGTTGGATATAGGTACAAATAAGTGAGTTCATCATTGGGTAAGAGCTTGTCAAGTTGAGTTGAATGGTATGTCTACATTAGCACATTTGAATGTATTGTCGTTGGGTTCATATGACATGATTTTTAGCATGGAATGATTGTATCTCCATAGAACCAAGGTGGATTGTTATGACAAAGCTATTGACTGCTTGGATGACAATGGAGAACATAGAGTTTTGAAGGGTAAGAAGAAGGCAAAATCAGTTAGAATGGTTACAACTATGTAGGTGAAGCGTAGTCATAGGAAATAATGTGTGTTATTTAAGGATACATATTTCTAGTGAAAAAGGTAAGGAAGTTGAGGATGTGGACATCTTGAGCAGGTACTAGTTCTACAGCATTTTCAGGATGTATTTCCCACAGATATTTCAGAGTTTTTGCCTCGCAGGGAAGTGGATTTTTCTATTGAGTTGGTACCAGGGGCAACACTAACATCAAAAGAACCATACATGATGAGCACTCTAGAGTTCGTAGAGCTGAAGTTGTAGTTGAATGAAATGCTTGAAAAGGGATATATTAGGCCAAGTGTATCACCATGGGGAGAACCGATATTAGTTGTGAAGAATAAGGAGTGTACTCTTAGGTTGTGCATTGATTACAAACAATTAAACATTGTGACCATTAAGAACAGGTATCCATTATCAAGGATTGATGATTTGTCCAATCAGTTGAAGGGAGAAACAATGTTCTCGAAGATTGATTTGAGATTAGGATATCATTAGGTAAGCATTAAAGAAGATTACATTCACAAGACAACTTTCCGAACCAGGTGAAAACATTATGAGTTTGTTGTAGTTCCATTTAGTATGAAAAATGATCCAGCTACCTTTATGTGTTTGATGGATAGTTTGTTGTGTCCTTATCTAGAAAAGTTTGTTATTGTTTTCATTGATGACATCGTGATATATTCTAAAATTGAGGAAGAACATGTTGAACATTTAACAATAGTGTTGAGATTTCTAAGAGAGAATCAGTTGTATGCTAGCTTAGCAAATGCAGTTTCTTTCAAAAAGAGGTACATTAATTGGGACATGTTGTTTCCAAGGAAGGCTAGCAGTAGATCCAAAGAAGATAAGGGCTATCGTGGAGTGGGAAGATCCTAGGAATGTGGATGAGCTAATATCATTTATGGGGTTAGTAGGTTACTACAGGAGGTTCATTAGGAACTTATCTCGAATTGCACATCATGTCACGTCATTTCAGTGAAAAGGTAAGAAGTTTGAATGGATAGAAGAATGCGTAACAAGTTTTGAGCAATTGAAACAATTGTTGAAAAATGCTTCAGTGTTAGAGATTGAAGATCCAAAAAACGAGTTTGTGGTATGAACAGATGCTTGCAAGAGAGGACTTGGTGGAGTACTTATGCATGAAGGACATGTAGTGTGCTATGAATCACATAAACTAAATGAGCACGAGCAGAATTATCCAACACGTGATCTTGCGTTGGCAACGATCATCCATGCATTAGAAATGTGGAGGCGCTTTATTCTTGGTAGGAGGTTTGTACTGATGAGAAATCACAGTGGATTGAGGTATCTATTTGACCAACTGAATTTGAATTCTAGGCAAGCTAGATGGTTGACTACGATCCACAAGTTCGAGTTTGAGATCAAGTACATTAAAGGTAAAGAGAAAAGGGTTGTCGATGCTCTTAGCAGGTGGATACAGGTGAACCACATAACGGATATTAGTTCTTATGGGACATATTTACAGGCTCGGATCTTATAGGCAGGTTAGCAAGATAACAGGTACATGGAGCTTTGGCACAATTTATAGCTGAGTACAAGTATAGGTGCACAGGATGTGGACTATCATCGAAAAGCAGATGACTTGGTTAGATTTAGGGATAGAATATATGTGTCAGATGACAGTGAGCTCAAGAATCATATCAGGAAAAAGTTTCATGCAAAACCATATTCAAGTCATTCAGGATATCAGAAGACATTGACAGTGGTAAAGAAGTTCTACTACTAGCCGAACTTGAAGAAAGAAGCGACAGAGTTTGTGGCTAGATGTTTGGATTGTCAACAGGTAAAGGCAGTGTGTAAGCATCCAGGTGGGTTACTACAACTGATCTCAATTCCATAGTGGAAATGGGAGGTCATTTCCATGGAATTCATTATAGGTTTTCTCAGGATAGTTAGACAACACGATTCTATCATGGTTATTGTGGACAGGATGACTAAGGTAGTGCACTTATTTCCCTTGAAGTATACTTGTTCATCTAATGATGTAGCACAATTATTCATTAGGGATATAGTGAGGTTGCATGGCGTACCAAAGAAGATTATATCATACAGGGATGCCAAGTTCACTTCTAGGTTTCGGAAAGAGTTATTTACAATATGAGGTACAAAGTTGGCCTTCAACATAGCTTATCATCCACAAACGATGGACAGATAGAGAAGGCCAACATGATATTGGAGGATATGTTGAGGATGTATGTGTTGCATCAACAACAAATGTGGGAAGAGTATCTTGCACTGGTTGAGTTTGCTTACAAAAATGAGTATCAAGAATCCTTGAGGATGATTCTGTTTGAGGCATTGTATGGGAGGAGTTGTAATATTCCCATCAGTTGGAGTGATCCAATGAATAGGGTGTTGATTGGACCAAACATGTTGGAAGAAATGGAATAGGAAATGTAGTTAATCAAGAAGAATCTAAAGCAAGCACAAGATAGACATAAGAGTTATGAATATCAAAACAAGTTGTTTAAGGGGTTTGAGGTTGGGGAACAAGTGTACGTGTGCATCAATCCCAAGAAGAACTCCCTGCGGATTGGATCATGGGAAATGTTGGCACCTCGATTTTGTGGACCTTTCAAGACTCTTGAAAGGATTGGACTAGTAGCCTATCGAGTTACACTGTCTCCAACAATGAAATTCCATGATGTTTTCCATGTGTCATTGCTTAATAAATATCTTAAATATGTTGATCATGTAATTCATTGGTCTGTATTGTAGGTGGAGTCAAAAGGAGAATTCCATTCGGAATTGTTACACTAAAAAATGTCACCATGACTATTTGCAGTTAGTATGGCTCCATCAACTGTCATACTATCCTCCTTGGCAAGTCTCATGCCTCTGCTTTCCATGTCAAACTCCAAGAAAGAGAGAAAAGTCATTTAAAGTCAATTATCTCTGGGTACGCAGTTTCTCTCAGCCTTACCTGCGTGTACGCAACCCAAGTTCACAATACCTGCGTACTTGTACACTCTGTCTGTAAAGCAATGTGTGCGTACTCCTGTAAAGGTCAAAATGCGCAAGTTTCACTCCAAAAAAGTTACTTGTGGTCATTTCTAGAGCATTTTAGAAGCTTGTTTGACGTGTATGGAGCGCCTCCAGATGGTTCATGTATCCCTATGGAAGAGGAACTTATCCCATCAAGAGGGGAGCTAACCCACCCAAAGAGGGGCTTATCCCATTGATGGTGGACCTGATTAACTTCCTCTACAGCACTATAAATACATGCATTGGGCCAGAGGGAGGAGAGGTTGAAAGCTGAACATTCCTAAGGGTAGATGCTGCTGAGATTAGGACTTCCTTGTAGAAGCTTGTGAGGAGAGATTGTCATCCTTCTTGTTTCATTTGGAAGTGGGTGAACTGATCAAAGTAAAGGAAAACTCTTGCTGGACCCTGGGAGGAACTTGCACAACACCAAGGCTCAGGTTGTAATGGTTTCTTTTGTTTCCTATTAATACAAATAAGTCCATTCTTCTCAACAATTTGTTATTTATGAGTTGTTTCATATACTCCTTGGTCTGTATGTTAAATATGTTTTATTTTATGAGATATTCAGGTGCTATTTAATCGTTTGATTATTAGTGAATGCAGGTTTCGAAGGGAAGGAGGAGCTCATCCGGATCGACGAGGCTGGACTACTACAACAGCGTTGGACTACAGGTAGGATCTAAACACTTGATTTCTTATATGATAAATGCATATTTAGAGAAGGATTGTTCTTAATTGTCTTGTTTGTCACTAGAAAGCCTTAAGCTTCTAGGGAGGTTGGTTTTGTCCGCAAAATTGACTCTTTCCGCATGACAAAATGGCGACCATACTGGGGAACTCCATTGATGTGAATGATTTTTCCTTTGTCTGAAACTTTGATCTGAGAAAAGTCTTTTTCTTTCTGGTTTTTGGTTGTCTGACTCTGTGTTTGGGTGGCTTAGCTTAGGGTTAAATTAGATTTTACTTTTTCTTAGTTTTGCTAGAAGTACACAGCCTCTGAGTTCAGAACAGTGCGTACCAATACGCACCGCGGCTTTGTGCACAGAGCGTACCTGCACCTGTGTAAACAGGTTGCCTGCATACCCTGTCAAAATTGAGAAAATTTCAATTTTCTCCTTTTTGCCTCTTAGATTTTGCTTTTAATTTGTTTTTTCCACCCAGATCCACTGGTTACCTACCAGAGATCTTCATCTGAACTTGTTTCGTCAGTGTCAAGTGTTTTAGTGGAATTCGTAGAGGTTCTAGCCTTAGGGTTTGATTTTTGCATTGGTCCTCTAGTGATTTTGGCTTTAGAAGTCGTAAAACCTTGGATCTCCCTGGTATTTGCAGTCTTCTTAGAGTCGAACCTTTCATAGAATCTACCCTTGTGAGACATCTACCTTTGTTTTGTCTCTTTGCCGAATCTCGGAAAAGTTTGCCGATTGAACTGTGAATTTCATTTTACGAAAAAGAACAAAAGATTTTATGTTTGTTTTTGACTAGTTTTTGATTCTGCACTAACTAGTCCTTAGTTAAATCACGACTGAGTAAAACATCCTGGGATCATACTTTGTAAGTTTTGGCCTCATTAGATTTGCTTATTAGGTGAATTTCTTTTGATTTACTTTTAAGTAGCCTTGATTTGATAGATTTGTAAAGGTTTGATTTTTGTTTTTTAAATGCTTTGTTAAGTAGGAAAAAATCCAAAAATCTCTTTTGAAAGAAAAGTTTGCTTAGTGGCATTTGAGTCTTTGAATGAAAAGGGCATTTTTGAAAAATAATTAGTGGTCATGTGTTGCATGTTTTGGAAAAGATAAAGAGATTGTTTCTTTGATTTTCATTGCCAAGAAAGTTGTCTTTATAAAAATTTTGCATTCTCCAACTCTCTTAGCTAAGGAATTCATTGAAAAAGAAAATTAGTATAAATCATCCTAAGTGCATCTTTTTAGTGGTTTGAGTCGAGTCTACACACCATCAGTTTCATCTCCGCTACCTTTTGTCTTAAAGAAAAGCCATAAAAATTAACGCTTAAAGTAAAATCAACTTAGTAACTTTTTATTTACTAGGGCTCTGAAACACCAATATAGATCAGGCTAGTGTCTTGGAGTAGGAGAGTAATTAACTCTCCAAGACAGCAAAACCGAACAAGTAGCTTATCTTGTGGTAGGATAAATCCAACTGTTTCATTTGTACTCTGGGAAAGCTCCTCTTAAAGGAGAAGCACGAGACCCTGTCTGAACCAGTGAGGGGATCAATCCTCCTTCATTGGGAAAGACGCCAGATACGCACGTATTACAAACGGTAAACCTCGGATTATTGTCGAGGAGCCTGGGGTCACTTGTCGGTAAACCTTGGATTATTGTCAAGGAGCTGGCAAGGGGATTGAGCTTGTTACTCTGCCCTTGCGTGCTATCGGGTCGTAGACTGTTCCCCTAGGTATATTTGTTGCTGTTGGTAACCTTAGTGACCATTATCTTTAGGATTCTACCCGAGGTGACGGTGGAGGGAAGATCCCACTGTACCTGGAGCAGACATCGGCTAGACTCACTTGGATTTTCTGGGGGGTTCACTTCACTCGAGACGGTTAAAGTGGAGGAACTTGTGCCGATATATTCATTAAGCAGGTTGCCGGGGTAACTGTTCCACCCACCACTTCTGTACTAAATTCGGCGATGTTGGGCTTCATCACCAACTAGTGTTTTCGGCCTGGAAGGCTACTGTTTGTGCATGGTTTGACGCCCTAGATTCTTTAGGCGTGTGATTCAAATTTGTTTGGTTCTTTAGAGACTTTAGGTGGTTTGCTTTGAGATTTTACTTTGTTTGCGTGTGCAGTAGTTAAAAGTTTTTAACTGTGGCGGAATTACCGAGACAGTCTCGTAGACTTCGGGGCCAGTCTCCTGAGATTGTTACCGTGGCCGATTTGTTGAGGAAATCCCGTAGACTTCGGGGTGAGCCTCCTCAAGACGTCCCGAGTCATTACGAAGGTTTGAAAGTCCTTGTAACTCCTCCTGGTGGCAGTAGAGTAGGTTCACCTGAAGAAGGAGAGTCTTCGTTGGTAGTCCATCCAGATTACCAAAGTCTAGAAACAGGTTATAGTCCTGAAGCTGTTGCAGTTTCTGAGCTTGCTGGTAGTTTTTCATCTACTAGTGATATAGGCGAAGAACCTAAAATATCTGAACCTGTTACTCCAACTTCTAGTGTTCCTGATTCACCTAGGGCAGAAAGAGTCATAACCGAAAATCTTCCTTCTGGTTTGATAGCTATTGAAGAACTTGCTCCAGAAGAAGAAGTAGGCGGCCCTATTCTTGAAGATCAACCTACCATTGATCTAAGAGAGTGTGAATCTATCTTTTACAGTCCACCTAGAAGTACTACTTGGTATCTTTCGTTAACTAATTACTTAGACAACTCAGGAATAAGTTTTTCTCCACCTCGTACTTCTTATCCACCCGGAGGTATTTATACTCCTGTAAATATGGCTAGTCAGTCGTCCGTGTTTACTCAACCCCCTGAATCTTTCTTGTATGGTGGTCCTTCTGTTCCTGCTGGTTATCAGTCACTTTCTGGTACTTTTGCAGGAGCATCTCCTCAACCCATTGGACATGGGTCATTAGCTGGAAACAATGGTAATAAACCATTGGGTGTAGGAGACATTTATATGATGTCAGGTTCAATTCCCGGTTCTCAACCTCAAGGTGGTCAATTACCGCCTGGGGGGCAGCCTCAATTAACGCCTAGGGGGCAACCTCAAGGTACACAACTTGCGTCTGGGGGACAACCTCAAGGACAGTATGTACCCATGGTACATTACATTCCTCAAGGTCAACCCCAGCCTCAATATGTACCCCAGGGTCAACCTCAGTGTCAATATATGCCTCAAGGTCAACCCCAGTATTAGTACTTACCTCAAGGGTATCTACCCCAAGGTCAGTACTCGAGTCAAGGTTATCAACCACCCCAAGGTCAATCTTATGTTCAAGGTACGGGAAATGTACCTTTCAATTATCAATCCTACCCTCAATCCGGTTATGGATCTCAATATCCTCAACCTGTCATGGGTCAGTACCCCAGAATGAACATCGTGTGGGATCCATCGCAAGTTCAACAAGTGTTGCAGCCAAGCGTACAGTTGTCATCCCAAACTGGACAACCTGTGGTTTCTAGTCAACCCCAGCAACCAGTCCAGTCTAATGTTCAAAATTCTGTACCTTCGGTAGTTACTCAGTCGCCGATTGCACCTAGTACTCCATCTCAAACAACTACTACAACTACTGCAACATCTGTTCCTTCCACCACACCTACTTCTGGAGTATCGACAGCTCCGATTTCTACTGTCTCTGCCACTACTCTGCAGACATCTCTACCCTTGTCTGGATCCACGATTCAAACTACGGTTCAGATGCCTGTGGGGCAGCCAGGTTTAAGTACGGTTGTTGCTTCTCAACCACAATTTGTTTATCAACCGTACCAGGGACAGCACCAATACGGGCCTGCTGTCCAACAACCGGTTTACCAGTACCAACCGTATCCTGGGTACACTTATCAACAACCACATCAACCCCAGTACGGTCCGGTTAATCCTGGTTTTCCGGGAGGATACAATATCCCGAATGCGATTCCTGTTCCAAGTTATCCTGGATATCCTCCTCCTAGGATTGGTCTTGTGACCCACAGTTTTAGGGATCCTAATCGGCAATTGCCGTTTATCGCAACTTTGGATTTACCAGACTTGACGCGCCTAACGAACGATCCAATCAATTATCTTCCGTTCTGGCCGCCAATGCCAAATAAGTTGCCCAGTGATATACCCAAGTTCGAAGGTAAGTCTGGAGAGGATCCATCAAATCACGTGATGACTTACCACCTCTGGTGTGCTTCAAATTCTATCTCGGATGATTCGATCCGTTTACGTCTTTTTCAGCGTACGCTCATTGGTCTCGCGGCCAAGTGGTACATTGAGTTACCACGGGCCTCTTTTTATAACTTTAGTCAGTTAGCTACCTCGTTCTTAACACATTTTCAGTTGCCGGTCAGATATGATAATGGCACCGAGTTATTAACTTCATTAAAACAGTCGACGTCCACTTATATTTCGGACCATATTCATGAATGGAGACGTCGAAGGCGATTAGTGAAAGTTTTTATCCCGGACCAAATCTTAGCTGAATGGTTTGTTAAATCATTATTACCGAAGATTACTGAAGACGTAGCTAAGGCCGGAGTAGTTACTGAAGAGCAAGTCATTGCTCAAGCGCAGTACCTTGACTTAGTTTATACTCAGTCGGGTACGTTACACGAAAAGATCCCAGATCTTCCAAAGTCGAATCAAATCGCTGCTGCTCCTTCGGGATCTCATGCTGCTGATGGCATGATTGGTACGGTAAATACTAAAAGCAAGAAGAAGTCTTCAAAGAATTCTTCGCCCATTATCACCTTACCAGACTCCCCGACAGGAGAGTCTTCTGCTGAAGTTTCCGCTGATATTCACACTGTAGAGTCATCTACGGCTAAATCAAAAAACGGTGGGAAGAAGAAAGGCAAGAAGAAGAATAAAGCAGACAAAGCTCCAAAGGAGAAAACAGAAAAGTCGGAAACCAATGACGAAAAGCGCAAGCCCCGTTATCCTTGTCTTATTTGTGAAGAAGATCATTTTACAAGAGATTGCCCTCATCGGGCCGAGGTTGCGAAACTAGTCAAAGGTTCCCAAATTCCTGCTGTCTTGAAGGATCCATTTCCAAAAGATATCAAAATGATAGGTTCTTCCTCGAGTGCCGTTGAAGAACCCATATTGATGATGTCTCATGTAAGGATTGCGACTCGGTCGCACGATTATGGTAGTAAAAGTCCTGTTGATGGATCGAAAGAAGCAAAATCTTCTCAGTCAAATCCATCAACCTCAGCTCCCGGTTCTGATCCACTACAGATCGAGAAACCTAACCCTGACTTAGTAATTAAATCACCTGCCAAGGGTGTACTTCGAAGGTCTGCTTTCAATCCACATGTGAGAGCGGCCCAGAATTACAACATTGTTGAGGATTTAGCTGTTTCACCCTCAGTAATGTCGGCTTTAGAAGTGTTGCAATCATGTCCAGCACAACGAAAATTACTTTTGTCGGCTATAGGAGCTGTTGACGTTCAGGACCCGAACCTGATAATCTTTGATCTAGAAAATAGTACACCGCGTTTACCTCATCAGATGGCTTTCCAGATTCCAGTGATAGTAAAAAACAGCCTATTCATCGGACTGTAATTGATGAGGGAGCTTCCACGTGTATTATGTCGATTCAGTGTTGGAGATCGCTTGGTTCTCCTTCACTTAATCAATCCCCGACAATTATTAAGGCCTTTGATGGCCGTGGGTTCCATCCATTTGGAATTCTACAGGATTTGCCTATAGGGGTTGAAGGAAAAACCGTTAGTCTGGATGTGGAGGTGGTTGATGCCCCTCTAGACTACAACCTTCTCTTGGGTCGAAGTTGGTCTTACACTATGACAGCGGTCGTCTCATCGGTCTTCAGAGTAATAAAATTTCCACATAATGGCAAGATCGTGACCATAGACCAGCTGGCTTATTTTTCATCCGACCCAGCCTCTTCAGAGAGTATCCAGCATGTCGGTAAAACGACTATCCCTTATAAGGATGTTGGTGTAGGATTAGTTAAAGATGCCGGTTTACTGGGAACTTTTCCTTTTCCTCCAATCAACGCCGTGTCTTCGTTCGCATCTATTCATATGATTACATCAGATACCATTGTTTATGACGATCCCTGGATCGTTCCTTCCGAATCTGAAATAGACTTGTTTGGTGATGCTATGCCTTTGAGTCCGTATGAAATTGCTTACGAAGCCGTGCAGTCTTTTACCGACCTGCGTTCAACCAAAATCGACCAAATGAATGTGGTCCGTGAGGAATCACTTTTCACTTCCACCTCGGAGTTAATAGCGTTTCCCGAAGTTGTGTCATCTGACCAACAACTTTGTGAAGTCCTGTGTGTAGACAATTTACCATGGGAAGATCTCCATCATAGATCTTCGTTTTTACCTGAGGATGATTGCTTTGAAAACGATTTCTCATCAGTTTTTACAGCTGAATATGTCAAAGAAGCTCAGAGTCCAATGAAACATCCTGATTCAGAGCTGAATTTGGGAAACATCTCTCGCACTGTTCCCATTGACATTTCAGTCAAGCCCGGAATCATTGAAAACATTCATATAGGTGTCTCGTGTTCAGATGACGAGATTCAAACATACAAGGCCCTATTTCAAGAATTTCGCGACGTGTCTGCCTGGTCCTATGAGGAAATGCCAGGAATTGATCCCGCAATTGTTGTCCATGAGATTAAGACTTACCCGGACGCTAAACCCGTTCGGCAACGTTTGCGTCAGATTCACCCTCGAAAAGTGGCTGCAATTAAAGCAGAAGTCGAGAAGCTCTTGAAAGCAGGTTTCATTTATCCGATCCCCTTAACGGATTGGGTATCGAATATTGTTCCAGTTAACAAAAAACAAGGAACAATAAGAATATGTATCGACTATAGGGATATCAATCGTGCTTGTCCCAAAGGCAACTATCCAACACCCTATATTGATCAAATAATTGATGATTGTGCCGGCAGTGAAATATTTTCCTTTATGGACGGTTTTTCCGGTTATAATCAAAACAATATTCTACCTGCCGATCAACCAAAAACGGCTTTCATTTGTCCATGGGGGACATTTGCTTATTGCAAACTACCTTTTGGGCTTAAGAATGCCGGAGCCACTTTTCAAAGGGCGATGTCTTATGCGTTTCATGACATCAAACACATTGTGCAACCGTACCTCGATGATTTGCCTGCTCATTCATTACATCGAGCCGATCACCTTGTCCATTTACGAGCAATTTTCATGAGGTGTAGGCATTATCGTATACGTTTGAACCCACACAAATGTGTCTTCTGTATAGAAGTGGGACGATTGCTGGGATTTGTAGTTTCAAAAGCCGGCATTCGCATCGATCCCTTGAAGGTAGAAGCTATCATCAAATTGCCTCCCCCTTCGAGTCTTCACCAACTCCAAAGTTTGCAGGGGAAAGCAAACTTTCTACGCAGATTCATTCCTAACTACGCCGAGGTTACAAAAGGTTTTACACGGTTGTTGAAACAGAACGCTCAATTCTCTTGGGATGAGATAGCTCAGCAATCTTTTGATGCACTTAAACACGCGTTGACCCATGCACTGTTGTTTCATCCTCCCAACTACAACCAAGACTACTTTTTGTACCTCGCTGCCTCTCATTCCACCATTGGAATGGTGTTAGTTTAGGAAGACGAATTCGCAACGGAACATGTGATATATTATCTTAGTAGGACGTTAAATCCCACCTAGCTAAAATATTCGCATGTGGAGAAATTGGCCCTGGCAGCCGTTCAGGCTGTCCAACGTTTTCGTCATTACATTCTTCTCCGCAAAACTACAGTCATTTCGGATTGCAACCCTATGATCTACATTTTGACTAAACAATTGCTAGGGGGCAAGTACTCTAAATGGATTGTTATCCTGCAAGAGTTCGACTTAGAATTTGAAAAATCTAAGTCTAAGAAATCTTTAGTCTTTGCAGAGTTGATGTGTGACTTCCCGCGTGCTGACACGGAAACTGTGGCAGAGGAACCCATTGCGGACGAATCTTTGTTTCTCATCAGCACTTTAGATCCGTGGTATGGGGATATAATCGTCTATCTCCAAACCCAATCCTTTCGGCCCGAAGCTTCAAAGTCGGAACGTCGGAAAATTCGATTCCAGTCCCAACAGTATAAAATTATTGGAGATACTCTTTATCACCATGGGGCGGACTTGGTTTTCCGACGTTGCTTAACTCACGAAGAGGCAGAAAGGGTTTTGAATGACTGTCACTCTGAGGCGTGTGGCGGTCATATGTCTGGGTATGCCACAGCTCAGAAGGTGTTGCGTGCTGGCTATTTTTGGCCGTCCATGTTTAAAGATTGTATCATTGCGGTGCGAAAATGCCACAACTGTCAAGTGTTTGATCGTAAGATGCGCGCACCACCAGCTCCTCTCCACCCTATAATTGCCGTTGGTCCTTTTGCCAAATGGGGTATCGACTTTATTACATGTAACCCTCACTCGGCCGGGGGGCATGCGTATATCATCCTTGCGGTTGATTATTTTACTAAGTGGGCCGAGGCGATGCCTACATTTGAGGCAGATGGCAAAACAGTTGCGATTTTCGTATTCAATCACATTATTGCTGGGTTTGGTGTCCCACAAGCGATAATCACTGACCATGGGCGCCATTTTTGAAACATTATGATGACAAAACTTACAGGCCAGCTTGGTTTGCGTCACGATAGCTCAACCCCTTATTATCCACAAGCCAACGGTCTGGTTGAGTCCATCAACAAAGTTTTGGTTATCATGATCCGACGAATCATTGGGATTCATCGGTCAAATTGGCACAACATGTTATTTTCCGCGCTTTGGGCATATCGAACTTCAGTAAAAACATCAACAGGGTTCACTCCTTTCCAACTAGTTTATGGTTTGGAAGCCGTGCTCCCCATTGAATGCGAAATCCCATCACTTCAAATGGCTGTCGAATTACTTCCAGCTACTTCCGAAGAGGAGAAGCGTTTATTATACTTAGCTCAATTAGATGAAACTCGACGCAATGCTGCACTGGCAATCGAGACTCATGCAAAACGAATGAAAGCTCAGTATGATCGAAATGTGACCCCTCGAAATTTTTCGGAAGGAGACCTAGTGCTATTGTATGATCAAGCTAACGATAAATTAGGTGCTGGAAAATTCGTTCCTATGTGGCATGGGCCCTACATTGTTAAGCGAAAGCTAGCAAAAGGGGCCTATGAGCTGGTTGACTTTGATGGGGACTCTTTGGGTAAACCCAGAAATGGACTTTACCTAAAGAGGTACTATGCTTAAATGATGGGTGTGAAGATTTTCGTTAGGTTAGTTAGGTTAATTTTTCTTTCTAGCTAGTGTGTTTGTTAGTATAGACAGTGTGCTTAGTTTAGAAAGTGTGTTTTTCGTCGTTATTCTGCTTATCTTGGTTTTACCCTTGATGTTTGCAGATGTCGATGCCTCTCCAAACGTACATTGGATTTGCTGATGGTGCTTGTCGTAGTACACGGAATATCTCTTCCGCAGCTTGGGTTATCTATTCGCCCTCTGACGAGTTAGTTTCTATGCATGGGGTGAGCCTCGGTCAAACAACAAACAACATTGCAGAATACAGTGCAGTGATTGAGTTATTAGCTGAATCTATTTCATTTGGGATTTGGAGTTTGATAGTGAGGTTAGATTCTGAACTCGTTGTATTACAGCTTAATAGAGTTTATGCCATTAGAAATCCAGTGTTATTAAGGTTATTTTTGAGAGTGTGTCTTTTGGAACGTGAATTTGATTACATCGAATATCAACATATTCCAAGGTCTTTTAATACATTAGCAGATGCAATTGCTTCTCGAATGTTAGACAGACATTTGCGATAATCATACATGTAAATTTAAAAACATTAACATTTAATCACACATGTTTAACAAGATAAGCTGGTAATAATGATATATATAGATAGGAGTGTGTCAAAAATACATCGTCTTCGATCATAGGTTGCAAAACACCTTATGATCGGCAAAAATGATAAGTACAAAAAACCAAAATGTCATATGTGTCTACAAAAGTGACCATCCAATCACTGGTGGTGCTCCCTATACGAAACCACTGCACGGGCTACCCTACACAAGAACCTCCTAAAAGGTCCTGGGACTGCGACTACATAGTGCTGAAGTCTGATAGGAATATCATCTATAGTAGTCTCTGGTATATCCGCCGTCAGACGCTCTAGATCCTGCTCCAACTCAGCTAAGGTCTCTGCAGCCGCATCCTGTGGGACCGGTGCCGGTGCAACTGGTTGTCTCCTCTCGAAAGGCCGGAGATTGGCTGGACGCCGTGGACCTACATCTGCATTTTGAAAATTTTTACTGTCAGTTTTGAGACGATATATAAAAATATATATATATATAGATAATTTAAAAACTTGTGAAAAATGAAGTACCTCTGTCGTCCCATTGTTCTCCCTGTGGAAGAACCATGTCCGGATCACCACGAAAATCCACTCTGGCATAAGGAAAATCCTGGATCGCAAAGACCTGGTCCTCCAACCAGTGAAAGTAACCCACAGGAAATCGGACAACTCCCGCTCCCTCATCAGGATGTCGGGCCATCACCGCAACCCATCGCATCAACTTTTGCTCCCGAGGTGGCCCAACCGCAACAGTGAGATGCTGAGGGATCAGCATCGGAACTCTCTCTAGGGCAAAGCTCACAACTAAAGGCCCATACCCAAAGGTCTTTAATTGCCCGTTCTTTGCCCTAGTCAGTTGGCCCTTCATATTGGCCAACACAGCATCGCACCAGTTGAAAATGGTGCCTCAGAAGCAATCAATCGCCATCCGCATTTGGGACCCGGTGAAAATGTGCAAGGCGGCTGTGCCGCAGAGTCTGGTAACTGTAAAGGCAATTACCATAAGTTCAGGTCGGGATATGTATTTGATTTCTATCCCCTTCTCCTAGTTTTGATTATTGCACCACTCTAACCGGAGACTAGCAAGGGATTGGCCACCCGGCCTAGTCCCGAACAGAGACAGTTGCTCGCCCCTATTAGGCAAACCAGTGAGAAAATATATGTCTGAGGGCTCTATCTCGAGCTGGTGCCCTCCGATGTAAAAGCATTGTTCCTGGACGTTCCACCTTTCAACCAGCCACTCTAAGAATGGCACCTGGGCCCTCATGCCAGGTATGGCCCAGTATTTGTAGAGACCGCATGCCTTCAAAGCATCAATGGAAGGTTGATGATCTATTGCAGCCAAATCGACATCTTCGTGTTCTCTTTCGCGCCAATCAAGCATGGTGGGCAATCTACACACCAGAAAACACCCATTAGAATTCATTAAATAAAAAATTAATGGTTTAGTTTTGAGATTTGGGGTTTTAAATTTGCTTTGCGCGGAGTACGCACCCCGCGTTCAGAAACAGAGCATCGGTACGCAGCTGTTCTGAAGGTAGGCTGCGTACTCCTGCCATTTTCCCATACACAAAAATGTCGGGGTACGCAGGTCGCCCATGGGGCACCTACGTACCCCGAAAAGCGGATCTTGAAACCCCAAAGCCCCCAAAAAATCAAACTAGGGCTTAAAATGAAATTCTAAACGGATGAAAACAAAGAGGAGGATTTTGTGAAATACCTAAAAGAGACGGCGCTCGATTCCGACGGTCGGATTCTCCGCAAAGTCCACGGGAAGTTTCTTGCCAAAAGCCCTTTTCTCTCCCTCAACAGTAAAATGGTAAAAATGACATGGTAAAAGGTCTTTTTATAGGTTTTTTGGATAAATGAATGATAAGTTTGTTTATTTTTCACCATGGAAGGATATTTTTCAATGTATTTTTGCCTATCTTAAACAGGTATGAGTAATGTGTTGTTTTTGTGCAGGACAAAGGGACTTTCAGGGAAAATTATCATTTTTCATGAACCAAAACATCAGAGTCATCTTTTAAGCCCTTTTCTGACTCCTAAAACATGAAAAGATTGCCGAGCGTTTCTTTTACACTCGTTAAAACGGAATTAAAAGACGGTCCCCTTATAGCCCTTTTCTGACCATAAAAAACAGGAAAAGATTGCCGGGTTTTTGTCGTTTCAAACTCGATACTGGAAATAAAACGACGTGTCCTTGATCGCTTTTTACTTTTCAGGTCAAAGGCACTAATCATGAAATTACTCCTTGGTTGCAAGATCAAGCGGTTCTCTCAAGTATTATTTTATACTTTTTCGGGCTTGGGAGACACAAATTTACGAAAAAGTTCAACCCTGGAGTCTTCTTTAGTTTTTTCAGACTCTCTAAAATTGAAAAACGCCGAGTTTCTCCTATACTGGACTCATTAAAATTTCACAGTAGAGGACCTGTTCGATTACAAACAGGAACAGACCACTCCTTCTTAGGGTTCGAATCTAAACTATGTTGGACTCATCCGAAGGATGAGCTTATAATCAAGCATATGTTATCCTCCTCAAGCTTGTTAAAAATAAAGAGGTACTTTCCAGAAATGGTGGGGGAAAAGAGAGAAGAATGAGCCTATTTGTTATCCTTTGTCACAGAAAAAACCTTATTACCACTCTTGAACACGACACTTTTCATTCACCTGGGTTGGGGAATCCTTTGTCTTAAAGTTGATTAAACCACTTTGAAAGTCTTCAACCGTTTTTGGGTATTAACTTTGGGTCAATTGTCGCCAAGCCATCTGTCGTGTCATTATGTGTTCAAGAGGTCTCTGTAAATAAACCATTCATATGCAAAATACTTGTCATCCATTTTGACCATCCCTGAGTCAATCCTTACAGCAACATTTCTTCAACTTGAACTATGATTTCGTGTTGTGGGCTTGCCTGCAACGGGTTGCTTTCTATCGACATCAGCACATTATCTAGAGAGATGACTTAGAAATCGTCAGTACCTTGAAGTCTGCATGCATCAATGGCAGGTTTCTCACCTTTGACGACAGTTTACATCATTGACTTTCGATCGAAGGATTCCGTGACATGTTCGACATCAACTCATTCATTCGCATCTCATGGATTGTACTGGGTACTTTGAGAACCATTGACATCACTGGTGGTTTCTCTCACACTTGTTAACAGTTTACATCATTGACTGGTAATCAAGTGGTTTCTACCATGTTCGACATCAACTCATTTATTCGCATGGATAGAATCGTACCAATTCGGGAAGTAGAAATGAAGACCCTGGATCTAGTTTCCACCATCTAGGCTGCGAGGAGTTTTGTATTCATTATATAGTAGACTAATCTTAAACAGATGGCTGCATCCATACTGTGTCTACATGTGTCTATGAGTATAATGTACTGCAAAATCATTCCTGTATCAGAGCAGTAGTTAGATGGTTAGTTAAAGTTTTCAATCTGAGTATGGGAATGCCTACCTCAGCGATGATATGATCTTATATATGTATTTTGTGTTGAATATTTGCAGGTTCTGACCGGGCTCTCCACAAGATAATCCTTGAAATGATAAAGTACTTCACCCTTCCTAGATGATTTGAAACCCTAAATCTACTTCAGGCTTCGCACTTTAGGGGGCAATCTGTTACACTAAAAAATGTCACTATGACTATTTGCAGTTAGTATGGCTCCATCAACTGTCATACTATCCTCCTTGGCAAGTCTCATGCCTCTGCTTTCCATGTCAAACTCCAAGAAAGAGAGAAAAGTCATTTAAAGTCAATTATCTCTGGGTACGCAGTTTCTCTCAGCCTTACCTGCGTGTACGCAACCCAAGTTCACAATACCTGCGTACTTGTACGCTCTGTCTGTAAAGCAATGGGTGCGTACTCCTGTAAAGGTCAAAAGGTGCAAGTTTCACTCCAAAAAAGTTACTTGTGGTCATTTCTAGAGCATTTTAGAAGCTTGTTTGACGTGTATGGAGCGCCTCCAGATGGTTCATGTATCCCTATGGAAGAGGAACTTATCCCATCAAGAGGGGAGCTAACCCACCCAAAGAGGGGCTTATCCCATTGATGGTGGACCTGATTAACTTCCTCTACAGCACTATAAATACATGCATTGGGCCAGAGGGAGGAGAGGTTGAAAGCTGAACATTCCTAAGGGTAGATGCTGTTGAGATTAGGACTTCCTTGTAGAAGCTTGTGAGGAGAGATTGTCATCCTTCTTGTTTCATTTGGAAGTGGGTGAGCTGATCAAAGTAAAGGAAAACTCTTGCTGGACCCTAGGAGGAACTTGCACAACACCAAGGCTCAGGTTGTAATGGTTTCTTTTGTTTCGTATTAATACAAATAAGTCCATTCTTCTCAACAATTTGTTATTTATGAGTTGTTTCATATACTCCTTGGTCTGTATGTTAAATATGTTTTATTTTATGAGATATTCAGGTGCTATTTAATCGTTTGATTGTTAGTGAATGCAGGTTTCGAAGGGAAGGAGCAGCTCATCCGGATCGGTAGGATCTAAACACTTGATTTATTATATGGTAAATGCATATTTAGAGAAGGATTGTTCTTAATTGTCTTGTTTATCACTAGAAAGCCTTAAGCTTCTAGGGAGGTTGGTTTTGTCCGCAAAATTGACTCTTTCCGCATGACAGGAATTTTAGTGCATTTTGCATAGAAATATGATCATGATCCAGAACTGAGAAATTGAGCAGGTTAAAGTGCAGTGGAAGCACTTTGGGCCCGATAAAGCTACATGGGAGATTGTGGTGAAGTAAAATTATGAGTGTAGACACAAACAATTCCTCTAGCCCGATAATGGGTCTAGCCACAACCAATACATTCTATGGAAGATTTCTTTAGGTTAGAACCAATTAAGAGGGCATACCTCTTAGTACACTTATCTTGTTTGATGATGACCTTGCTTGCTCACTCCAACTATATCTCATTTCCTTCTTCAAACACCTGAAACAAGTAAACAACAACAAAGAACAATTGTGACAATAGACAAATTGTAATTCAACCTACTTGAAAAGTCAAGAAGCATTAATCCATAAACATGTAGTATGACACATTATGTAGGAAATCAATTGGAAGTTTCATATATATTGAATCAAGAAGAGATTACAACCATTTCCTTGACATTGTTGTTCTCTTCCAAAAAAACCAAGTTCCCATACACTTTCGTTAGCATTCCATGATGGCCTCAACAATGATAGTTTAAGGCTCTTCCCTTTAGGCTTCACACTAAACCAAATCCACACTTCTCCCTCACACAACTAGAGAGCTACAACTATGAATAACTTGTTGTTTACTTCAAACTTAATTAGCACTAGCACACCATCATTAACACTAGCTTGTGCTTGGGAAAAATGGAGGTTTATATAAGATGAATGGATGGAAGATGGTTCCTCTTCTCATGGGAGAAGGTATTATCTCTTGAGGTAGTTCCATGATTATAGAGGAAAGGATCCCAAATTGATATCCTCGACCCCATCCGACCAAAGAATTTACCAGACTTCTGTTACGAAGCTTCTAGAACTGGAAGCTTCGACTCCTTAGTTAAAAAACTTTCCATAAGCGGATCGACACTACTAGAAAAAATCTTAGTTGCTCTGGTCAGTGCTAGGGACAATGTTAATCCTTGCATATCGGTGCAAGGAGGACAAGGATCATTAGTGTTGGTCTTGTAAATTGGGAAAAACATAAGATTTTGGGGAAATGGTGCAAAAGAGAATTGTTCTTCTCATGAAGAGGGACATAATGGGAGTTTCCTCATGAAGGGGAAGCATGTAGGGTTCAATATAGAGGTCCTCTAGGATAAAGGAATGGGGAGTACAGGGAAAGTGACAAAAATATGTGTAATAGATGCCTCCTAAAGCATGGAGGCTAAACTAGAGTGAGGGATGAAATGCTTTATGAATCAGTGTGGGGAACCAGAGTCTGCCGTCAGAAAACTTGCAAGAAATTACAGATACATCTACATATATGAAAACTCTGTCAAATGATACATGAATCTTGGTATGGATGCAACCATCTAGAGAATGATCATGTAAATGGATCCATGCATGGGCACAACCATCCGTTAAAGAGGATCTTGTTGGCTCGAAAGAGTCATCACAGGGAAGACCCTGAGTTCGGGCACAAAAGGCCAATAATAGTCCGCTGTAGTCTAGGTTAACGCCGAAATTTTCACCTTACCCCAAAGGGCAAGGAGTCTCACCCGAGATGTGCCGCAGCCAAAAGCAAGAAGGCTTTAGCATGGAGTCGAGAAAGTATTAATTGGGTTTCATTTGAACACATGTATGGAAACATTACATATAACGCAAAGATATCATCATACTCGTGATAATCTAAGAACTACTGATCATGTAATTGATAAGAAATTCAAAAATTTGAAGATTCATCAGATACAGGGCCCAGATACATCAAAAGTCAACCGATCTTAGTCATTCTTTATATTAATCTTAACAACAAACATTACAATATGACTTCGGTTTTCGCTGAAAACAACTACAGGAAATACTCGACTCAGTTCCCCAGGTTCGGTTTAGCTTCAAGGACTAGGTATTCCAAGCTCCTGCACCCTTCCCTCCATCTGCCGCAACTGGGGATCCTTTCACCTGCTCTCACAGCTTTGCTGCTCCTCTCCTTAACCTTGCTAAATCCAACCCCCTTCTTTTATCTTTCCTTTTATATCCTTCTCTGTTTCCTGGACTACTAGTTCTTGCTCGGCTATTCTTCCCCTCAGTTGCTTCTGCACCTTCCCCCCCCCCACCCCCAAGCTGCCTTTGCCTTCCATTGCTACCTTGCTGCAACTCTTGCACAACTGCTTGTTCTGCCAACCAACCATTGCTGCCACCCATTTCCTTCTTGTCCTTTGGTCAGCCAAAATTGGTCAAAACCTTTTCAAAATTAAACGAATGCCCCAACAGGCCCCGACCACAATTCCTTGACTCATCCTTGAGTCATGTCATTTCAACCTCTGTCGGTCTTGTTGGTCCTGCGGGTGGGGTTGCGCTGTTACCTGCGTTGGTTCTACTATTTGCTGTGCTGGTACTTCTTCTACCTCAATCATTGTTTGCAGAGTGGCATCCGTTTTTGTGGCACCTTCTCGCCCTTGAAGTTCCCCCATTCTAAACAAAGGCTCCAACTTCGAGACAGAGGCCGTGGTCTGCTGCTTGAACATTGTAAAATTTTGAATGGTTGTGTCCCACCATCCTAGAATTGCATCAGCAGCTTGAGTAAACAATTCAGCCGAGTGCAACGTTAGTTTGGTTGGCCGCTGGCTTTGCAGGTTGCTCCATTGCTGCCCACTAGAGTCACACACCCCCTTCAGAAGTAACACCTGCATTCAAACCGGTGGTTGTAGATCCTTGATTACCTTTTTCGTCTTTGTAGACTCCTTCTCAATACTATCAACCTGAGCCTGAAGGGTGTCAATTTGATCATTGATTTGTTGCAGCTGGGCGAGGTCTGTACAGTCTTTTGTGTTGGCAAACAGGGTCTGTATTTTCTCTTTGAGGAGGTAAACCAAGTGGTTCTTCACTGCCAGACCAGTCATGGACCTTGTTCATCAAGGCATATCCGTGAATGAGGGTGTGAGCTAAAGCTTTCTTCTTTGCTTCCAATTCCATGACCTTTCCCTCAACCGTCTCGCGTAAATTACCACTGGATTTGGTAGTGCATATGTAATCGTCTCCAATTTCCTCTTCATCTCGGCATTGGTAGCTGCTAGGCGTGAGTATGCTGCCTGGATGTGGTCATAGTAGGTGACTAGCGTGTAGGTAGCCATGTATTTCAATGCTTCGATATCCACCTCGATGATGGTCGACCATAATGATCTGAACCACTATGTGACTTGGTCAACCTAGGCTTGCAATCACATGTTTGCTTGCCATAGGTGATCACGCTCTTCTATCACCTCCTGCAACTGCTTTGTTTGTTGTTCATGTTCCTGGGCCAGGTCTGTTGCACTAAAAATTGTCACCTTGACATTTTGCAATCTGTGTGAGTCCATTACCACTCATACTTTCCTCCTTTACAAGTCTAAAGCC
Source organism: Pinus tabuliformis (assembly GCA_031772625.1). Taxonomy (NCBI): domain Eukaryota; kingdom Viridiplantae; phylum Streptophyta; class Pinopsida; order Pinales; family Pinaceae; genus Pinus; species Pinus tabuliformis. The sequence continues at coordinate 1,273,503,628 of CM062820.1, read as the reverse complement.
TCAGTTCTTCATATCAAGCCTTGAAAGTAAGAGAAAATCCCTAAAAGTATTTAAAACTTTGGTTTCGCACTTTCTCTTTGCATTACCTGCGGTCCCGCACCTAATGGTCATGTCCCTTGCACACCTGACTACTTGGTCCCTGTGTTATAGGTGCGAACCCCTGTAAAAGTTAAAAAGGCGTGAGTACATTCTAAAAAACTCACTTCCAGTCATTTCTAGAAGCTTCTGGAAGGAATCTTGAGTTGTCAAGTTCGCTTTTCTAAGGTTCATGCATCCCATACCTTAAGGAGCTAACCCCTTGATGTGAGGAGCTTATCCCTTTGAAGGAGGATTCTATCCCTTCATAGATGGACCTGTAACCTCTTCCTCTGTACTATAAAATGAAGCATTGGGCTGGTTACTAAGGAGGTTAGAAGCTGAATATTTTTGAGGTGAAACGCTGTTGGAACTTAGTCTTCTTTAGTTGAGCTTTTATGAGGAGAGATTACATACCTCTAAGATCTCATTTGGAAGAGTGCAAGGCTTGTCAAAGTAAAGGAAATCCCTGTTTCAGACCCCAAGAAAAGCTTTTTCAACATCAAGGCTGAAAATGTTGTAAGGTTCTTCTACTTCAAAGTTAATACAAATAATTTTGTTTTTCTCAATAAGCTGTTCATTAATGGTTTATTTTATGGATTCCTTGATCACCATAATAGACATGATTTATGATATTTTCTATGCAGGTGATATTTGATGTTTTCTTGTTTGTTATTGCAGGTCTTTAAAGATAACTCTTTCGGACGATTGAGCAATAACTATAACGAACAAGCATTGGATCTAAGGTAGGATCTTAACACCTCTATAGTCTTTATTTGTAAATTGCATATGTCTAGAGAAAGATAGATTTTTTTGTCTGTTTGTTGCTAGACTATCTTGTGATACTAGGGAGATCAATCTTGTTCGCGAGATTGATTTATCCGGCCAACAAATTTGTGACTCCACTAGGGAATGGATTTGGTTTTTGGTTTTCCTCTGTTTTGACCCGAGAAAAGTGTTTTCGTTTCTGGTTTTTGATTGATGTATATTGGCTTGGGTAGTTTTTAATTCTGGGAGTATTTTTTTGTTTTTTTTTGAAGTTTTCAGGGGACTGCACTTTCTCTTCATAGACAGTGTGGGCATCTCCGCACTTTTCCTTTAGTAAACAGAGCGGGACCGCACTTGTTACTTCTAGAACCTGCAGAACCTGTAATTTTTTTTGAAAAACCTAAAATAACTTTTTCCAGTTAGGTTTAGGTTTGATTTAGAAGCTTTAGGGTCTTCCCAGATCTGTGTTTTTCTCGTCAAAAACCTCTTGTGAGTGAGTTCCGATAGTATTTTTGTTTTAGATGATTTTCTAGAAGTTTGCATGCTTGGAGTGGTTTTCACTTGGTCTCTGTAGTGACTCAAAGATCAGAAGCTTGAGAAACCTTAGATCACCCTGGTGTCTTTTTGTCTTCTTGATGAGTTCGATTTGCTTGTGAAATCTATCCTTTGTGAGAAATAGATTCAGTTTTCTCGTTGCAAATCTTTGAACAAACTTTGTTATAAGTTTTGAATTTCATTTTTACAAAAGAAAACATATTTGGATGTTATTTTATTGGTTTGTTATTCTGAACAAGTGAATCCTTAGTTTACTGAACAACTAAGTAAAACGTCCTCAAAAAGAATTGAAGCTTTCATTTATTTAGATTTTAAAGTTTTTAGATCTCTAAATTAGTTTTTGTAGTTTTGAGTGCTTTTCTAGAATTTGTAGATCTCTTTTGAAAGGAAAATTGTTTTTCTTGTAGTTTCGAGTTTTGAAAAAGGAAAGGGATTTATTGTGAGCATTAATTATTAGTCTCGTTATGAGTTCTTATTGAAAAAGACAAAAAGATTTTATTTTCATTTCCATGTTGAAAGAAAGATTTGTTTCTTAAAGAATTGCATTCTGGAACTCTTTCTTTTAGCTAGAATTTCATTGAAATAAAAACGAATTGCTTCTCATTTTAGGTGCATCGTTTAGCATTTGGAGTCGAGTCTTCACACCATCAAAGTTTCATTTCCATACCTGTTGACTTAAGGAACAACCCATAAAAGCAACCCTTAATTAAAATTGATCTAGTAATCTTTTTTATTTCTAGGGTTCTTATCACCAATATAGCTTAGGCTAGTATCTTGGAGTAGGGAGTAATTAACTCTCCAAGATAGTTAAAACAAACAAGTAGATATATCTTGCGGTAGGAAATAAATCCAATTGTAAAGGAGTCAATCATGAGATCATGTCCAAACCTTTGAAACAATCAAGTCTGTTTCCTTGGGAAAGATAGAAGATTTGCGCGTATTATAAACGGTAAACCTCGGATTAACCATTGTTGAGGAGCTTGGGGTCACTTGTTGGTAAACCTTGGATTGATCATGTCGAGGAGCCTTTAAGGGGATTGAGCTTTTTCACTCCGCCCTTGCACGTAGAATGGATTGTAGACTGTTCCCCCAGTTGTATTTGTTACTGTTGGTAACCTTAGTGTCCATAAACTTAAGATTATTTCCTAAGGTGACGGTGAAGGATGGGTCTCACTGTACCTAGAGCAGATGTTGACTAGACTCACTTGGACTCTCTAGGGGGTTCTCTTCACTCGAGATGGGTTTGCGAAGAAACTTGTGCCAGTCTGTTTCATTAAGCAGGTTGTCGGGGTAACTGTTTCAACTGCCCTTTCTATATTAAACTTCATCACCAGATAGTGTTTTTAGTATGGGAAGTTACTGTTTGTGTGTGGTTTGAATTCTTAGATATTTTAGGCGTGTGGTTCAATTGTTTGTTTCTTTAGAGACTTTAGGTTTTTTTATTGAAATTTTCTTTGTTTGTGAGTGATTAATTAATTTAATCGTGGCTGAATTACCGAGACAATCTCGTAGATTTCAGGGGAAACTTCCTGAGTATTTACCAAGCCAGCTTGAAGGGCTATGAGCTCTTGTATCACCTAGTGACAGTAATGTTGGATCACTAGAAGCCGAACAGTCATCTTTAATTGTTCATCCTGATTATCAAATACAAACAACAGAGTCTATTCAAGAGCCAATTTCATTTTCTGAAATTACTCGTAGTATTTATCCTTCCAGTGAATTAGCTGAAGAACTTGAAATTTCTGAGCCTGACACTGAACCTGTTGTTACTCCAAATTCAGGATTTGCTTCTCCAACTTCTAGTAATCCTGGTTCACCTAGGGTAAGCAATATCATTACTCAAAATCTTCCTTCTGGCCTCATTTCTATTGAAGAACTTGTTAATCCAGAAGAAGACGTAACTCTTCCCGAAAACCAACAGATTTTAAATCTTAGGGAGCGTGAATCAATATTCTACAGTCCTTTTAGGAGTGACTCTTGGTATGTTTCATTGACAATTTTTTTAGAAAACCTGGGTCTTAGTTTTTCACCACCTTGAATTCCTTTTCATCCTACGCCAAGAGGTTATTGTCCTTCATCGATTATGTCAAGGCAGTCATCTATGTTTTCCCAAACACCAGAAACATTTTTATCTGGCGGTCCTTCTATTCCTTCGGGGTACCAATCACTTTCTGGTACTTTTTCAGGAGCATCTCCTCGACTGATTGAACAAGTGTTATCATCTAGAAGTAATGGAACTCAAGCGTTGAACGCAGAACAAATCCTTATGATGTTTGGTAGTATTCCAAATCCTCAACCTCAAGGTAGTCAGTTACTGCCTGGGGAGCAACCTCAAGGTAGTCAGTTACCGCCTGGGGGGCAACCCTAAGGTAGTCAGTTACTGCTTGGGGGGCAACCCCAAGGTATTCAGTTACCGTCTGAAGGGCTTCCTCAAGTTTATCAACTTTAGGACAACAAATACCCCAAGGCCAACCTCAGACTCAGTACATACCCCAAGGTCAACCCTAGTTTTAGTACATATCTCAAGGTCAACCCTAGTTTTAGTACGTGCCTCAGGGTTATCAACCCCATGGTCAGTACCCAGCTCAAGGTTTCCAACTACCTTATGGTCAACCTTTTCTTCAAGGAGTTGGAAATGTACTGCCTAATTATCAGCCCTACGTTCAACCAGGTTATGGTCCTCCATATGCACAACCTTTTGTAGGTCCATACTCCGGAATGAGCATGGTGTGGGATCCGTTTCAAACTCAACAGACTTTGCAACCTAATGTGTAGTTAATCAATCAACCTGGACAGCCTTTGGTTTTTGGTCCAACCCAGCAACCTATCCAACCTACTATTCAAACCCCTGCATCTGGTACAGTTCAGCAACCTGGGCCTAGTTCACCTTGTACTCCGCCTCAAACTGCTGCTGCAACCTCTGTTCAACATACAACACATGTTTCTGGAGTATCAGCAGCTCCAATTTCTACTACCCCTGCATCAGTGCAAATTCCTCAAGTCTCTGTGCCTTAGTCAGGACCTACAGTTCAGACTTCGGTCCAGATGCCTGCGGGACAAGCTAGTACGATTGCTACCATTGCTACAAGTCAACCACAATTTACGTATCAACCATACTAGGGGCAGTATCAATTCGGTCCTACTGTGCAAAACCCAGTTTATCAGTATCAACCGTATCCTGGCTATACTTATCAACAGCCTCAACAACCCCAGTTTGGTCCAGTTAATCCTAGTTTCCCAGGAGGTTATAACATTCCTAATCCAAATCCAATTCCAGGTTATCCTGGATATCCTCCTCCTAGAGCTAGTCTTGCTACTCAAGGTTTTCGTGACCCTAACCGTCAGTTACCATTTATTGCAACTTTGGATTTACCTGATTTGTCGCGCCTTACGAACGATCCGATTTACTATCTTTCGTATTGGATGCCAATGCCTAGTAAGTTGCCTAGTGATATCCCGAAATTCGAGGGTAAGTCAGGAGAGGATCCGTCAAATCACGTTATGACTTATCACCTCTGGTGTGCATCTAATTCCATCATTGATGATTCAATTATATTGTGTCTTTTTCAACTAACTCTTATTGGTCTTACCGCCAAATGTTACATTGAGTTACCACGAGCCTCTTTTTATAATTTCAATCAGTTAGCCACTGCTTCTTAACTCATTTTCAGTTGCCTGTCAGATATGACAATGGCACAGAATTGTTAACTTCACTAAAACAATCCACGTCCACATATATTTTTAATCACATTCATGAATGGCGACATAGAAGGCATTTAGTGAAAGTTTTCATTCCGGATAAAATTTTAGCGAAATGGTTCATTAAATCATTGTTACCTAAAATCACTGAAGATGTAGCTAAGGGATGAGTTGTTACTGAGGAGGAAGTCATTGCTCAGGCCCAGTACCTTGACCTCGTCTATATGCAGTTTGGTACTTTACATGAAAAATCCCTGATCTTCCAAAACATGGTCAAATAACTACAGCTCCTTCAGGATCTCATGCCGCTGATGGAATGATTGGTTCAGTTAGCACTAAAAGTAAGAAGAAATCTTCAAAGAATTCTTCTCCTATAATAAATTTATTTGATTCCCCGACAGGAGAATCTTCCATTGAAATTTCTGCTGACATCCATGTTGTAGAATCATCTATGACCAAATCAAAATACGGTAGTAAAAAGAAGGGGAAGAAGAAAAATAAACAAAATTCAAAATATAAAACAGATAAAAATGAATCTACTGACGAAAAACGAAAACCTCATTATCCTTGTTTCATTTGTGACGAGGATCATTTTAACAAATACTGCCCACATCGAGCAGAGGTTTCAAAAATCATCAAACGCCTGTTGTCTTGAAGGATCCTTTTCCTACTCAAGGTAGTAAGATGATTGGTTCTTCCTCGAATGCCTTAGAAGAACCCATTATGATGATGTCTCATGTCAGGATTATGATGCAATCATGAGATTATGGTAGTAAAAATCCTGTTGGTGGTAAAGAAGTAGAATCTTCTAATTCAAACACATCAACTACACCTCTTCCTAGTTTCGGTCCACTACAGATCGAGAAACCCAACCTTGACTTAGTAATCAAACTGCCTGCTAAAGGTATACTTCGGAAATCAACTTTCAATATGTATGCAAGAGCTACTCAGAATTATAACATTGTTGAAGACTTAGCTATTTCCCCTTCAGCAATGTCGGCTTTGGAAGTGCTGCAATCATGCCCAGCATAGCGTAAATTACTATTGTCTGCTATAGGAGCTATTGATATTCAGGATTCAAACCTAATAAGATTTGATTTAGAGAATAGTACACCCCACCTCCCTCATCAAATGGCTTTCCAGATTCCAGTGTTAGTAAAAAATAGACCTTGCTTTAGGACTGTGATTGATGAAGGGGCTTCTATGTGTATTATGTTGATCCAATGTTGGAAATCGCTTGGTTCAACCACACTCAATCAGTCTCTGACAATTCTAAAGGCATTTTATGGCCAAGGGTTCCATCCTTTTGGTATTTTTTAGGATTTACCTATAGGGGTTGAAGGAAAAACCATAAATCTAGATGTGGAAGTGGTTGATGCCCCTCTAGATTACAACCTTCTCTTGGGTTGCAGTTGGTCTTATGCTATGACTGCTATTGTTTCATTGGTCTTTCAGCTTATCAAGTTTCCTCATAATGGAAAGATCATTACGATAGACCATCTGACATATTTCTCATCCAACCCAGCCTCTACAGATAATATTCAACACATCGGTAAAATGACTATCCCTTACAGGGATGTTGGGGTAGGTTTGATTAAAGATTCTGGTTTACTAGGAACTTTTTCCTTCCCTCCTCCTAACGTATCGCCTTCTATTGCAACTATTCATATGATTTCATCGAATACTCTTACTTTTGATGATCCTTGGATCGTACCTTTTGATTATGAGGTGGATTCATTTGGTGGCGCAATGCCTCTAAGTCCCTTTGAAATTGCATATCAGGGTGTACAATCGTTTTTGATCCCTATTCAACCGAAACTGATCCAATGAATGTGATCCATGGAGAGTCGCTTTCAATATCAAACTCAGCTTCATCAACACTTTCTGATCCTATTCATTCTTATGAGCAGATTCATGAACTATTTTCTGTTGATGATTTACCATGGGAAGATCTACATCATCGGTCTTCATTTTTACCTGAGATTGATCATTTTGAAAATGATTTTTCTTCTATTTTTACAGCTAACTATGTCAAAGAACCGCAGAATCCATTGCAACATTCTGATTATGAGTTAAATTTGGAAAATATTTCTCGAAACGGTTCCTATTGACATTTCAGTTAAGCCTAGAATTATCGAAAACATTCATATAGGTGCTTGTTGTACGGACGATGAAATCCAAACTTACAAAGCCCTATTTCAAGAATTCTCTGAAGTGTTTTCCTCGTCATATGAAGAAATGTGAGGAATCGATCCGTCAATTGTTGTCCATGAAATTAAAACATATCAGGATGCTAAACCTGTCTGACAATGCTTACATTAGATACATCCACGAAAATCTGCTGCTATCAAAGCCGAAATTGAGAAATTACTTGACGCAAGTTTCATTTATCCAATTCCTTTAACCGATTGGGTATCAAATATTGTTCCTGTCAACAAAAAACAAGGAACAATAAGAATATGTATAGACTATAGGGATATTAATCGAGCTTGTCCTAAAGACAATTATCCAACACCCTATATCTATCAAATTATTGATGATTGTGCAGGAAGTGAAATGTTTTCCTTTATGGATGGTTTTCTGGTTACAATCAAATCAACATACTCCCTGTTGATCAAGCTAAAACAACTTTCATTTGTCCATGGGGGACATTTTCTTATTGCAAATTACCTTTTAGACTGAAGAACACTGGAGCAACTTTTCAAAGGGCTATGTCTTATGCATTTCATGACATCAAGCACATTGTGTAGCCTTATCTTGATGATTTACCTACCCACTCATTATGTAGAGCTAATCATCTCATTTATTTACGAGCTATCTTTGTGAGATGTAATCATTATCGAATTCGGCTGAATCCACACAAATGTGTATTCTATGTAGAAACGGGTCGCTTACTGGGATTTATAGTATCAAACACAGGCATTCGTGTCGACCCCTCGAAGGTGGAAGTTATCGTCAATTTACCTCCTCCTTCGACTCTTTGGCAACTCCAAAGTTTGCAAGGGAAAGCAAACTTTTTACGTCATTTCATTCCTAACTACACAGAGATAATGAAAGGTTTTACTAGGTTGTTAAAACATAATATTCCATTCTTTTGGGATGAGATCGTTGATCGATCTTTTAATGCACTCAAACACGCGTTGACCCATGCACCGTTACTGCATCCTCCCAATTACAACTAGGATTACTTTTTGTACCTCGCCGCTTCTCATTCCACCATTGGGATGGTTTTAGTTTAGGAAGACGAATTAAAAAATGAACATGTGATTTATTATATTAGTCGAACTCTGCATCCAACTAAGATTAAATATTCACATGTGGAGAAATTGGCCTTGGTAGTTGTTCAAGTTGTCCAAAGATTTCGTCACTACATCTTATTACGCAAAACCATAGTAATTTCTGACTGTAACCCTATGATGTATATCTTTACCAAACAATTGCTAAGGGGCAAGTATTCCAAATGGATAATTATCTTGCGGGAATTTGACTTGGAATTTGAAAAATCCAAGGCAAAGAAATCTTTGGTTTTTGCCGAACTGATGTGTTATTTCCCGCGTACTGACACTAAAACTGTGATGGAAGAGCCCATTGCGGATGAATCCTTGTTTCTTATCAGTACTCTTGATCCATGGTATGGAGATATTATTGTTTATCTCCAAATCCAATCTTTTTGGCCTGAAATCTCATGATCTCAGTGACGGAAAATATGTTTCCGATCCCAACAATACAATATTATTGGTGTTACACTTTATCGTCGTGGAGAGGATTCTATTTTCTGACATTATTTAACTCATGAAGAAGCTGAAAAGGTTTTGAATGACTGTCACTCTGGAGCATGTGGCAGTCATATGTCTGGGTATGCCACAACCCAAAAGATATTGCGCGCTGGTTATTTCTGGCCATCCTTATTCAAAGATTGTATCTATGCAGTCCAGAAATGCTACAATTATCAAATCTTTGATCGTAAGATGCGCGCTCCACCCACTCCTCTTCACCCTATAATTGTTGTCGGTCCTTTTGCAAAGTGGGGTATTAACTTTATTACATGCAACCCTCACTCAGTCGGGGGGCATGCGTTTATTATCCTAGTGGTAGATTATTTTACTAAGTGGGCCGAAGCGATGCCTACATTTTCAGTAGACGGCAAGACTGCTGCAACTTTTGTATTCAATCATATAAGTGTTAGATTCGGTGTTCCTCAAGCTATTATTACTGATCATGGAAGTCACTTTCGAAACATCATGATGACTGAACTAACAGATCAACTTGGCTTGCGCCACGATAGTTCTACTCCATATTACCCACAGGCTAATGGTCTAGTTGAAGCTATTAATAAATTTTTAGTCACTATGATCAGACAAATCATTGGTACTCTTAAGTTGAATTGGCATACCATGCTATTTTTAGCACTTTGGGCATATCGGACCTCAGTGAAAACATTGACTGGTTTCACTCCTTTTCATCTGGTCTACAGTTTGGAAGCAGTGTTACCTATTGAATGCGAAATTTCGTCATTGCAATTAGCCATAGAATTACTCCCAGCTACTTCTAAAGAAGAGAAACGTTTTTTGTACTTAGATCAGCTAGATGAGAATCAATTCGCTGTTGTAGTAGTAAACAAGACTCATGCGAAACAAGTGAAAGCTCAGTACGATAGAGATGTTACACACAATTTTTTGGAAGGAGACCTAGTCATACTATATGATCAAGCAAAAGGTAAGCTAGGGGCTGGAAAATTTGTACATATGTGGCATGGTCCTTACATTGTTAAGTGAAAGTTGGTAAAAGGGGCTTATGAATTAATAGATTTTGACAATGTCTCTTTGGGTAAACCCAGAAATGGACTTCATCTGAAGAGATATTATGCTTAACTTCAGTGTGGAGATTTTTTGTTAGATTATTTTCTTTACTACTGGTGTGTTTTAGATTTAAAAGTGTGTCTAGTTTAGAGAGTGCTCTTATCATTATTCCTGCTTATCTTGATTTTACTCTTGATATTGCAGATGTCGACGTCTCTTCAAACATACATTGGTTTTGCTAATGGTGCTTGTCATAATACACGGAACATTTATTTCGCAGCTTGGGTTATCTATTCACCCTTTGATGAGTTAGTATCTATGCATGGGGTAAGCCTTGGTCAAACAACGAATAACATTGCAAAGTATAGTGCAGTGATTGAGTTATTATCTGAATCCATCTCATTTGGGATTCGAAGTTTGATTGTTAGGTTGGATTCTGAACTCATTGTATTACAGCTTAACAGGGTTTATGCCATTAGAAATCTAGTGTTATTAAGGTTATTTTTGAGAGTTAGTCTCTTGGAATGTGAATTTGACTACATTGAATATTAGCATATTCCAAGACATTTAAATCCATTAGCAGATGTAGTTTCTTCTAGTATGATAAATAGACATTTGCAATAATCAAAACAATAAATTTAATAACATTCGATAACATGTTACACAAGATAGCCGGTAATAATGATATATCATAGCATAGAAGTAGTGTTTCAAAATATACATCGTCTTTGATCATAGGTTGAAAAACACCTTATGATCAACAAAAATCATAAATACAAAAGTCCAAAATTTCATGAGTCTACAAAATCGATCATCCTATCCCTGGCGATGATTATGATAAGAAACCACTGCTCGGGCCACTCTACATAGGAACCTCCTAAATGGTCCTGGGACCCCAATCACATATCTGTAACCTAACTGGAATATCAACTATATCCATCTCTAGAATATCTAGTGTCAAGCGCTCTAGATGATGCTCCAAATCGGTCAGGATCTTTGCAAATTCGCCTTGTGGGGCTGGTGCTGCTGCAGCTGGGTGTCTCCTCTCGAAAGGCTGGAGAGCGGCTGGTCGTCGTGGACCCACATATACATTTAAACTTTTGATTATAAGTTTTGGGCGTTTTAAAAATAAAAAAATTATAACTTAGAAAGTGTTGAAAATGATTTTACTTGAATCATCCCATTGTTCCCCTGGTGGGAGAATCATGTTTGGGTCACCACGATAATCCATCCCAGCATATGGAAAATCCTGAATCAAAAAAATTTGGTTGTTCAACCAATGAAAATACTCGGGTGGAAATCAAACAACCTCTATACCCTCCTCAAGGTGGTGGTCCATCAAGGCAACCCAGCAAACTATCCTAGGCTCTCGAAGAAGATCAGCATCAACAGGAATATGCTACGGGGCTAACATGGGAATCCTCTCTAGAGCGAAAATGACCATGATGAATCCATATCCAAAATTTTTCAGCTGTTTGTTCTTTGCTCTGGTTAGTTGGCCTTTCACATTTGCCAACACAGCCTCGCACCAGTTGAATATTTTTCCTCGAAAACGATCTACTGCCATCTGCATCTAGGATCCTGTAGCCACATGCAATGCTGTACTCCCGCATAACCTAGTAACAGTGAATGCAATGACCTTAAGCTCAAGACGGTTGATAGTTTTTATATCAATCCGTTTGTCCTTTGTTTGATCATCACAAAACTCTAATCGGAGACTAGCAACAGACTAGCCACCTGGTCTAGTCCCAAAAAGAGATAATTGTTTGCCCCTCTTGGACAAACCAGTCAAAAAATAGATGTCCTCCAGCTTGATTTTGAGCCGGTGGCCACCAATGATGAAACACTGGTCCTGTATGTTCCATCTTTCTACCAGCCATTGCAAGAGCTCTACTTGGGGCCTCATACCCTGTATGCCCCAGAACTTTAGCAATTTGCATGCTCTCAATTCCTGCATTTTGGGCATATGATTTAGTGTGGCAAAATCTACATCCTCATGCTCGCGCTCTCGCCAAATAAGAATTTTGAATGTCCTACAATGCATAAAAGACATATTAGAACCAGCTAGTTCAAAAAAATTTGGGAAAAATTGGAGAAAATTAATTTTAAAATTCATTTTCACGGGGTCCACACCTGCCACTTACAGACAGTGTGTAGGTCTGCACAATCTATAAGCAAAAGGTGCGGACCCAAGAGTTTTTTCTTTGTAGAAAAAAGTCGGGGTCCGCAGGGGCCGCGTGTTGCACCTGCAGACCCCCGCGAGTGAATTTATAAACCAATTTTTCCCTTAAAAATCAAATCTAAAGCTTAAAATCAAAATGTAAACAGATGAAATGCAAGATAAGGATGTCGTGGATTACCTGGAGCTGACAGTTTTTGATTTCTATAGACGGATTTTCCATAATCTTCACAGGAACTTTCTTACCCAAAAGCTCTCACTTTTCACTCTAACTCAAATGGTAAAAATGAAGTTGGAAAAGCCCTTTTTATAAGATTTTCCGAATAAATGAATTTTTAATTTATTTATTTTTCACTTTAAAAAGGCAATTTTAAAATCATTTTTATTTATCTTAAACAGGTATGTGTAATGTTTTGAGTTTTTGTGCAGAGTATTGGATTTTTTCAGGAAAATTTATCATTTTTCAACAAAGAGCATACTTTTATCACTTTTTTGGACTCTTTCGAAAATTTATGAAAAAGCGAAACATTGGAGTCCTCTTTAAGCTCTTTTCAGACTCTCAAAAATTGAAAAGATTGTCGAGCACTTGATTGTTCGAACTCGTTAAAATAAATGAATAATTGTCCCTTTAGTATAAGTTTACCTCCTTTTATGGGCTGAAATGGACTATTTACGAAAAAGGTACATGTTGACTAATTACAGTCAATAGAGTCCTGTTTAAACCCTTTTCAGACTCGTTAAATATGAAAAGATTGTCGAGCTCTTGTATTTTTCAGCTCGTTAAAGTATTGAAAAGTCATCCCTTTTGTATTATTTTATCCTTTTTCGGGCCTAAGATATTATTTTACGAAAAAAGTACCCCCTTGGAGTTTTCTTAAGTTTTTCTTCTGACTCCATAAAATTGAAAAACATCGAGTTTTTCCTATACTGGACTCGTTAAAATTTAACAGTAAAGGACGTGTTCAATTTCAAATAGGAACGAACCACTCCTTCTTAGGGTTCAAATTTTAAACTAAGTTGGACGCATCTGAAGGATGAGCTTATAAACAAGCAAATGTTATCCTCCTCAAGCTTGTCAAAAATAAAGAGGTACTTGCCAGAAATAGTGGAGGAAAAGAGAGAAAAATGAACCTATTTGTTACACTTTGTTTTATAAAAACTCGTTAACCACTCTTGAACACGACAATTTTTTGTTCACTTGGGTTGGGAAAATCCTTTTCCTAACAGTTAATCAAACCATATTGAAAGTCTTCAGCCGGTTTATGGGTATTAGCTTTGGGTCAATTGTCACCAAACCATCTGTAGTGTCATTATGTGTTCAAGAGATCAGTTCAAACAAACCATTCATCTGCAAAATATCTATCATCCATTTTGACCAGCCCTGAGTCAGTCCTTGCCAATATATATCTTCAAAACTTGATCTATGATTTCGTGTTGTGGGATTGCCTACGACGGATCACTTTCTATCGACTTCAGCTCATTATCTAGGAAGTTGATCTAGAAGTCGTCAGTACCTTGAAATCTGCATGCCCTAATGGCAGTTTTCTCGCCTTCGATGATAGGTTGCATCATTGACCTTCGATTGAATGATTCTATGACATGTTCGACTTCGACTCATTTATTCACATTTCATGGATTGTACTGGGTACTTTGAGAGCCATTCACATTACTGGTGGTTTCTCCCACACTTGTTAATAGTTCACATCATTGACTGGTAATCAAGTGGTTTCTACCATGTTTGACTTCGACACATTCATTCACATGGATAGAATCGTACTAGTTCGAGAAGCGGAAATCAAGACCCTGGATCTAGTTTCTACCATCCAGGCTGCAAGGAATTTTGTTATTCATTATGCAGTGGACTATTTATAAACAGATGGTTGCGTCCATATTGTGTCTACACATGTCTATACTCTTGATGTATTACAAAATCATTCCTTTTTTAAGAGAAATTCTTCGGTGAAAATCACAAGATAAAACATTTGTCGACGCGTTTCGAACCAACTAGTGTGGTTCATCGTCAGGACAAGTTGAAGAGACAGATCCAGCTTAGCATGTTAAATAGTTTGAGCAGAGCCTCCAATGACTACCACGACTAACGGCTACTTTTGACTATAGGACCAGAGTCAGAATAAGTTATATTAGGAGACCAATAAACATATATAAAAATTAATTTAAATGGTGTTTACGGTTAGTTAAAAAGGGGTCTAGTTTGTTAATTAAAAATTACCAATTAGCTAGAAAAAGGGGGGATAAGCTGTATAATTATAAATAACATATAAAAGCTAGTTAGAGTTAATAAAAATAATGGATCGAAAAATTATAAATAAATAAATAAGTAAAAATATATATATATATATATATATTAATTAATAAATAAAATTATTTCTATCTGTTTTTTTGTATCAGAACAATTTAGTCAGTTTTCTAGTTAGTTTTGATCTGAGTATGGGAATGCCTACCTCAGCGATGATATGTCTATATATATATATATATATATATATATATATATATATAGATATATATATTGCATTGAATGTTTTTACAGGTTCCGACTGGGGTGTCCACAGGATGATCCTTCAAATGATAAAGTACTTCACTCTTTATACATGAAAGACTCTGTCTTCATCTATTACAGACTTCGCACTTTAGGGGGTAATCTGTTGCACTAAAAATTGTCACCTTGACATTCTGCAATCTGTATGAGTCCATTACCACTCATAATTTCCTCCTTTGCAAGTCTAAAGCCTCAGTTCTTCATATCAAGCCTTGAAAGTAAGAGAAAAGCCCTAAAAGTATTTAAAACTCTGGTTCCACACTTTCTCTTTGCATTACCTGCAATCCTACACCTAATGGTCATGTCCCCTGCGCACCTGACCGCTTTTTCCCGATGTTATGGGTGCAGACCCTTGTAAAAGTTAAAAAGGTCCAAGTACATTTTAAAAAAACTCACTTCTAGTCATTTCTAGAAGCTTCTGGAAGGAATCTTGAGGTGGCAAGTTCGCTCTTCTAAGGTTCATGCATCCCATACCTTAAGGAGCTAACCCCTTGATGTGAGGAGCTTATCCCTTTGAAGGAGGATTCTATCCCTTCATAGATGGACCTGTAACCTCTTCCTCTGCACTATAAAATGAAGCATTAGGCTGGTTATTAAGGAGGTTAGAAGCTCAATATTTTTTAGGTGAAATGCTGTTGGAACTTAGTCTTCTTTAGTTGAGATTTTATGAGGAGAGATTACATACCTCTAAGATCTCATTTGGAAGAGTGCAAGGCTTGTCAACGTAAAGGAAATTCCTGTTTCAGACCCCAGGAAGAGCTTGTTCAACATCAAGGTTGAAAAGGTTGTAAGGTTCTTCTACTTCAAAGTTAATACAAATAAGTTTTTTTTTCTCAATAAGTTGTTCATTAATGGTTTATTTTATGGATTCCTTGATCACCTTAATAGACACGATTTATGATATTTTCTATGTAGGTGCTATTTGATGTTTGCTTGTTTGTGATTGCAGGTCTTTAAAGATAACTCTTTCGGATGATTGAGCGATAACTATAATGAACAAGCGTCGGATCTAAGGTAGGATCTTAACACCTCTATAGTCTTTATTTGTAAATTACATATGTCTAGATAAAGATAGATTTGTTTGTCTGTTTGTTGCTAGACTATATTGTGATACTAGGGAGATCAGTCTTGTTCACAAGATCAATTTATCCGGCCAACAATTACGCCGACGATTAGTGCTGGAGTGTATCGGCTTGCATTATGCTAGGTTCTAGGAACTGATGTTGTAAGGGTAGGTCGTTGGCGATGGATTTGTCAAAATGGAAGGTGGGTGAATGGGCTTGCTGTGATGGTGGGGTTAACTCTGGAGTGGGTGGAATGATGCTGGGTTTCAGGTGGACTATGAACCTTATAGGGAAAGGTGGCAAGTACGGCTCAACCCTTTCCTCCTGCAGATTGGCATCTAAATTTCCCCCTTCTAGTGGGTCCAACCCAACCATCGAGGATGTGAGTTCTGTTGGTTTTGTCCCGGTGGTAGGAGTGGTTCCCTTTGTTCGCTCGCTTGACTGAACTTCTACTTTCGCAGTCGTCCTTCACCGGCCAGGCTGAAGGATCTTGGATAAGGTCACGGAGGTTGAGGTAGTGTGCGGGGATGACTCTCGTGACTGATGTAATGCAGTGGAGGTGGTGGTGGGGATCTCTTCAATTATGGTGGTTGTGGGGATTGATTGCTCAACCTCCACAGTAAGGTCGACAATCGGAGCTGGTGGAATATGTTTTGGAGTTTTGACAGTCGAGGTGTGGATGACTCACTTTTTCTTAGGGTTGGGGACTATGGCCTGGGAGGGAGCTTGAGGTACTCCTGTTGGGAGCTTCATGGCCAGGGCGTCGTTATGATAGGAGAAAACATGGTGGAGCCCTAAAATTGGGTAGGGTAATTGCTCTCACCTGACTCGAAGCTAGCAATTTCCTATCTGAGTTCGAACATATTTTCCTCCATCTAGAGCACAATTTGCTGGATTTCCTCCTCGGTTGGTTTCTTCCTACTGTTCTCCATCCCATTTTCCCCTTACACCTGCGGAGTCAATGCTCCAAAGAGGTACTTGTGCTTTCCTTCTATTATCTCACAAGCCACTCCTGACCATGACCCCACTTCTCTGTGTAGTGCTTCCTCCGTTAGGACAAACCTCTGCGGTCTCATCTTAAATATTTGTGGGTGGACACACCTTGGTCTTAGGTACGTATGTGCGTGGGAGGCACCAAACCAGAGTTCTTCTAAGAATTCATCCAACAGAGCCTTGGGTATCCTCTCTGTTGACCTTATGGTGGCCAGCATCTGCTCGTACCAGTCTTTGAAGGCTATTTCGTTGATCTCTTTCATGCTGGGGTCTCTTGATGCCTTCCATGGATCATACCGAAGTGAAATTGGTTGGCCTTCAACGGTGGGTGCCATTTGGCTTTCCTTCGGTGTCCTCCATTTCTGCATCACCAGTGACATCAATGGATATCCGAACACGAACCTGACACCCCTTCTGTACACGTCTTCACATGCTTCAAATAGCTCATTGAGAACAAAGGTTGACCAGTTGAGCACCTCTCCTCGGCAAAAATGTTCTGCAACTGAGATTGCGTCCAAGGTGCATTTGTTCTTTGTGAAGTGCCGCATTTTTTTTCCTGCAATGAGGTAACAGGAAAACCTAATATCATCCTTGTTAATCTTATCTAGCTTCGCTCCTCTCTCGCCCCGCTCAGTCCCATATCTGGCATAAATATTGTCTTCATTCTGCTTCTTGCCCCGCTTAGCCCCTATCTGGAATGTGGTGCTAACTTCATTTCCACCCTCAGCGAGTCTTGTGAGCTGACCAATATATTCCACATGGATGGGGTACTCCTTATCCAACCATAGTGATCCTCCATGCATCCTACTCACTAACAGCTTGGTACACTGCATCGTGACAAATTGAGTGCCAAACACAGGTAGACTCCTTAAATGGATTATTATAGATCTTTGTATTCCCCTAAAGTCTTCCCTGACCCTAGAGGTCTTGGTGACATCCTCCTTCTGGAAATCATCTGCGTAAACTTCTCTTTTTAGGGCCGGGAACTGGAAATAGTCTGTGAAGTCGTTGTCTATCAAATTTTCCTTGACATACTTTCCATACAGATTATCTACCATTTCAATTCGTGCATCCAAGGTGTCCTGTGGGATTGATACAAGTCATTTCGCCATCTCCTTTCTCCTGTGATAAACTATCTGCACTAGAGGCTTCCTGCTTCTTTGTCTCTGCACCTATTCTTCAGAGCGGACTTGTAACTCTTATGTTGTTTGCAATTGGAATTCTGGAATTCCCTTAATTCTTCGACGACTTAAGTAGCTGGCCCTGACATGACGTTCCTTGACTGATGAGGCCTTAATAGCTAATTACTCCATCAATTTTCCCATTCGTTCTATCTATACCTTGTCACCGCCAACTGAATTAGACGTGACAACCATGACATGGACTAGAAAGTATAGAGTGGGCTGCATGGCGTATTTATTTTTCCGTGATGGGTTTATTTATTAACTAACTTTATGCTTAATGGGAAAATATATTGCAGCTCCTACTTTGACAGTTTCTTATTTAGTTACTTAATTTGGAAATGACTACTAGTACGGTGGATAGGACGGGTATCTGTGTGGTCATAAATGTTGGAAAATGTGCATGCCTACGTGTACTATGCTGATTATGATTACGTGTGTTGCCACTGACTCTACTAACTGGGATTAAATATGTATCCACTGATGCTACCCCCCACTGGCTCTGTTGACTGGGACTGCATGTGTCTCCACTGGTGCTACCTCCCCCTGACCACAAATGGATTGCGGTATGCGAAGACTTTGCTGCAACCTTATTATTCTGTCACCCTTTTTTTTTATGTGTTACAGAAGGGATTCAGGCATGCACCATTCAACCATCCATGCAATAAGACTCCATCCAATTGCGCAAGCCTTACTGTGCCCCAATCTCTGATTTCCATTACTATAAACGGACCCAATCAGTGCATCTGTAGTTTCCCTGGGAACTTCTGGAACTTGCTGTCGTAAAGGAGCACTTGTTCCCCGACTTCAAACGACTTCCTCTTGATATGCCTATCGTTCCAAGATTTTTTCCTTCGCTGCTCCATTGATTGATGGAACTCTGCTAAAACCCAGGTTTCATCAAGTTCCATCAGCTAGTTTAGTCTATCTCGTAAGGCAATGTTGTTCGTCATTCTCGTTGCCTCTAAAATGAACATGCTAGGTAGTATAGATTTTGCTAGTACCACCGCTTTGCTTACATATACAATTTGAAATGGAGTTTCCTTATGGGGTCTCTTTACTATTGTCCTATATGCCCATAGAGTCATGGGTATTCTTTCGTCCCAGTCATCCCTATTGGCATATACAACTTTCATGAGCCCTTTCTCCAGTATCTTGTTAAATGCTTCTACTGCACTGTTGGCTTGTGGGTGGTACGGGTTGCTCTTGTTATGTTGAACCATGAAGGTATTCAATAGAGACTCAATGGTATCATTCAAGAAATGCGTCCCTTGGTCACTTGTGAGGCTCCTTGGGCATCTGAACCATGAAATGATGCTCTCAAATATGAATCTTGTTGGTGTTTCTACTGTGCAATCCTTTACGGGTGCCACTTTTGCCCACCTTGTGAGGTATTTTGTTGATGTTATGATGTACCTTGCTTGCGAATGCCTCGCTAGTGGATAAATTGGTCCAATGAAGTCTACTGCCCATTTATCAAATATTTGCACTGTGTGGACCAGATGTAGAGGCAACTCATCACATCATGAAGGCTTCCCAACCCTTTGACAGGCGTCACATGTCCTAGAAAATTCTTTAGAATCTTTATGGATAGTTTTGCACTAGAGTCCTTCATGGATTATCTTTATTGTGGTGGCCTTACCTGCTACTTGACCTCCTACGACCCTTGCGTGACACTCCCATAAGAAATCATTCCTTTCATGATAAAGGACACATTGCCTCAGTATTTGATCTAAGCCCATCTTGTAGAGGTGTCTTGCGATCAGCTAGTAATTTGTTGCCCTAACTACCAAGTGTCGTCTCTATGCTACCATGTATCCTGTTGGGAAGTGACCAGTTTTTAAAATTGAGGCGATCTATTCCAGGTGGTCTGGAATTGCCTCTATTCTGAATAAGTCAGCATTGAGCAATCGATCATCCACGGCTCCTTCATTCTACCCTATGTCCAGTCACGACAAGTGATCTGGTACCACATTGAGTCTGTCAAGCTTTACCACTACCTCAAACGTAAATTCCTGGAATAGTAACAGCCATCGACATATTCTCCCCTCTAGTACTAGCTTGTTTACTAAATATTTGAGCACAAAATGGTCTGTAAAGAATTTGAATGGTGCACCCAGTAAATAGTTCCTAAACTTTTGGAGAGAGTAAACTAATGCCAAGGCTTCTCTTTTAGTTGTTGTATATTTTCTTTCCATAGTAGACAACTTTCTGCTAGCATAGTACACTTGATGGTCCATATTTTTCTCCCCTGGTTCTACTAAGATCACTCCTAGTGCTATCCCTGACACATTGATGTGTACATGGAACATTTTGTTCCAATCAGGATACACCAATATAGGGGCGCTTACCAGTCTTTCCCTTAATTTATTCAGGGTTGTCTGACAATCCACAGTCCAAATGAACTCTTCTGCTTTCTTCAGTAATTTTTCCATTGGAGATGTGACGGATGCGTAATTTCTGATGAATCACCTATAGTACCCCGTATGACCCAGAGTTGCTCTTAGTTGTTTTACGTTATGCGGTGGTTCCATGTGGATAATTTCCACAACCTTTTCAGGGTCTACACACACTCCATCCTTGTAGACGATATGGCCTAGTATATTTCCAAAGGGTATTGTGAAGATACATTTCTTGAGATTTAAAGAAATATGCAATTGTCTGCACCTTTCAAACATTATTCTTACTAAGCTGGTGTGTTTTTTCAACATACTCTATACTGTCTAGTCATCCATGTAAACTTCTAGAAACTTATGAATATAATCTCGGAATGCAGCTATGACGATCCTTGAGAAGACTGCTGGTGCATTCTTTAGTCTGAATGGCATCACATTGTATGCATATGACCCCCACTCCGTAGTGAATGTTGTTTTCCTTTTATCTTCTTTAGCTATTCTGACTTGGTGGTAACCTGAAAACCCATCTATGAATGAATATGCTTCGTTCCCTGCAACATTGTCTAGGACCTCATCACTGAAGGGCATGGGGAACGGGTCATGCACACATGCGTTGTTCAGGCTTTTGTAGTCGACACATACTTTGATTTCGGTTGCATCCTTCTTTTTCTAAATAACTATCAGGCTTATCCACTCAGCTTCATCCATCGGAAAAATGATTCCTGCTTCCAACATTTTGTCAATTTCCTTCTTAACTTTCTCTTTCACCCTTGGGTTCAATCTGTATGGCCTGTGTTTTACTAGCCAAGCATCTAGTCTCAAAAAAAATTTCATTTCCCCAATGTTTCCTTTTATTCCTTTTAGTTCTACCACTAAAGCTAGGAATAGGTCCTAATATTCTTGTAATAGGTTGAAAATTTCTTTGTCTTCCAATCCATTGTCTGCCGACATAGCTCCTCTTGGACATACCAAGCTCGGGGGATAGTTCCGAGGTTATGTAAAAATGTGTGTACTCGTTGATCCTTTAGCATTCCTTTGCTCTTCTAATTCATTATGCAATCCTTGATGTGCTTCTTAGGACTTGAATCCCCCTTGTATCTTCCCTTATCTTGTGGCCGATCTTCATCCTGGGAAAATCTTTCCTTCATGGCTTGTTTGATGCTTGTCCAGTCTCTTAGTGCATTGCAGTGCGTTTTCCACCATCTTTCCGGAGTTGCCATGAGGTCGATATTGAGAAAGGAGATCCTTTGATCCTCTGTCATTTCCCGGTCTACTCTTTCTAAGAAGGTGTCCACCGGTTCAAGGCCATGGTACTTCAATAGTCATCTATCTCCATTTCTCCCTGGTTTACTCGACTTATCATTTCACATCGTCTAGTGGTCAGTTCGTATCCCCCCTATTGCCATGCATCCCACGCAACTTCTGAACCGGTTTCCGAGCTTTAGATACTTCTCCAGCTAACTGATCCTCCAGTCATAGGGTTTATGTAGTCCTCCTTCTTCCATGTTGTGAGTGTGTATAGTTGATCTAACCCTTCTAGCTCCTCCCTGTCATCTACTGGTTTTGTAAACCTAGGTCCTTAGTAGGGGTCCAATGGTTGGATCACCCTTAGACCATCTATTTCAAAAATCATTAGTTCCTTCTTTAGGTCTATTACCACATAGTTCTCATATTCCCATTCAATCCCCAGGAGTGTCGGGTATGGGTCCTTATCCCCAATGATGTCAATCACCTCGAATTTTGTGTGTGTCTTGACCCCGGCCACATCAACCTCTATATTCTCCAATCTCCCAATTGGTAGTATGCAGTACTAATTTACCATTCTTAGTTGAATTGGTGAGTATTTTAGTTGAGGCTTCCCCATTGCCTCCCAATTTTTCCTAGGTAGGATGTTCACATCTGACACTAAGTCTAACATGGTGTCCCTTATCTAGAATCCTGCCACTTGTGCATTGATTCAGAACTCCTTGCCGCTTCTTCTCTTGTTCCATTTCACTCTCCTGGAAGCCTTCTTTGGCAAAACCTGCGTGTGGTCATTCCACTTCCTCTTCTTCCATGGACACTGCAACCTTTAGAATTTTTCTCAACTCCTTCAGCATGCCTTCATCCTCAAAAATTTTCAAGAATAGTTTAAACCATTCCCCAATCGGTTGGGTGTGATCAGGCATGTGATCTCACGGTCTTTTATTATCTTTCTCTGTGGTCATCCCCTCGAACATCTTAGCTTCTTCTTGATAGTACTTCTTTTGGCATTCAGGCTTATATACTTTTTGTGGAGACGTCACTTTAAGGATTAAGGGGGGTCCCTTGTGTAGTGGCCCTCCCCTGTCTTCTTCCTTCCTTAGGTGACTATATTAATATTGGTTGTGGGGAGGCCATCATCAGTTCGTTTTTTAGAATTCACCAAGTTGGCCCCTCTCTGTCTGGTCCTTTCTTCCCACTTTGCAATGAGTTATGGGCAGTCCTCCATTGCGTGGGTATTAATTCTCAATTGTGAGTGTTAGGGTCCTATAATAATAGGATTCATAATTTTGAATTGACTATGGTCAATATTGTAATATTGTACATACCTTTGCTTTCTGCAAATGTATTCCCAAATTAAAAAATGTAAAGAGGGTATGTCCTAAAAGAACAATCGAAGGACAAAAGAAACAAAGATAAAAAAAAGTGAAAAATATGAACCCCACAATAAGAGATAAAAATAGATCATGAAAGTGTGCAAATTCAAATGCCACTACTATTTTACTTTTTCTAAAAATAATGATTATGTGTAGCTTTTTGAAAATACCATAATCCATGATAAATCAAACAACTTAATCTTGACATTTCATTCTTTAAATTTACTGTTGATAGATAGAGAATAAAGATCTAGCCAAACAGTTTAATCTTGGCAGATCAATAGTTAAAATAGAGAATGATAGGGAGCTCAACAGTTTAAATTGATCTCTTGGATGAAATAAGGTTTGAATTATTTAGTTTCATGTTTCAAAGAAGAATGAATAAGGGTTTGCAAGCTCAAATGAACCCATGTAAATAATGAATAAAATGTTAAATAGCAGATGGGTAGGTACGAGCTGTTGGAAATAATATTGAGAGGTGGGGGGATGGGGGGATGAATCAGTATTAGCAAGTCAATAATTTTTCATTTCCATAATCAGATTTATATACGCTACTTCAGTTAGTGGAACTTGCATGTATACACAACTGTGGTTAAGGCAACTAGTGTATATACTGCAAACTTAAGATTCAGTTAATTCATCATATGTTGAACTTTAATCAATGCATCAGAACCATATAAACAGTAACTAGGTGCAGTAAAACAAAACAGACAATCACACACATGAACACAAGATATAATGTGGAAACCCAATGTGGGTGAAAATGACCTACTACAATCATCTCTATCTTCTTTTTAATAATAAGAAACTTGTTTTTACAATTTTTGTACTAGTGCAGACTTATACTAGTACACAGGCTTCTCCCTGTAGAAGGCTACAACCTTCTCTTGTTCTCTAGCTTCTCCTGGAAGGGAGCTACAACCCCCTAGCTCTTGTACTAGCTTATATGTTTACTAGTATGTAGGTTTCAGCCTACAGAAGGCTACAACCTTCTCTTTTCTTCCAAGGACCACGTTTCATAAATTGTCAGACTAGATCCATCAATAACATCATTCAATCATCAAATATATCTGCATCAACCAATCTCCTTTTCACAGATGAACCAATCAACCACTTTGAAAACCATTCAATTTGATGTTTCAGAATGTTGTAATCACAACACAGTAACCAGAACCCAAGCCAGAACCCAAAACACTGCAAAAGCAAACAGAAGTAGCTAAAACATATTTTACAAGGTATACGCTACTTCCCTGTGTCAAACCTACGTGTATACACTCCTTTCTCAAGACGAACCTGCGTACAGATCTACAAATCAAACTTAAGATGTATACGTTGTTTTGATATGCAGAACCAGCATGTATACACGCCTTTTCTAAAGTGAACCTACATACAGATCTGTAAATGATGATTTAAACATTACAACAATTCCAAACTCCAGTTATACCCATATCATCATATTAACAGACTACAACATGCGCCAGTTATTTAGATAAATGATCAAACCACATAAAGATACTTCACTTCAAGCCTTAAGGTCTTGACTCATCATTAGACCTTATCCTTCATCAAGTGCTAAGGTTCATCCTTGGTTCAGATCCAACTATGCACCATAACGCAATAACCTGTACACTAGATCTTGCTCATCATCAGATATTCAATGCTTGAGTACCTTTGGCCTAATGATCTTCTTCTCCTTATATAGTGTTAGGCCTTTCCCAATACCATGGTCCAAAACCACTTAGGACCAATACCTTGGACAAAATACCTGGGATCAATGCTTCGGACTAGATACTTTGGACCAATACCATGGATCAAAATACCATGGACCAAATACCAATAACCAAAACTTAGATTTCCAACATGTACATGCCTTTCTTTCTATGAAACTACGTGTGTACGTTATACGCACCTTTTGGTCTGTTAACCCGCGTGTATACGTTACTTTGTCAAGGTGAACCTACATATACTTCTCTTTCCTCATTCTATGAAGTCTTATCTATAACTCTGAGTTGTTAACCTGCTGAATTGTGATCTGTCATCTGAGTGAGTTGCCATCAAGGACAACACCTATGTCAAATCTGAGTCATAATGCCAACAATATCCCCCTTTGGACTTAATGGCAAGCCCAAATCACTCTCCCCCTTTATCATCGAGGGCAAAGGGTCATGCTCCCCTTGAGTACATGCTGAATTCTCTGATATGCTGAAGTGTGCTGATTGAGCTTCATGAGCGAGTCCATGCTCCCCTTGAATATAAGCAAGGTATACAAAAAGATGTTCTAAAAGAAGAACATGACTCTATACATACATCATAAATGACCTTCCTATCACCAATGACTCATACATACATCCATCTCCCAATCAAGTGGGGATATACCAATTGTTTATACATGTCAAAACAAAAACATTACATCATCCATCCCGTGCATAGTGGGGTAACAAAATAGGTCGTTTCATGACCTTTTCATAAAAATATATACATGACATATATAACAGAGACCAAGACCATGATAGTCATCAGCAACTATCATCAGCAACATTTTTCAATTAGCCTCCAGTCTAGTAACCATGTTCTCCCCCTAAACCTGTTCCACATGAAACAAAAATAATTGTGTGATTTTGTACCAAGATCTTCTAAGATAATGCCAACAATGCATTATTAGAAGCATATGCTCCCCTTGAACCTATGCCAGATGATCATTGTCAGATCTGATCATTTCATATAATAGAAGAGCTATCAGGGCATCATCATCAAACATATATTCATCAAGTTATCCACAACTTATGAGAGACAACATATTTCCACATGTCATCCACAAACTGTAACCATCATCAAGCAGAGCAGATAATTCACTAAACCATATCAGATTCCTTTCTTCCTGAGTCTGGCCACTGCTTTTCCTCAAACCAACATATACGCGTCTGTATCCACAGAAACTGGCACATGTATGTGACTATGCTTCATGAAACTCGCGTATAACCACCTTTCTCTAAAATAGGTAGGTTTTAACAGCAGGATGATGCATCAACTACTCCTAGCTTCTGTCTGAGATATTCAAAAGTCTCTCTGGGCAGTGGGTTGGTGAATATATCATAAACCTGTTCTTTGGAGGGAACATACTCCAATTTGACCTTTTGTTCAAGCACTTGTTCACATAGAAAATGATATTTGACAGGTATTTTCTTGGTCTTGGAATGCATGACTAGATTCTTTGAAATATTTATGGCACTTATATTATCACATAGAATGGAGATGGGTGGAGTACATGTGATCTGAATGTCTTGCAATGTTTGCATCATCCAAAGGAGTTGTGTGCAGCAAGATGCAGCAGCCACATATTTTGCGTCAGTTGTAGATAATGCAATTGAACTTTGTTTCTTGTTGAACCAAAACACTAATCTGGAACCCATATAGAATGCACCACCACTAGTGTTTTTTCTATCATCAATGCTTCCTGCCAAATCTGCATCTATATATGCATGAAGGGTAAGATCTGTATCTCTAGGATACCATAAACCAAAATTCTGTGTCCCTTAAAGATATTTTAAAATCGTTTTGACTGCCTAAAGGTGTGATTCCTTTGGATTTGCTTGGAATCTTCCAACTATTCCTACTGCATGCATGATGTCTGGTCGAGTACCCGTTAGATAAACCAGACTGCCAATCATGGATATGTAAGTTGGTTGATGTACTGCTATTGATTCATCATTTGAGTTGAGACTGCATCCTGTTACCATTGGGGTACATATAGGTTTAGAATCTTCCATGCTGTATTTTTTCAAGATCTGTTTGAGATATTTGGTTTGTGATAGAAAAATACCATCTTTATTTTGTTGAACTTGTAGACCAAGAAAATATGTAAGCTCACCAAGCAGGGACATTTCAAATTCTTGCTGCATTACCGAAGCAAAATTTTGACTCATGGCTTCTTCATTGCTTCCAAAAATGATATCATCAACATACACAACAAGTATTACCAATTTATTGTTGTTAATCTTTGTATATAGATTGCTATCGGTTGATCCCTTTGAAAAAACTTGTTGATGGAGATATTTGTCAAGATGGTAATACCAGGCCCTTGGAGCTTGTTTTAGACCATAGAGAGCCTTTCTGAGTCTGCATACAAGTTTTGCATCATTTCCAAGAATGAATCTGTCTGGTTGCTCAATATAGACTTCTTCTTCTAAGTCTCCATTAAGAAAGGCAGATTTTACATCCATTTGGTATACTTTGAATTTCTAACAACTAGAAAGAGAAAGGAACATTCTTATGGCTTCAAGTCTAGCAACAAGTGCAAAAGCTTCTTCAAAATTTATACCTTCTTGTTGAGCATATCCTTTACAAAAAAGTATGGCCTTGTTTCTAATAACTTCTCCATTTTCATTCAGCTTGTTTTTGAATATCCATTTAGTTCCTATGATATTCTTATTATGAGGTCTAGGAACTAATTCCCAAGTATTATTCTTTTCAATTTGCTCAAGTTATTCATTCATGGCCTTGACCCAACATTCATCTTTGCATGCTTCATTTACATTTTGAGGTTTGGTGGAGGATAGCAATGCTAGATAGCTTGAAGCTTCTGTAATAATTCTTCTTTTCTGCACACTTGCCTCTTTCTATCCCAAAATTTGAGTCTCTGGATGATTTTTCTGAACATACCTGGACGAAGTCTTTTCTTCTACCATTATCTCTTCTTTTGGTGGGTGCTTCATTGGTTTCTTCTTCGGAATTAGTGCGATTTGATGTGGAAGGATAATCCTCATCTTCTTCATAATCTTTAGTTTTTATTGTTTTGGATTTTTGCATGCTTCATCAACCACAACATCAATACCTTCAATAATTTTCCCAAGTCTTTTATTACAGCATTTATATCCTTTACTTTGGGAAGAGTAACCAAGGAGAATGCCTTCATCTTCTATGGGTTCAAACTTACCAAGTTTTTCATCAGTCCTTTTGATGTAACATTTTCTTCCAAAAGATTTGAAGTATTTTACAGTAAGAGTCCTACCATACCAAAGTTCATGTGGAGTTTGACTGCTGTTTAGCCGAACATTTCTTGGTTGAGAATAGTGACGGCAGCGAATGCAACTTCACCCCAGAAGGTTGTAGGAGTTCCAAAATCATCTAGCATAGCATGAGCCATTTGTTGAACAGTTCTATTCATCCTTTCTACCAATCCATTTTGTTGAGGAGTCCTTGTGGTGGAGAATTGCCTTTTTATTCCATGTTCTTCACAAAAGTCAAAGAATTCATCCGAAGTAAATTCCTCTCCTCAATCAGATCTGAGGCATTTGATTTTGCGATCTGATTCATTTTCAACCAAAGCTTTGAAGGCTTTGAAATTTTTGAATGCTTCATCTTTATGCTTTAGAAGTCCTATCCAACACATTCTGGAAAAATCATCAATGAACAATATAAAGTATTCTTCTCCTTGAATAAGTTCAAGAGGCTTACTAGTTGATCCTTCCTTTTCAGGGAAGTGCGATCTAGTTTTCTTACCAAATTGACATGATTTGCATATTCTATTTTCTGGAATGCTGATATCAGGAGTATCACAAACAACCTGGAATTTGCATGCTTTTCTTATTTTTAGAAAAACTTAGATGCCCCAATCTTCTGTGCCATAGCCAGTGTTCATCATTTTTGCTTAGATAACACTGTTTTTGTCCTCCCTTGAGTATGTATAGGTTTTTTGGAGTTCTTGTCCCTTTAATCACGATTTCTTCTATATCAAGCTCATGAACAACACATCTATTTGATCGAAACACTACTTCATCTCCTTGATCACACATTTGAATCACACTCAGCATATTGTGCTTTAAGCCATCAACATACATAACATTCCCAGCTTTAACTTTTTCTTTCAAGAAGACAGAGCCTTTACCTTTTATGACAGTGGGAGTGTCGTTTCCAAATGAGACACTCTTTTCCTTTTCTAAGGCATTATATGAGTGTAGTTTTTCTTTGTCACCTGTCATGTGCTTTGAGCATCCATTGTTGATGTACCATTGGTTTTCTTGTCCTTCTACATATAGGGCTATACCACATCTTTTTGTTTGTGATTCTTTATTTCTCCATATTTTGGGATTTAATGGAATTTTCTCCTTTTGAGCTATTTGCTGAAATTTACTCTTGCATTCAGATTCTTCATGGCCAAAGTTGTTACAGATTGAGCATTCCATTTCATTTTCAAGAAGAGAAAAACTATTATAGGAACTTTTCTTGATCCTTGTCACATTTCTTTGATTTCGTGCTTCTCTAGTCATGATATTTTTGTAAGAAACACATTGAGCAGCTTTGTGTCAAAAATTATGACATGAGAAACATTGAAAATTAAAGAAGTTCCTACTATTATTGAATCTACTGACCTAATGATTGTAGTTGAAGTTCCTTCTACTGTCCTGTTGATTGATATTACTTGAAGCAAATTGCGTGTGGTTTACGTAAGGTTGATTGTGGCCTTTGTTCATTATGGAAGTAAATCGAGCCTGATTCACCTGGTGATCTGCTTTATGCCTTTGCTGACGATTGTCGAACTGTTCACTGCTCTTTGTTGCACGATAGCTTTTAGTGGAGGTTGACGACTTCTGTGATTGAGATGTTTCTTCAAAGTATCCAAGACATGTCTTTATTAGAGGAGAGAATTGCACTTTGATAATTTCATTTAAGGTATCTGATCCTTTAGCAAATCTAATATTGAGAGCTTTTGTTTTCTCAAGATCCTTTCTTAGACCCACAATTTCACATTCTAGCTTTTCATTGTGTTTTCTCTTTGAGCAAGTTTGAATGTCAAGGTATCTATAATCATACTCTTTTCTTCTAAACATATTTTGAGTTTATAGGTTTCTTCATAAGGGTCATGTTCATCTAAAGCATCTAAAAAATCATCATCTTCATAAGCCATCAGAAGTCTATAGTTATTGCTATTTTCATCTTCATCGCTATTTGATAAACCATCTCTATCTTCATGAGTATAGTAACTCTTTTTACTTACATTTTGTTTTCTATTCCATTTTTTAGATTCCTTACCTTTATCAACCTTATCTTTATGAGGACATTTGGAAGCATAATGACCGAATCTTCCAGAAGCAAAACATTTGAAAGGTAGTTTACCTCTTAATCTTCTGGAACCCCGTTGAAGGTTCTTGACAAAGTTTGCTTCTTCTTCTCCTTCTGAAATATGTCCTGATTGATTAAGTTCTTCTTTTCTTGAAGCTTTAAATGCGGCTTCTCTCATATCTGATGGACCTCCTTTTCTCATCTAGAAAGCAGTTAAGATCTCGTGCAGCTGTGTCATAGTAATAGTCTAAAGATCTTGCTTTTCTTCTATGGCAAATACTTTTGATTCAAACTTAGCAGAAAAGGATCTTAAAACCTTTTCAACTAAAGTAACTTCTTTTATCTCTTCACCCGAATTCTTCATGCAATTAACAATCTCATCTATACGTAAGAAGTAACTAGCTATAATTTCATCATTGTGCATTTTGAGAGTTTCATATTGAATTTTGAGAGTTTGTTGTTTTGCACGTTTTACCTGAGTGTCTCCTTCATAGCTTAGAAATATTATGTCCCATATTCTTTGGCAGATTTGAGTTGCATAACTTTGATGAATTCTGATTGTGATAGACTTCCCAATAATGTATTAACAACCTTGGAATTGGTTTCATATTGCTTTTTACCTGCCGCATCTATAGGAATTGCTGATGGAAACGTATATCCTCCTTCCACGATTTCCTAGACATCTGTTCCAAGAGATTGAAGATAAGTTGTGGTTCTTATCTTCCAATAAACAAAGTTGCTTCCATCAAAGATTGGAGTTTTGATGCCTCTCTTTCTTGATTACTCATGATGATGGATCTTCCTTCAAGTGATCAAGCTTCTTCTGAAGGACCTTCTCTGATACCAATTGCTGGAAATAATACTGAGCGGGGTGGGGGGTGAATCAGTATTATCAAGTCAATAATTTTTCATTTCCATAATTAGATTTATATACGCTACTTCAGTTAGTGGAACTCGTGTGTATACGCAACTGTGGTTAAGGCAACTAGCGTATATACTGGAAACTTAAGATTCAGTTAATTCATCATATGTTGATCTTTAATCAATGCATCAGAACCATATAAATAGTAACCAGGTGTAGTAAAATAGAACAAACAATCACACACATGAACACAAGATATAAGGTGGAAACCTAATGTGGGTGAAAACCACTTGCTATAATCGTCTCTATATTCTTTTTAATAATAAGAAACTTCTTTTTAAAAATTTTGTACTGGTGCAGACTTATACTAGTATGCAAGCTTCTACCTGCAGAAGGCTACAATATTCTCTCGCCCTCCAGCTTTTCCTTAAAGGGAGCTACAACCCCTTAGCTCTTGTACTAGCTCATATGTTTACTAGTATGTAGGTGCCGACCTACAGAAGGCTACAACCTTCTCTTTTCTTCCAGGGACCACATGTCATAAATTTTCAGACTGGATCCATAAATAACATCATTCAATCATAAAATATATCTACATCAACCAATCTCCTTTTCACAACTGAACCAATCAACCACTTTGACAACCATTCAATCTGATCTTTCAGAATGCTGTCATCAGAATATAGTAACTAGAACCCAAGACAGAAACCAGAAAACTACAACAGCAAACAGAAGCAACTAAAACATATTTTACAAGGTATACACTGCTTCCATATGTTGAACCTACGTGCATATGTTCCTTTCTCAAGCCAAACCTGCGTACAGATCTGCAAATCAAACTTAAGATGTATACATTGTTTTGATATGCAGAACTAGCGTGTATACACGCCTTTTCTAAAGTGAACATGCGTACAGATTTATAACTGATGATTTAAACATTACAACAATTCTAGACTTCAGTTATACCTAGATCATCATATTAACAGACTACAACATGTGCTAGTTATTCAGATAAATGATCAAACCACATAAAGATACTTCACTTCAAGCCTTAAGGTCTTGACTCATCATTAGATCTTATCCATCATCAAGTGCTAAGGTTCATCCTTAGTTTAGATCCAGCTATGCACCATTACCTAATAATCTATACACTAGATCTTGCTCATCATTAGGTATTCAATGCTTGAGTACCTTTGGCCTAATGGTCTTCTTCTCCTTATATAGTGTTAGGCCTTTCTCAATACCATGGTCCAAAACCACTTAAGACCAATACCTTGCACCAAATACCTGGGATCAATACTTTAGACCAGATACTTTGGACCAATACCATGGATCAAAATACCATGGACCAAATACCATGGATCAAAACTTATATTTCCAGCATGTACACGCCTTTCCTTCTGTGAAACTGCGTGTTTACGTTATACGCACCTTTTGGTCTGTTAACCCGCATGTATACGCTAGTTTTTCAAGGTGAACCTGCGTATACTTCTCTTTCCTCATTCTGTGAAGTCTAATCTGTAACTTTGAGCTGTTAACCTGCTGAACTGTGATATGTCATCTGAGTGAGTTGCCATCAAGGATAGCACCTGTGTCAAATCTGAGTCATAATGCCAACACAAGCAATTTTTACAATCATGGATAAACATCATTTGTCATATTACTAATTTCCCTCCCCATAATGTGCTCCAGTACTAAAATCCTTTAGTTATAAAGGCTTAGAACATTTCTCTCAATTTTGGTGGGACCAGACCCTCGGCTTAATGACTCAT
This sequence comes from Pinus tabuliformis, assembly GCA_031772625.1. Taxonomy (NCBI): domain Eukaryota; kingdom Viridiplantae; phylum Streptophyta; class Pinopsida; order Pinales; family Pinaceae; genus Pinus; species Pinus tabuliformis. The sequence goes on along the minus strand of CM062820.1, from coordinate 1,273,471,051 downwards.
GGACATCAAGGATTGGATTCCACCTTATTGAAACCCTTCTCATTCACGAAAACACCCTTTTCCCTTTACACCACTCATTTTACCCTACAAAATCCCCTTTTCCTAAGTTTAAAACACATTTTACCTAGGAAAGGTAAAGTCCCCTTAACTAATTCCCCTCTCATTCAAAATACTCAAAAAACCCACAAAAATGCTTTTATCCTAAGTATAAGTGTTAAATGTTGCTATTGGGCCACCATAGTGAAGAAATTCAAGCCGAACATCATATTTTACATTATGCTTATTATATTTTACATTCCGCACATTCATTTCATATTAACATACTAACCTAATGTATTAGCTCCCCGATATACCTTTTTCCCGTATTAAATAACTCATTCATATATAATATCCAAACCCCAATTTAATTATAAACTATAGTTTCATCCCCCACATTGTTTAAATTAACTCCCCCCTTCATATTTTGATGCAGGAAAATTCAGCTCAAGAAAAATCATTTTATTTTAGTAGACATACGGGGTCTTGTATTTTAAGGAAGTTGGTTTCCCAAGTGTCAAATTAATGTAAGTATTTAGGATTTTGAGTGATTTTAATGAGAATATGAATTAATTAAGTATTGTGAGGCATATTGTAAATGTTCACGAATGTAGGAGAACATGAGAGAATCAGGATAGTTGAGAGATTGAGAGATTTGAGAATTAATTGTAAAACTTAGATTAGGAGTTAGTTCATGATTTTGTGGATTAGAGAGGATCCTTAGAGATAGGGAAGAGATTTTAGGATTTTGTTGAGAAGCTTATGGATCTAAACCAGGGATTGGTTGTAGAATCCTTATGTATAAATGTAAGCCTAAAAGGCATAGTTAGAGGTTAGCTGGTTAGTTAGTTAGGGAGTTAGAGTGTGAAGAGGTTGATTGTAAGCCTACGGGAAAATTGTGAAACAGAGGCCACTGATATTGGAAATCAGGCTTGAGAGAAGAAACTGTGTAAATATATATTTATCAATACAGAGAATTCGATTCTGAATTGTGTGGTGTGTATTGATTAATGGAGTTATGAATTGTGTGTGAATTAGAAGTTTATGCATATTATATATATGCAGGTGGAGTTCGAGCAGAACACAGAGAAGAAGGGAAGTATGTAGGATTGGGTTTTGATCGTTGAATTCGATCAAAGGATCCAAGTGAATTTCATGAGTGACTGTGTTAAGAGCATGCAGAGTTAAATCAAGAGGGAATTGTGTGGCAGAACAACTAAAGACCAGAACCCTGGAAGAAACCTAAAACCACAGAAGAACACTGAAGAAATGGCATAAAAATGAGGTAAATGGAAGGTCGAAGAAATGTAGTGATGATGCACAAGAGTCGTTAGATCTATGAGATCAACGAATGAGGTTGAAGGAGATGGGCGATCAAGATTAAGTCACATAACATAAAGTAAAAGAAATGAATGACAGAGATTAAACCCAAGTGCTAGTGGAAGAGAAGAGCGGTTCTGTAAGCAAGAAGTTGGTTATTGGGTGGAGAAAAAGTGGTAAGTGGTACTTTAGGGTGGTCACTCGATTCCATTTACCGAATGACACGTAGCACGTCGCTAGAGAGAGAAAACCACTTTATCGTTGGGTAATCCTCGTGCAAGTGGTCCATCCAATATCGTTTTTAATCATTCGATCAAATGGGTTTTGATCAACAGTGGAGGATCATTGATTAGTTTTGTTGATCGGGGGAGTCAACAACCGTCGGATTGAAAGATAAGATCAATGGTGGAGATTGAATCCGATAAGGACCCGATGAATTATGATTGGGATTTTAAGTTTGTTTGAGTTCCGGAGGATGAATGGAAATCGCGCAACAGTCATTGATCGGGTGGAGTGAAATCAATGGTGGAGGCTAAACGCGATAAAGGTGAGCATCGGAAAAATGTGTCAAGGCCGTGGAAAAGTGGAAAGGTAAGGTTAAGTGGCTTTATGGTATATTTTTATTATATGACGTTATAATAGAAATAAAATGAATTAAAAGGTTAAGTTAAGTTAACAAAAGTTTATGAGGTTGAATAAAATTCCACTCAAAGGTTAATTGAGGGTTAGACTATTGAATAGTCAAATAAACATTCCCGCATGAGATTTAATTAAGAAGCATTAAACCTTGGTTTAAGAAGGTTTTCAACATGGATAAGGTGATTAAGGCCTGGGACCAGTGACATGCAATTTTATTTGCATAATGTGGGTATTTTCGGCTTAGGTTGACATCATTTGGTATCAGAGCAGAGTAAGGAAATTCTATGTAAAAGGTCTTTGAGAAATTTAGAACAGAGTTATGTTTAAGATGTGTATGTAGGAAAGAGGAGATCATATTTTAATCTAACAAGCAGTAGGTACACAGGGATAAAGTGCAAAAAAATTTACAGATGCAAGAAACACAGAACAATCCATTCAAAGTGCAAGAGAATGGTTGAACAAGATCATGCAGAGATCTTGAAGGTAGCAACATAAGAAGGTGAGAAGATTGCAGCAACCTATAGCAAGGAGTGCTCAATTGGTTCCAAAGGAAAGAACCAAAGAGATCCCAAAAGACTGAGCTCAGAGGAGAGAAGCTTAGTGAGGCATATCAACAAGGAGACTTGTTACTACAGAGGTATTGTTGTAGCTCACAAAGCCAATTCCATAGAGGATGTGGGTAGAATTTCTAAGGGATTAAAAACACTGGTAAAAGTTTTTGAATGAAAGAAAAATGTGGCAGAACCTTGAGGAATTCCAACAGAGGTTGGATAAAGAGGACAGTTGTGTTCTTAAAAGGTGCAGATGAGTTGGATCCTAGAAGGAGCAGAGAGAAGTTCTCAAAGAGGTTCCAGGGACAGAGAACCAAGTGCTTTCCAAAAGACCAAGTACAAAGGGAAGCTTAGTGAGGTAAGTGGCAGTAGGGAGGACTTGTTGTTGCAGAGGCTTTAATGTAGCTCATAGTGAGTGAGTGAAGAACTCATAGATATGGAGAAGAATATGACTACTGATAGTCATAATGGAGGTTCTAAGGGAGACCACAACAAAATAAAAGTGAAGAAAGAGAATGCCAAGGTAAATGGAAAGAGGATGAGTCAAGAGGAAATTGGCAAAGAGATTGTTGAGTTAAAAGAAAAACTCAATGTATTAAGGATGATACTTGAGGAAAACCAAAGACTAGGTTGGGTCTTAAAGAAAAAGCCAATGTAGTGGCATAAGTTACAGAGAAGGCTACATTAGAGGCAAGTGAAGAGCCTGGTGGAAGAAATCAGAGAAGCTAAGTTGGAAACAGAAGTGTCCATTTGTGAAGCAAAACAAGGTGAAGTTATGGGTGAAGATGAATACTTGAAGGCTGAAACTTCAAGTGACACCAAAGGGTGACATGATTTTAAATATGATAATTTGTGTATGTTTGCAGGTGAAACATGTGAAGATGGACAATTTGCTGATATTGACATAAAGGAGGAAGAAGAAAGGCAGAATCTAAATTATTTTTTGAAAGAATATGAGATAGATAGGTCTCATGTAAATACATGTACACAATTGGGAAAAGGTTTTACTTTTCAACATATTGCAAGGACTGAAAGTAGAGGAAATTGGACTCACGAGGATGGCCAAAAGAAAGAAGAAGTAGAGAAGGATATCAAGCAGTCAAGTAAAGGACTTGATGAGATTGAAGAGAAGACCATTGAAATATTTTTGAGTCATGTAAAGGACTTGGAACAACAGGAGGACTTGATGATTGAATCATCAAATGAGATCATGAATTCTTGTGGTTTTACCACTGACAAGTTGTGTGTGAATGCAGGTATCGCAGAAGACAAACCATCTTATGGAACTGTCTTGAATGAAGCTGAAATTTTCCAAGAAAAGTATGATGATGATTGTCTTTCAAATGAAGATCAAGTTGAGTTATTACAACAGAAGGAGTTCATAAATTCCTTGCTTAGTGGAGGAAATATCTTCAGTAGAGATGAGACAGTTATATATTATGATAATAAATTTTCTATTGGTAAGAACAATGAAGAATTGATTTTCTTAAATGTCCAAAGGGAGAGTGATGGATAGACATCTAAAACTATCACAGAGATGGAGGATCATAATTTTATTCTAATCAAGAATGAAGAAGTAGTGTCAAAAAGAAGTTATACTTGTGACAAAGAAGAATATAGTGAGGATTGTACAGAGCTTTTAGGAGAAATTCCAAGTGGGATTGCAAATTTATGGCATGAGTTAAGTCTTTTAGAGAAAAGGTTAGAAAACCAAAAAGTAAGTGTCCAGGTTGTAAAATCAGAACTGAATGAGAATGAAGAAGTTCACTACAGTGGACAAGGACAAGAAGACATAATTGAAACAGATGGTGTGGAGGAGAGACTAGATGATAGTCTCGTGAATTCTTTTGAGAATTCAAAATGGCATACTGATATGCTGGTAGAGGAGGAAGAATTAGAGCAGCAAGATGAATTGTTGCCAAAGGAAGAAAAGGCACAGAAGCCTTATGATTTTTATTTTAACAATTGTTTTATTTTAAAGGATCCAAGTGAAGTTCAGGAGTGACTGTGTTAAGAGCATGTGGAGTTAAACCAAGAGGGAATTGTGTGGCAGAACAACTAAAGACAAGAACCCTAGAAGAAACCAAAATCACAGAAGAACAATGAATAAATGGCATAAAAACGAGGTAAAGGGAAGGTCGAAGAAATGAAGTGACAATGCACAGAAGCCGTTGCATCTATGAGATCAACGAATGAGGTTGAAGGCAATGGGTGATCAAGATTAAGTCGTGCAACATAAAGTAAAAGAAATGAATGACGAGGATTAAACCCAAGTGCTAGTGGAAGATAAGAGCAGTTCTGTAAGCGGGAAGTTGGTTATCGGGTGGAGAAAAAGTGGTAAGTGGTAATTCAGGGTGGTCACCTGATTCCATTTATCGATTGACATAGAGCACGCCGTTGAAGAGAGAAAACCACTTTATTAGGCAGGTAATCCTCACGCAAGTGGTTCGTCTGATATTGTTGTTAACCACTGGATCAAATGGGTTTTGATCAATGGTGGAGGATCACTGATTAGTTTTGTTGATCGGGTGAGTCAACAACTGTCAGATTGAAAGGTAAGATCAATGACAGAGATTGAAGCTGATAAGGCTTGGGAAAGAGTGGACCCGACGAATTATGATCAGGAGTTTAAGTTTGTTTGATTTTCGGAGGATGAATGGAAATCGCGCAACAGTCGTTGATTGAGTGGAGTGAAATCAACAGTGGAGGTTGAACACGATAAAGGTGAGCATTAGAAAAATGTGTCAAGGTCGTGGAAAAGTGGAAAGGTATGGTTAATTGGGTTTATGGTATATTTCTATTATATGAGCTTATAATAGAAATAAAACGAATTAAAAGGTTAAGTCGAGTTAACCAAAGTTTATGAGGGTCAAACTATTGAATAGTCAAATAAATGTTCCTGCATGAGATTTAATTAAGAAGACTTAAAGCTTGGTTTAAGAAGGTTTTCACCATGGATCAGGTGATTAAGGCGTAGGACTAGTGACATGAAATTTTATTTGCATAATGTGGGTATTGTCAGCTTAGGCTGGCATCATATTAACATACTAACCTAATGTATTAGCTCCCCAATATACCTTTTTCCCATATAAAATAACTCCTTCATATATAATATCCAAACCCCGATTTAATTATAAACTATAGTTTCATCCCCCGCATTATTTAAATTAACTCCCTGCTTCATATTTCCCCAACATAAACCTATTAACCCACAAACCCTTGGTGACGTTAAAGAAAACCATGCAAATCTTCACCCTGATTTCCCTCCATGCAGCTTCACCGCATGACAGTTGTTAGATCTCTACCCCTAGATCTAACGACGTGCATCCAAATCGCACTCACTCCCTCTCCAACCTTTATTAGCCCAAGAGCATGTGAGATTCGCGGTTTTGCCCAAAAGCGGTACGATGGCCTCCAAAACCACCTCCCCACCCAACGCGAAAATTGTCCACTATTCATAAAATAATTTTCCCGCAGAAATATAATTGTTTCCCTTTAAAAGGCCAAGAAGCCCCATTTCATCCTTTTTCGCTCGTTTTTTATGTAAAACCTCAATAATACGTTTGCGACACCCTAAGCCTTTGCGACGAAAATTCACTATCGTCTACCACCTGAAGAAGCTCTGGACACACAATTTGAGGATCCAGTTCACATCTGCAGCTGTTGTACCCTATGCAATCACCATTCAAACCAATTTGCAAGCTAATTCACCAATTTGTAGGTATTTTGAGAAAAAATCGAAATGACCCTCTCACTTGAAAATGTATAATAAAAGTCAAAAGGTTACAACAAAAGTAAAAAAAGCACAGTAAAAGGAAAAATATAAATCAACCAGATGAATGAGTATCAGTAAAAGTGTATTAGATTGAAAAATCAAAGAGAATAAAATCAGCCAACGGGAAGACAAACAACATGGAAGACAGTTACAAAGTATACAGATAAAATAAATTCATGTGAAAGTGAAGATAGATGAAAAAACAGAGCAATCAAGGTAAATAATAAAAGTAAACATGGAGGCAGTAAGGGTTAAATAGATATGAGGACACTTTCACCAGAAACATTGAAGTTTATCCAAATTAAAGGTAAAAATAGTTAAAGGAAAATTAAGGTTAAAAGATGAAATGAGAGCAGGAATGGTACATTTTCCAGAAACTTCCTGTTTAAGTCATAATTGTGTAGAAACTATTGTGGCCAATCCAAGATGTATCTTGAGAAACTGGAGGATACTTTTGTTCCTAAAAGGGCAATCTAGAAAAGCCTATCTCATGTTTTACATAGGTATTACAAAAAGGGATATAAATGCATATGTTCATAGCCTATGTTTTAGACTGTGCAAAGTCCTATTTTTGACATCTTTTTGTAGAGAATATTGTGAACATATGGAGCTGAATTTTTGGAAACTGAAAGAGGTTTATCTCAATAAAATACGTGTATAAAATAAACTCTTTCACTTTTTACATATCTATCTCGGATTGAGATATACAAAGGTATCCCTGTACCCTAATTTTGCAGAATTTTTGGGGCAGAATGCACAAAGGAAGGAGGTAATTAGTGATTTGGAAGCCTCATCATCAATTACGAGTTGCTATCAAATTCGAATTTATCTTCTTTGCCACCATCAATCCATAAATATAGTGCCAAATAGATTCATTAGTTTCGAGTGTCCTTTATTTAAGTTCTATTAATGTAAAACAGTTTGAGATATTTGTAAAACCAATCTTGATATTTTTTCAAGATATTTCAATTTAGAATTGGTATAAATATTTCTTCATTTGAAGTATTTGGTGGGGATTATTTTACATTTGTAGATTTATTTTGCTATTAAACCTAAGTATGATTGTTCCATTTTCAAGTCAACAGACTGGAGCAAGTAATAAAAGAATTTCGCTACAGGATTCATGAGATGAGACATTTTCAGTGAAGTATCTTCTTTGTTTGATTTTGTTACCTTCTTACCTGTTTCATAAGCTTAAATGTGTTCTAAATTTGAAAGAATTAACTGGAGATATCACTCAGAATTTTTTTTAAGTACACTCTGTTTTGCACAGTTAGTCATTTACATGTTTTCCTCTGATACTCAGATTTGAGAACCCTTAATTTCTCTCCCATCTCGGATGATTTCTTTCATTCCTTCCAAAATCCAGCCTAGGGAACCCTTAATTGCTCCCTGGATCCGATTTGAAACCATTTCACCATTTAGCCTATGAGATCTATAGTAACTCATCTATCTTTCCCTGTAGAAACTGTTTTTAGAACTGAATCCAGTCTTGTTTGTCTGACATTCAACCCCATAGCCCAATGGTAAAAGCAAACCTCTGTTCATCTAATTAAAGTGACCCACCACCAAAATTCAAACCAAAGTCCAAGTGCAAACAATAACTAGCCTAAAACCATCTTAACTAAAACAAAGTTAAATTATAAAGAGAGAGCCCTCTCTGAGCATCAGGAAGGCTAGGTATTGATCTCCAAAGTGGTTTGTGGTTACCTCTATTATTTCTTTTCCTGACAACTTCAAAGAAATTTTCGAGGGATAACATAATTGGCGACCATACTGGGGACGACTAACATTTTCCTTAGAAATATTTTATAGGTTCAGACTTGATCTATGATGGTGGACAGTGATCGGGCACATAAAGTTTAAAATCATCCACTTGTTGACTCCAAATCAATTTCACAATCAAGACTCCATTGGAGGAATGAACCTAAAATAACAATATGGGAAGATCAGGTTTCTAACTTGGATTGTTATCCAAGACATCATGTTTTTTTCTTATCAAGAAGGTTTTTCAATGTATATCATATTTTAGAGAAGATCTTAGATTAGTTTTTAATTATTTTCCTTTGAAAATTGTAAATATAAAATCTCCTTACACATTTGACCAGCATTCTTCTGAATCTTATGATGATCATTTTCCAATCAAGAAATATCAAATAATCAAGAATGATCTTACAATCCCTGTATATATTCTTGTACCTTGGAAAGTTCCTGATAGGTATAAGCCACTCATCTTACCTCCTACACTCCATGTTTTCCCTAACAATTATTACAAGTATCTCCCTAGGTTTGATGGAGAAGATGGTAAAATCACTGCCCAAAAACATATTCAAGGTTTTGAGAATTATCTGGACTTATTTGAGATTGATGAAGATGATGTTAGAATTAGACTTTTTGCTCTCTCTTTGCAAAGTAGAGTAAAGAGTTGGTTCAAGAATATACCTATTGCAAGCATCTCAAATTTCCAACAGTTTGTCAAATTTTTCCTTGATAGATGGATAATCAAAGTCAATCTTTTTGTGATCATAGAAGTATATAATCAGTTAAAAAGACAGTCAAATGAAACAATACAACAATTTTTTGATATATTTAATAAAATCTATTATTCAATGCCATCAAATATAAGACCTCCACCTGATTAAGCTCTCTTGCATTATCCAAAAGCATTTGATCCAGAGATAGAATTTCAGGTAAGAGAATGAAACCCCTCAACACTGGAATAGATGCAGAACATTGCAGTAGATGTAGAAGTTAAACTGCAAATTAGAAGAGAAAAGTTGAAAGAAGGAGTAGAGAAGAACAACATTCCAGAGGTAAAACTCGACATTTTGGTAAGAAAAATAGAGGAAAGGATACAAAATATCACCATGAAAGAGAAATTTTTTGTTCAAAATCACCATGACACATTTATTTTAGAAAAAGAAGAGGTTGATAGCCATGAACAAATTCCTGCTAATTCCAACTACCATAGATCAGAAGATAGATTTATAGAGAAATATGTGGAGAGGAAATCTGATGATCTAATGTGTATGTTTAATGACATTACATCTTTTAATGATTTTCCTAAATATGATCAGTATGATGATAATTATGTTCTTCAAGTCCAAACTAACTTTATAGAGCAATCAAAAACTAGTTTGGGAAATAAAGAAATTTAGTTTCAACGACTTGAAAATGGTGATCATCTTATTCATACCAGCTATGAAAGTGAGGAAGAAAGTGCAAAAAAATTGGAAATAAGTGAAGCTTTTTGCCTCTTTGTTTTGCTTCATTTCTGTTCATCAGAGAAAACTTTAAAGCAATAAAAAATCAGCAGTCTTTAGGTATTGATATTGACAACAAATAAGACAATGAAAATACTAATTAGGATTCTTCAGTTTCAAAAATGCAGTTATCAAATTCTATTGAGACATTTGATTATATGACACAGGAAAGTTCTATACCACTATGCTTTGAATCATTTCAGTTTTTAAAGGAAATATGGTATAATATCTCCAAATAAAAGAATGAACAACATGCAGAAATCCATGAAGTCCCATTAAAACCCATATGTAATAGGTTGCAGCAATCCTTCCATGTCTTTTATGATCCAATTGCTGATATGTTAGATGATGAATGCAGTCAGAATTTTTCTCCATTAAATAACTATGAGATTCAAAATCTAGACGATAAAGGTTTCACCATACAGACATTTCAATCAATAGAAATATCATCACAAAGTTATATGAAAATCTCCAGGGTGATAAAGGTGAAAATTACATTTCACTTTCATGGCATGGAGGCCATCCAGAAAAATTGTACAGTTACTTAGATTAGTTAAACATTAGTGTATATATCTTGGAAGATCTTTTTGTACAGTTTCTAGAGTCAACAAAGGAAATCAATTCTTTCCTTATGTTCTCATTTGTTGATAAGGTTATAATTGGTTTTAGAATCTCAGTTTTGATCACAAACAAGCAAAATACATCAAATTACATAATGCTTGAATGGTTGCATTGACTGTTTCCTTTTGCCTAACTAGCAGTTGAACAGCTGACTAGAGTAAGTAGGTAGGAATTCAGTAGATTTTAGTTTTCAGTTTTTAGCAAGTTATGAAATAATTCATTAGAATTTGAAGCCCGGAGAGAAGGTCCTAAAGATCTTGATGATCTATTAGTCTGGTTTGAGAATTGCAGTACCTTCTGTTTGGTCAATTTAGTGTGTCCTAAATTGCTACATTAATTATCAATCCGAGAGTCGTAAACTGATGAAGTGTGGCACACTATATGTGCAAGACAGCCTCTTTCTTACCTTTTTGTCATTTTTAATTTTTATTTTGTTTTGGGGGCTTTTATCTTCATTTATCTTCTAATATGAATGGAAGTCCTATTCCTGAGTTTTAAGAATACTCTAGAAGGCAAGTATGGATATAGATTTTAAGGCAATTTTGTCCTCTATAATGATTTCTAGAACTTAACACTTCAGAGAGTCTTAGAACATACTAATGATGAAATTAATACTTGAACAAGAAAAAATGTGCTGCTATTTAAATCAAGCAAATGATGAACTACTAATCATGAAACCATTATCTTTGCTGCTGTCTAAATACAAAAAAATGAATTAAGCTACTGCACTCAAATAAATAAAAAATTGCAATCTAGTAAAAGTAAAATCAATTCACATCATTCATAGTTTGATTCCTCGCCAGGTAGTCTAAGCTATGGATTTCGGAGATAATCATTAATGATATGAGCAAGTTGATATCTAATTGCAGAAAAGTAAAACTAAAATCAAATCACAACATTCATAATCCGATTCCTCGCCAGTTAGTCAAAGCTATGGCTTTTAGAGATAATCATCAATTATATGAGAAAGTTGATATCTAATTGTAGAAAAGTAAAACTAAAATCAAATCACAACATTCATAATCCAATTCCTCGCCAGTTAGTATAAGCTATGGCTTTCGGAGGTAATCGTCAATGATATGAGCAAGTTGATATCTAACTGCAGAAAAGTAAAACTAAAATCAAATCACACCATTCATAATCCGATTCCTCGCCAGTTTTTCTAAGCTATGGCTTTCGGATGTAATCGTCAATGATATGAGCAAGTTGATATCTAACTGTAGAAAAACAAAACTAAAATCAAATCACAACATTCATAATCCGATTCCTCGCCAGTTAGTCTAAGCTATGGCTTTCGGAGGTAATCGTCAATGATATGAGCAAGTTGATATCTAATTGCAGAAAAGTAAAACTAAAATCAAATCACAACATTCATAATCTAATTTCTTGCCAGTTAGTCAAATTTATGGCTTTCGGAGATAATCGTTAATGACATGAGAAATCTGATATCTAAATTAACTACTAAAGCAAGTGAGCAAGACTGGAATCAAAGCATAACTGGAATTAAAAAACTAAGAAAAGTAAATTCAGTAGAGAGGTTAATTCCATGTCACTAGTTATTACAAAAATTGCATGAAAAATTCCCAAGCTTACTCTGTCATGAAACATACACACACTGATTAGTGTTAACAGCAATATATAAAGCTTGTAAAATCATAAATAGGAAGGAAATGTTAGAAATATATACACAGGTGAATAACTATGAAACATGTGCAATGAAAATAAGGAAACGATACATAAAAACTGTACAGCAAAAAAGGAAATGAAACCTCAGCATATAGGGGCCCTCTGCACAGCTTCGGTCAACATGCTATCAATCCAAATTTATGTTCACGCAGTCATGTAGAAACAGAGTCTTCTCATATGTTTCAAAACACAATTACAACAATAAGACTAGTGTCACGACACAGTAAACTTTGAACAACAAAATTACATTCAAAAAGACTAACTCTATGCGTATAGAAATGCATTATTTATAACAAAGGTTACATAACTGTTTTCCTGTAAAACTACGTGAACAGAGGACATGTAAAAGACAACGTCTATGGATTTAGCATAATGGTTGCCGAGATTATTAAATCTATCAATTGTGGCTGTTGGATTCGCATTGTGGGGCAGTCTACAGCTGTCGAAATGACCCCAAGGATCTAGGAACAACCACGAATCCTTCACATGCTTGAAGACAGAGTCCTATTGCTGTAGGATTCCTCTGTTTGACCACCGCTTGACCACCATTGACCACAGCTTTAATTGATGAATCCAGCTGAACCAATAGGACCTGATCCATGTCCAAGTCATTCCTGACCTACCCATGTGTCCCATTTTGTCTGATGACACCTGCAACCTGGAGTTTAACAAAAACAGCTGCAGAAAGTCGAATCAGCTGCGGAAAGTGCCTGCATTCCGCAGCTTATGAGCAAAATCTAAGTCAAACAACAAACACAAGAACATAGTTAGAAACCACTTAAATGCTCTTTTAGAATCAATATGCAATGATTTCTGATAGCTTATGGAGTATTGGTGAGGGAAAAAGTCTGGGAAAATGTGTAGGAGAGGTGTAATTTCAAAGCTCAACACCTTCTTTCAGTTTCAGATCATATTTCAGTTTGCAGAAAAGGGTGTATTTTCAGTTCAAGAGTTTCAGTCATAGAGGTTATACAACAAAGCATATACATGTTTGGGATTGGCCCAATGGATCAGGCTACTAATTGACGATGTTCTTGACATCTCACAAGGAGACGCCATCCACATGTGGATCCAGGAATCATAATTTTGAATTGACTATGGTAAATATTGTAATATTGTACATACCTTTTCTTTTTGCAAATGTATTCCCAAATTAAAAAATGTAAAGAGGGTATGCCCTAAAAGAAAAATTAAAGGACAAAAAGAAACAAAGATAAAAAAAGTGAGAAATATGAACCCCACAAAAAGAGATAAAAATAGATCATGAAAGTGTGCAAATTCAAATGCCACTACTATTTTACTTTTTTCTACAAATAATGATTGTGTAGCTTGTTTAAAATACCATAATCCATGATAATTCAAACAAATTAATCTTGAATTTTCAAGCTATAAATTTAATGTTTATAGATAGAGAATAAAGATCTAGCCAAACAGTTTAATCTTGATAGATCAATAGTTAAATTAGAGAATGATAGGGAGCTCAAAAGTTTAACTTGAGCTCTTGGATGAAATAAGTTTGAATTAGTTAGTTTCCTGTTTCAAAGAAAAATGAATAAGGGTTTGCAAACTCAAATGCACCCATGCAAATAATGAATAAAATGTTAAAATAGCATATGGGTAGGTACAAGCAATTTTTACAAGCATGGATAAACATCATTTGGCATATTACTAATTTCCCTCCCCACAATTTGCTTCAATAATAAAATCCTTTAGTCATAAAGGCTCAGAGCATTTCTCTAACTTTTGGTGGGACCAGACCCTCAGCTTAATGACTCATGGACATCAAGTATTGGATTCCACCTTATTGAAACCCTTCTCATTCATGAAAACACCCTTTTCCCTTTACAACACTCATTTTACCCTACAAAATCCCCTTTTCGTAAGTTTAAAACACATTTTACCTAGGAAAGGTAAAACCCCCTTAACCAATTCCCCTCTCATTCAAAATATTCAAAAGCCCACAAAAATGCTTTTATCCTAAGTATAAGTGTTAAATGTTGATATTGGGTCACCATAGTGAAGAAATTCAAACCAAACATCATATTTTACATTATGCTTACTATATTTTACATTCCGCGCATTCATTTCATATTAACGTACTAACCTAATGTATTAGCTCCCCGATATACCTTTTTCCCGTATTAAATAACTCCTTCATATATAATATCCAAACCCCGATTTAATTATAAACTATAGTTTCATCCCTCGCATTGTTTAAATTAACTCCCCACTTCATATTTCCCCAACATAAACCTGTTAACCCACCAACCCTTCGTTCCGTTAAAGAAAACCCCACAAATCTTCACCCTGATTTCCCTTTGTGCAGCTTCACCGTGCGATAGCCATTAGATCTCTCATCCCTAGATTTGACGGTGTGCAACCGTATCATGCTCACTCCCTCTCTGACCTTTATCAACCCAAGAGCATGCGAGATTCGTGGTTTTTCTCAGGTCCGATTCCTCTATGTGTCAGCCTCCAACATAGATCGCATTCCCTCGGGGAAATACTGCCCACCTGCCAAAAGCGGTGCAATGGCCTCCAAAACCACCTTGTTGCCCAATGCGAAAACCATCCACTATTCATAAAATAATTTCCCCACCAAAATATAAATGTTTCCCTTTAAAAGGCCGAGAAGTCCCATTTCATCCTTTTTCGCTTGTTTTTTCTGCAAAACCTCAACAATACGTTTGCGACACCTTGAGCCTCTGCGACCAAAATTCACTGTTTTCTACCACCCAAAGAAGCTCCAGACACCCAATTAGAGCATCTAGTTCACATCTGCAGCCACCATACCCTGTGCAATCACCATTCAAACCAATTTGTAATCCAATTCACCAATTTCCAGGTATTTTGAGAAAAAACTAGAACGACCCTCTCATTTGAAAATGTACTGTAAAAGTCAAAAGGTTACAGTGAAAGTCAAAGAATCATAGTAAAAGGAAAAAGATAAATCGGCCAAATGAATGAGTGTCAGTAAAAGTGTATTAGATTGAAAAATCAAAGAGAATAAAAGTATCTAGTGGGAAGGCAAACAACATGGAAGACAGTTACAAAGCATATAGATAAAATAAATTCGTGTCAAAGTGAAGATAGATGAAAAAAATAGTAATCAAGGTAAACAATAAAAGTAAACATGTAGGCAGTAAGGGTTAAACAAATATGAAGACACTTTCACCAGAAACAATGAAGTTTATGCAAAGTAAAGGTAAAAACAGTTAAAAGAAAATTAAGGTTAAAAGATGAAATCAAAGCAGGAATGTTACATTTTCCAGAAATTTCATGTTTAAGTCATAATTGTGTAGAAACTATTGTGGCCAATCCAAGATGAATTATGAGACAATGGAGGAGTTTTGTGTTCCTAAAAGGCTAATATACAAAAACCTATCTCACTTTTTACACAATTATTACAAAAATGGATATAAATGCATATCTTCACAACCTATTTTTCAGACTATGCAAAGTCCTGTTTTTGTCATCTTTTTGTAGAGAATATTGTGAACATCTGGAGCTGAATTTTGTGAAACTGAACAAGGTATATCTCAATAACATGCTTATATACAATAACCTCTTTCAATTTTTTCATATCTATCTTGGATTTAGATATACAAAGGTATCAATGGACCCTAAATTTGCAGAATTTCTGGGGCAGAATGTACAAAGGAAGGAGGTAGTTAGTGACTTGGAAGCCTCATAATCAATTAAGAGTTGCTATAAAATTCGAATTTCTTTTCTTTGTCACCATCAATCCATAAATATAGTGCCAAATAGATTCATTAGTTTTGAGTGTCATTTATATAAGTTCTATTAATCTAAAACAGTTTGAGATATTTGTAAAACCAATCTTGATATTTTTTCAAGATATTTCAATTTAGAATTGGTATAAATACTTCTTCATTTGAAGTATTTGGTGTGGATTATTTTACATTTATAGATTTATTTTGATCTTAAACCTAAGGGTGATTGTACCATTTTCAAGTCAGCAGACTGGAGCAAGTAATAAAAGAATTTCGCTACAGGATTCTTGAGATGAGCTATTTGCAGTGAAGTATCTTCTTTGTTTGATTTTGTTACCTTCTTATGTGTTTCATAATCTTAAATGTGTTCTAAATTTGAATGAATTAACTGGAGATATCGCTCAATTTTTTTTTAAGTACACTCTGTTTTGCACAGTTAGTAATTTACATGTTTTCCTTTGATACCCGGATTTGAGAACCCTTAATTAATCTCCCATCCCGGTTGATTTCTTTCATTCCTTCCAGAATCCAGCCTAGGGAACCCTTAATTGCTCCCTAGATCTGGTTTGAAACCATTTCACCATTTAGCCTTTGAGATCTATAGTAACTCATCTATCTTGCCCTGTAGACACTGTTTTTAGAACTGAATCTAGTCTTGTTTGTCTGACATTCGACCCCATATCCCAATGGTAAAAGAAAACCTTTGTTCATCTAAGTAAAGTGACCCATCACCCAAATTCAAACCAAAACCCAAGTGCAAACAATAACTAGCCTAAAACCATCTCAACTAAAACAAATTTAAATTATAAAGAGAGAGCCCTCTCTGAGCATCAAGAAAGCTAGGTCCTGATCTCCAAAAGTTTTTTGTGGTTACCTCTATTCTTTCTTTTTTTGACAACTTTGAAGAATTTTTGAGTGATATCAGTGAGCACCATGGTCTCCTCGACAGTGGACATTCTTTGGAAACATGCCCTTCCTAGTCCTAGTTGTAACTCCTCATGGGCCCTCTTCCTCTCGTTCTTCCTCCTCGCCCATTTCCTCCTCGTTCTCCTTGGTTTGACTCATTAATTATGAATGTGGATCTATCCAGCCTTTCTACTAGAGCGTCCAACGCTCGGCATTGATCGGTGTGATGATTTTTTGATGTGAAAAACTCATAGTAGTTGTTTTTTGGGACATTAGAGTACTTTTTCAAAATGGGGCACATCCGTGGCAGGGGTCCATATGCCCTACAAATCTCACAAAAGTCTTGATTATTCCTCCCTAGGAAGGTCCCTTTCGCTTCGACCACCGCAACTATTGTGGTTGGTGGGGCTCCTGATGACCCTGCAACCCCACCTGGATGATTAATCCCTGCGACCTCGGGCGTTTCGTCACAACGTGCCCCTCCACCAAGCATTGGGTGCACCAAACATTGGGTCTGTCTAGATGCACTAGATGAAGATCTTTCAATTTCTCTGTTAAAGTCGCGATCTGGTTCTGTAGGCCTAAAATCAATGGATCTTGTAGGCTCGTCCCTCCTCTGTATTCATGCAGGTATCCAGCCATACCTTCTATGTGTGATGCTTTTTCCAACACATCCTAGAGGGTTCCTATCTTCTGTTGTGTTAGTGGCACTTTGGTTAAAGGCAAGAGTGCCTTAATGAACCAATCCTGCTGGTGGTTTGGGTCCAAAGTGTAACTCAACTTGGCAATGGCATCCTTAAACCTTTGCATGAGCTCCCAAGCCATCTCCCCCTCCTTCTGCTTAATTTTCCATAGTTCCGATAGCCCTTGCTGATTCATCTATGGTACCTTGAATTCCTAAACAAATCCTCTCTTAATATCATCTATTGTGGGGTTTTGATTCTGCTCTGCGCATTTTATAAACCATCACAGAGCCCTTTCCCTCAGCGTGGTTTGGAATACTACTTCCCTGACATTATCTAGAGTCTAATAGGCCCTCTAAATAGCTTCGCAGAGATACCAGTGCTACTCCACATCCTTGTTTCCTCTCCCCGCAAATTTAGGATATCTAGTAAAAGGTCCTGCCATACTGATTTGGGTAGGAGTTATCAGCACAACCCTTTTCTCCCCAGCTACTGGGATCCCTGTAGTCCTAAATTACTAATACTACTAGTTCCTGTGCTACCTCAGATGTTGGAATTGATTCTGTATTTCTCCCGTGCACTATATACCCGCACTTCCTTGGCTAAGCTAATAACAAATTACTCTAGATTGCGATAAAGTACCAAGGGAAGATCAGGGGAAACGCTACCTATGTCTCGGGAGTATTGATGTTGACTCTTAACGTATGCTTCTCCTTCATTGAATAATCTCCTCATCACGTCACCCATATCCTCTTTGCTTCCTTCTTCATGCCCATGCATCTTCTGCCCTTGTGATGCCTGTTCCACAATGTGTACTTGCGATCCACCTTCTGCAACCTGTAGGGAAGGTCCGTTGTCATTTCCCTAGCTCCTACATCTTCCTTCACTGCTCTTTCTTTGCCCAACACCCTCTTCGCCTTCCTCCTCTACTCGGGGTTTTCCCTTCACCGCTCCTACTTGGTGAGGCTCCATCCTATTCTTCCTCGGAGTTTGAATCGCTCTCGCCTGCCACTTATCCGCTAGTAGTGCCCTTCTTCACACCCTGAAATCTCTTTCTTTCTTCAGTTCTTCGACATCCATCCCTTTAATAGCATCTCTATCCCTCAACCTGTAGCATTGTCCCCTCTACGTTCTTCCCTCGGTACTGGGTTTTTATGCAGCCATCCTCGCGACAGGCGAAGGCAACAATCCTTCTTCCACCATAAATATCTTAATCACATTGTTACTTTCCTCATCAACTTACCCCTCAATCCTGATCCAAACACAGTTTCTGCCTTTGAGAAAGACTAATAACTCTCAGCAACAAACTAAACTATGTATCCTTCCATTGTAGTCTTTACCCAAAAACGATTGCTCTAGTCAAATCATTATCCAACTATTGCAGCAGGGCAATATCCGATGGAGTATAGCTGCGGCAAATTGTCATTGATACTCCTAGATGACTCTATCCCTTCAGCCTCCTTAACATATTGTACAGGTCCTCTAGGAACTTACACCAGAAAATTTCATACTGATCATTAGTGCCATCAACATATAAAATTTCCTCACTCACCTTGCTAATCTGTTAACTTTTACGGGTAGCCTGCTCCGCTACAAACTGATCTACTCTATGATTCCACCAATCCCTGATCTCTCTCTTAAATATCCTTGACACCATAGTCTGAACCATTTCTTGTACCTTCGGTTCTAGACAACGGAATCATTTGTTGGCTCGAAAGAGTCATCAGGGGGAAGACCCTGGGTTCGGGCACAAAAGGCCAACAATAGTCTGCTATAGTCTAGGTCAACGCCAACATTTTCACCTTACCCCAAAGGACAAGGAGTCTTACCCAAGGTGTGCCGCGACTAAAAGGGAGAAGGGTTTAGCATGGAGTCGAGAAAGTATTAATCGTGTTGCATTCAATCACATGTACAGAAACATTACATATAATGCAGAGATAACAACATACTCGTGATAATCTAAGAACTACCGATTACATGCAATTGATAAGACATTCAAAAATTTGAAGATTCATCATACATAGGGCCCAGATACATCACAAGTTGCAACCGATCTTAGCTGTTCTTTATATTAGTCTTAACAACAAACATTACAATATGACTCCAGCTTTCACTACAAACAACTACAGGAACTACCCAGCTCAGTTCCTCAGGTTCAGTTTAGCTTCAAGGACCAAGTATTCTAGGCTCTTGCATCCTTCCCTCCGTCAGTTGTAATTGGGGTTCCTTTCACCTGCTCTCACAGCTCTGCTGCTCCTCTCCTTAACCTTGCTAAATCCAAACCCCTTCTTTTCTGCTCTATTCCTTTTATATCCTTCTCTATTGCTTGGACTGCCAGTTCTTGCTCGACTGTTCTTCTCCTCACCTGCTTCTACACCTTCCTGCCCCCTCGACTGCCTTTGCCTTCCGCTGCCACCTTTCCGTAACTCTTGCGCAACTGCTTGTTCTGCAAACCAACCGTTGCTACCATCGTTTCCTTCTCGTCCTTTGGTCATCCAAAATTGGTCAAAACCTTTTCAAAATTAAACGAAGGCCCCAATAGATCATAACGAAACCAAGGTATGGTCGCACCCATCCAATAATGAGAAGGATCACATATGATAACTCATGGTATGGTCGCAGCCATCCATCTAAAAGAGACATGTATATCAACATAATCATGTCACATTACTTTGCAACATGGACTTTTGTAATCTAAGCCCAGGGTCTTGCACTCCTAAACGACCCAATCAAAGTACAAATTATAACATGTGAATATATGTGTTGATGTCAAACATGCTAGAAAATCTCTTGATTACCAGTTAATGATGTAAACTGTTAACAAGCGCAAGAGAAACCACCAATAATGAAAATGGTCCTCAAGGTACTATCAGCATAATCCACGGAATGTGAATAGAGGACTTGAAGTCGAACACCCATCAAATCACCTGATCGAAAGCCAGTGATGTGAACTTGTTGTCGAGTGCGAAGAACTTGCCATTAGGGCATGCAAGCTGTAAGGTACTGGAAGGGATTCTCTTGATCAACTTCCTGGATAATGAGTTGAACTCAACAAGAAGTAACTGTGTCAAAGGAGCACTATAATGTATCCCACATCATCAACATGAGACAAAGAGGTGCAAAATGATTTTGGATGATACGAGGAATTAGAGGTAAGTGTAACTGCAAAAGGAAAACTCTTGAACATATCGTTGACATGAATGGAAGTTTGGAAGCTTTTGGATCCATAGGATTTGTGGTCATGATGACATGCCAGAGATCAAATCGAAGGAAAAAATGAATGGCCCGACCCAGGGAGGTCAATGATAAAAAGGATGATGTCCCAACCTGACACGAAGTAGAAAGTGTCATGTTCAAGAGTGAGCTGTCCACGCATTTGAAAGAATTTCCAAATTTTTCCCCTACCATTTCTGGCAGGTACCCCAATTATTTTTTAATTGCAAGCTTGAAGGGGATAGCATATGCTTGCACTATAAGTTCATCCTTCAGACGAATCTGACCTAGTAATTTTAATCAGCCCTAGGAATGAGAAGCTCATGTTCATCAACGTGATGAATTTGATGTCGTTTAATCTTTTAATGAGTCCTACAAAGGTGTAACTCGATATCTTTTTCATGTTTAGATAGTTTGAAAAAGACATGAAAAAGAAAACTCCACATGGTCTCTTTTCATACATTTGTGTCTCTCGAGCCTAAAAAGGTAGAAAATGATACTTGAGAGAACCGCTTGTCCATTTCAGCCAAGGAGTACCTTTTTCTTAAATAGTGCATCCCAGCCTAAAAAAGGTGTAAAATTATACTGGGTGCATGGCGTTTCGCATCCATTAACGAGTTCGAAATGACAAGGGCTCGGCTATCTTTTCATTTTTAAAGGGTTGGAAAAGAGCTTGAAAGAAGACCCCCCATTTTATTCTCTTTTATGAGTCAAAAGGGAAAAATACTTGGCAATCTTTTCATATGAGTTTTACGAGTCGAGAAAAGAGCTTAAATGTGACTCGGTATCATCGTCAAACATCCATTACCTATCGTTGTGCAAAAGGTAAAGTGCATTATCCAATTCTTGAGGAAAAATAGGTCAAAACATTTACAAAACCTAATATTTCATGAAAAACTAAATAAAAGGGAGGAAAAGTAAATATTTTTTACCATTTACTATTTTACCTTGTTGTGAAAGACTTCACTCACTTTTGCCCTAATTATTCTGAAGCAGATTGCGGGAGATCCATGAGGTCATTCGCCGAGCCACCAGTTACAGGTAAGAGACAAAGCCCTAAGCTCCATTTTCATACCATTTATTCCTTTTTTAATCCATTGTTTGGATTTTTGAGGGAGGTTTTGTGAAAAGCTTTTCGCCCTCGGTTGGCGTGACTTCTAGGCATGGAATCACACCAGCCAAGGGTTATTAAAATGGCCTATCGCATCATCGATGCAACTATTTTTTAAACAGGCATGTCGACATTGTGAATAGGGAAAAAATTAATTTCCCCTCAAAACCACCGTTGGAATCTGAATTTTATGGGCCAAAAATGATTATTAACTCAAATATATGGTTTTTGTAGGAAAGAATCGTCGAAAATGGTAAACTGTAAAGAACGTGAGCACGGAGATGTGGACACTCAGGCACTAAATGATCCAAATTGCCTGAATACTTTGAGGAACTGTGGGCTCCTCAGGTTCTTTCTCACACCAGGGATGTGGGCCCAACATGAGATACTTCGGTATTTGATTAGTCTCTGGGACATAAATTGGGAAATATTCATCATTGGTGACCAGGAGCTGGAGTTAGAAACTTCAGACATATATTTCATCATAGGATTGTCCCGAATAGAGGAACCAATCAACTTATATGGGTCACGACCGATTGGGGCAAGCATATCCATGTTGCTTGTCGAACATTGCCTTGAATCCCTCAAAATGAAGAGCGGCAAGATTGAGATTGTTGTCGTGTGAGATCTGACACTGAGAGTGCTACTGCTGACTATCAAGAGAGTGGCAGGGTCCTAGGCAGTGCATGAGATGAACAAGTTGAAATTCACATATGCCATTGACTGCACATCACCAACGATCTTCAATTGGGTGGAAGCCATGAAGATCAACATAAAACGCCAGCTGAAAAATCTAAGGCGGAGAATCTGAAGCAAGTTTTCTTTGGATCTGTACTAGTGACATTTTTCTTGGAACGGGTGCCACTGTTCCAGTACCAGTTAACTGAGGTAGATCCTCCGATGCCACACGACCTGCAGATGGCCCGTTGGAGCTGTTTGATGCCTAGGATCACTAAGGGCTAGCACATGTCTTACAGGCCCGCCTTCTTTTCATGGCCACGACAACAACTGATCATCTTGGAGGACTAACCATACATTGGCATCGAATTTCATGGAGATCTGGACATGTCATTGCCAGATGGAGAGGATTTTGACGGCGAAGGTAACAAATCAATATTTTAATTTTTGTGATTTTTTCATTGTTTTTTATATATGTGTTTATAAAATTTTGTTTTGTCAATGTAGATGTTGGACCAGAGTGTCTTGCTAGGATGTCCCCAATAGCCAGGTGCGTCACTCACCAGTTTGATGTTGTCGCTCCTTATCAGGAGGGGAGTGACAACGAGGAGGAGATTGTGAGGAACCTTGAGGGGTTGACTTGTGGTATCCCAGAGTATGCTCGGGTGGGAGACATTCCTCAGTAGTACCAGAGACACACAGTGGGAGTATTGAATCGGATCCGCTGATTGCTGACTCGTGGTGCACAAGTTGTATCATGCTACCACGATCACCATGCTGATTAATTCCTAGGTCCATCATTTTACATTTTTGAGGCCTGCGTGCCACAAATATATGAGGCCTACGAACTGCCGATGTTATTTTGGACACACATATTATTTTTTGGGGTTTTTATGTATCAAACATTATCACCATATATATATATATATATATATATATATATATATATATATATATATATATATGTTGTATTTTCTTGCTTACTATGGTACAAATGATTTGTTTTGGTTTTTCACATGTTTCGCAAATGTCTATCCAACACATAATTTGCTAATGCATATGTCAATGTATTCATGCATCTAGGAATTTGATGATATGTAATGTAATCAAAATTTCTTTCCAATAGATGAATACAGAGATACATTCTCAATATATGAGTGTTTCTGACAGAATATTTCTCGTTGAGTTGAAGGAAGACAAGTTGTGAATCTAGGTTGACAACCAACTCTCGAATGTCGAGAGCAATGGCTTCTGACAACAGTTCGATGGCTGCACTATATTCAACAATGTTGTTAGTTATGCAACCTAAAAAAATACCTTGAAGGTCGAACAACTCACCGTGAGGGTCATAAATAGCCCACGTTGTGGATGATAAGTTCTGGGTACTTCGGCAAGCACCATCAGTGAAACTGATGTGGGAAGTCACAGACATCTGCAAAACAGAGAAAACATGGTAAATAGGAAAGTTGTTTGAAAACTAAGACACCAAACCTTACTGCACAAAAATGAATGACATGCTAATGTACACAAGTAACCATGCAAGATGACCTAAGCATAGTACTTCTTGAGCTAAAGCCTGTTTCGGGGCTTGTCCAGAGGATTTCCTTCATAATCAATAAGCTCATATGCCCCTTTTGCAAAATGAATTTTACAATGTGGGGCCCATACCACATGGGTTCGAACTTGCCTACCCCTAGCTTATCATTGGCTTGATCATATAGTAAAACCAAATTACCCTCAGAGAATGCATGAGGGGAGATCGATCGATCGAAATGGGACATGACTCATTTCTTTTGTGCTTTGATAACCAAAGCAGTGAGATGACAAGTCTCATCCAGCCATTCTATATATAAGAAGCACTCTTCTTGAGGTTATGTTTCAGGGAGAAGTTCGACAGCTAGCTTGAGTGAAGGAATCTCGCATTCAATCAGAAATGTTGCTTCCAGACCGTAGACAAGCTGGAATGGTGTGAAACTAGTGGCATCTTTGGTCAAGGTTCTCTAATCCCACAGAGCTGAAAAGAGCATGAGATGCCAATTTGACTTGTGCATCCCAATAGTACGTTGAAGCATTGTAACCAAAACCTTATTCACAGCTTCAACTTGGCTATTGGCCTGAGGGTAATACGGGGTTAAGCCAACGTGGTGCAAACCCAATGCAGAGGTCAACTCAGCCATCATGTAATCTCAGAAATGGGAGCCATGGTCTATGAACATGGCTTGAGGTACGTTGAACCTAGAACTAACATGATTGAAAAGGAATTGAACTTCCATTTTACCATCTACAAAGTATGTAGGCATTTCTTCAGCCCATTTTGTGAAATAATCAACAACAATGATAATATAACCATGCCCCCCAGCCGAACGAGGGTTACATGTCATATAGTCAATGCCCCATTTGGAAAAAGGACCAACAATAATGACAGGGTGTAGGTGAGCAAGTGGGGTGCACATCTTGTGTTGGTAGATTTGGCATTCATGGCACTTGCGAACAACAAGGATGCAATCCTTGAATATGGACAACCAGAAATAACCAGCTTGAAGGATTTTTTGAGTGGTAGCATAGCCAGACATATGACTGCCACACGCCCCGAAATGGTAGTGATTGAGAACTCTCTTAGCCTCCTCGAGATTAAGGCATCAACGAAGAACTGAATCGACACCGACACGGTATAAAGTATCGCCAATAATATGGTTGGGTTGGGAGTGATACCGAATCCGTCGACGATCATCCTTAATCAACGTGGACCAGGACGTGGACGTCTGGAGATACACGATGATATCACTGTACCACAAGTCAAGGGTGTTGGTTAGGAAAATATTCTCGTCCGGAAGTTGTTCATCTGCATTACTAGGGAGATACGTAGAAGGAAGGTAACAAATCAACTTAGCGAAAGCTAGTGACTTCTTAGATTTGGTAGTACTAAATACCAAATCGAATTCTTGTAGGATGACAATCCATTTAGAATACTTGCCCCCCAACAACTAACAAGTCAAGATGTAGGTCATGGGGTTGCATTCATAAATCACAGTAGTAGTGCGTAATAGGATGTACAGCCGAAAGCATTGAATAGCCTGGACAATAGTCAAAGGCAACTTCTCGACATGGGCATAACGCGTTTCGGTGTCGAGGATATTATGACTAAGGTAGTAGATAACATCTATTTTGCCTTCGTCATCATCTTGGACCAAGACCATAGCAATGGTGCTAGGGGCTCCAGCTAGGTAAAGGAAGTAATCTCTATGATAATCTAGGGGATGCAGCAAAGGAGAATTTACGAGGATAGCCTTAAGGTCATCAAAAGACTTTTGGGAAACCTCATGCCAGGAAAAGGGTGTTCCTTGTTTGAGCAACTAGGTAAATCCTGTAGCTAGCCCAACATAATTGGGTATGAAATGATGGAGAAAATTTTCCTTTCCTTGCAGGCTCTAGAGTTGGGGCAATGAAGATGGAGGGGGTAAATTTATAATGGCCTTGGATTTAAGCAGATCAAGGCAAATACCGTCCTTGAAAACGATAAAGCCGAGGATTTGTCCAGATTCTATGTAGAAAACACATTTATGCAGGTTTAACTGAATGTTGTAGTGTCTACAGCGAAGAAACATTTGCCAAATATGGTCAAGGTGATCTTGGCGCTTACGAGAATGAGTAGGAAGATCATCCAAGTAAAGCTGAATTATGTTGCCAATATCATGAAGTGCATAGGACATCGCCTGCTGAAATGTAGCCCCAACATTTTTGAGGCCGAAAGGGAGATTTTTGTATGCGAACATACCCCATGGATAGATAAAATCTGTCTCTTCTTGATCATTTGGTGCAATGTTAATCTGGTTGTAACCAAAAAAACCATCCATAAAGGAAAAAAAATTTCTCCCACCACATTTGTCCATGATCTGATCAATGAAGGGAGTAGGGTAGTTATCCTTAGGAAATGCACAATTGAGATCACAATAATCAATGCAAATGTGGATCGTGCCTTGTCTTTCATCACCAGGACAATATATGACACCCAATCTGTAAAAGGGATCGCATAGATGAATCCATCTTTGAGAAATTTTTCAACTTCACCCTTGATAGTGTTGGCTTTCCTAGGGTGCACTGGACGGAGCCGTTAGTGAACGGGCTTCTCGTGAGGATAAGTTGGTATTTCATGCACAAAAATGCTAGGATCAATGCCAGGCATTTATTTGTATGACCATGCAAACACATCACAAAATTCTTGAAACAGACAAGTATAGATCTTGATCTCATCCGGAGAACAAGTTACCCCGATATGGACATGTTCAACAATACCAGGATTGATAGAAATATCAATTGGCATCGTTTGGGTAATATTACCCAAATTTCCTTCCAACCATACTTCATGAGTCAGAATCAGTGTTAGAAGTGGGAGGGAAGGAAACGAAGAAGAGAACTCTTTAAGACCAATAGACATGATCGTCGGGCGAGGCAGGAACAAGGAACGATGATGAGTATCATTCCAAGGTGGTTCCTAGAGAGACATTACTTCCATGATACTTTTATCAGTAATAAAAGTCTCGGCTAAGGTATCAGGAGATTCCAAAATTCCAAGCCATGGGGATTGAGAATATGTACCGAGAGAAGTCTTCGAAATAAGAGAATCAGAGGATATGGAACTTGAGGCTGAAACAATCTCCACGTAATTGATTTCAGCATGACTAAGTGGCATAACCTCACCCTAGGTATCAACAAGATTTGGTAAAGGTATGACCCAAGGGTCAAATTTTACCAAGATCATGTTGCTAGAGGCAACATGAAGAGGTGGGAGTGGAAAAATTCCCATCAAGGAAGAATCTTTAAAAAGACCTGTGCCCACACTCTCATAGGGAGCACCAGTGTGCTTGACATACAAAACATTTCCATCCAAGGAGGAAGAGGCAAAGAAGGAGAACTAGTCGATAGTGATGATCTTCCCTTGATGGGGAAAACAAATCACGCGGAATAGGGAGGAGGCTACAATATGCATAGCATGGGTCCAGCTCCGACCGAGTGGAAGATTATAATTGAGATTAGCGTCAACAATCTCTACCTCCACTTGTACTATCTTGCCCTCCAAAGTAATGGAAAGGTTAGGTAAGACATCGAAGGGTCACGAATCGTGCCCGTTGAAAGCTTCCAAAGTGTTTGGGGATTGGTTCAAAGTGGGAGAACTAATGGCCTTCCAACACGTGATTGATATGAAGCAGGTGGAAGCACCTTCATCGATGACAGTCCTATGGATAGTCTTCTCATTAATGATTACTTGAATGAGAAAGGAAATATGATGAGGCAGGCATGGAACATGGTTCTCTAGATCAAAACATATCAAATTGGAATCAGTAGGATCAATACCCCCAATAGCTGACAGCAAATATTTCCACTAAGATGAACATCTTTGGAGCACCTTAAGAGCTGACATAGCTGATGGTCCCTGAGGCAAGTCCTCAACAATGTTATAGTGCTGAGCGGCTCGAGCATTGGGATTGTAAGAGGATTTCCTTAGCACACCTCGAGAGGGTGGTCAAATAACAGAATCAGGGTTGGGGCACTCGATATGAAGAGGGCCAGAACTCAGGGTAGAAGAAGAAGGGGTAGCCTTTTTCTCTTTCCCGGCTGTTGGAGCAGGAGTTTGGTAATCTTTTGATCTAGTAGCCACATTAATAGGCATACTCATCATGAACACTTGAAATCCTGAGGAAGCAGATGATTGAGGTTGGTCTACCATTTGGGTCTGCTGAGACAGAAATGGCTCTTTTAGGACAGCTGGGGTCCCTTTGAGAAAATGACTAACTTCGAACCCTCAGGGAAAATCCTTGGTATAGTGATCCTCCTCGCAAATGAGTCACATATAATTAGGCTTCCGTTGTGAAGAATCACCAGCAGACGACTTAAGAGGACCCTGTTTTGGGGAATCGACTTTACCCTTGCCTTTGCCTTTCTTCTTACTTTCCAGGATTTTTTCGATGTGGTAGACTGGATAGCGTGGACCTCTGAGGTTTTACCAGGGCTAGGTGGATTCTGGGAGGAACTATTAGAAGCAGTATTTGAGACCGACTTCTGTTTAGAAGAAGATTTAGCAGGGGTCTGGGACACTGAACCAATTATTCCATCAACAAGAGGTGTAGCCTGCGACTTTGCTGCCATGGGATCAGATGATGGCCACGGGGCAGAGGATAATAACTCATATAAGGTGCCAAACTAAGAGTAAACTAGATCTAAGCACTGGGCACGAGAAATGGCTTTTTCTTCAATAACACATCCACCCCCAAGCTATATCATGAGCAATTGGAGATACGAATGACTTAGTGAACCATTCGGTGAGCAACTAATCAACAATATTGAATTTGAGCAGGCATGTACGTCTCCATTCAGGGATGTGATCAGAGATGTGCATCGCAATATCTTGCTTAAGTGACATGAGTAAATAGGTGCCAGTTTCATAGTGAACTAGCAACTAGAAATGCGTGAGGAAAGCCATGGCTAAAGAGTTGAAGTCATGGTAAGTACTTCGAGGAAGCTCGATGTACCACTTGACTGTTGCACCTATGATGGTTCATTGGAAAAGACGGAGACAAATAGAATCATCAACATAAGAATTCAAAGAGCACCAGAGGTGATATATCATCACATGGGCTTGAGGATCTTATTTGGCTTTCCCATCGAACTTAGGACAATCTCTTGAGATCTTGGACGGAACCAGAGGCTAGTATGGTGAATGAAGGATTGGATCATTCATAAGACGAGACACATCTAGAAACTCTAGTGTGGCCAAGAATGGAAACTGAGTATTACAAGGCATTGGAGGTTTGTAAGTGGTTCCAACTAGAGGATCCCATCCCTACTGGTAAGGATTTTGGCCCCATAGTGGGGGATTTTGGCCATCTGCCCCCATTATGGGTTACCTTGGCCATAGGGAGGATTTTGACCTTGAACACCTTGGAACTCTCCAGTCATAGGTTGAAGATAAGCAACAGCTGAGTTAAGAGGTTGTTGAGCTTGGTGACCTTGGACATATGGGTATTGTACCTGTTGTCCCTGAACATACGGGTTTTGAACTTGTTGCCCCTGAACAAGAGGATTTTGGACTTGCTGCCCTTGGGCATAAGGATTGTACACTTGCTGCCCTTGGACATAGGGATTATGTACCTGCTACCCTTGGCCAAAAGGATTTTGTACCTGTTGACCTAGGACATTAGGATTTTGGTCTTGTTGTTGCAGGACTTGTCCCTGACTTTGTCCTTGCAAGGGTTGACCCTGTTGATATGTATATAAGGGTTGCTACTATTTGGATTGGTTCAACTGCTGCAAGGGTTGACCTTGCGGCTAAAAAAGCTTCCCCCGGGGCTGCAGAGGTTGGCCCTGTGAAGACACAGGCTGGGAGGTTTGCGGAGCATACTGCATCTGCTGCTGCATGGTTTTCTAAAACTATTGCGAGGGTTTCCCCTACGGTTGTTGTAGTTGACCTTGTTGTGATATCATTTGCCCTTTCTATTGTGTGGATGGCCCTTGTTGCAACAAAGGTTTCCCTTGTTGTTGCAGAGGTTGTCCTTGTTGTTGCAAGGGTACTTGAATAGTACCCAGAAAATTTCTGAACTAAATCTGGCCATAGGCACCCTAAAAATTGGATGAGCCAGGCTGAACATACGGCCTAGACTAAAGGACGTAAGGCAGATTGACCATTCCTTGAGAACCATATGGAATGTAAGGAGTTTTGTACTAAACTTGAGCCTCACAAGGCTGCTAATACTGGAAATTGATTGACCCAGACAGACCAAGGGGATTTTGAACCTATTGGTATTGGACATTGCTTGATCCAATAGGACCAACAGGGTTTTGAATAACACTAGAAGAAGGTTGGTTCATACCAACCATGTGAGCCTGTGAGCTACTCACATTGGTGGCACCTGATACCATAGAAACACTCATATTCTTCCCCCCGGGCAGTGGCATAGCCTAGCCACTTACTAGAGGGATTGAAGAACTAACAGAGACATTCTTTGACACCATCGGTTGAACCAGTGGGTGACTGGGACGAACGATACAAGAGGATTCAGAATGGTGGGTTGCATCAGGACTGAGGTAACAACCTGTTGGGAGGTCTAGTTTGCAATGAACGAACCTGTGGTAGGCATGACACCAAATGCCCAAATAGGTGTACCTGAAACCAATTGTCCTAAGGATACATAATTAGGTGGCAATTCCCGATACAAACTGATGGGAATGCTCCCTGTATAGGGGAAACCTTCAAGAGGAAATGGATGTTCTTCCTCCTTGACAGTGTGTGGAGTAGAAATTTTTGACTCATCCGGAGAGGTGACTGGAGCATCGCCTTCGAGTTCCATAGCTGGGAACAAATGACGATGAACGACCGAAGAGGCACGAGGGGATAATTCCAAAGGAACACCTGGCTGATTATATGGAATGTACAGACACTACGGTGATATCACAACAGGGTTGAATAAAGGATTGGGAGGATAGGTAACCAGTCCAACCTGATCGTCAGTAGCTGGCGAACTCTCAGGAGTTTGGATAGGATTGTCTGGAGATTCTGGGCCAAATCAGCAGGTGACCCAATTTCAGAAGTTGGCGGAGGACAAGATGACAAAGTTTGAATGCTCAGAACAATTCCGAGTTCAACACCTTGGTCCTTGAGTGACTCTGGTAATTCAGAAAAAAGGCTCCTCAGGCAATCTTTCAGACAGAGGAGAAGAAGAGGAACTAGGTGAACCAGATGGTTCAACCACGATGACCTTCTCTTAGTTATCAGGAAAACAAAGAGATAAACTTCAAGGCTTTAAAATGATCTTTAGTGAAAACTCACAATTTTGTCTAGAAAAGACTAACAGGATGTTATAAGATCATGCGCAATCAATTTATTAAGACGCATAAATAGACTGGTGCTCTTTCATGTTTTAAGAGTTGAGAAAGAAACAAAGATGACTCTATCACTTTTGATTGGAAACGAGCTCGAAAGGACAAGCGCTCGAATGATATTTTAAGTTTAATGAGTCAAAAAGATCAAGTGACTACTCTGGATGATCTAGGTAAAAAGGATTACTAAGCAACTGTGAACTGTAGAATACTTCACGGTAAATCGAGAAGTACGAGTAGGCAATCTCCTAGAATGTTGTGTTCAGTGTATCATGTTTGCAAGGCGGCTGACTTTGCTTCCTACACATAAAGGATTGCAACCTAGAGGGGTATCCCGTTATATACTCGACGGTATGAGGAGCACAAATCTGTACTTGTCTAATGCCAAAGCTAACGACAGCTGCTAGGTTTAAAGATGCCAGAACACATCTCTACCCTAGACCTTTTAGATGCGATCGTTAGATTTAAAACGTGCCTTAGGTTAACTGAGTTCATTTTAAAGTTTATCTTGAGTTATGTCTCAGTTTTCAGGCCTTAGCGATGTGACTCGAAAAAACCTAAATGCAACTAAATGAGACAAGACCCTTTCAATTCGATGAATTGTATACACTAGAGAGGGTAGAAAACACACAATCAAATGCAAACAACCAAGAAACTGAAAGTAAAATGATTTTTCACTCCTTCACTTCTTTAGAAAATAAATTAATCAAAACTACATTCCAATTCTTAATTTCCTAACAAGTACATTTCTAACAGTCCTTTCAAAAGAAAAGAGAGTTCTTTTTCTTTTCAAATGCCAATGCAATCCTAGTCTTTAATGATGCTAACTACCATAGCATAATGATGCAGCAAACTAGAATTTTATACTTTTCATGAAATGACGAAATGAATTTTCTCATAAAACACTTCAATGGAAAAGTTTTCGAGACAACTAGCTCTTCAAGAAAATGAAAAACATGAAAATAGAATCTCTTTCAAACTAATGAAACAATGAATTTACCAAAAACAAGACCAGCAATGTGATCCATGCCGGAAAAGAAAAATTTAGACAGGCAAATTAAAACTTTTCTAACTTGTGTAATGGAGGTCAAAGTCGTAGAAGGACCGTAAATGAAATGCAAGGATTAAATGCACCAACAACTTGACTCATTGAGTTCACAATTAGCTTAATGAATGACAATATAGATGCCCTAGTACCACTAACCATCCAATGACCCAAGAAATCAAGCGAAAATATGACAAATCAACAAGCAAACGAACCAAATGAAAAGCAGCTTTCTAGTCACGGAGAAGATGGTCTAAAAGGCTTATGGGGTCAAAATCATGAGCGAAAAACACAATGGCCAAGATTTGGGGAAAACCCTAATCTTCACTTACAGGCATCGATGTGACTACCTAACTAACAACAAGTGCTAGAAGGGGGTTGATGTGATTGTTTCTCAGCATATCGCATTGGTCGGCGTGACTATCAACAAATTAAGCGTGATGAGCGAGGAAGCTAAGAAAAAATAAAAAAATTTAAAAGTTAGGACTAGACTTGCTACAATGAATTTCAAATTCAGATCAGTAAGAAAAGGAAAAAACAAAAACCAAGGGAAATGATGGAACTAGAAGAGTTCACACAAAACCATGAAATTCCAAGAAAACAAATAGAAGGATGGCTTCCCTAGCGAAGTCGCCAATTTGTGGTGAAGTAAAATTATGAGTGCGGACACAAACAATTCCTCTAGCCCGATAATGGGTCTAGCCACAACCAATACATTCTATGGAAGATTTGTTTAGGTTATAACCAATTAAGAGGGCCTACCTCTTAGTACACTTATCCTGTTTGATGATGACCTTGCTTTCTCGCTCCAGCTATCTCTCGTTTCCTTCTTCAAAAACCTGAAACAAGTAAACAACAACAAACAACAACTGTGATAATAAAAAAAAATTAATTCAACTTACTTAACAAGTCAAGAAGCATTAAGCCGTAAACATGTAATATGACACATTATGTAGGAAATCAATCGATAGTTGCATATATATTGAATCAAGAAGAGATTACAACCATTGTCTTGACGTTGTTGTTCTCCTCTGACAAAATAGGTTCCCACACACTTCCGTTAGCATTCCATGATGGCTTCAACAATGATAATTTTAAGAGTCTTCCCTTTATGCTTCACACTAAACCAAATTCACACTTCTCCCTCACACAACTAGAGAGCTACAACTATGAATAGCTTGTTGTTTACTCCAAACTTAATTAGCACTAGCACACAAACATTAACACTAGCTTGTGCTTGGGAAAAATGGAGGTTTATATAGCATGAATGGATGGGAGATGGCTCCTCTTCTCATGGGAGAAGGTCTTATCTCTTGAGGTAGTTCCATAGTTTTAGGGGAAAGGAGCCCAAACTGACTTCCTTCACCCCATCTAGCCAAACCATTTACCAGACTTCCGTTACGAAACTTCTAGAGCTGGAAGCTTCGAATCCTTATTTAAAAAACTTTCCATAAGAGGATCGGCATGAATGGAATAAAGCTCAGTCACTTTGGTCGGTGCTAGGGAAAATGTTAATCCCTACTTATCAATGCGAGGAGGACAAGGGTCATTAGCGCCCATCTTGTAAACTGGGAAAAATAGAATATTTTGGGGAAATGGTGCAAAATGGAATTGTTCTGCTCATGAATGTTGAGATTGCAACAAGATGATGGAGCTTAGTGAAAAGAGTCGCCTTCACTAAGTGGGCCCGCACGTAAATTATGGCGCAAGTTCTATTTTTGGATCCCAGCAGGGATGATCACAGCAGGAGTGACCACAGTAGGGATGATCACAGCAGGAGTGACCACAGCAGGAGTGATCACAGTAGGAGTGACCAAAGCAAGAGTGATCACAGCAGGAGTGATCAAAGTCTATTTTTAGATTGGCTGTCCAAAATAGAAAAGTCAAATATTATTGTGTCATAATAATATTTGGACTATAAACTTGATCTTATTCTCTTGGAGCACTTCAGTTTGAGCTACAGATGTGGCCCATGCAGCTGTCAGAAGGAAGTAAACTTTTCTTATGAGTCAGTTGAGTTGTTGCATGCATGACTTCAGTTAGAACTCAATCAGTTGAGTTTGGTGGAGTTGATTGTGGAGTTGATGGAGTTGTGTTTAGTTTGACTTGGTTAAACTAGTTGTAGTTAGTCTAACTGCAAATAGACTAATGATGAGTTGTTAAACTAATTATTAACTCATAATACAACTATAGAATACATTAGTTAACTCAGTTGCATGTCAGTGCATGTTCAGTTCAACAGGGACAAGTGTTAGAGAATCAGATTGCTATCAGTTGTGACTATAGTTGTGCATCAGATCTTGCACAATCAAGGGATTGAGTATGCCAATGAGTTTGCTCATGTATTTGCCCAGTATTATAGCCTCTTCTCACGTCTAACATAGTGTGAGTGATTCTTTGGAGGTGAAATACAAGTTTGGTAAACCATTCTCATTAATTCTTGAGCAGGTATTGAGCAGTGGAGGCAGGCAAGCAGTGGAATAGATTTGGAGATCAAATATTAGTTGTATTGTGTGTAACAGGTGGAGTTGGTACTGGATTGCTTGTGATAAGCATTGTACTTTGTAATGTTACATGGTCTCAATCATTAATATACAGATAATTGGGGTTTTTAGTGAGATGCTTTCCCTTGGTTACATATTGTGTTAATGTGTGAATGCTCTTGATGTTTTATTGTTATTGATGTTGCTATATTGATGATCAACGTAGAGGAGCTTATGTATTGTGTATGTATTCCGCAATAGTACATGATCAGGATAATCTTTGTTGAATATGTGTTAAATTATTCAAAATTTCTACATGGTATCAGAGTGAGCTAGATAATTGTAGAAAAAGTTTCTACATGGTATCAGAGCTGTTGATCATCAAATCTACTATTCAGGAAGTTTTTACATTCTATTTCTTCAGGCAGAGTCTATAATCAGGCCAAGTAGCCTCTGGATTCATCCTTCCTTTGGAAGGTGAGATATCCGGTGAATGCCCATACAGTCAATCTCTGTACGAGAAATATTGTGTTCTCACGAATCTTAGATCCGAGGCGGTCGAGTTGGAGCTGGTGGAAATTCGAATTTGCAACAGTGTTGTTGAAATGTCTTTCAACGGATTGCAAATGTTATTCCAAAGCAAGAGCGACCTGGCGCTCAAGGATAAACTCAGAAACAATAAATGTGAGAATGGATCTTCATCAAAGGTATCTGATGAAGAGAATTGCGATTTGGCTGCCAAAGCAAAGAAAGGGAAGAGAAAGAAAGCTTCTCACTCTGGTGCGAAAGGCAAGAAGCAGGATATGTCCAAGGTGAAGTGTTTTCACTGTCACCAGCACGGACACTATGCCACTAATTGTCCGCAGAAGAAGAAGAACAAGCAGGCTGTTGGATCGGCAGCAGGAGAGGCTCTAGCCTCGCAGTTTGAGCTTGATTTTTCATTGATCGCATGCTTGATTTCAAGTGTGATGGGATCGGTGTGGTTCTTGGACAGTGGTGCATCTTTTCACATGACGGGAGATAGAAATTTGTTCTCTGATCTGGAGGACAAAGATCTTGGAGTGCACATTGAGATGGGCGATGATGGTAGATACAGTGCGACCGGTATCGGTACCATTTCCTTTGAGAGGGAGTCTGGTAAACCCTTCGTATTGAAGGAAGTCATGCATGTTCCAGGATTGAAGAAGAATCTTATCTCAGTGGTGATGTTAGAAGACAAGGGGTATGATGTTGTTTTCAGCGAGGGAAAGGCTTTCCTGCGTAGCAAGACAACTGGTGAGACCCGAAAGATAGGGGTTCGAGTGAGGAACCTTTATCAATTGCAAGTAGATGGATGCATAGCAATGGCAGGCAAGGCAGAAGGATTGGTGAGCCGGGGTGATGGTGAGTTGTGGCACAGGAGATTGGGTCACCTTCACCATGGAGCCTTGAAGATACTGCAGCAGATCACTACAGGGCTTCCTAAAGGCACACTTGTGCAGTCAGATCAGTGCAAGGGGTGTACTTTGGGGAAGTTTGTGAAAGCCACCTTTCACGAGAAGGATAGTCACGCCACGACGATCCTTGAGAGAATTCACACAGATTTGTGTGGACCTTTCTCAGTTGCTTCGACAGCAAAACACAGGTATTATGTGATTTTTGTTGATGATTTCTCTCGTAAGTGTTGGATCTTCTTCATGCAGAAGAAGAGCGAGACATATTCAAAGTTCTGTGAATTCAAAGCACTGGTCGAGAAGGAGTCAGGGAAGAAGGTGAAGGCTCTTAGGAGCGATAATGGTGGTGAATACATCTCGAACGAGTTCAAGGATTTCTACAAGGTAGAAGGGATATGAAGAGAGCTCATAGCTCCCCATAACCCACAGCAGAACGGGGTAGCTAAGCGGAAGAACAGAACGATTGTGGGTGCTGCACGAGAAATGTTGCATGATCACGGCCTACCCCTTCACTTGTGGGCGGAAGCATGCAATACAACAGTTTATGTGTAGAATCGTTGTCCTCATAGGATACTTGGCATGAGTACACTCGAGGAGGCTTATTCTGGTAAGAATCCTGATCTTTCTCATTTGAGGATTTTTGGTGCTAACGTTTACATGCATGTGACGAAGGATGTCAGGGAGAAGTTGGAGCCGACCACAGAGGTTGGGATATTTTTGGGGTACACTGATACGCCTCACAACTATCGTGTGTATTTTCCAGATAGTGGTAAAACTGTTGTGCGACGGGATATAAAATTTTAGGAGGAGAAAGCCATGAAGTGTTCGCTTGAGAGGGAGCTACACTTGCATGCAGATGAGGAGCTATTAGTTCCTAAGGATGAGCTTCAGGATGTGGATCATCCATAGGACGAGGTTCATGGAGTGGAAGAGACCACTCATGCAGCGCCAACCATCAGAGGGCAAAAGCGCTTGACAGAAGCTGAGCGACTGGCTCAAGATGCAGAGAAAGTTGTAGGACCATCTACAGCCTAACGCAGGCAGAGACAGTCACCTGATCGGTACACTGGATACATGGCTCTTATGAGCAAGTGTGTTGTGACTGAGCCATCCTCTTTCGAGGAAGCTGTGGAGGATCCCGCATGGGTAGATGCCATGGTGGAAGAGTATGATTCTATTGTCAGAAACAGTGCATGGGAGATTGTTCCTAGACCGGAAGGGAAATCAGTGGTGGGTTTGAGATGGATCTACAAAGTTAAGCAGGCAGCTGACGGGAGTGTGGAGAAGTACAAGGCAAGATTTGTTGCCTGAGGCTTTTCACAGATAGAGGGGATCGATTATGAGGAGACCTTTGCACCTGTCACAAGGTATTATTCCATACGGATGATTCTTGCTCTCTCAGCGCATATGGGATGGCACATTCATCAGATGGATGTGAAGACTGCGTTCCTCAACGGAGTCATTTAGGAGGAGGTGTACATTGAGCAACCCGAAGGCTTTGAGGTCTTCAGCAACGAGTCGCATGTGTGTAGGCTCAAGAGAGTGTTGTATGGGTTGAAGCAAGCACCACGTGCTTGGTACACACGGATAGACAGCTATTTCACAGGACTTGGATTCTCCAAGAGCGAGGTGGATCCTAAACTATACCAGATTGTGGTGGAGGGTAAGTTGCTTATCATTGTACTGTATGTTGATGATTTGATTATAACGGGTGATGAGCCGTTGATATTGTCATGCAAGAAGGATCTTGCTACAGAGTTTGAGATGAAGGACTTGGGCCTCCTTCACTATTTCCTAGGATTGGAAATATGGCAGCGCAGTGGTGGACTGTTTGTTTCTCAAGGCAAGTATGCTTGGGAGATACTGGAGAAGTTCAACATGCCTGGCTGCAAGCATGTTGATACTCCTCTTCCTGTAGGTTGGAGGAAGGAGGATGCCACTTCGGGAGAAGAAGTGGATGCCATTGGTTATCGACAGTTGGTGGGGTCGCTGATGTATTTGGTCAATACACGACCTGATATATGCTATGCAGTTAACCAGCTTTCACAAGCTATGGTTAAGCCTACCAAGCTCTTCTGGAAGGCGGGCAAGCATGTATTGCGCTACTTGAGAGGCACATCAGGATATGGATCTTGGTACAGACAGGAGGATGCAGATTGGGTAGGGAGCTCAAGAGGCCGAGTATATGGCAACAAGGACATCAGGTACCATCATATCAGAGATTGTGTGCAGCGGAGGATCATGTTGCTTTCGTACATTCCAACAGAGGATCAGGATGCTGATATTCTAACGAAGGCTCTCACAAGGAGAAAATTCGAATACCACCGAGGCAGGATAGGGGTTGTTGATAATCTGTATCTTGTCGAGAGGGAGTGTTGAGATTGCAACAAGATGATGGAGCTTAGTGAAAAGAGTCACCTTCACTAAGTGGGCCCGCAGGCAAATTATGGCGCAAGTTCTATTTTTGGATCCCAGCAGGGATGATCACAGCAGGAGTGATCACAGTAGAGATGATCACAGCAGGTGTGACCACAGCAGGAGTGATCACAGTAGGAGTGACCACAACAGGAGTGATCACAGCAGGAGTGATCAAAGTCTATTTTTAGACTGGCTGTCCAAAATAGAAAAGTCAAATATTATTGTCTCATAATAATATTTGGACTATAAACTTGATCTTATTCTCTTGGAGCACTTCAGTTTGAGCTACAGATGTGGCCCATGCAGCTGTTAGAAGGAAGTACGCTTTTCTTATGAGTCAGTTGAGTTGTTGCATGCATGACTTCAGTTAGAACTCAATCAGTTGAGTTTGGTGGAGTTTATTGTGGAATTGATGGAGTTGTGTTCAGTTTGACTTGGTTAAACTAGTTGTAGTTAGTCTAACTGCAAATAGACTAATGATGAGTTGTTAAACTAATTATTAACTTATAATACAACTATAGAATACATCAGTTAACTCAGTTGCATGTCAGTGCATGTTCAGTTCAACAGGGACAGGTGTTAGAGAATCAGATTGCTATCAGTTGTGACTATAGTTGTGCATTAGATCTTGCACAATCAAGGGATTGAGTATGCCAATGAGTTTTCTCATGTATTTGCCCAGTATTATAGCCTCTTCTCACGTCTAACACAATGTGAGTGATTCTTTGGAGGTGAAATACAAGTTTGGTAAACCATTCTCATTAATTCTTGAGCAGGTATTGAGCAGTGGAGGCAAGCAAGAAGTGGAATAGATTTGGAGATCAGATCTTAGTTGTATTGTGTGTAACAGGTGGAGCTGGTACTAGATTTCTTGTGATAAGGATTGTACTTTGTAATGTTACATGGTCTCAATCATTAATATACAGATAGTTGGGGTTTTTAGCGAGATGCTTTCCCCTGGTTACATACTGTGTTAATGTGTGAATGCTCTTGATGTTTTATTGTTATTGATGTTGCTATATTGATGATCAACGTAGAGGAGCTTATGTAGTGTGTATGTATTCCGCAATAGTACATGATCAGGATAATCTCTGTTGAATGTGTTAAATTATTCAAAATTTCTACAATGAAGAGGGACTCAATGGGATTTTCTTCATGAAGGGGAAGCATGTAGGGTTCACTGTAGAGATCCTCTAGGATCAAGGAATGAGGAGTACAGGGACAGTCACAAAATTCTGTGTAACAGAGATGACGGATTAGATGTGGGCTATGTATCCTTCTATATTCGTTAATTGAGAGAATATTTTGGCATATGCGTTGTTGTGATGTTGTGGTATATGTACATATGTATATGGATGTAAATATTGCCACGAGTTGTGTTATAAAGCTCCAATAAGCGGTATGGTTTTCATGTTGTTATGTGGTCATGATGGTTTGTTTTCAGAAGGTTGATCATTTTAAATACTGCAACGAGTTGTGTTATAAATCTCCATGAGAAGTATGTTTTGTTTACATCATCTTTGTGGATTTTAAGTGTCGTTGAACACTGAGGATGGTTTTCCCCCAAGGGGGAGGGTTCTATAACAACCCTAGTTAAAAATCCATTTAAATATAAAATATAAGACCTTAGTCATGGGACACATATTCCCGGTTGAATGATGGGAAAAAAACATAGTGATGGGGATCACTTGTGAGTAATTAATGGCTATTAAAATTGGCAAAGGCAATGACTAAGGCTTTGGAAAGGAAAAATGACATTAATTGGCATTTTATTTATGAAAATAATGGAAATCTAGGAGAAAATGAAGGTGAAAGGTCACAGGTTGAATGTGAGGAGGAAAATGAAGGAAAATAATGGAAAATTGAAGAAAATAGAGGCCTCATTAATAAAAAGGATAATGAGGATCAGTTCATGGATTTTTGATTAGTTCAGTTTTGGAACTCTCATTTCTCTCTCTCTCTCTCTCTTACTCGTGGACACTTCGAGTTTTCTTCGAGCAATCCTGGAGGAGTGTGGCATACTTGGGATTTGGAGCAAGAAGGCAAAGGAAAAGCCAGAAAGCGCAAGAGGACAAATGGATGAACAACTACAATGGATTTTTCTTGTAGGTACCAAGTTGCATGTATGATTTTCTTGCTAGTTTTAGCATGCATGGCATATGCATATGGTTATTTGGTTATGATCTGTCAATGGCCTGGATTGACAATGTTTTTTTTTTTTTGGTTGGTTTTATTGTGCCTTTGGTTTTGGGTTTCATTATTAGTTTCTAGAAGCCTTGTTTGGATAAATGCTCTCGAAGTCCTATAATAGATTGGGTTGAGTTACTAGTGTTGGAAGACTTGGTTGGACAAATGCTCTGGAAGCCCTTGGTAGGTTGAGTTACTAGTCCTAGAAACCCTATTCGGAAAAATGCTCTCGAAGCCAGATGACGACTATGTGTTGAGTTACTAGTCCAGGAATCCCTTCTTGGAACAAATGCTCTGAAGCCCTGGAAAAATTAGGTAGAGACCAATATGGTGATGGTTAGTGATGTCTGACCATGAGGTGGAATCATTGGTTGAGGGTTAAGTCGGTTTGGCCTATGGAAGCCCTAAATGGTTTTGATTGATTTGTTTTATGAGATCCCACATTCATGCTTGGAATATGGCATAGGGGTGACTGGCTAAAAGAAATATTTGGTTCAGCCTAGTCTATGGTCAGGTGGTTTCTGGAAGTCCCATACCTGGTTGGCTTATGAAATCATCAATAAGAGGTCTCTTTCTCCTTGGTATTTTATGGGTAAATATACGTGTTTATATGATACTTGTTTATATGTGGCTTATATGGTTGTTATATCCTTGATATTTATATTTGTTATATGTTGTTTATGAGTGATTTTATGAGAGTGAAAATGTATGGCTCTCATCATGTTTTGGTTATCACTGAATGTATAATGAATATATGGCTTAATAGATGGTAATGCAGTTATTGTGATGAGGCAACAATGCTTCTTAGTGATTCTCATATAAGTGTGAGACCCCTATGCTAAGATATGTTGTTTAAGTCTACAGAATGCATATTTGTGACATGTTTGACGAAATGCCTGTCATGGCTAGTAGGTATCTAGTCAATTCCTCCTTCAATTATTTGCATTTGTATCACTATTTTGATGTTACTTACCAATTTTTGAAGTTTTGTGAAGTTCTGGCCAGTGGCCTGAGTACTGGCCCTAAAAAATTGGCACAAAATCTAGAGTCGTTGGCACAAAAATACCTGGAAAATTCCTCAGTCACAGGCATGCCTTGCTTTAGGAGAGACTAGAGGTTCCCAATCGCATGCATTCCAATGTCAAGGGAGTGACTAAGACTTTAATGCAACAAAATATCGGTTTGTCTTAGGGGTTGGTCACCTGGATGTGTTGGATGGCTCCTGGGAGTTCTGTTGCAAGTGTAGAAGGTCAGGTTTTCTATGTTCCATCAGTTTCAATTCCTTAGCTGATACATAGGGATTTGAATCATATCATAGTAACTCTTTGTCACATGTTTACCCCGGTTTTCCAGTTACTTGGGTAGATGTGGGAGGAGGGTGTTACAACCTTTCAGCCAATCTATAACAGCCTTTGAATCCCCTATCATTGTAAATTTATATTGTTGAAGTGACACAATTAATATAATTATCATAAATGACTTATTCATATTATTGTAGTACTTCTTAGGTAGTCATATTTTTGTTCCTAGTCTAAATTAGTAATTAATGTTAGTCATTTTTAGTTGGGTCACTTAATATTGCTCATTTTTTGTAGTGTTTCACTTGAAAACGTTGTGGTAACTAAATATTTTAGTCACCTAATCACTGATTTTTCATTTTCTACTAGTGCATGTACACTAAATATGAACATTTAGCATGAATCCAAGATAAACAAGAGAGACGATTTACACAATAACTCTTTAAAATAATGGGAGAACCTTGTCCAAATACCCCAATATATCCATGCATTCAAATTACATGTTCCTTACCAATGACTATTCCATGTATTCCATATTCTTCCTTGGTAATGTTAATATCAATATTCTTGTCTTCCTTGAAATATTTCTTGGTAATGAGGGTGTCAATATGGATTCACATTTGATAGTTTTCATGCCCATTTCATCTATTTTATTTTCAAAGACAATGACATCCTTTATTCTCTTTGCTTGGTCTTTTCTAACCTCGGCC
The DNA here is from genome assembly GCA_031772625.1 of Pinus tabuliformis. NCBI lineage: Eukaryota > Viridiplantae > Streptophyta > Pinopsida > Pinales > Pinaceae > Pinus > Pinus tabuliformis. Next base: position 1,273,428,390 of record CM062820.1, on the reverse strand, counting down.
TTAGATATAATACCATCATATTTGTCATATACATCCTCTAGATGGAGCTCAAATTCTTCAAGAATCTTTTAGCAACCTTCTTGAATCATGTCTTCTTTCTTCCTTTGAAGATACATATATCAAGTTTATACATCCTTCTTCAATTCTAGCTTTCATTATTTAATTTTACCTCATCAAAATTTAGGATCACTCATTTTTTTTGGTAATATCTTCATCCTTATTCTTTGATTCACACTCCCATAACTGTCATTTTGCCTTCTTAACATCATTATGAAGTTTTTTACTATGCTTATGCGATCTTTAAATTTCTCCATATATCTTTTCAATTCCACCCTTGACTAAAATTTCTAAATTTCCATGCTATTATATCCTTTTTTTTGTTATTAACCTCCTTAATGAGTAATTTATGAATGGATCGTTACATCTTGGTATATGTAGAAATTCTATCTGTATATTAACCTGATAATGCAATATAACTAAAGAAAAATACTTTAATCTACTTCTACAATCAAACTTGTGGAAGCTTAATAGATTTGAGCAAGATCAAGCGGAACACATATAGCCAGAAGAAGAATCAATGCACATGAAACACATAAGAATACTCAGGGGGAAGCCTCAGCTAAAAAACCCCACTATTTGTATTATCATACAAGGTGGAAATATCTCAGAATTACACAAAGCTTTAGCTTTCACAGCTAACCATCTCTCAGTACAATCCTCCTGGATGCTCACAAGCAAACAAGGCTTCTCATAAACCTTCTCCTCAGCCCTCCAAGCCTCCTATTTCCTTGCATTGTTTCTCCTGGGTGATCCTACTGTTACCAAGTGTAACACTAATCACTCACACTGATCTCACACCCTGTAAAACTGTGCAATCCTTAAGGAACCTTGTTCCTTCTTCATGGATGAGTTTCCTTTATAGGAAAACTCATGCAACCGATAATACGCTATCCTTGTCTTTAATCTCAACTGGGTCTTTCTCAAAATATACATGCATGAGTTAATGATGAGAGAATCTTCAGTTATCTGGAGTACACTAGTTGGATGCATGCATGCATTAACTGACTGAACTCACAATTAGTTCCTCAAATAGTTTGGAACTAATCTAATTGGACTTAACTCAGTAAACTGAGCTAACTAATTACAACTCAAATACAACTCAATCTTATCTCCTTAATTAAGGTATAATCTCCTTAATTTAAGGGATAATTGTTGTATGACTTCAAAAAGACTTCTAACTTGAATTTCTCCAACTAATTAATCCATAATGAATTAATTAATTATTTTTCAAGCAGCTGGTGAGACTAAATTCAAATTTTAATTTTCAATTTTAATTCAAGGACAAATTAAAATTGGAATATACTGGATTCTATTTTTATCATTTCTTGTTGCTATTTTTAACACTCCCTCTCAACAAGAAAGGAATTCAATTCAATCCCAATCGTGAACCTTTGGAATGTTTTGCATGCAACACTTCTGTTAGGCCCCTATACTACTAGTGTAACCCCTTATTGTTATTAGTATAAACCACTTATTATATTGATGTACCCATGTAGTGCCCATATTGTTACTATTGTGCCCCATAGAAGCCCACTATTGTTATTATTGTGCCCTTACATTATTATTGTTATGTCGGCTATGATTATGTTATGACCCCTTAGACTCCTATATATAGAAAGGAGGCCTTTTCATTTGTATCATCCAAGAATTGTTCATTTATATAATATAAAGGAGGTTTTCCCCTCGAAGAGGCTGAATTCTAAGGCGTTGATCTATCTTTTCTATCTTTTCTTGAGCCGGTTTCATAACATTTGGTATCAGAGCTTTGGATTCTAGGGTTTCGCTGCTCCAAATAGGTCATCGTGGAATTTTAGCTATAAAGTTTTTTCTGCGATGTTTCAGAAGTTACAAAAAAAACCCATTTGAGAAGAAATCGCGTTGAACCTTGGGTCCAAATTTCAGAGCGTTTCGCGCTATATTTGTGGAGATATGATCTGAGGAAGTTGGTCTTTTTGCAGACTCCTGAATTACATTCCAAACAGGTGACCTGGGGAAAATCGTCATAACTTTCTCTCTGGGGATCGGATTGAAATTTCGTAAGAAGGTATAGAAAGAGGACAGACTGCATTTTTTTGTATATCTTTTTTAGATCCAAAGGTCAAAACAGTGACACGTGGCACTTCATACAAGTTCGCTCTTCTGGAAAGGTCTATAATCAGGTCATCTTGGGAGATTGTGCATAACTCTTTCTTAGAGAATCCAATTTGGATCAGACTGGTGGCATTGGAAAGAGGACATAGAGGGCTACTATAGGTCACAATTTCAGAACTTAAAGATCTAAAAGTACAGAGTTATAGTCGTTTCAAGGTCGAGCTCCTAAAATCAAGAAAAAGCAAGATGAGGAAGTTTGATGGCAAGGATCCGGTAAATTGGATACTTCAGATGGAGCAATATTTTGATCTACATGGTGTACAACTGTTACAAAAGGTATTTATTGCATCTTAATATTTAGAACTAGATCAATTTTTATGGTATGAAGGGCTTTGTTCTCATAAACAACTTGTTACGTGGTCAATTTTCGCGGAGGAAATGATAGCACATTATGAGGATACAAAGAGCAACACCTTCTTTAGAGCAACACCACAACAATTGGAAAGAGTAAAAGGGCTTTGTGACATAGTGGAAAGAAAAATTATGGAAACCAGGAAGCGTACCCCTCACAACTATAAATATGGAAGTGTTGTTTCTCCTAGCCTTCCACAACCTACAAGGGTTACACCACAACAATTGGAAGAAAAAAGAGAAAAAGGGCTTTGTTACAATTGTGATAGAAAATGCACTAAAGGTCATAAGTGTGCTGAGAAGAAATTATTTTACATAGAATATGAAGAGGAGGAAGAAAAGGATCAAGAAACATCAAAAGAAGAAGATATATGCCAAGACCCCACCCCAGAGAAAGAAGAAATGAATCAGACCATATCTTGTAAAGCATTGGAAAGAATTACCACTCCTCAAACTCTCAAGATAGAAGGACATATCAAGAAGAAAAATGTGCAAGAAGTGAAAGATCACATCAAGAAATAAGAAATGACTCCAACCATATCTTGTAATTCATTGTTCGAAATTACCACTCCTCAAACTATCAAGATAGAAGGACATATCAAGAAGAAAAATGTTCAAAAAGTGAAAGATCACATCAAGCATCAAGAAATGAATCCGACCATATCTTGTAAACGACTGGAAGAAATTACCACTCCTCAAACTCTAGAGATAGAAGGACATATCAAGAAGAAAAAGGTTCAAGCAGTGAAAGATCACATTGAGCATCAACAACAAGTTCTCCAACTTTTAAAGGATAACGCCACTTCAGTGCAAAATCAAATGAAACAACAGGTAGATAAACATTGTAGTGAAAAATGTTTTGATGTAGGTGATTGGGTATTTTTACTGCTACATCTCAAGCAAGTTATTCATGAGAAGGAAATGTTGGCAATACTACATGCACTTAAAAAATGGTGACCTTGCCGAATGGGAAGACTCTTCAACGATGAGGATGTGGAAGCATTGTTTTGTGTTATTTATATTATCCAACCAGATTGGATAAACGAAGCAAGGGATGAATGGAAGAAGGACGAAGAAGTATGGCCACTTATTCAAAAGTTGCAAAAGATCCCGATTCAAACAATATTGCCAGAAATTGAAGAGGAAGGAAAAATCATATTGGAACTTGGAGCAATCACAGAAACAAGAACCCGACAGCTACGAAATCGATCAATTTCAGAGTATCTCATCAAGTGGAAGAACTTACCCACTGAAGATTCCACATGGGAGGACAAGAATTTTATATAGAAGCATCAAGAACTACTCAATCGTTGAGGACAACGCTTTTCGAAGGAGAGGGGCATGTTAGGCCCCTATACTACTAGTGTAACCCCTTAATGTTATTAGTATAACCCACTTATTATATTGATGTACCCATGTAGTGCCCATATTGTTACTATTGTGCCCCATAGAAGCCCACTATTGTTATTATTGTGCCCTTACATTATTATTGTTATGTCGGCTCTGATTATGTTATGACCCCTTAGACTCCTATATATAGAAAGGAGGCATTTTCATTTGTATCATCCAAGAATTGTTCATTTATGTAATATAAAGGAGGTTGCCCCCTCGAAGAGGCTGAATTCTAAGGCGTTGATCTATCTTTTCTATCTTTTCTTGAGCTGGTTTCATAACAACTTCTCTCTAGTGTTGTTGCTCCAGCAACTCCAAAAACAAAGAAACATCCAACCTAAATCAGTATGATGCATCTATCATCAAAGTCTCTAAATGCTATTGCCTCTGTCAATTGAAAACTTTGTGCTTCTGCTGACTCTGCCTTTCTGCACTATTGTCAATCCTTCTCTGCGCTCTTTAGTATCTGACTACTCTAGCCTCTATCACTTTGATCGCTGACTGCATCAATCCCATTGATTCCTCCCGCTACTATGTACTTTGGGCTCCCGTAGCAAGGTACGATCCATGAGATAAAGCCTCTCAATGGACCTTACCCAATTTCAGCCTTCCTGGGACTATCACTTCACATCGCCCACCTCACACCTGGAGGTATGGCTGCATGTGATCCCTCTGCCCACTTGTCCAATTGTGGCTCCTCCACAATTGTCTAATACTTCTTCTGGGACAACATGTTGAGAGGTAATTTACTCTCGAGAGCCAAGTCTCTAACATTTGTCTTGCTCCTCAAGGCTTTGCATGCATCTTGAACCTCAAGAGCATACAGTTTCTGAACTCGTGAACTGATCTGTTTCACCTGTCTCGTGGTGATGTGTTTAAGGAAAATATTTCCCTTACTGAAGACAACATCGTAGCCTTTGTCCTCCAACATTGCGACCGATACCAAGTTCTTCTTTAGTCCAGGCACATACTTCACATCTATCAAGGTGATAGGAGGTCCGTGCTCCCTCTGAAAAGCAACTGTACCCACTCCTGAAACACTATACCTTTCATCATCACCCATGTCTATGCGCATCTTGAGGTATTTCTCCTCCAAGGTACTGAATAAACTTTTATCGTTGGTCATGTGGAATGAGGCTCCAATGTCAAGAAATCAAACACTACCCATCATCAATGACACCATGCATGCAATAAGAGTAAAGTCCATTTCGAACTAAGACGCTAATGCCTCACCTTCAGGTCCTTCCGAGGATCCTTTCTTAGACTTCTTCGATGGGTAATTAGTTCCGAGGATCCCTTCTTAGACTTCTTCGATGGGTAATTAGTCAGATAATGACCCATCTCGTGACAATTAAAGCATCTCACTTTAGACTTGTCAACCTTCTTCCCTCCATGAGAAGAATTCGATTTGGAATGAGAACCCTTCTCCTTCCCTTTCCTTGCCATACTTGCCAAGGCCAGATTTTCTTCATCATCCTGGGATGAAGAACCATCTTGTGTGCTCCTCCTGATCTCCTCCTGCATGAGATCCAACCACAGTCATTCCCAATCCGACAGTTTCTCCCTTCCATTCACAGAGTCCTGGTAGCTATTCCAGCTATTTGGAAGGCCAAGGAGAGTGAGGCTCACCATATCATCATCAGTAGTAGTTATTCCCACACTGCTAAGCTCATCTCTGCAAGTGGTGAGCTTGTTTAGATATGTGGAAATAATATCACAATTCTCCATCTTGATTCTTCGAAGCTTATCCTTGAGCGCCAATTTCCTCTAGTCTCTACTATTCTGGTAGAGATCCTTCAATGTCTTCCACATTGAATATGGAGTATCCTTCCCATGGAGACTCGAAACAATATGATCTCGAACTCTCTCAAGGATGATCTGTCTCGCCCTTGCCACACACTTCTTCCACTCAGCCAACTCTTGTGCATTAGTTGAAGCTGGCTTTGGGATTCCTCGATCAATGAAATACTTCAAGCTGTTGTCTTCTAATATAGCCTCCATGCAATCTTTCCATGCTATGTAATTTGAGCTGCCATCCAAGGCATACTCGAGTCTCAATCCATAGAACGCCATTGACCAACCTGAAGTATGAGATGAATTCGATTTGCACTTGCAACCCCGAACTTCAAACTTCAAATTCTCTTCTCAATATACTGTTCACAGCTCCGATAACCTTTGCTCTGATACCATGTATAAATTCTTACTGTAGATTAACCTGATAATGCAATATAACTAAAGCAAAATACTTTAATCTACTTCTGCAATCAAACTTGCGGAAGCTTAATATATTTGAGCAAGATCAAGCAGAACACATATAACCAGAAGAAAAATCAATGCACATGAAACACATAAGAATACTCGGGGGAAAGCCTCAGCTAGAAAACCCCACTATCTGTATTATCATACAAGGTGGAAATATCTCAGAAATACATAAAGCTTTAGCTCTCACAGCTAGCCAGCTCTCAGTACAATCCTCCTGGATGCTCACAGGCAAACAAGGCTTCTTACAAACCTTCTCCTTTGCCCTCCAAGCCTCCTATTTCCTTGCATTGTTTCTCTTGGGTGTCCTACTGTTACCAAGTGTAACATTGATCACTCACACTGATCTCACACCTTGTAAAATTGTGCAATCCTCAAGGAACCTTGTTCATTCCGCATGGATGAGTTCCCTTTATAGGAAAAATCATGCAACTGATAGTACACTGTCCCTGTCTTTAATCTCAATTGGGTCTTTCTCAGAATAGACATGCATGAGTTAATGATGAGAGAATCTTCGATTATCTAGAGTACATTAGTTGGATGCATGCATTTATTAACTGACTGAACTCACAATTAGTTCCTCAAATAGTTTGGAACTAATCTAACTGGACTGAACTAACTAATTACAACTCAAATACAACTCAATCTTATCTCCTTAATTAAGGGATAATCTCCTTAATTTAAGGCATAATTGTTGCATGACTTCAGAAAGACTTCTAACTTGAATTTCTCCAACTAATTAATCCATAATGAATTAATTATTTATTTTTCAAGCAGCTGGTGAGACTAAATTCGAATTTTAATTCAAGGACAAATTAAAATTGGAATATACTGGATTCTATTTTTATCATTTCTTGTTGCTATTTTAATAGTAGACCCCATTGTCTTTCTTTATAATGTGCTTGCTTAGCTCTTCATTATTCCTATGAAATTTGGAAAAAAATTCTTTTGATTCCTTTAATTCAATTCGTATTTTATGTATCTCCTCCATTTTGGTATCCTTGATACATTTATTTGAGGAGACTTTTTCAAAAACAAATCCTATGGATTTGAGTCTAATATCTTTATCAAGGCTCAAACACCACTCCCAAGCTTCACCATAAAAATAATCACTTGCATCAAAAGGAGCCTTACAATTTTCGTTCATCCTTCTCACCCATTACATGGGATTTATTATGTCTAAAACTCATGTACATGAATGTTAGGTATTCCCATTGATTCTTAATTAAGGTATAACCCAAACCCTCAACCTAGAACATTAATATATTATCAATAATGATCTCAAATAGTTGCAATATTTTCTAGTATATTCTCTGATGCATTCTCTTTATAATGGCTTTTGAATCACCTCAATTGGACATCCCAAAAGTTATGATAAATTTAATGAACATAACCTTTAAGGCCTTGAATTGGATATTATATTATTATAATATTATTGTATTGACTTGGATATTGTATTATTATAATATGTCTTCTCTAGAATGTCATATGTATTACCAAAATTTGACATGCGAAGTGAAAGTTATGGTAGCTTTCCAACTTTTACCAACATGGAAAACCACAAGGGAGTGGTTCGTCATACTAGCATACTATTTGATTGACTATGATATGAATATTCTTATTTTTTTTTGTCTTCTCCTATTCAAAAAAAGATAAATAAATAAATATTCTCTAACAATGCTCCACACTACCCTACATTTGACATACCTTCCTAAAAAATGCTCATTACTAAGTTAGATATGCTTAATAGCTATGCATATTGGAATGGAAAATTTTAGGGGCTAATGTTCGCCCAATGGGCTAATTTTCCATGATTTTTCCACAAAAAAGATTCGCCAATTTCCAATCTTTATAAAAGATGAATCACCCAAATTTTAGAATATAAAATATTTTACCTTAAAAGTCGCCAACATTATATAGAGACTATATATAAAATCATTATAAATTTCAATAATTTTATAAATATATCAATAAACATTTTATAGTTTGCATATTAGAAATTACAGAGATTCACCAATGTTTTTAAACTTCAAGAAATTTTTCCATCGTTAAAATTTTCCTTGCATATTGGATTTGTTTCTATGGTATAAATACTTATCCATAATCTTAATACTTATAAATTAGTGGAAATTGGCTTCCCCTGATTAGACAGAAAAATCCCTCAGACCTTTAGAAGCTTAGTTCCAAAAAATAAATAAAATAAAATAATAATAATAATAATTAAATATATGTAATAATAAATAAAATTAATATTAATAAGATTAATTAATTTATTAATTAATCAAACAAAATATAATTAATTAATTTGTTAATTAATTATATTAATTAATTAATTAATTAATTATATAAATTAATTAATTAATTTATTATTTTATTATATGAATTAATTTATTAAGTAATTATATTAGGTAATAAATTGATTTATTATATTAATTAATATAATTGATTAATTAATTAATTGATTAATTGAATTAATTTATTAATTAATTATATCAATAAAAATAAAAATTAATTAAAATAATTAGATCTCAGATTATTAGGTTTAAAAGTGTTAATGGAATAATAAAATTAATTAAAAACAATAAAACTATAATTAATGGAATAAAATAAAATAGATTATATAAACTTATCTCATTAATTTCATTAGTTATAAAGGATTAATGATTAAATTAACAATTAATCAAAACAAATGATTAAAATAATTAAAATTAGAATTACTAATAAACAAAAGTAATAAAAATAAAAATAAAATAAAATGAATAAATAAAAAAATAAAAATAAAAATTCATAGGTCGGCTTATATATATAAAAAATTTCTAGGTTTTGTATTTATACTCTGGTCGGAAGATTCTTCTCTCATAATAATCATTCATATTCTATCAAGAATTTGGTCCTGAGGATGGACCCCCTTTGAGGTTCGAAATGTCGACTTAAGAAACATAACACTATGGACAATCCGGATCATGCTACTCCAAAAAACTACCACAGAAGCTTAAAGTCTAACACAATATATACACTCTAATATAACATGATCCTCACTTTAAAAAAAATAACCACAAGAAATAATACTTCCTATTAACATAATAATCAATAAAATATTTAATGGACAAAATATTTATTTCATTTCAACTTAAGTTAATCAATTCAATTCATTCTAATAACTCAACTCAAAATTAAATTTAACATTTCTGCTCCATATCCATATTCAAAAAACAAGAAAATGAATTTTAAAATTTAAATCACTTACCCTAAATTATCTATTAACCCACTCCCTTTTTTATTCATATACCATTAAAAATAAAAATTAAAAACTTAAAACAATGTAGCCAAAAGAATGAATATATCACAAGTTGCAATTTAAATGCCTCTTGTCTCAGCGTGCACATGAACAAAATACAAACCCTATAATTTCCTAACCTGTGAGGATGGTGGACAACACTAGACCCCATGATGTGATATACCAAGACATCAAAAGAGAGCTCAAAATATGTACTCAATATCTTTATGAGAAGGTTGGACTTTTAGTTATAGCGTGACAAGATATAATTATTTATATATATTTGATATATATAGTATACAATCGGATTTAAAATTTATATTTTTCTAAAAAATTTACAAATTTAAGTTAAAAAAAAAGTCATAGCATACCTACTAATAACTATTCAAAAATCAGGTACAACGTAGCCAAAAGATTAAATATATCACAGCTTGCAACATAAATGCATTTGGGTCAGTAGGCCCACAAATAAAAACAGAAACCCTGTAATTGTGTAACCACTGATGGTGGTGGATAGGGATGGAATTTGACACTTAATTTGTTTGTTATGGGGTAATTTATTGGTTAAATATAGTTTAAAATTTTATAAGGTTATTAAAAATTTTATTTGATATTAAAAAAAGTTGGGAAAGTGTGAAAAACGTCACAAATGGATAATTTATTCATCATAGGTAATTTATTTATTAAATAGAGTTTAAAATTTTATAAAACAGTTAAAATTTTTATTTCATATTAAAAAACAAATCAAGAAAATATGAAAACCTTAACAGGCGACTCTGTTTTGAAATTCCAACCTTAATAATAAACAACATTTAACCACATGAACGATGTATTTATTTATATATTTTTAATATAATCTGAATGAGTTAAAATTATGTGGTTTTTAAGGTAAATTAATAAATATATTTTTAATATAATTTGAATGAGTTAAAATTATGTGGTTTTTAAGGTTACAAATTTAAATGAGTTAGAATATATATGAGAGATAATTTTAATAATTTTAATTTTAAATTAGTTAGAATATATATGAGATTATTTTAGTAATTTTAATTTTTAATGGAAAAATGATTTGTTAATTATCGCTTATGAGTAAGAATTAAGTGAAGTTTGATTAAGTTTAAATATTCTGAAATAATTATTTTTTTATATTTTTAATTTTTTATTTAAAAAAAATTAAAAGAAAAAACAAACATATATATATAAAATGATATTTAAAAAAAATAAATAAAAAATACTCCATTATTCCAATTAGATTATAAAATTATATATAAATTTCAATCACAAACCTGTTTCAAATTACAAAAATTCATAATTAATATTATTTCAGTCACAAACGAAATCACAAAAACTTAAATTAATTTAAATATAATATTATGTATACTTAAATTTACGAGGGATGAAATGAAAAAATTAGAATATTTTTAGAATGGGTATTAAGGCGGTGTTAATTTTTTTATTCATAATATTAAGGTATATTATAATAGTTATATAGTAAATATGGATAGACATTAATCTCTGATAAATTTAATTTTAAATTTTAAAAAATTTTAAAAATCAATTTAATTATAATTTTATTATTATTTATAAAAATAATTAATATAAGGTAAACATATATACAATTAAAAAATATGGAACATGATTCTTAATTACTGAAATTTACTTTAATATCATGGTTTATCAATATCACATATTCAAAAAATCATAAGTCATTTATGTGATATTTCTTAATGTGACATTTTTTTTAAATTAATCAATTTAATTAAAAGGAAAAAAACATAACTACTTTGAAGATAAATTTCAACCTTTGATTTATGTATATTGCTATAAATATTTTAGAATGTTCTTTAAAGGTTAAATCTCTACCATCCACCTAATAATGTTGATAATTAAATTGCCCATAGGGCATATAATAGACTGCGATGGAGTGCATTGTTAAGGCACTCCATGATGGGAAAGTCATGGGTTCCAAACTCTGTGGGAAAAATTCCATCCATTTTAAGAGTTGGTGTGGCCCATGTGAGTATGATCCCCAATGATTTTGACAACTTAGATGCCTAATATATATATATATATATATATATATATATATATATTCTAAAATAGCACAACTATAACATAATTACATTTTCATTTTATTGCACCTAGACATGCTTTCTAGCCGAGTATGGTAGAGATGTTGTAATATCCGGTTAAACATTTTGAGGGGGTTAAATTACATAAAAATAAAATAAAATACATAAAATTAATAATGATGTTTATACTTAATTATAACTAACAATTAATATAGTCTAGATCTATCTTAACTCTAAATCTACCAAGTGTCGAGAGAGATCAAATTTCTTGAAATGTAAACTCTTTTAGAGTGAAAAGAGATTTGATCCCTCTAAACACTTGGTAAATCTAGAATTAAAATGAACCAACTCATATTATTTTTTCTTTCTCCTTATTATCAATATAATTTCAAAATAAAATATTAGTTTAACCCACATTAATTTAACACATTAATGATATTTATTATTGGATTTTCATATTTTCCTTATTATTGGCAATTATATCATATGATAGTGGTTTATTATCTACACTTTGATAAGTTCTAAGGTTGTATGTTTTTCAAAAAAATATATTGAAAAAATAGATGATTGTATAGAAAAATAATAATGCTTTCTATGAATTATAATTAATATAAATAAAAGTTATTTATTAAAAAATGTTTTTAAAATAATTTTTAGGATGTAGATCTTAGTAATAAAATGTATTATTAAGATAAAAAAAATTTATAAAGGAAGAGAGAGCGCGATCGAATGGCGATGGTTAGGGTTTGCTCGAGCAGAGTTTCTGGTGCCGCCGCTTCGGCTCCCAAGCCTGCTTCAGGGGTCGAAGTCGATCGAAGGTTTGGGGCGACGGGGAACATTGCTGGTAGGCTGTCATTACTGCAAGAGCCTTCAGAGAAATGGCTTGCCTTCTGCAGAAAATCGCATCAAACACACCCAGATTTGCGCGGCTATGCATCTGTGGGGTTCAAAAGGAATCATGCGATCCTGGATCAGGAAGGAAACTCAAGTTTTCAGCGAGACCGGGAGGCGAGGGCATCAACGGAGCCTCACCTTTTTAAGTGGATATACGAGGAGGCTTGCCTCTTGCGGAAGATCGAGGCCCTAAACGGCGCTCTTGAACAAAGAAGCTGCCGTGCCGTATGGTTTTTAGAGGCCAGGCATCGCCAAAACCAGAACGCATGGAGAAACGGTAGGGGAGGGCTGCATGATGCAGATCCGATCCCTCCTACAACGCAGGGGCCCAAACATCGTAGTTCCGGCTTGGATCTACACGATCTAGCCTATATCCGAGCACAGTTTGCTTCCAGGCAGCAGATCGAGGGCACCAATCATAGATCGAGCAGAGTTCCAGCAGATCCAGACAAGTTCAAGGAAAAACAAACAAAAACAGAGTCAAATCTGGAGGTTTGCTTACAGCCAGAGCAGGTAACAACTTCTTGGTTTCAGGTTCTGATTAAACCCCCTCAGGGAAAAACTCGTTTAGTATGGGTCCATGTAGGAAGCACCTCCTTGCTGCTGAAACAACAGATTTGGGCAGAAATGGGATACCCAGTTCAGATCCAACATCTGGTCAGTGGCAGGCAGTCTCTCCAGGATCTTAGGTCGATGGATAGTTATGAGATTGGGCCAGGATCAATCATTACTCTAAACCTTAGATTGAGAGGTGGGGCTCTGCCTCAGGGACAGCCAAGCTCCTTAGGGGGAGACAAAGGAAAAAAATCTGCTCCCCAGCACCAACCCAAGGGAGGTTTATCCTACAAAAACATTCTTCAGGGCAGCAGAGACACAGGGTCCTCTTCAGATCAAGGTGGAAACATACCCAGGCCATACATTGTAGATCAGTCAGAGCAAACCCCAGCCTTAAACTTAGATTCTTCAGGGCTTGACGATTTCGTTAAGTCCTATGAAACTCAAGCTCTAATTTGCCGCTTCAACAGCTTTTGGCCTAAACCTTTGGATCTTTTCCATTGGATTTTCACCAGCTGGACCATGGAATGTGAGATTCATCTGTGTTCAAAGGGGTTTTTTATAGTAAAATTTACATCCAAGGAAGTCAGAGATACAGTCATCAGCACAGGGCCATGGTTTTGGGGAACATCGGGGCTGTTTATGACCCCATGGTTTCCAGATTTCGATCCAAACAAAATGACTGTAACCAAAATGCCGGTCTGGGTCAGACTATACAATCTTCCTCTGCACTTTTGGAATGAACAAGTCTTGGAAGGCATTGGAAACAGTATAGGGAAATATATCAAAACAGACCTGGAAAGGATTGATGAAAGGATCTATACCTTCGCACGTATCTGTGTGGAAGTAGACTTAAGTAAAGGGCTGCCGGACAATATAAGGCTGATCTACAAACAACAAAACTGGATGCAAGTACTAGATTATGAAAACACCGCTTTCAGATGCAGGCTCTGTAGGCAGATAGGACACTTGCAAAGCTCATGTCCAGAAGCCAAGAAAGTAAACAGTAAAAAGAAGCAGAAAGGAAAGCAGAAGAAAGGATGGAAATTTTCACCCCCAGATTCAGAGGAAGAAGAATCAAAAGCAGAGGTGGAAGAGACCCCTGCAGAGAAGACTGAGGTATTTCAAGAAATGGAGAATCAGAAGGAAACCACACCGAACAACAAGACAGAGATGACAAGAGTGGATCCAAGCATGGGAGGCATCAAACGACATCACCACTCGGATACTTCTGACTCAGACAAAGAAACTGGCCCACAGAATACAGAAACACAGCTAGTCATTGCTTCGATCGAGCCCACTCAAGGAGAGTGGCGTAAGGTCGAAAAGAAAAAGGGGAGAAAAACTTGAAGCGTGAGTCTTACTCACAGCCGGAATGCGTTTTTCTGCCTCTTTCTTTCTCTCTTCTCTCTTCTCTTTCTCTATGCACGTTAGTCTTCTAACGATACGGGGGGTGCGAAAGCACTCGAGCCTTTGTGGCAGATTACAGATTGTTTCAGAGCATATGCTAGTGTAACTTTTCATTATCTCTTTAATAAAAGTTACTGTTTTTTCCTTTGGAAAAAAAAAAAAAAATAAAAATTTAAACTCTAATTTATGTATATCCATAATAGAAACAAATATAGTTACTAGGTAACAATGGAAATCTAAATTATACTTTGTAGGAATCCATATGACTACAACTTCTTCGAATTAAAGAATATAAAAATATTTTTAATATAAAATTAATATGGTATAAATTTCAATATCATATTGACCCATGATATACTCATTACTTGTGAAGTGTTAGATATTCTTATATTAAGTATATATCATTTTAAAGATAACAGTAAACTCTTCATTTTTCACTTAAAGTTTGTATACATTGAATAACCAACATCTCCAGCGTACACGTGATGTGCTCCACACGTTTAAATATGGGTATCCAAAGATTTCAATCAACTAACGCGTGTTTTGTTTTGATGTTAAGTCTATGTTACAATGTTGAACTCATGTCAAACATCCGAAATGCGAGAGATATGTAATGAAGGGTAGTTGTCACATGATAATTGCAATGTCACAAATACTAGCATGCAATATTATAGGTTACATGTCAACACTTTAATATAACATCGAATCGATGTTGAATCACTAATGTGTATGGTGTGCCACGTCACAAAATGTTAATGTATAATGTGTCACATTGACAAGTGTCAATGTATCATTTGTCACATGGTACATTACATATCAGCCTTTTGTAACATAACACTTATTACATGGTAGCCCATTATTTCCTCAAATACATCAATTATATGATGATTGCTTAAGCTTCTAACATAAATGTGATGTATACATATAAATTAATGGATTATTATTTATTTTTTTTATTTTTATTTGTTTGGTTGATAAAATCAAAATTTCAACAAGTGTTTATTAATAAGTATATTTTAGTTTATATAAAAATTTACTTAATTTTTAGAGTAAACATAGTAGAATGTTTCACTAATTTTTAAGGGATTATTTTTATATCAAGATCATGACCATGTTATTGAGTTGATACTTGGGTTGTTTCTCCTAACATTTAACCTTATAAGTAGATCTATTAGCAAAAAAGGGACATTGAACACCATGCCTATGAATTGTTAAAGGTACGACAAGTCATTAGCAAGGATATATCTTCATTATACCAATCATTTTACTCAATAAGGAGTATAGTTTGTGGTAATTATACATATATTGTAGAAAATATAACAAAACTAACTTCAAGGACAATGTCAATATACGATGATTTAATATTTGTTCAATGGAATTATAATACTTGTATTCTCTAGGTGGTTGGTTTGCAAGTTTATATGCTACATAATTAGTATAAGACAAAGGATGCTTAGCAAGATAGAATTTTATACTCATCAAGTTCGTTATGAGTTTATGACCATGTGCTTTTGGTTGGCAAATGCCCCCTCAACATTCCATAAACCCGTGTAAAATATTTAAATCAATTTCTTAGGAAGATTTCCATCTTCTTTGATGACATCATCATCTATAATGAGAAGTGGGACAATAATCCCCAATATGTCATGAAAGTGTTGTGCGTCTTAGAGGTAATTAGCTATTTAAATTAGATAAAAACAAGATATCATTCAATGAAAGATATTTGATTCAAAAGAAACCATTGAAAAATTATTTGTAGTAAAAAAATTTGATTGACTACATGGTGCACCTTTTAATACATTTATTATTCCAAAAAGTGATTTTTTTTAGAAGGGAAGTATTTGTAGATTTTGTGGAACACGTACCACATAAATTTGCAATATAGCCCCGATTCTCAGGGCAACCAATAGATCCCATGCTATTGGACCATTAATGCTTACCCCCATCTTATGCCTATAGCATGGGATTCATGGCTTGCCATCGTATGCAGCACCATACCCCGCCCCCATGGCATCCTTCGGCAGTAAATGCAATGCTGCGAATGGATCTGATGTATAGATCCGACCGAGATTTCCGGCTTACCCCAATAGATTTGCGGCTGGCATTTACGACCGGATCGGCTCGTATCTACCAATTTATAATTTTCGGAACCTGAAGCTGCAATCTGACAAGGGTCGTAACAGGGTCCCACTATACACGGGAAAATACACCAATATACCGTACCAACCCATCGCACGAAACCAGTGATGTGCAGATGCCGTAACCATGGCATGAAATGGCTATGGTCATACATAAAAGGGCGTACTATAAGGCATTAAAATCCATATAGCATGGGATTTATGGCTTGCCCGATTCTCAGTGTGCTTCAACGGTTCCCAAAGTTAAGTACATCAGTTAAGTGGGATGTACTTTTGGAAGATATTATGGAGAAAAATATGAAAAAATAAGGAAAGAAGTTGGAAGTTGGATAGCCTAAAAGGTAATTATAATATAATATTAATTAAAAAATGATGTTATTCTTGACGTAACTAATTAAATAACATTAACATGTGCATGGAAACTTTGATAAGCCTAAAGACATATTGAAATCCACCATGGCTAGATTGGAGAAGGTTGGATAACATAAAACATTCCTTGGATGATACATCAAGGTGAAAGGTAGATATGTAAGTACTCAAATTTAAAATAGTTCATTACTGAAATGTTCAACTATTATTTAAATCAAAGTGAAAACACATAAACACACAAACCATTCAAAGTATCCAAACACATATGTACAAACCATTTAAGGAAAGCAACACAAAGCCAAAATAAAGAAGAGAATGATATGGTTATGCTAAACAAAGAAAGCATAATGTGAAATTTGAATTTTATCTCAAACATATACATAATAATGATAATTTAAAAATGTGACATTGTTGTCCTCCACTGGGATCAGCTTAGATCCATCTAACATTGGATCCATCATGTGTCAGAGGGATCAAATCTCTAGAAGTGCAAACTTTCTTTTTGGTACATAGAACTTTATGATGATGATGATGAGACCAACTTTGGTCTATTGGACCTAAAGAAACAAATTATCTAGTTTGATTTAATATTTTATCCCTATGCTCAAAAAGCTTGGAAAGAAGCCTTCCGAGGTCACTGTAATTTTGACAACGTAAAAAGCTAGGAAGGTCAGTGTTGCAACAATGATTTAGAAACTGAGATATTATGTGGTTGTACACGGGCACTCTAAGAGAAAGTGATTTTCATCCTCGATGTTCGTATTCTCAGAGAGATGTTCCTATTCTCTTGAGGAAAATTTCATTCTCTCGAGTTCTACATACCAATTTTTTTTTTACATCCAGAGAAATTTGATTGATCTCGGGCATAAAAAAATCCAATATTAAATAGATCTAAGTAGATCTAAACTAGTTATTACCAAAATTATTTTGTATGAATTATTATCCCCAAACTTATTTTCCATTCTGATTAGCCACAAAATTGGCAGGCCCGTGTTGTTCTACATCTATCATTATTCCCAAGTTACTTTCCATTCTGATTTGCCTCATAATTGACCAGATTAACAAAAAAGGTACGCAATGCGATGGTGAAGCATTAAGCAATTTCCTTCTGAAAAAAAGAAGCATTAACCAATTTCGTCTCAAACACTGAACCAAATCAACTCTTTTATTAGATTTTCATATATCAAATCCATACAGTTATTCCACTGAACCAAATCAACTCTTTTATTAGATTTTCCTATATCAAATCCATATTCATATATCATATCCATACAGTTCTTCCAGCCTCAGGGAATTCAAAATATTAAAACAGCAATAAACTTTTGATTACCTAGGGGTGATTTAAGAGACAGAATTAAAGAGAACAGAGCATTTAACAACTCAAGGCAGGGATAAAGTTACAGGGCGCCGGAAAACCTCGCCGGTCAGTCGGTGTAAATATGTACTCCGATGATAATAGTGAACAGCGAGAAGAGAGCGAAGAATATAAGAGTGTGCATCGCAATCGATCTGCCGCTAGTCTCGACATTGCAGAATTCTACGGCCCGACAGTTGCCGGGGATCTGAAGAAAGAGCCCCGGCGACAGCAAGACGAACAAAATAACCCCCACCAAGACCGGTCCCCAGTCCGCCATTGTTGTCAAATTGTGAGCTTTCTTCCACCAGAAAACCAAAAGATAAACACACAGAGACGCGCAGAGATGGAATCCCTGGAAGCACAAATGTGAGCACAGGCGGGTGGATCAAAAGAGGGAGAAGAAATAGGAAGCTGGACGGATACCCGGAGGTTGCGTGTTCGAAACTCTGGAAATATGTGTCGTATTTAAGAACTAGATGTACTCACTTAGTTATGGATCTTGGCATTCACAGCTAAGCAAAGTGATGATTTGAAGATGATGGGTTTGTCTGTTCTACCAGCCGGCCTTGGACGCCTACTAACATGATGGGATTGCATCCATACCTTTTTCTTAGACCTACTCCCAATAACCTTTGCTTTTTCAATTTTTAAAGTGAATTTGAAGGGACTTTTAAATCAGGTAAGAATTTTGTTAAAAAGTTATCATTTCATCATCATAAAACTTTATTTATATAACTTTATTTGTATGGATATAAAATTGTCGAAAAATATATATTTTTTTAAAATTTTAATTGAGTTTAGATATTTATTTTATAGTTTAATATGATGTATAAAGATGTTTGTCCATCATCAAAATTGAGATTTTGTTTATCTCCAGCGAAAAAAAATCTAAAAAAAAACAAATTAAATAATTATACAAAACAACGAATTAAATAACTATACAAAATATTTAAATAATATCAAAATTTTTTGACTCATATTAAATTTGTATTTAAAATAAATCTACACTGATTTATTATTTCAAAAATTTTAAATACAAAATCTATCATTTTAGAGAATCTTATCCAAAACATGGCCACTTTGTTTCCGATCATGTCAGCTCCAAGGAGAACTCTTATCACTTCAACTCCTACCCCAAATTTTTTGAGAGGTGCACAATGTTTCCAACTTTAAACATTATAGAGATATCTCATTATACATATGTACAAATTACGGAAAATATAACTGGGGATGAATTATATAGTTTCTATGAGCATCATGGAAACAAGGGCAAACCATAAAAAACTTTTCAAGGTGAAACATTAGTTGTAAGTTTTTATTGCGCTATTTTATGCAAGTTTTTGTAATCAGTATTATAATGACATCTCATATAAGGTTGTATAAAGTATCAAAATATATGTGGCAAAGATCGAAATATAGTTGGTATGTTATTGTGGAAATAAGAATAAATTATGAAAAGTTTTTTGATTTTTTTTTTGGTTGTTATACGATAAATCATGAAAAGTTTTTTGTTTTTTTTAAATGTTGGTTGTGATAATATTTCTAAACATTTATGGTTTTTGTTTTTTTAAATACTTCTTGTGATAATTTTTCTATATTTTATTGTTCCATTTTTATAGTTTAAGAAGTTTTATTATGAAAAACTTTTCATTATGGTTTCACTTTTGTTGTCACACAAAAGAAATATTTTCATTTTTTAACTATTTCCATTATGATTTCATTTTATATATATATATATAGTACTATCTTTATAGTTGTAAGTGGTTTTTAATTGTGTTATTATGATTTCATTAAATTTTTAATGGATTTATTTTTTATTTTATTTTTAAGCAATTTCTATTTTTCTATTTTTATTATCATGATGGCATAATATTTTATCATTCCATCTCTATGTTTCGTTGTTATAAAAAAACAGGTACACCATTTTTTCATAAATTCACTCTTGTTGAATTTTCATATAATAATTCAATAAACATAGGGAAGATGTCACTACATATAGCATAGTAAAATTACTAAATGGAGTGATAAACTTGGTCAATTTGTTAGAAGAAAAGTTGAAGAGTACAAATGAATAGAAATTTGTTGAATACATGACAAATGTACGTGAACAAGTGAAGCAATTGTGGTAATAGAATAGTCAAAGTATAAGAAAAAGGTTGGTAAGAAGAGAAGGGTGAAGGTATCACATAAGAGATTTAACATTGCATTTGAGAAATTTGAGGTTCTCATGAAGAATGTAATATAAGTTGAAGTTAAAGAAGGTTGGGCCCTGCAAAGCCCTAATGAATTTTTTTTATAATACTTATAAGTATATGAGATGAAGAAGATGTAGGGTGGATTATTGATTAGAGACATCAAAATTTAGAGAAGGAAAGAGAAAAAGTAGTAAAAATGTTCGAAAATTGGACTACTACAAGATTAAAGAGGAAAGAGTACAAAGAGTACTCAATGTAATAGAAGGAACATGGGTCTAAATATGCCATTGAAAAAATATTTGGTGTCCATCATGCAAACATGATGGTCACATTTCAATTACTAAAGGGGTTTGGCGTAGTGTAACATACCCAACCCACTAAGTAGCATTAAGGAAGTGGGCGAATTTGGAAATTTTATTCTTAAGCACATTTCTAAGGTTACTTCTAGGCTAAAAGTGCAATATGTTTATCGAGATCTTTCTAATGATTGTACTCTTACCCAATTCTAAATTCTAAGCACAAAGTTTTAACCCTTTTAAACTTCCATCAAGAGCTTATCTCTCTTGCCACATCATCATCCATACAAGTGACTGACATGTCACTTACATGGAACTCGTATGGTACCATGTCATGCCCTATATAAACGCCCCTTAGGCTTTATGTTTGCAAAGAAATTTTTGTCTTTGATGGCTTATTAATCTTTAGAAAAGCTCTCAAAGCCATTATATTGCACCCTCTTCAAACTTTTCATCATATTTAAACCTTTTTCATTTATGTCATATCACATCAGGGAAGTTTTCCTCCCCTGTAACATGCTATCTCCTCACAATGTTGTCTCAATAGAAACTTCTATTATATGTGAAGGATCACAAGGAAGAAATTTTCCTTGCAATAAATTGCTCCTATGGAAATTTTATTCCATGTATCATGCTATTCTTTCCTTATTTCTTTTTCCTCCCTTTGCTGCTTTCCTTCCTTTCTTACCTTTCTTCCATATCCTTTGTATCTTCTTTTTCTCTTTTATCTTTTATTTGTCTCATTTCCTCCCTCGCCTTTCCCTTTCTCCTTGCCTTACATTCCTTTATTGCAACCCCAAAATTTGTTATGGCTTGTGACATTTCATGTTGATGAAAAAATTTGGGTGTGGCATGTCACACCAAACTTAAGTTCAATGTGATATGTGGCACCTTGGCATAACTTCACCTCCACAACAAATATGAACCTTGTCCTCATATTTATCTTCCATGTCACATCCTCATAAGTTTGGCCACTCCAATGGGTCAAATCACTCCTTTTTCTCTTTTTGAAATGACAATGACCTTCACCTTAAACATTATCTTGTTGATTAAATCTTTGGGTTGTAACATATCACACCCAAATTTTTTAGTGGTGTGATGCATGATGCCTACAATTTATTTTAATATACAAACATTTATCATGTCTACAATATTTTTCCTTTTGCAGCATGCCTATCGAGACTCTAAGCCCTTTCAACTTGTGGCAAGTTTAGACTTGACACCCCTTGTGTCACATGGCAATAAATATTTTCTAGTTTGTATATCATACCACAAAAATTTTCAATGTGACATGAACCATGCAAAGATTTTTCCTTGCATGGTTTGCTATAATTTTGATCTAAAAATCTATGTTAACCCTCAAACTTCAAGTCATGTAGCACATACTCTATTTTTATGTGATATGGGCTATATCACATGAAAATAAATTCATCTAATATGGGTTGTATTGCATGAAAACAAAATTCATGTAGTATGCCCAATTTCTTGAGTTTGGAGCTTAAAACTTACCCAATTTTTGCTAAGTCAGAACACCTTCTTGAAGCCATTTTGTGACTTCCACAAGTCCTCAAAGGGTCTCCAAGCCTTAAATTTTCTTATCACTCAAGCTTAGGAGGAAGGTACTAGGATAATACAGAAGAGGTTTGTACTCAATATGAATGGATTTTTCAAAGGATTCATATATTTTAAGCATATATGCATGTGAGATGGCACACATAGAGGTATAAGAATATTTTTATGCTAGGGTGTCATTCCCTTTCTTTATTATTATTATTATTATTATCCAATTTTAAGGTCATGGCCAAGCCAGACACCATATTGGTGTATAAGAACCCCTTTTTTGTGGGACAAGGGGCCCACCTCCACACAATGATTTGACTGTTAAGTATACGAAAGTTGTAACACCCTCCTTCCACATCTACCCAAGTAACCGGCCAACTGGGGTAAACATGTGACGAGAGGATACTATGATTGGATCTGACTTCCTAGGTGACCTTAAGGAAATGGAATCAACAGAAAAACATCATACAAACCTTCCACATAAGCTATAGGAACCCTAAGAACCATCTCAACATTTCTGGTAACCAACCCCTGGGTGCCACTAAGATTTTAGACCACTTGAACTCTGGACGCTCCCATGCTATGGGTTTGATAGTGTCTAGGAGGCTCTGGGTGCTCTCATGACAAGGCCTACTAGCGTCTAGGGACTATTTTGCTCAGTGTTGTGCTAGTGTCCCCTGGATTTGAGTCAATTTTTCAGGCCCAGAGCCCATGTCACTGCCCAGAATTGAATGACACCTTCAGAACATAAAGATAACAAGGAAACGATGATGCAAATGCAAATACTTGAATAAGCCCTTGACTGAACCCCTACAAGCCATGACAAGAATTTCATAAAAAATATCACAAATATGTAATCTACATGTGTAAACAAAAGATCTAAGCCTAAGGGTCTCATACTCATCTGAGAATCGCTAAGAAGTATTGATGCCTCAACACATTAGCTATAGTTTCATCCATTAGGTCATAGATACATTGTCCATTCATTTACAAGTAAAAACAATTTGAGATCCATACATAGCTACTGTCATAAAACATATACATAACAAACATAACAACAACAAAAATACCAAGTAAATCACAACCATATGATCCACATATACACCAATATAATACTCATAGAAATATAAGGAGAAATAACCTCATATTGATGATGTAAAATCCAAACCCAGGATGGGAGTACCACGTTCCACCCAATCGTAGAATGGTTGAGCCAAATATCTCTTCAGCCATTCTTCCTCGTGCCATATTCCAAGCATGAATTTGGGATCTCGTAGAACACATCAATCCAAAACCATCATGTGCTTCCAAAGGCCAACCACCTCAACCCATCAAACAATGATTCCACCTCAAGGCCAGACATCACAAAACCATCATCAGATTGGTCTCTACCCAAGCCTTCTAGGGCTCTAGATTGTTTGTTCCAACCAAGGCTTCTAGGACTAGTAACTCAACCCATAACTTATCCGAGCTTCCAGAGCATTTGTCCAACCAGGGATTCCAAGACTAGTAACTCAACCAACCAAGGGCTTCAAGAGCATTTGTCCAACCAAGGCTTCCAGGACTAGTAACTCAACCCAAGTTGTTACAAGGCTTCTAGAGCATTTTTCCAACCAGGGCTTCCAGGAACTAGTAACTCAACCAAGCTAAAGGAAATATGAGAACCAACTAGGAAAATAAAATGAATCCACAACACCATGGCTATCTAGGAAATGGCAAGGCTAGGAAAATCCAGTTTCAATCCAGGCAATCCTCCATGTCAGTGACAGATCATGACCAATAAACGACATGCATATGCCATGCATTCCAAAACTAGTGAGGAAAACATACATGATTCAACAAGTAAACTTTATTGTGGTGTGTGTGTGTGTGTGTGTAAAGTGAGACTTGCAAGGAAAAAATAATATATCTTAGGTTTAAATTTGATAATAAGTTGTCCACTATTAGACCATGAAGGCCATACTCGCTCCAAAGTCAACTTTGCAAGCATTCATTAATTACATGCTAAAAATACAAGATTTCATTAACATCATAAAATCACATGTCTTGTTGGAAATTCGTAAACTACAAGCATTAAATAAAGAATGGTCCACTTTACTCCATGTATGGAGACATTTCAAGAGGCTAGAATTTTCTTTAGTAATAAAGCTTCTCCTTTTTATCTCATTATCTTACTTGCACTTATATGCATATAATTCAACATTAGGGAGATTTTGAGGTCTAAAATGGGCCTCCTAAGGAAAATAATAAAATAATAGTTAAGATAATAAAATAAGAGATGATTTTTAAAAGAAAAGAAAGAAAACTACTACTCTTAATTGTATTTCAATTTTATCTTCTTACAGGTTTACTCAAACGCAAGTGTAGGAACTCATTGGGTGCACAATTAAATTGTACGTCCAATGCGTATCCATTATGTATACTTTTGACCCAAAAAACTAAAAATACATGTAAATAAAAGCATGTTTATTTGAATAAAAATAGTCTTCATGTATTTTCAATTTATTTTCAAAATCATGTAGAGTGGATACTTGTAATTCTACTTCCAACAGGGGCCTACACTTAACATTTGAGTAAACATGTAAGGCCATAAGTTGAAAAATTAAAAATTAAAAATAGTTTTTATTTTTCTTTTCCCTACAAAAATATTTACCCCTAGGAATGACATCATCATCTTATATTTTATTGGTTATTTAAAAGTTGATTTTCTTAGTACATTTTTTGTTTTGAGGCTTATTTTTTACCTCAAATTTCCCCTAATAAAAATCCTAATAATTCTAGTAGTAAACTTATCTCATACATGCTACAACATTTAGAAATTGATTACATCATCACTAGCATTATTTTATGCAAAGTCATTTGAATGTTGTAATTTATATTCCTAAGGATGATTATATTATGTAGATAATTCATTCCAACCATTAAGCACAACAACATTGGACAAAGGCCTACTAACAACCTTGGCTGAGGTTGAACTCTATGAATTACATGCTTAGGAAATTCAATTTAACCCCTAAGGTCATAACCAAATATTGTATGACAATGGTGGATCTAGAGTTTCCTTTCCATATCCTTCATTATAGCCATCTAACTTTCATAAATAAAAATAAGCTAAACTGTAACTAAATTGCTAACCATAGTAAGAACACTTATCTGAAATTTCATACTTCCCAACAATCTAATTAAGGGTGAGCACTTCTCCACCAAAATGTAGGCTCAATTGTACTAGTTATTTTTACAATTGGTTACCCCCTAGTTATATCATGATACTGCGAAGGAAAACTTTGGTGAATCTCAATAGATTTAGCAAAAGGGTAGACTCTCCAAGGTAATTTTCATAGGAAAACTCTCCACAAGCTCCTAGGACTTCTTGTTATAACCTTATTTTCAACTTCATTTTAGTGAGAAAGGCCCATATGAGAAAAAACAAGGGTGAAAGGGGATGAACAATAGCTAGAAATTGAGGTAGCTTGAACTATGGTCTCTCTCACTAATGTAAGTTGAACTTACCTCAGTTGCTAGCTATAATGTATCTCATTTCACCCTTTTTTTTTATTATATGGGTCTTTCTCACTGAAATGAAGTGGCAAATAGGGTCATAACACTCCTAGGAACTCTTGTGTCTTCCCCTCTTACCTCAACACAACGCAACAACAATATTTCCCTTCATTGCTACACATTCCCTCATGGAAATCCTCCTTTAGTGGTTCCATTGCACTTGGAAAGATTTCAAAATTGTTGTTCTAAGTTTTAGATGAGCCAAAAGATTCCCATGTGAATCTATAGTTAGAATTTATTGATTTTTCTTTTCATTTCAACTCATTAATAGATTATCTCATGCTTTGTTGTCTATTTTCTCCCAATATGCAATTCTCGCCCATCCCCAACCCACATGTGTGTGATGCTTCTAAAATATGATTTTCTCTTCCCTGTGAAATCTTGGTCATCCATAAATTTTTAGGTTGGCTATACATAGCCCATGCTTCTTATTTGTTATAGAGAGGAATTTATCAACTACCCTCTTATCTTCTCATAATTTTTGGAGCTTACAACCTCCACCAATGAAGTTATTTGTCTTTAGAAATGTAGAAAAGAGGGAAAAGTTGGGTGGAATCATTCAATTTTAAATATCCCAAAAAAGGATTTAATAATGACGACTTTGAAATTATTTGCAAAATAAACCCCCAGGGCCCTCTCACTATTCCTGCTCAATCATGGTCCATGTAGGTGTTCATGATTTAGTCGATGATTTTTCATCCTTTTCATTAATTAATGTAAATGTACATGTATTTAGATTGTATTTTGGTACTTTATGTTATATTTCCATGTTACTTACATGCTACAAGTTATAATACAGAGTTATTATTCCCACCCAAAACCCTTTCATTTTGAAAAAATGATCAACTCAGTGAGAACAACGCAAAGTACTAGTTGGAACCCTGTTGCCCATCCAGAAGGTGCAGGTTTGACATTCATAAACACATGTATGAGAATGTTTTTCTTTCTTTACATGGCTATGATACTTGCCCTAAAGGGGTTCGACTTGGATGACATAAGGCAGGTGAATAGAGGGCACCTACTCGAAGAAGAATGAGAAAATGAGTGATCCAAAAGAAAACTCCTCATGTTGCTGCTCAAAACAATGGGAATATGACCATTTTATATAAATCTCGGTGGTTGCTACATATAAATATCTTCTTGAATATATCTGTGGATAAAAGAACTTTTTACATCAATCTAACAAACCTTCCAATTAAGTAAAGAAACAATAGATAGAATCATCTAAATGGATTCCTTAAGAGCAACTGGAGCAAAAGTAACTGAATAGTCGATGCCTTTTTTTTGGAAAAACCTTTAGTAAGCATATATATATATATATATATATATATATATATATATATATATATATATATATAAGTCTTCCATCTGCAACATACTTAGTTTTATACACCCATTTGCAACCTACCAGATTCTTACCTTTGGGTAAGGGGACTAGATCTAAAGTCTTATTTTTCATTAGAACAACGTATTTGGAAGCCATAACATCCTTCCATTTGGGAGATTTTTTTTCCTGATTTCAAGGAGCAGGATCAACATTATCCCTAGAAACAAGATCCCATGAAATAAAGGGCCTTTTTCGGTGTTCAATTTCTCTCTTAGGGGGGAGGCCATGGGGAATGATGTCCTGTAGAGTAGATGTAGCCCACTTATTCATTGGTTGTGACCTAGTCGATGGGGAAGCATAAATAGAGTTTTGTAGTAACAATGTGAAAATGTAGCTCAAATGATAAGAGATTAGAGGGAGTCACATGAGTAGAAGATATTTCAGTGCTAGTAATACCAAAAAATTCATCAATATAGGCCTTATCATGGATTGTTCATTCAGTCATTGTAGAGGAAGTGCTGGAAGAAGCACCAAAAATAGGAGGGTCATAAGGTCTTGAAAGAGAAAGATCCATTGATATAGCTAGAGGTGAACTCATCTGTAATAATAGTGGGCTAAGATCCTAGTAGACCATGAGAAAGAACCTCCTCAAAGAAAACATCCCTCCTTTCATTCACCTTATTGGTGGAAGGAACATACAAGTGTTATGCCTTAGAATTTTCAATGTAGCCCACTAGAATGAAATGTTTAGGCTTGTATTTTGTAACTTGTTGCACTTTTCTTTGGGAATATGGGCCCACGTATGAGACCTAAATATTTGAAAATGCACAACAGAGGGTTTTTAACCATACCATTTCTAAAAACGAGTCATATACTGAACATTTCGAGTGGGCGTCTAATTGATGATATGAGTTGCAAAATATATTGCTTCTCCCTAGAAGGAAAGCTCCATCTGATGAAAATGCAACACACTATGAGCCATTTCCAGAATGGTTATACTTATTTGACACACCACTTCATCTTGATGAGGGATTGGATTCTACCAAATAATTCCATGAGAGGTGAGAAATGAATTAAAGTCGTCACCAATGTGTCTATCTCCATGATCGGTCCTTATAGATTTGATCCTGTGATTGTTGTGATTTTCTGATTGAAATTCCTTTAACTTATTGAGGGCTTCATCCTTTGATTGAATAGTATATATCCAAATAAAGCGAGAGAAATCATCAATGAAGGTGAGGATATATTTAGCCCTACCAAGAGGAGTGGTCATATTCCCGCAAATATCAATATGAACCAACTCAAGAGCGCAAGAGGCATGCTTGCTATACTTTTGGGAAAGGACTCATGAATATGTTCTTCTAGCTTACATCCTTCACATACACCACTTGGTGGTTGAACTAGTAGAAGGTCATTTCCATCCTTAGACGACTCATATAACTTAAGGTCCCAAAATTGGTATGACCCAAGCGTTGATACCATAGTTTGTTGGTGTCATTGATATTGGAAACCATTGCAGAGAATCCACTTTGTTTTGAAGGGGATGAATATTTCCCCTTCTTATAATTATAATAAGATTAATCATAATAACCAGAAGAAATCACTTTCAAATCATAATTTATGTCCCTCATAACCCATCGATCTGGCCAAACCTCTAGTTTTTTGTTGTTGTGAGTGATGCCATATATAGAAAAAATATTTCTTCCTAGTATGGGATCATGAAGCGCCCCTCTTTGTTCAGACCATTTTCCATTAATGGATCACACATTGCCACCACTACCTTTCAAAATAAGAAGTAGGTTTGGACTTCAAATAAGGGGAAGAAGTGTGCTGCCCTAAAATGGAAAAACAAATCACACAGTTGCTTGCACAAAGTAGGCAACAGTTTGGGCTTCATAACTTCCCTCATGTTTCCCAAAAAAGCACTCGTATTTTTCTTAATCCATATAATATTATATTATAGACATATTAACCAAATTTTGGTTCATAGGAAAATGATGTAAATGATATTTGAGAGCAGCGGTGGCAGGTCAAGATAGAAAGGCTGAGTGTAGCTTGCTTTGAATCAATAAGGTCGGGGAAGATAGTGAGCATCCAAAGATTGATTTTTGATATAATAAGAGGGGGAAGAATTAATAATAATAGGGCCTTTATTAAGTGAACAAAGACCTCAGCGTTTTTATGAAGATATAAATTCTAGTAGAGCTTCTTTTTATATGACCTACCTATGAATAAATAGTATTCCACCCTACTATTCGGCTTGATTATTATTAAAAGGGGGACTTGTGCATTGGTCGTCTCTTTATCTTCCTCCTTTGTTTGTTCATCAATCATTAGACTCATATGATAAGGTGCAATAATAAGTGTCTGCGGATATATATATATATATATATATATATATATATATATATATATATATATAGCTTCAACTTCAACTTGGCATGATAATAAAATGTAAATGTCCAAACAAGATAATGTGAAACATAGTTAATTATAGATTTTTCAGAGGATCAAAATACATACATTACACATGGGATTATCCCTAGCTTGGCATAATCTTGAATATACAAAATATTCTCTTTCATGAGTTTATTTTACTTTTCTTTTTGGGTGGTTATGTTATCAAGAGAGTCTTAGGGCTAGCTATAATTATCAGGGTTGAGTGTTATCAAGATTAAGTATTTTTAATGAGAAGAATCACTGTGATAATAATTAAGAAAAAGTTAGTCAAATGATTGTTGAGCATTTGAAGGAACTTGGAGTCAATAGGAAACCTGATGAAATTGATCTAACAATAAAACCCAATAATGGAGTTATGTGATGATATAGTCTAAGAAAGGAGAACATGATATACTTCGATGGAGCAACAATGAGATATTGGTGTAAATTATGGGTAAATGATTGGAAATAAGGGTTAAGAGATTCAATTTGAATTGTTGATGATAAGGGTTGATAACTATTGATATCCCAATAATCTCATAAGGTTGAAGCGGGAGAGAGAGGGGGGGTAGAGAGAGAGAGCAGATGGGGGAGAGAGAGAGAAGGGGGGTGAGAGAGCGAGAGAGAGTGAGTGTAGGTTTTAACCCTATACAGAAATTACCTACAAATGAATTCTTAAAAACATAAAATAAACATTGGCGAGAGCATAAAACATAAAACAAATATACACATAGATTTTCCCCTGGATCCCAAAATCGGGACTACCAGATTGGTTCTTCATTATTCATTTCAATGTTACAATACATATATATACATGCCTAAGCATCCATAAACCCCAATCCTTTAACCCTGGATTAGAACATAACCATAGTTCCCTTGACCAGACCTACAAGATACGATGGACAGAAAACCATCATGCCCAAAACCATGTGCAAAACCCATGCACAAAACCATATGTAGGTCTGCCCACCTAATATAGGGCCCAAAAAAAAAATTCCTGGGGCATTGCCCCAAACCCCATAGAGGGGTCTACCGCCCCACTCAAAACCCTCGACAGAGGGGGATGTCACCCCCCCCTATGACCTCTCCGTTGTGCCTAACACAACAAAGGGGATGATTTCTAGCCCCCCCCTCTAACTCCCCAACTTCGTGCATGGGGCTAGTTGTGGAAAGAATATAACACACACCCAACATTCTCCCACTTGTTGTTTTATTTTCCACATAGGGGGTCATAGGAGAGCTTAGTCATTGGTCCACCCCTGCAATTCCCATTGTTTCTCTACACCAAGAAAACTTCTTAGTACTCATAGACTTTGTCAATGCATCTGTAGTATTCTTCAAAGTGTCCACCTTTACCAGCAACACCTTTTTGTCCTCAACCATATCCCTCACAAAGTGATATTGGACATCAATGTGCTTTGTCTTTGAATGATAAGAATGGTTCATTTCCAAGAAAATTACAGTTTGGTTGTCATATTCTATCCTTATATCTCATTGTACTAACCCCATACTTGAACACAATCTCTGCAACCAAACTGCTTCCTTGCTTGCATGAGTGGCTGCCATGTATTCTTCCTCTGTAGTTGAAAGGGCCACTACAAACTATCTCTTTCTCATCCAACTAACTACACCTCCAAATAGGTTAAACACATACCCACTTGTCGATCTTCTATGATCCATATCTCCAGCCCAGTCTGCATCAACAAAGCCATGGATTTCCAAAACTCTGTCCAATCTTGCTCTACCTTGGTAGCACAAACCATAATCACTATTGCTAAGCAAATACCTAAAAAGCTGCTTCATTGTTGTCCAATGCTCCTTTCCTGGTTTTGACATAAACCTTCTCAATACTCCCACTAAATGTGCAATGTCTGATCTAGTACAAAACATTGCATACATCAGGCTATCGGTTGCACTTGCATATGGAACACAGGACATGTCCTCTTTGTCTTGTTGTGTCTTGGGAAATTTTTCAACAAATAACTTTACACCTACTGGAATAGGAACCTTCACCAGTTTACTATCCTGCATATTAAACCTATGTAGTATTATCTCGACATACTTCCTTTGGTTTAACCCGAGCTTCCTCTTTGCCTGATCTCATTTAATTTCCATGACAAAAATATAATTTGTAGCACCAAGATACTTTATGTCGAATTTGGAGGAAAATTGGGTCTTCAAATCCCGAATAATTTCTTTGTCATTTCCAATCAGCAACATATCACCCACATACGAGACTAGATAAGTAGCATGGTCACAAATTAATTTAAAATACACATAGTGATCTGCTTTGCTTCTGGTGAAGCCAAGTCCCCGTACAAATGTATCAAATTTCTGATACCACATCCTTGGTGATTGTTTTGACCCATACAAAGACTTTGTTAATATGCATACCAGTTCTTTCTTACCCTTCACTACAAAACCTTTAGGTTGCTTCATTTAGATCTCTTCTTCTAGATCCTCGTGAAGAAATTATGTATTCACATCCATCTGTTCTACCTCAAAATCAAAAGAAGCAACAACAAATAAAAGTAATATAATAGAAGCTACCTTAGAAACAAGAGAAAAAATATCACCAAAATCGATTCCCGACACCTGGGAATAACCTTTTAATATCAACCAAGCTTTATATTTATACACCTTACTTTTTGCATTCATATTCTTCTTAAACACCCATTTTTTTCCAATTGGTTTCCTTCTAGCCAACAACTCCACCAGATCCCAAGCCTCATTTTTGTGCAAAGATTCCATTTCATCAACCAGGGCCTATTTCCAGAGTTTTCCATCCTCTGAATCTATTGCTTCCCTGACAATTTTGGGATCATCATTAGTAATAGATAAAGAAACCTTTGAACATAAAGTAGAGGGACTATACCTTTCTAGCTTCCTTCTTTCTCGAACTAATCTTCTCGCTGCTGGAGTTTTTGTCTCTTCATCCTCTTCATCCTCTTCTGCTATAGAGTCTGATTCTTCCTCCATTGGCTGAAACTCTATCTTCTTAGGTTCCTTTGGTAGGACTTCATGTTTAATAACATATTTCACCTCTCTAAACACCACATCTTGGATGTACACAACCTTCCTTGTTTCTGGATTCCAAATTTTATAGCCTTTTAAACCATCCTTATACCCAATAAAGATGCACCTTTCAGATTTACTATCCAACTTTGTTCTTTTCTCCTTTGGAACATGCACATATGCATCACATCCAAATACCCTTAGATGTGAAAGAGAAGATTTCTTACCAGTCCATACCTGTTGTGGAGTCTTATCCTCCAATGGTGATGAAGGTGATCTGTTGACCAGGTAGCATGCAATCTCCACTGCCTCTACCCAGAACTCCTGTCCTAACCCGACACCACTGAGCATGTTTCTTGATGTTTCCATCAACGTCCTCTTCATTCTTTTTGCAAATCCATTTTGCTGAGGTGTGTATGGAGTAGTCTTCTGTCATGCTATACCACACTTCTTACAGAACTCTTCAAATTCCTTCTTGTATAACTCTCCACCATTATCCTTCCTCAACACCTTTATCTTTTTCTATGTCTAGTTTTCCACCAGAGCCTTAAATTCTTTAAACATATAAAAGACTTCAGATTTTTTCCTCAGGAAATATATCCATGTATTGCTTGAGAAGTCATCTATAAATTATACATAGTGTACAAACTTACCCAGTGATGGAATCAATACAGTTCCAAACACATAATTGTGCACAAGCTCTAATATCTCTTTTGCCCTCTTAGCACTAGAGGGGAAACTCACCCGGTTTTGCTTGCCATATACACAATGTTCACAGAAATTGAAATCCAAAGAGAAATTGGACATACCTTCTACCATACCATTACCATCAAGTATTTGAAGGCCCTTCTTTCTAATATGTCCAAGCCTTTGATGCCATAACATGGTCTTTTCTCCATAGACCACAAGGTTTTTTGCTCCACTTTCAGGAAGCACAAAACTATTGCACCCATCAATAACAATGCTACCCAAAAGCTTGTATAGAGTTCCAATTCAAACTCCCCGCATCAATACCAGTGTTCCTCGAACCATCTTGTAGGTATCTTTCTCGAACACTATTTTTACACCTGCATCATCCATCTTGCTTACATAAATCAGATTTCTAGCCAATGCAGGAATATGCAGAACATCCAGAAGTGTTCTAATCCTTCCACCTTGCAACTTCAACTTGAATTTTTCGTGACTGATGATTCTAACCTTCCACTCATCCCCTAAGAACACATCACCACCATCATATTTATCATATTCACAGAACCATTCCCTATGGAGTGAAGTGAAAGGATGCACCCAAATCAATCAACCATGCCTCATGATCTACATGTGTACTTGAAGAAGAATCCAAGTACACATCCCCACCTTCATCTGAGGTGGCTTTTGCCTCTGCAAAAAGAGCATCATCAAATCCCTTTCTATTCTTAGGAGCCTTAGATCTACAATCCTTTTTGAAGTTCTCTTCCTTTCCACATTTTTAGCACACCTTTACAGGTTTTCCTGGAGATTTAGATCTCCCACTCAAGGACTAACTTTTATTTCTATTCTGGGACCCTCCTAGTATAAACAAGGCATCTCCATTTTGTCCCTCCATATATTTCTGTCCCATCTCCTTCAATAGTAAGGATGAGACTATTTCATCAAACTTCAAGGTAGTTGTATTGCTACCTATTGCAACAACCAAACCATCCCACGAATCTGGTAGAGAACACAACAAACTGATGCACTTATCTTCATCTGAAATTTTAGTATCAACATATAACAAATGACTTAACATAGTATTAAAGGCATTCAGATGCTCTGTTATCAAGTCTCCATCCTTCATCCTCAGGTTATACAACTTTTTCCATAGGAATAGTTTGTTCACTATAGACTTAGATTGGTACAAAGTCCCTAAATTGTCCCACAAAGCCTTTTCCATAGCTTCCCCTGATACATTCAATAATACTAAATCTGAGATACACAACCATATTGTTCTCTTTGATTTCTGGTCCAACTTCCCTCAATATTCATCTGACATTGCCATTGGTTTAGTACTCGGATCTACTGTGATCCACTGATCTCTATCCACTAGTAGATCCTCCATCTTGAGTTTCCACAACTCAAAATTTTGACCATATTCTTTCACCACATGGTAGACCATATGGTAGACCATATTCTTTCCTTTGTTTTCCATATTCTTTCACCACAAGAATCGATCCCACAGATCTTCCAATGAATAAGGTCTACCATAGGGCCAAGAAAAACCCCTCAGTAGCAAAGGCATCCCCTTGAAGCCAAAACAACTCTGATACCAAATGTAGGTTTTAACCTTGTCTAGAAATTACTTGCAAATGAATTATTAAAAACAGAAAATAAACAATGGCGAGAGCATAAAACATAAAACATATATACACAAATATTTTCCCCTGGATCCAAAAACCAGGACTACTAGATTAATTTTTCATTATTCCTTTCAATGTTATAATACATATATATACATGTTGAAGCATCCATAAACCCTAATCCATTAACGTTGGATTAGAACATAACCATATTTCCCTTGACTAGATCTAAAATATACCATGGGTATAAAACCATCATGCCCAAAATCATGTGCCAAATCCATGCAAAAAACTATAGGTAGGTTCGTCCACCTAATATAAGGTCCATTTTTTTTTCTCAGGACACTACCTCGAACCCCATAGAGGGGGCCTGCTTCTGACCCTGTCACACGGAATTTGTCAAGGGTGCGGACACGACTGACCTTCCTAGAAGTCTAAGACGTTCTAATGACAAACAAGACAAAATGGAGTGATCTTTCTCTAAATACACCTTTTACAACATGAAAACTACAAGTGTTTAGGCTTACCTTATTCCAAAACGCTGTTGTTGAAGTCCGTTCTTGACGATCCGGATGAGCTCCTCCTTCAAGTCAATTCCTGCAACCACAAACAATCAAACAATTACCAAGCACTTGCATTTCATATAATAAAACATATATTCAACATGCAGACCAAGGAACACATGAAATAACTCATTAACACAAGCTATTGAGAAAAATAAACCAGTTTGTATTAATAACGAAACAAAGAAACTCTTACAACCTGGCCTTGGTGTTGTGCAAGTTCCTCCCAGGGTCCATCAAGGGTTTTCCTCTACTTTGACAAAGCTCACCCTCTCCCAAGTAGAATCAAGTGAAGACAATCTCTCCTCACAAAGGCTCTAATGGAAGACCTAAATCCTGCAGCATTTACCCAAAGAAAATGTATAGCTCCAACCTCTTCTCCTTCTGGCTCAATGCCTTTATTTATAGTGCTGTAAAGAGGTTATTCAGGTCCACTATCAATGGGATCATCCCCCTCTTTGGGTGGGATAGCTCCCTTATTGATGGGATAAGTTCCCCCTTAATAGAGATACATGAACCAACTGGAGGCGCATCCATTTCATCAAACCGACCTCTAGAATGTTCTAGAAGTAACCACAAGTAACTTTTTCAAGATAAAACTCGCGCATTTTGCCTTTTACAGAGGGACGCACCTGTCCCTTAACATACAGAGCGTCCATGGACGCAGATTTTGTGAACATGGTCAGCGTCCCCGCAGGTAAGGCTAGAGAGAACCTGCGACCCCAGAGATAAACATAGTTTTTACAAGACTTTCTCTCTTCTTTGAGTTTGAGATGGATAACAGAGGCATGAGACTTGCCTAAGAGGGTAGCATGACTGTTGATTTGAGCCATACTAACTGTAAGTAGTCAAGGTGACATTTTTTAGTGTAACAGATTGCCCCCTAAAGTGCGAAGCCTGGAATAGAATAGGGTTTTGTAATTCTAGGAAGGGTGAAGCGCTTTATCATTTCAAGGATTGTCTTGTGGATGGCCTGGTTGGAACCTGCAATTTTCAACACAAAATACATGGATAAGATTATATCATCACTGAGGTAGGCATTCCCATACTCAGATTCAAAACTTTAACTAATGGACTAACTATTCTGATACAGGAATGATCTTGCAGTACATCATTTTTATAGACTTTTGTAGACACAGTATGGACGCAGCCATCTGTTTATGATTAGTCTACATAGATAATGAATACAAAACTCCTCGCAGCCTGGATGGTAGAAACTAGATCCAGGGTCTTCACTTCTACTTCCCGAATTGGTACGATTCTAGCCATGTGATTAAATGATTCGATGTCGAACATGTTAGAAACCACTTGATTACCAGTCGATGATGTAAACTGTTAACAAGCGTGAGAGAGACCACCAGTAATGTCAATGGTTCTCAAAGTACCAAGCACAACCCGTGAAATGTGAATAGATGTTTTGATGTCGAACACTTCACGGAATCCTTTGATCGAAAGTCAATGATGTAAACTGACGTCAAAGGCGAGAAACCTGCCATTGATGCATGCAGACTTCAAGGTACTGTCGATTCCTAAGTCATCTTTCTAGATAATGTGTCGATGTCGATAGAAAGCGACCCGTTGCAGGCAAGCCCGCAACACGAAATCATTGTTCAAGTTGAAGAAATGTTGCTGTAAGGACTGACTCAGGGATGGTCAAATGGATGACAAGTATTTTGCAGATGAAAGTTTTGCTTGCAGACCTCTTGAACACATAACGACACAACAGATGGCTTGGTGACGAATAACTCAAAGTTAATCCCCGAAACCCGGTTAAAGACTTTCAAAGTGATTTGGTCAACTGTGAGGTAAAAGATTTCCCAACCCAGGTGAATGAAAAGTGTCGTGTTCAAGAGTGGTAATAAAGTTTCTTCTGAGACAAAAGGTGACAAACAGGTTCATTCTTCTCTCTTTTCCCCCACCATTTCTGGCAAGTACCTCTTTATTTTTAACAAGCTTGAGGAGGATAACATATGCTTGATTATAAGCTCATCCTTCGGACGAGTCCAACCTAGTTTAAATTCGAACCCTAGGAAGGAGTGGTTCGTTCCTGTTTGTAATTGAACAGGTCCTCTACTGTAAAAGTTTAACGAGCCCAGTATAGGAGAAACTCGGCGTTTTTCAATTTTAGAGAGTCTGAAAAAACTAAAGGAGACTCCACGTTGAACTTTTTCGTATATTTGTGTCCCTCAAGCCCGAAAAAGTATAAAATAATACCTGGGGGAACCGCTTGATCTTGCGACCAAGGAGTACTTTCATAATAGTGTCGTTGACCTGAAAAGTAAAAAGCGATCAAGGACACGTCGTTTTATTTCCTTATCGAGTTCGAAACGACAAAAACCCGGCAATCTTTTCCTGATTTTGCGGTCAGAAAAGAGCTAAAAGGGGACCGTCTTTTAATTCCGTTTTAACGAGTGAAAAAGAAACACTCGGCGATCTTTTCATGTTTTAGGAGTCAGAAAAGGGCTTAAAAGATGACTCTGATATTTTTGTTTGTGAAAAATTACAATTTCCCTCGAAATCCCTTTGTCCTGCACAAAAGCAACACATTACTCATACCTGTTTAAAATAGGCAAAAATACATTCAAAAACATCTTTTCATGGTAAAAAATGAACTAATTCATCCAAAAAACCTATAAAAAGACCTTTTACCATGTCATTTTTACCGTTTCACTGTTGAGGTTGAAAAAGGAGCTTTTGACAAGAAACTTCCCGTGGTCGCTGCGGAAAATCTGACCGTCGGAATCGAACGCCGTCTCATCCAGGTATTTTACACATCCTACTCTGCATTTCTATCCGTTTAGAATTAATTTTTAGGTCTTAGTTTCATTTTTTGGGGGGGTTTTGGTTTTGGAATGCGCCTCTCGGCGGACGCAGGTGCCCTTCGGGTGACCTGCGTCCCCCGACTTTTTCTCATACGGGAAAACGGTCGGAAGACGCAGCCCGCCTTCAGGCCAGCTGCGTCCGGGCGCCCTGTGCTACAAAGCCGGGGTGCGTCCTCCGAGAAACGCGCATTTCAAAACCCCAACTCTCTCAAAAAACCACCAAAAATTCCCAAATCAATTTCTAATTGCTATTTTTGATATGCAGGGCATTAATCATGTTAGACTGGAGAGAAAGAGAGCATGTAGAGGAAGATGAAGCTGCAATAAATCATCAACCTTCCCTGGATGCCCTAAGAGCATGCGGATTATACAAATATTGGACCATACCGGGCATGAGGGGCCAGGTAAGATTCTTGGAATGGCTGGTTGAGCGATGGAACGTACAAGAACAATGCTTTTACATAGGAGGGCACCAGCTCGAGATAGAGCCCTCGGATGTATACTTTCTCACTGGCTTGCCAAACAGAGGTGAGCAACTCAGTCTTGCGGGGACTAGGCCGGGTGGCCAATCCCTTGATAGTCTCCGCGAGGATTGGTGCACACGTGGGGCTCACCATTCAAAAGGCATAGAGATAAAACACATCACTCTACCGGAACTCAAAGTCATAGCGTTCACGGTTACCAGAATTTGCGGCGCGGCCGCTTTACACATTGCTTCCGGATCCCAAATGCGGATGGCAATTGACTGTTACCAAGGCACCATTTTCAACTGGTGTGAAGCTGTGTCGGCTCATATGAAGAGCCAACTGACCAAGGCAAAGAACGGACGACTAAAGACTTTTGGATATGGGCCTATAGTCGTGAGCTTTGCCTTGGAGAGAATTCCAATGCTGATCCCTCAGCAACTCACTGTTGATATCTTGGGTCCTCAGCAGCCAAAGCTGATACGATGGGTTGCGGTGATGGCCCGGCATCCTGACGAGGGCGCGACAGTAGTTCGATTCTCAGATAGTTATTTTGACTGGTTAGAGGGCCAGCTTTTTGTGATACAGGACTTTCCGTATGCCGGAATGGATTTCAGAGGTGATCCGGACATGGTTCTTCCACAGGGAGAACAATGGGACGACAGAGGTACTTTTTATTTTCACAAGTTTTCTAGTTATGTATTTTTTGTATTTTTTATATATATCGTCTCAAAACTAATAGTAAATCTTTCAAAATGCAGATGTTGGTCCACAGCGTCCAGCCAACCTCCGGCCTTATGATAGACTACATCCAGCTGCACCGGTACCGGCCCCACAGGACGCGACAGCAGAAGTACTAGCTGAGTTGGAGCATGATCTAGAGCGTCTCACGGCAGATATACCTGAGACTACTATGGACGACATTCCTATCAGGCTTCAGCGCTTCGTAGTCGCGGTCCCTGGACCGTTTAGGAGATTTTTGCGTAAGGTAGCCCGCGCAGTGGTGTCGTACAGAGAGCACCACCAGTGATTGACTAGTCACTTTTGTAGTCACATGTGACATTTTTGACTTTTTGTACTATCATTTTGCCGATCATAAGGTGTTTTCAACCTATGATCGAAGACGATGTATATGTTTTTTGACACACTTCTATCTATATATATATCACTATTACCGGCTTATCTTGTTTAACATGTATGATGAAATGTTTTTAAATTTACTTGCATGATTATTATAAATGTCTGTCCAACACTCGAGAAGCAATTGCATCTGCTAATGTATTCAAAGACCTTGGAATATGTTGATATTCAATGTAATCAAATTCACGTTCCAAGAGACGCACTCTCAAAAACAACCTTAATAACACAGGATTTCTAATGGCATAAACTCTATTAAGCTGTAATACAACAAGTTCAGAATCTAACCTCACTATCAAACGTCGAATTCCAAATGAAATAGATTCGGATAATAATTCAACCACTGCACTGTATTCTGCAATGTTATTCGTTGTTTGACCGAGGCTTACCCCATGCATAGAAACTAACTCGTCAGAGGGCGAATAGATAACCCAAGCTGCGGAAGAGATATTCCGTGTATTACGACAAGCACCATCAGCAAATCCAATGTATGTTTGGAGAGGCGTCGACATCTACAATATCAAGAGTAAAACCAAGATAAGCCAGAATAATGACGAAAAACCACACTCGCTAAGCTAAGCACACTGACTAAACTAACACACTTGCTAGCTAGAAAGGAAATCTAACCTATCTAAAAATTTCTCCATACCCATCATTTTAAGCATAATACCTCTTTAGGTAAAGTCCATTTCTGGGTTTACCCAAAGAGTCCCCATCAAAATCAACTAACTCATAAGCCCCTTTTGCTAGCTTTCGCTTTACAATGTAGGGCCCATGCCACATGGGAACGAATTTTCCGGCACCTAGCTTATCGTTAGCTTGATCATATAATAGTACTAGGTCTCCTTCCGAAAAACTTCGAGGGGTTACATTTTTATCGTACTGAGCTTTCATTCGTTTCGCGTGAGTCTCGATAGCTAAAGTAGCGTCACGTCGAGTCTCATCTAATTTAGCCAAGTATAATAACCGTTTCTCCTCTTCGGAAGTAGCTGGAAGTAATTCGACAGCCATTTGAAGTGATGGGATTTCGCATTCAATAGGTAACACAGCTTCTAAGCCATAAACTAGCTGGAAAGGGGTGAAACCTGTTGAATTTTTCACTGAAGTTCGATATGCCCATAGCGCCGAAAATAACATGTTATGCCAATTCGTTCGATGGATACCAATGATCCGTCGAATCATGATGACTAGAACTTTGTTGATTGACTCAACCAAACCGTTGGCTTGCGGATAATAAGGAGTAGAGCTATCGTGGCGCAAACCAAGCTGGCTTGTAAGCTCAGTCATCATGACGTTTCGAAAATGGCTCCCATGGTCAGTAATGATTGCTTGTGGGACACCAAACCTAGTTATGATATGATTGAATACGA
Organism: Pinus tabuliformis; assembly: GCA_031772625.1. Taxonomy (NCBI): domain Eukaryota; kingdom Viridiplantae; phylum Streptophyta; class Pinopsida; order Pinales; family Pinaceae; genus Pinus; species Pinus tabuliformis. The sequence continues at coordinate 1,273,387,044 of CM062820.1, read as the reverse complement.
AAACTGCAGCTGTCTTGCCGCTTGCGTCGAATGTAGGCATCGCCTCGGCCCATTTTGTAAAATAATCAACCGCGAGGATGATATACGCATGCCCCCCGGCCGAGTGAGGGTTACAAGTAATAAAGTCAATGCCCCATTTGGCGAATGGACCAGCGGCAATTATAGGGTGGAGAGGAGCAGGTGGAGCGCGCATCTTTCGATCAAACACTTGACAGTTGTGGCATGTTCTGACAGCAAGGATACAATCTTTAAACATAGACGGCCAGAAATAGCCAGCGCGCAACACCTTCTGAGCTGTGGCATACCCAGACATATGACCGCCACATGCTCCAGAGTGACAATCATTCAAAACTCTCTCAGCCTCTTCGTGAGTTAAACAACGTCGAAAAACTAAGTCTGCCCCCCGGCGATAAAGTGTATCTCCAATAATTCTGTATTGCTGGGATCGAAACCGAATTTTTCGACGGTCTTCCTTGGAAGCTTCAGGCCGAAAGGTTTGGGTTTGGAGATAGATGATTATATCCCCATACCACGGATCTAAAGTGCTAATAAGAAACAAAGATTCGTCCGCAATGGACTCCTCTGCCACAGTCTCTGTGTCAGCACTCGGGAAATCACACATCAATTCCGCAAAAACTAAAGATTTCTTAGACTTGGACTTCTCGAACTCCAAGTCGAACTCTTGCAGGATAACAATCCATTTAGAGTACTTGCCCCCTAGCAGTTGTTTTGTCAAAATATAAATCATAGGGTTGCAATCCGAAATAACTGTAGTCTTGCGGAGAAGAATGTAGTGACGAAAACGCTGGACAGCTTGAACGGCTGCCAGGGCCAATTTCTCCACATGCGAATATTTTAACTCAGTGGGATTTAAGGTTCTACTAAGATAATATATCACATGCTCTGCTTTGAATTCATCTTCTTGAACTAACACCATTCCAATGGTGGAATGCGAAGCTGCGAGGTATAAGAAGTAGTCCTGGTTGTAGTTGGGAGGATGCAATAACGGTGCATGGGTCAACGCGTGTTTCAGTGCATCAAAAGATTGTTGGGCAATCTCGTCCCAAAAGAATTGTGCGTTCTGTTTCAACAACCGTGTAAAACCTTTAGTGACCTCGGCGTAGTTTGGGATGAATCGGCGTAAAAAGTTCGCTTTCCCTTGCAAACTTTGGAGTTGGCGCAAACTCGAAGGAGGAGGCAATTTGATGATAGCCTCGACTTTCGAGGGATCGACGCGAATGCCGGCTTTTGAAACAACAAATCCCAGCAATCGACCTGTTTCTATACAGAAAACACACTTGTGGGGATTCAACCGAATTCGATAATGCCTACACCTCATAAAGATTGCTCGTAGGTGGACAAGGTGATCAGCTCGATGTAAAGAATGAGCAGGCAAATCATCGAGATAGGGTTGCACAATGTGCTTGATGTCATGAAATGCATAAGACATTGCCCGTTGAAAAGTGGCCCCGGCATTCTTAAGTCCAAAAGGTAATTTGCAATAAGCAAATGTCCCCCATGGACAAATGAATGCCGTTTTTGGTTGATCGGCAGGTAGAATATTGATTTGATTATAGCCTGAGAAACCATCCATGAAGGAAAACATCTCACTTCCGGCACAATCATCAATAATTTGATCGATATAAGGCGTAGGATAGTTGTCTTTTGGACAAGCTCGATTGATATCCCTATAGTCGATACAGATTCTTATTGTTCCTTGTTTTTTATTGACGGGAACAATATTCGATACCCAATCCGTTAACGGGATCGGATAAATGAAACCTGCTTTCAACAGCTTTTCGACTTCTGCTTTAATCGCAGCCGCTTTTCGAGGGTGAATCTGACGCAACCGTTGCCGAATGGGTTTAGCATCCGGGTAGGTTTTGATTTCATGAACAACAATGGCAGGATCAATTCCCGGCATTTCCTCGTAAGACCAGGCAAACACGTCGCGGAATTCTTGGAATAGGGCCTTGTAAGTTTGGATTTCTTCTTCAGTACATGCGGCACCTATATGAATGTTCTCCTCGATTCCGGGCTTCACTGAAATATCAATGGGAATAGTACGAGAAATATTCCCTAAATTCAGCTCTGAATCAGAATGTTTCGTTGGATCCTGAGCGTCTTTGACATATTCAGCGGTAAAGATAGATGAAAAATCATTTTCAAATGCATCATCCTTAGGTAAAAACGAAGATCTGTGATGGAGATCTTCCCATGGTAGATCATCTACACTTAGGATTTCGCGAAGTTGTTCGTCAGATGACACTTCTTCGGGAAACGTTATCCGTTCTAAGGGTGAGGTGAAAAGTGACTCTTCACTGACCACATTCATTTGGTCGGTTTCGGTTGAATGAAATCGGTAAAAGACATAAGAGCTTCATAAGCAATCTCATACGGACTCAACGGCATAACATCACCGAGTGAGTCTAGCTCAGAGTCAGAGGGAACATACCAAGGATCATCATAAATAATGTTTTCTGACGTGATCATATGAATTGTTGCAAACGAAGGGTCTGCATTGAGTGGAGGGAGAGGAAAAGTTCCCAGTAAACCGGAATCCTTAACTAAACCTACACCAATGTCCCTATAAGGGATTGTCGTTTTACCAACATGCTGGATAGTTTCTGAAGAGGTTGGGTCGGATGAAAAGTATGTCAGCTGATCAATAGTCACGATCTTACCGTTATGTGGAAACTTAATGACTCTGAAGACCGATGAAACGACCGCTGTCATAGCATATGACCAACTTCGACCCAAAAGAAGGTTGTAGTCTAGAGGGGCATCAACCACTTCCACATCCAGACTAACGGTTTTACCTTCGACCCCTATAGGCAATTCTTGTAGAATACCAAACGGACGGAACCCACGGCCATCAAAGGCCTTAAGGATGGTGGGGGATTGGTTCAACGAAGGAGAACCAAGCGATCTCCAACATTGAATCGACATAATACACGTAGAAGCTCCCTCATCAATCACAGTCCGATGAATAGGCCTGTTTTTGACTATCACTGGAATTTGGAAAGCCATTTGATGGGGGAGACGCGGTGTACTACTTTCTAGATCAAAGATCATTAGGTTCGGGTCCTGAACATCGACAGCTCCAATAGCCGACAAAAGCAATTTTCGTTGCGCTGGACATGATTGCAGCACTTCGAGTGCCGACATTGCTGAAGGTGAAACAGCTAAGTCTTCAACAATGTTGTAATTCTGGGCTGCTCTCGCATGTGGATTGAAAGCAGACCTTCGAAGTACACCCTTGGCGGGCGGCTTAATCACTAAGTCTGGGTTAGGTTTTTCGATCTGTAGTGGATCGGAACCAGGAGCTGAGGTTGATGGGTTAGAGTGAGAAGATTCTGCTTCCTTACCATCAACAGGAGCCTTACTACCATAATCTTGCGATCGAGTCGCAATCCTGACATGAGACATCATCAAAATGGGTTCTTCACTGGCATTCGAAGAAGAACCTATCATCTTATTCTCCTGCTCTGGAAATGGATTTTTTAACACAGCAGGAGTGGGAGAACCTTTGACTATTTTCACTACCTCGGCCCGATGAGGGCAGTCTCTCGTAAAATGATCTTCTTCACAAATAAGACAAGGATATCGAGGTTTGCGTTTTTCGTCATTGGTTTCCGACTTTTCCGTTTTCTCCTTTGGAGCCTTGTCTGCTTTAGCCTTCTTCTTTCCTTTCTTCTTTCCACCGTTTTTTGATTTGGCCGTAGATGACTCTACAGCGTGAATGTCGGCGGTAAGTTCAGGAGGAGAAGACTCTCCTGTCGGAGAATCAGGCAAAGTGATAATTGGAGTATTGGAGGCCTTGGAAGACTTCTTCTTACTCTTCGTAGTCACGATACCAATCATACCATCAGCGGCATGAGATCCCGAAGGAGCAGCAGCGATTTGGTTTGACTTTGGAAGATCCGGAATTTTCTCGTGTAACGTACCCGACTGAGTGTAAACTAAGTCAAGGTATTGTGCCTGAGCAATGACTTGCTCCTCAGTAACTACTCCGGCCTTAGCTACATCTTCAGTAATTCTTGGTAATAATGATTTGACAAACCATTCAGCTAAGATTTGGTCCGGGATAAAAACTTTCACTAATCTCCTTCGACGTCTCCACTCATGGATGTGATCAGAAATGTACGTGGATGTCGATTGTTTTAGCGAAGTTAATAATTCTGTACCATTATCGTATCTGACTGGTAACTGAAAATGAGTTAAGAACGAGGTAGCTAACTGGCTAAAGTTGTAAAAAGAGGCCCGTGGTAACTCAATGTACCACTTGGCTGCGAGACCAATGAGTGTACGCTGGAAAAGACGTAAGCGGATGGAATCATCTGAGATGGAATTTGATGCACACCAGAGGTGGTAAGTCATCACGTGATTAGACGGATCCTCTCCAGACTTACCTTCGAACTTGGGTATATCGCTGGGCAACTTATTTGGCATTGGCGGCCAGAACTGAAGATATTGAATTGGATCGTTCGTTAGGCGCGTCAAGTCGGGTAAATCTAAAGTCGCAATAAACGGTAACTGCCGGTTAGGATCTCTAAAACTCTGAGTCACAATACCAGCCCCAGGAGGAGGATATCCAGGATAACTAGGAACAGGAGTCGCATTTGGGATATTATATCCTCCTGGAAAACCAGGATTAACCGGACCGTACTGGGGTTGCTGAGGTGGTTGATAAGTGTACCCAGGATACGGTTGATACTGGTAAACCGGTTGTTGGGCAGCTTGCCCAGGTTGATACTGTCCCTGGTACGGAGGTTGAACAAATTGAGGTTGAGTAGTAACAACCGTACTTGTACCAGGTTGGCCTGCAGGCATCTGGACTGTGGTTTGAACCGTGGGTCCAGACAACGGTACAGATGTCTGAGGAGTGGTTACAGGGACAGTAGAAACCGGAGCTGCCGATACTCCAGAAGTAAGCATGGTAGATGAAGCGGTAGTTGCTGCAGCCGTGTGAGGTGGAGTACCAGGTGCAATTGGCGGCTGAGTAACTACGAAGTTACAGGGGTCTGAACACTTGACTGGACAGGTTGCGGTTGCTGGGGTGGACCAGGAACTGCAGGTTGTCCTGCTTGAGGTACCGACTGTATACTTGGTTGCGACATCTGTTGACCCTGTGACGGATCCCATGTTAACATTCCAGGGTATTGACTCGTAACAGGTTGAGGATACTGAGATCCATAGCCGTATTGAGGATAGGGTTGATAACTGTAAGGTGCAGTCCCATATGATTGCCCTTGAGGTGGTTGATAACCTTGACCAGGGTATTGACCCGTAGGTTGATAACCTTGAGGTAAATACGAATACTGGGGTTGACCTTGACCTTGAGGTTGGTATCCTTGAGGTTGATACCCTTGGGGTTGATACCCTTGGGGTTGCCATCCTTGAGGTTGCCATCCTTGAGGTTGATATTGATACTGAGGTTGACTTTGGGGTACATATTGAGGCTGGGGTTGATACCCTTGGGGTTGATACCCTTGAGGTTGCCCCCCAGTCACGAATGAAGTACCTTGAGGTTGCCCCCCAGGCATTAACGAAGGTTGCCCCCCAGGCGGTAATTGGCCACCTTGAGGTTGGTTAATGGGAGTTGAACCTGACATCATATAAACGTCACCTATACTCAATGGTACATTACCACTGTTTCCAACTAATAACCCATGATCAATGGGTTGAGGAGATGCTCCCGCAAAGGTACCAGAAAGTGATTGATACCCAGTAGGAACAGAAGGACCGCCATGTAAAAATGATTCAGGACTTTGTGAAAACACAGATGACTGACCAGACATATTTACAGGAGAATGAATTCCTCTAGGTGGAACCGGAGTACGAGGTGTAGAAAAACCTACTGAGTTGTCTAAAAAATTGGTTAATGCAAGGTACCAAGATTCACTTCTAGGAGGACTGTAAAAGATGGATTCACGCTCCCTTAGATCAAGGGTAATTAGATCTTCAGAATCAGAAACGCCTATTTCTTCCTCTGGAACAAGTTCTTCTATAGCAATTAATCCAACAGGAAGATTTTCGGTGATAATTCTTTCTATTCTTGGTGAATCAGGAACACTAGGAGTTGGAGTAACAGGTTCGGAAATTTCAGGTTCTTCGCCTGTTTCACTGGCAGATGAAAAACTACCAGCAAGCTCGGAAACTGTAACAGCTTCGGGATTGTAACCTGTTTCTAAACTTTGGTAATCTGGATGGACTACCAAGGAAAATTCTCCTTCTTCAGGTGATCCTACTCTACTGCCACTAGGAGGAGTTACAAGGACCTTTAACCCTTCTAAATGACCCGGAATGTCTTCAGGAGATTCACCCCGCGATTTACGGAGTTTTCTTAACAAATCTATTCCGGTAACAATCTCAGGAGACTTGCCCCGAAGTCTACGGGACTGTCTCGGTAATTCCGCCACAATTAAAGATTTTAACTACAACACACGAAAACAAAGTAAAAATTTCAAATCAAACCACCTAAAGTCTTCTAAAGAAGCAAACAAATTTGAAGCACACGCCTAAATAATCTAGAGCGTCAAACCACACACAAACAGTAGTCTTCCGGACCAAAAGCGCTAGTTGGTGATTAGGCCCAACCTCGCAGGATTCAGTACAGAAATGGTGGGTGGAACAGTTACCCCGGCAACCTGCTTAATGAATAGACTGGACCAAGTTCCTCCACTTTAACCGTCTCGAAGTGAAGCGAACCCCCCAGAAAATCCAAGTGAGTATAACCGACGTCTGCTCCAGGTACAGTGGGACCTTCCCTCCACCGTCACCTTGGGTAGAATCCTAGATATTATGGCCACTAAGGTTACCAATCACAACAATTACACCTGGGGGAACAGTCTAAACTCCGACAGCACGCAAGGGCAGAGTAGCAAGCTCCAATCCCCTTACCGGCTCCTTGACAACAATCCAAGGTTTACCGATAAGTGACCCCTGGCTCCTCGACAATGGTTAATCCGAGGTTTACCGTTTGTAATACGTACTGCCTGGCGTCGTTCCCAACGAGGGAGGAATGATCCCCTCACTGGTTCGGACACGAGCTCGTGCTTCTCCTTTAAGAGGAGCTTTCCCAGAATGTAACTGAAACAATTGGATTTGTTCTACTCAAGATAGACTATCTGTTTGGTTTTGTAGTCTTGGAGAGTTAAGTACTCACCTACTCCAAGACCCTAGCCTAAGCTATGTTGGTGCTTCAGAGCCCTAGAAAAATAAAGATTACTAGATTGATTTTAATTTAAGCGTTACTTTTAAGGTTGTTTCTTAAGTCAAAAGGTGATGGAAGTGAAACCAGTGGTGTGTTGACTCGACTCGAAACCACTACAAAATGCACCTAGAATGATTTATCCACTACTTTACTTTTTCGATGAATTGCTTAACTAAAAAGTTGAGAGAATGCAATCTTTATAAAAGCAACTTCTTAATTGAAGACAATCAAAGAAACAATTCGTTTGTCTTTTCCAAGCATAAAAACATAACCTCTCTTTACATGCACGAAAAAACTCTTTTCTTCTTTCGAAAACAAAAAGCTACTTGAAACAAGACTTTTTAAGAAGATGTTTTTGTATTTTTCTTTTAATAAAGCAAATAAATCTAATATAACCAAAAATCAATCTTAACAACTCTTAAAATCTATGAAAATGCACTCATAAGCAAACTAAAGGCAAATTTACTCTAAGCAATCTTAACGAGGCCAAAACTAACAATGATTATTTCTAAGGTGTTTTACTTGATCACAATCAAATCAAGGACTAGCTTATTGCAGAACCAAAAACTAGTCAAAACAAAACTCTAATCTTTTTGTTCTTTTTGTAAAATGGAAATCAATACTTTATAAACAAGCAATTCGAAATTTGACCCAAAACAACTCAAATGGCAAGTTGCTCACAAAAGGAGACTTTACGACAGGCCCGACTTCTAAGAAGGTTGACTAACCAGAGAGATCTAAGGCTGGACAACTTTCTACTATCAAAGTCACTACAAAGCCTTTCCAAAAATCAAACCCTAGGTCTAAACTTCGTTGAAAACCACTAAAACACTCAAAGCTCACAAAACAAGTTCAGGTGAAAATTCTTGACAGGGTACTAAAGGATCTGGGCAGAAAACACTAAGGAAAAACAAAATCTAAAAGCAATTTAAAGCAAAAATGGAATTTTCTTAAGTTTTACAGGAAGACGCAGGCAACCCGTTGTCACAGGTGCGGCCCCGCTCTGTGCAGACGGCAACAGCGCGTCCAAAGACGCACTGTGCAGTACTCAGAGGGTGCGTCCTTCTGGAAAAATGAAGAAAAACCAAATCTAACTAAATCTAAAGCTAAGCCACCCAAATACTAATTCTCACAGTCAAAAACCAGAAAATAAAAATGATTTTCTCAAAGCAAAGTTCATATAAAGGAAAAGACTCTCTCATTAATGGATTCCCCAGCGGAGTCGCCAATTTGTCACACGGAATTTGTCAAGGGTGCGGACACGACTGACCTTCCTAGAAGTCTAAGACATTCTAATGACAAACAAGACAAAATGGAGTGATCTTTCTCTAAATACACCTTTTACAACATGAAAACTACAAGTGTTTAGGCTTACCTTATTCCAAAACGCTGTTGTTGAAGTCCGTTCTTGACGATCCGGATGAGCTCCTCCTTCAAGTCAATTCCTGCAACCACAAACAATCAAACAATTACCAAGCACTTGCATTTCATATAATAAAACATATATTCAACATGCAGACCAAGGAACACATGAAATAACTCATTAACACAAGCTATTGAGAAAAATAAACCAGTTTGTATTAATAACGAAACAAAGAAACTCTTACAACCTGGCCTTGGTGTTGTGCAAGTTCCTCCCAGGGTCCATCAAGGGTTTTCCTCTACTTTGACAAAGCTCACCCTCTCCCAAGTAGAATCAAGTGAAGACAATCTCTCCTCACAAAGGCTCTAATGGAAGACCTAAATCCTGCAGCATTTACCCAAAGAAAATGTATAGCTCCAACCTCTTCTCCTTCTGGCTCAATGCCTTTATTTATAGTGCTGTAAAGAGGTTATTCAGGTCCACTATCAATGGGATCATCCCCCTCTTTGGGTGGGATAGCTCCCTTATTGATGGGATAAGTTCCCCCTTAATAGAGATACATGAACCAACTGGAGGCGCATCCATTTCATCAAACCGACCTCTAGAATGTTCTAGAAGTAACCACAAGTAACTTTTTCAAGATAAAACTCGCGCATTTTGCCTTTTACAGAGGGACGCACCTGTCCCTTAACATACAGAGCGTCCATGGACGCAGATTTTGTGAACATGGTCAGCGTCCCCGCAGGTAAGGCTAGAGAGAACCTGCGACCCCAGAGATAAACATAGTTTTTACAAGACTTTCTCTCTTCTTTGAGTTTGAGATGGATAACAGAGGCATGAGACTTGCCTAAGAGGGTAGCATGACTGTTGATTTGAGCCATACTAACTGTAAGTAGTCAAGGTGACATTTTTTAGTGTAACAGACCCGCTACGTCTAGTGGAACAAAGGGGGTTCCTGGCCACCTTGACTTCGTGCATGGGGCTAGTTGTGGAAATAATATAACATGCACCCAACAAAGAGTGGAAGAGAGAAGAGAGAGAGGGAGAGAGAGCGGGGGGGAGGGGAGAGAGGGAGAGAGAGGGAGAGAGAGCGGGGGGGAGGGGGGGGAGAGAGGAGAGGGAGAGAGGGAGAGAGAGGGGAGAGAGAGAGGGGGCGAGAGAGAGAGAGAGAGAGAGAGAGTGAGAGAGAGAGAGAGAGAGACTGGGGGGAGAGAGATAGGGGCAGAGGGAGAGAGAGGGTGAGAGAGAGGGGGAGATAGATAAAGAGCGAGAGAAAGAGAGAGAGGGGGGGAGGGTACATAGGAAAGAGAGAGAGAGTGGGGGGGTATAGAGGAGAGAGAGAGAGAGTGGGGGGAATACAGAGGATAGAGGGGGGAGAGAAATAGAGAGAGAGAGAGAGAGAGAGAGAGAGAGAGAGAGAGAGAGGAGAATGAGTGAGGGGGGACAAGAGAGAGAAAGAGAGGGGGGAAAGAGAGAGAAAGAGAGGGGGGAAAGAGAGAGAGAGAGTGAGTGAGTGGGGGAGAGAGAGAGCGGGGAAAAGGAGAGAGAGAGCGGGAGAGAGAGAGGGGGCGAGAGAGAGAGAGAGAGAGAGAGAGAGAGAGAGAGAGAGAGAGAGAGAGACTGGGGGGAGAGAGATAGGGGCAGAGGGAGAGAGAGGGTGAGAGAGAGGGGGAGATAGATAAAGAGCGAGAGAAAGAGAGAGAGGGGGGGAGGAGTACATAGGAAAGAGAGAGAGAGTGGGGGGGTATAGAGGAGAGAGAGAGAGAGAGAGTGGGGGGAATACAGAGGATAGAGGGGGGAGAGAAATAGAGAGAGAGAGAGAGAGAGAGAGAGAGAGAGAACGAGTGAGGGGGGACAAGAGAGAGAAAGAGAGGGGGGAAAGAGAGAGAGAGAGTGAGTGAGTGGGGGAGAGAGAGAGCGGGGGAAAAGGAGAGAGCGGGGGGAAGAGAGAGAGAGATAGAGGGAATGGGGGGGAGAGAGAGAGGGAGAGCCTCTTATAATTTTCCTTACGATTGAGAGAATTACAATTGAGAAAGAGCCTCTTAGAATTATCCTCATGATTGAGAGAGAGAGGGGGTGTGGGGGGAGATACCTAGATGGAGAGAGAGAGAGGGTGGGGGGAGATACATAGATGGATAAATAGAGAGAGAGAGAGAGAGAGAGAGAGAGAGAGAGTGCGGGGGGGGGGGGTGGCGCGTGAGAGACAGAGAGAGAGGTAGAGAGCCTCTTAGAATTTTCCTTACGATTGAGAGTATTACAATTGAGAGAGAGAGAGAGAGAGAGAGAGAGAGAGAGTCTCTTAGAATTTTCCTTATGATTGAGAGCATTACGAGAGAGAGCCTCTTAGAATTTTCCTTATGATTGAGAGAGAGAGAGAGAGAGAGAGAGAGAGAGAGTTGATTTAGACTATTAGTTTTTAGTGCTAAGATCTTCCTCAGATTATTAACAAAATGCTTTCATTGTGCTTAAGGATTCATCAATTTTTGCAAATGAAATGAAGAGTTTTTATGTTAATTTTATGAGCAATTTAACGTAAACCATAAATTGAAAAAAAACATAAACATGTACAAAACATCATCAAAAACACATTACAACAAACACATGATAAAGGAGTTCACCCCTCTTGGGATACGTCTCCTTGGTCCAGCTTCCAATGGCTTGGGCCTCTCTATTATGCTCAAAAGTGTAAAAAATTGTGTTTACAAAGCTCAAATGCTTCTGAAACCTGCTCCAACCAGTTCAGAATGTCCAAAAATGGCTATCTAGTCTCTTTTCTGCATCCAATTTGGTGAAAAACTAAAGAAGTCATGACTTACCCTTGTTTTCCCACTATTCGTTCCACAAATTGCTCCACATCCGATAGGAACCCACAATTTCGCTCCAAAAATCCACTAATCGAGCAAGAATTTTTCCGCATGGCGGGCCATAATCCATCGGCACCGACTGTCCATCACAAATCGCTATTGGTGGAGTCTTGTGGTCTTATGGACTATGAACTAGGTAGGCGATATGCGATTGCGATTTGGCGGACACGACAAAACTCTTAGTTGGAGCTTATAGATGTATCACTTTCAGGATCCTTTCACAATCGGTGGAATATCAAGGTCTTGTATTTGCGGGACTTTACACCATGTTTCTATTTGTGATTCCAATATCTCGTCACAACCCAAACCTACTGGGGCCGATTATGTAGTGTTGTGCGAGATGTGTGATCGCATCACAACCTGGTACCTACTGGGGGATGATTATGTAACACCTCCCTTTGTTGATGTGCGATTGTGATCCATCACATTGCGCCTTTGGCTAATTCCTGAATGCCTTCTTGGCTTGTCTTATCGCATCGCAACCCTTCCCTGCTCTGGGGCCGATTTTTAACACCGAACTGCCTGTGATTTTGATTTGTGACATGTGGGGGCCAATGGTGGCTTGCCACTTGGCGCCTCCTCATTCACTGAAGGACCTTGCCACATCATCCAATCCTACCATGTGAGCAAGTCAAACTTGAACTTTGACTTGTTATAATTTCTACATACAATCTTGGATTTGAGTGTCGTTCACACCATTGGAATCTGAATGGCGAACTATTCAATCTGAAGCTAAGTTTATAAATATTCTAAAAGTTTGATTTTTGAGCCTAATTTTGAGCCCCTGATCACTCCTCCCCACCGGAAGTCTTTTGGATCCCAAAAGATCACTTTCAATTGACCAACAGGTGAGGGTACAGTTCCCTCACCTTTCCAATCTCGATCCATTGATCATTGAATTGGAACTTGTGATCTCCACAATTCTTGTCGTGCCTTTCTGTGTACTTGCCTTTAACCTTTTCAAGTTGTTCTTGCACTATTTGATGTACCATTTGGAGTCATTCAATGAACTCTTTGGCCTTTTCCATGTTACTATCAATAGCAACATCCTTCTTACCAAGATGATACAATACATTATGATGCAAATGGTAAACAAATTCCTCCACTTGATTCCTTTGACTCAAGCTTGAATATACATCTTGAAAGTATGTATTTTTCTGAACATAACTTTCATGTAAAACAAAATGATTCTTGAGGAAAGTAGTTATACAAACTATAGGCCTAGAAAGTACATCAACAAAATTGTCACTTATACCTTTCTTATACCTTTTGACTGAGTGGAATAGTAGAAGAAAACCCATCCAATGGAAGTGCCTTTGTCGTTGCAACTTAAACACTTTATCATTGAAAATTTATGAATGAAAAGAAGTTGGCTTACCACATTGCAAAAAGACCGTGCCCATGGCATAGTCACATACAACAACCTAAAACTTAAATGACTATCTCAAGTCTAGAAAAGCAAGTACTTGGGTTGTACTGATCTTTTGTTTTAAAGAATTAAATGCCTCTCGTTGTTTGCCTCCCCACTGGAAGACCTTTTGCACAACTGCCAATGAATGCAAATGAACTACATTAGAAGAAAAATTAACAAAATTTGTCCTCCAACATTGGGATGCTCCCAAAAAACCTCTTATCCAAATGACTATCTTGATCCCACATGCGTAAATTATGAGCAGAGAAAAGGCATCTGCGGCTTCACGGAGATGTATGATTCTTTCACCCGTGTCTGTAGGAATCGAGTCAATACCACCACAGACTATTACGACATCAATCTTGGAGAGGTCTAACTTCAGCTCACCTTTCCACATCCCACGCAGATTGCAAAAAAGCCTTTCGGAACTTGAACATGCTTGGAAGAAGCAATCTAACGGCTCAAGTACATCAAAGAAGTTTTATCCAACATATACTTTGACATATTCAGAAACAAATTTTCTTGACTTATGACATCAAGTATTTTTTTCTCACACATGACATGTTCATAATGAAATTTTCTAAAAATGAAAATGTCATCCAAATAAACTATCCGGTCTGTTAGTGTCAGTCTTTCCAGCCTTCCTCCAGTGATCAAATATGCTCTTACAAAGTGGTATCACAGTGTCAAGGTCAAATTTTGTCATTTCAGTGAGTCTTCAAGCAAAATTTGGTCACTAGGCATTAGGTCTAGGGTTTGATCTCACTCTTTTCAAAGTTGTCCAAATGTCAGTCCATGTCATCAGTCAGCTGAGTCTATCATCATTCATAGGGTTGTCATTATCATCTCAGTGTCTAATGAGTCATTTTACACCTTGTTCATGCTTCAGTTGCGCCTAGATAAGGTCATTTTCCTCTCCTAGGGTTTTGAAACCAATTTCTCTTGGACGGTCAAATCATCGACAAAACTTGTTTCCTGATGTTCATACACCTTCCCCTATCCTTAAAGTACCTTACCAAATGTTTCCCATCCCTTAGATCCGCCAAATTCCTCATTTTCGCACAAACCCTAGTTTCTAGCTACAACCTGGCAATTTTCTAGGTTGGGCCTATGTTTTGCCCTTTTGGACCCCTTCCCCTCACTCAATCTCTGAGATTCCACTTTCCCCTGCTTCCTAACATCCCTCCCTACTTCTGAAAATTTCCCCAAGAATTTAGAAGCCTCTTATCCCCTTCATTTCGCTTCATTTCGACAAAATCCCTTGTTCCACACATCGGGATAAGTGTCACTCAAAAGCTGTTTTAGAGAAATCAAAGATGAATTTTGGGAAACTGAGAGAGGTTTTTGTCTATAACATGCCAAAGAAGAAAAACCTCCTTCACTTTTTGCACAGGTGTCATGGTTTTAGAGAAATGTCAAAATTGCAATCGCCAGATCCAAGGAGGTTGGCCAAGGCACTAAAACGACGGAAAAGGCCCGATCCACTCCAAATTTTGGCCAAAGCCTCTTTGACTGAGCATGGTACTTGATTGGGGACTCCCAGCCCAAATTTCAAGAAATTTGGAGAAAATTTTGTCAATTGTGAATTTTTTGTGCCAAACACAGGTTTTCTCCACCAATGGGTCGCGCGCCGCGCGCGACCCTTTCGTTGGGCAACTCCATTTTGGGAAAACTCAGCATTTCTGGATTTTTCATGGAAATTTACACTTTCTCAGCCATTGCCAAGAAATTTCACCAAGTTTTGGGCCTCCAGAAAGTCAAAAAACAAGCAAAAAATGACTTTCTGCCACATTTTTGACACACAGGAAGCAGTCTTGGGAGATTGCAATTTTTGAGGGGCAAATTACCACCAAATTCAGAAATTCCACTTGGGTTGGAAAGTAGACATCCAGACCTTTCCAAAAAGCCCACTTTTGCCTCATTTGGACACCTGGAAGTACCTCAAAATCAGCTCCAAAGTAGCGCGACCCGTTCAGGAAGAGGGCGCGACCCGTTGGGCAGTTTTCACAGGAATTCATCTACAGCTCAGGAATTCGCCCAGCTTTGACCAGTTTTGACTTGTGATGGGATTTTTCACCCTCTTTGATGTAATTTATGTATTTTCATGTTGACATGACACTTATTTACCTACTCTAGAAGATTCATTCATGAAATAGCAAACATTTAATGAATGAATTGGTTTCCTAGCTTATAGAGGCAAGTTGTTTTGACTACCTAGATTTTAGTGCTCAGTTTAGAATTGGTTGAAACAGCTCCTAGAAGGATGAGCTCGACCCCTAGAGGCAAGGAAAGGTGTTAGCTTGCCTATATTATGTATTTTCTTAGTCATTTTCAGGGGTTGGAGGGTTGGACTCTTGAGGGAGAAGCTACTATTGTATATTCATTGTATCTCTGCAGTTTTGGCAAAGGAAGAAAGACCAGGGTTTTGCAGTCTTTTTTGGGATTCCTGTAGTTACATGTATTGATGGTGTGTTTCTCTTTGTACTTGTAAGTTTGTTATGTGATTCATCTTCTCACTTTTCCTTCTGCAAATTAGGCAAATGAAGTGTTAAAGTAGAATTCATGATTGCCATGCTCTGCTTTTAAGTTTGCTTAATATTTATGTTTTCATCTGTCTAAAGAGAACTCTTGAAGGTTTCTTGCTCTCTTTAGCCCCTCACCGGTCATTCCTATCAATTCACTTAATTCAAAGGCATCAATACAGTCTCCTACCTTGCCCCAAAGAACCCCCTGCAAAAACTGTGTCCAATCCCCGCACCCAAAATTGCCTTTCCCCGATTTTCCACCAAAATCCTAAAACTTCCCAATTCAAACCTTTTATCAGTTTACTAGCCTAAAATCAGAGTTTCTTTATTGGTTATCTTGCCCTTTGAAGATCTTTATCGAGATAGACCGGAGAGAGCCCTCTCCTGCCCCGTAGGGCTAGCTACGAGGCTAAGTGGTTTGATGTTGCCTTGAAGTTTACCTTTCTTAGCCTGAGGTGAAATTTCAAGCGCTAACACGGTCTAGAAATGGCTTCAACACGTCTTTCTTCATATGCATAAAAGTAGTAGGAGCATGGAAAAGACTGAATAGCATAACAAGCCATTCAAACAAACCTTGCCTGGTTTTTAATGTCGTCTTCGCTATGTCTCCTCCAATAACTCTACTTTGATGAAAACCACTTCTTGGATCCCATTCAAGGAAATTCTTACCATTCTTCTCAGGTGCCAAAACAAGAGGTGCACCACACGGTAAAGGAGTAGGTTGAATGATCCTTTTATTCAACAATCCCTGGATTTGTGTCTTAATTTCTGCACTTTCTATTACTGACATCCTGTACATGCCAATGTTAGGAAGAAGACACTTTTGCTGCAACTGTAACTCAGGTTGGATTCCCCTCTTGGGAAGTAATCCCTTTGATTCCTGAAATATTTCATCAGATTGGTTAATAACGTCAAGCAAAAAAATTTTCAAATTCGAATTACAATCATCAAATGCTTCGTAATCAATATCATTCTCGAGTTTGATCATGAGAAGCACAAGATTCTTGCTCAAATTCACCAGTCTTTTCATCTGCCCTTCATTAACAATCAAAAAATTTGTTTTTTTTTTGTTTTGAGCTCTCCCAATATATTTTACTCCATTTTTGGAATATGTGATATTTGTTTTCATGTCGATGCAAAATAGGTTTTCTGTCATAACGGTATGTGCTACCCAAAATGGCGCCACAAATATCTAACAGCACAACATCAAGCTCCACTTCTTCTATGAATTTTGCAGTGATTGTGAATTTCAGCTTACACTTTCTCATAACCTACAATTGTGCATTGTCACATACCCATCCAAGTGGATATGGTTTATGATGTGGAACAGTTTCCAGATTTAAACTCTTGACAATATTTTCTGAGATAAGATTGGCTTAAGAGTCGATATTAAACAAGGTATCAATATTTCTATGTTTTAAGATCACCCTTATATGAAAAATTTCTATTCTCCGCGTTTCATTTGGAGTTTCATTTTGCGAGTTTGAAGAACTAGTGCTGGCAATGGATTCCTTTCCTTGAAACCCCATGGCTATGATTTTCGTTTCATCACCCGATTCGGATCCCAAATCCTCTTGAGTGGTTGTAGTTGTATTTTCTTCGCCTTTGTTGTTGAATTTCTTTGGTTTCATTTCGGGATTTCATCATGACCCTCTTTGGAACAACGTTTACATATTGTTTTCTCTCCTTCTTTTTTAATGGATGCATTTTTCTTTCCTTTGAAACCCTTTTCTTTCTTTTTACCCTTAAACAACTTTTTTCTGGGGTTTTTTTCCCTCTTGCCTCAAGATGAGCGGCTTGCACACACACATCATCTAGATTACGAGGATTAAACATTAGGATAATATTCCTAAGGTAACTGTGTGAACCCCCTATGTATTTCAACAATGTGTCCTGTGATTGCAAATCTACCTAAAATTAGAGATTTTTTATTTTTTATTTTTTATTTATTTATTATTTTTTTTCCCTGAATTCTTGGGTGTAATATTGCGCATTTTGACCTTTAATCTGTCTAAAGTTCTACCAATTCATGATGGCTTTTTGCATATAAGCTAGAGGGTAGAATTGTCTTTTGTTTGCAACAATGAAATCATTCCAAGAAATAGAGATCTTACCATGTTTTTTAATATCCTCTTGGGTCTTTGATTCCCACCATACTAGTGCTGCACCCTCCATTCTCAAGGAAGCTAACTGAATCTTTATGTCATCCTATTAAAGGTTTTGAATCCTACAATATACCTCCAACTGAAGAATCCAATTATCGAGCTTTCTCTACATTAACTTCACCATTATACATGGGAAACTTGAATTTAACATTAAGTTTTAAAAAAGGTGATTTACCAGTTCCTTTTGAAGAATGATGATGAGTATGAGTAAGGGTTGTATTAGTGCAAGAGTGTGAAGATGCTTGTGAAGAAGAAGATGAAGAAGATGCTGGAGAGGGTGGAGGTTTGTCTCCATTCCCATTACCTCCTTTTCCATTACCTCCTCCTGAAGATCCTTCTCCTTTGGGAGGTTTAGAACTTTCTCCTTGCAACCTGCTATGCCTCTCTTCATAGATGACCTTCACCATCTCTGCCATATCAAAGAAAGCCTTTTTGAAGGTCTTCTCATCTTCTGTCATGTTTGTAGGTTCTCCTTCATCAGATATGATCTCTGGAGTCTCAACTGCAACTTGAGACTGAACTGGTGTTGGAGATTGTGGTAACCTTTCTCCTCTTCCCCTTGACCCAATTTCAGGGATTCCAACTAGCTTTCCTTCACCTCTTCTGAGTTTTAATCTTGTAAGCATGACATAAACTTGCAAACAATTAAATCCTTCTTTCAAAAAACAAAACCTAGTGCTCTGATACCAAATTTGATCTAATTTAGAATATTAGTTTGTAGTTTTAAGATCTTCCTCATATTACTAACAAAATTCTTTCATTATGCTTAAGGATTCATCGATTTTTCCAAGTGAAATGAAGATTTTTTATGTTAATTTTATGGGCAAGTTAACATAAACCAAAAACGGAAAAACAACATAAATGTTGGGCATGGAATCCCCCCCAAGGCATGTTTTGGGGTTTAAAGCCCAAGTTTTGACCAAGTCTTTTGTAAAAGTTCTGCGAATTGCGGGCGCGGAGCGCGAAGTCATAATAGAGTCACAGGGTTGTCCGTCCTAGTTTTGTAATGTAAGCTGGATAGACCTACCCATGGTCCGCGGACCATGGGATTGTATAAATAGAGCGAGGCTCTAAGTGTAAAAAACAACTAAGGAATGAAAAGAAGATAATGATGAGAAGTCTAAGTGATTGAGTCGAAGTGAAAAGTGTGTTTGTGGGTCGTAGAGTAGGAGAAGGCTCTGTAGCTGAGGGTGCGGACCCCTGTAGCTAAGTGTGCAGAGCAGTTCGAGTCTGTAATTGTGGGGAAAATCAATAAAGAGAAGTTTTACTACATTTCTGTGTATCTTTTCCAGGTTTAATGCATGATTGATATAAGTTGCAAGTATATTGTTTCTTTACTGTGCAGACGTGTATGAATGTTTTGTATAACTAATTATTACTTAAGGCATTCAAGTAGGCAAACATCATTAACTAATATTGGAATATAAGTAAGATCTTGGGGAATAGTGCAGAGTGCGGCACACAAATCTTGGGTAGGGTTGCGCGAAGGCAGTGTATCAGGCCTTAAGGGATAGGAAAGTGCACGAAGCAACTTGTGCGCAGGAACAAAGAGTGGACTAGTCGAACTTCTTAGACATCTCTAGGGTGCAGAAACCTGGTTCTAGCACCCTCCCATACTACTTCAGGTGAAACCTCAGTCCGTGCTCCGCAGATTGTTGCTGAAAGGGCTAGTAGTACCGGGATTTGTTTGGCTAATTAACTTCGAACCTGGGTCAAGCCCCAACAAGCCAACAAATGGTTCCATTGTCAGGACCGGGATCTACATAGAGATGTCTAATGCTGTATCACTGGAGTCTGATAAAGAAAGGAATTGAAGATTGATTGGACAAGAAAATTCATGAGTTTGTGGCGTAGGAAAGCAGGAACCCGTGACTATCAAAAGAAGAGTGGTTATATTGCTAATTATACAGAGAGATCCAAAAAATTTCTTCACATCTTTCCCTACTGAGCTATACGAGTGGAACACGAAGCTAGCAGGTAGCCAAGGAAGGTGTAAGCTCGACAGACCTATTGTGTGGACTCCAGAATTAGTGCGCAGACTGGAAGCATCGGAAGATAAGATCGTGCACGATGTTGATCACTGGCTCGATCGAATCATAGGAGGATTCATCACCGAGTTCACGGTAGACACTTTAGTCAACTATAGCGAGGCAGAATGACGCTTCCTCAAAGGGCCGCGAGGTAAGTATGTTAAATCTTTGAATACTTGGATTAAAATGCTACTATGTGAGAAACGAGTTATGCAAATAAATTTATGTTTGGGGCTACGCGATGTGGGAGGATCTATAGAAATGAAGGTAGTGCAGAATTAGAAACTAGCCCCTTGATTTCACCTTCGTGAAGGGATGAAGAAGAGCTTGCGAGGGTCTCACCGAGAAGTATGATCAATTTGATAAGACAGAGAATTCTACGTATACCACCCCCACCCACACCACCTCCAGTTTCACCGTCATCACCCCAATCTTCACCCATACCACCTCTGGCACTGCTGTGAGTCAATATGGCAAGCGCAATAAATTTGCCAGTGTTCAAGGGAGTAGGGAATGAAGATCTGGACCAGTTTTGGTTTGTAATAAAAGCTGTATGGGAAGAATAGGGTGTCATGGATGACAATATAAAGAAGGAGAGGTTGGTCAGTGCTCTATAGGATCACATGCTGACGTGGTATATTAAGCATTCCAATGACAATCCGAATGCGGGGATCACGGATATCCAAATTGCGCTAAACAAGGAATTTAGCAGGCCAAAGTCAGAGGTGCAGTCGATCATTGGGTTCAAGAAAATCAGAATGCTACTAAGCGAGACCCCTTGGGAGTTGGATCAGAGGCTGAATGACACAATTCGTGAAGCTAACATGACGTTGATAGATGGACAACATCGCGAATGGTTTGTAGCATCGTTAACGTCGCATCTATGGAACGCGTTGTCATAGCAGAGGCTAACCACTTAGGCCAAGGCCTTGGAGGTTGAGATGAGATTACATGAGACTCTGATACAAGACCCTAACCTGGTAGTTCAGCAGATTCACGGGCAGTTGAAAAGCTTGTGCCTTGAAATGCAGAGTTTGAAACAAGACATGACAACCTGCCCAGAAGTAAATGATGAGGTATAGTGCGTAAAATGCAAGGGCCAGGGGCACGACAAGGACCACCACCTAGTGTTCGCGAATTACCTTGTGGGAGGAGGGCCAATGCCATTAAGACTAGAGGCATAAGCAGGACCGAGCGTGGCACCTGCACTATGGTGCATGATTTGTCACATAGGAGGAAATCATGCTACAGATAACTGCCATCTATTATAGAAGTATATGAAGAATTCGTAGTAGTTGTTATGTAATTTTTGTAGGTTAGTGGGACATGATGAGTGCACCTATAGAAGTTATGAACTGATGATGGATCGAACTCCTACCTACAGAGTTCAGGCCGAAACACAGCCCCTCGATCAAAATGCAGGAATGGCATGCACTGGATTTCAGGGGCGCGGACAAGGCCGAGGTGGTTGCGGACAACTGATATGCTACAATTGTGGAGGGCGAGGGAATTATGCCCGTGATTGTACAAATCCAATGCAACCATCATGCTTGTATTGTACATTTTTTGATCATGAGACAGAGGACTGTCCCACACTGATAGTAAGGTTGCACAATAAAGGAGCACTCCAACCTCCCCCGACTCAGAACCTACAAATGATGAGGTCTGAGCCATGTGAGGAAGACCCTAATGTAAATATTGTGCTCCAGAGTGGAATTATGATAGGGGATGACAAAGGCAAGCAACCTGAATAAAGTACCTGGGTTCACAAGGCTCCAACAAAGGAACCAGAATTTGATTTGGAGCATGCTAAGGAGATCTTCATGGAAGCCAAGAGGAGCTTCACTGATGCCTCCACTTCAGGAACTAAAGACAGACTAGAACTGAACATGGACCCATCGATGCTCACTATGTTCTTGGAGACATGCATGAAGCTGTTGCGCGACAACAAGGCTATAAAGGGACTACAAGAACTCATAAATAGATGCACAGGGACCGCGCAAGGAGAACCGCGTGTAGTCCAGAAGCTCGGAAAGCACACAACACGAATGGGAAGGGAAATGAGATTGATTGCGCAGATTGGGGAATATGAGATGGACCAAGTAATTCTGGATCTAGAATCAGATGCAAACATCTTGTCGAAGCAGACATGGGAGCACATGGGGAGGTCTACACTGCAATGGTCTCCTATCCAACTGCGAATGGCGAACAGGAAAAAGATCCTACCTATGGGAATATTGCAGGGAATCACAGTAGATATCGAAGGAGAAAGCGCGCTAGCAGATTTCAAAGTGATAGAGATTGTTGACGATAGTAATACCTACCCTGCACTATTTGGAATAGATTGGGCCATGGACATGAATGGAGTGATAAATCTAAAGAAGCGTAAGATGATTTTTGAGAAAAATTCTCTGCGTGTAGTGGTACCTTTAGACCCTGCAGAAGGATCGCCCTACATAGAGCTAGTGTGCGACTATGATCTAGACTGCATCTACAAGATAACCACGTGGGAGAAAGACTGGGTAAATCCAACTGCGGATGGCTGAATCTCTTGGAAGCACAAAATTTCCTGCACATCAGATTCTAACGAGGAGATGGAATGATGGCAGAATCAGTTACAGGAGGTAACCATGCTCAACTGTAACATGATGACGAGATCATTGCATTGTGTAGCGACAGAGGCAAGGGATATGCCTACGTATGACGGGTTAGGTGAGGTGGATGAGTTCCTGAAAAAATTTCAAAGAGAAGTGTCAGAATAGCAGCACTTTGATGCTCTAACATGGGTATTGTGCGCTACGCCCGCAAGGTGGTGGGGTACAAACCAAAGAAGTTTTGAGGGATGGCGCGAATGCAAAAGAATGATGCGCCTACGGTTTGGGAAGCCTCTGATGCGATTAACAAACAAGATTGATGGATGAAATGGCCCGCCTACTGGTGAGCTCCAGTATTGCAGAAATGATGCTGCAACTCCTGGGACTCCCTACTTTACTTTTATCAACCCGGTAGTTCGTAACAAACTTGGAAGCGACGGTGCTATATGCACAAGTACTAGCTCTTACTGCAGGGTGTCACTTGATCAGCTGACACAAGTTCACTAGGAGCTTAAGCCAACTTCTATGAGTTCTTATAAAAAGCTTTTAACTGTGATGGATGAAAGCTAACTCAAAAGAGGCTAGTCTACTTGCAGAAGGAAGATGAAAGTTGAAAGGAAGTGCAAACCCTAGCAAACCCTAGTTTTATGACTAACCCTACTTGCACAAGAAAAGAGATGTAAGATAATGAAATGGATGCCATTGACTATTGAAAAGGTAAAATGCATGTGTTTAAGCTACTTCTGAAGCAAAATATGGAAAAATCATCTTTTTGTATTTTTGAGTAATTTTATGCAGAATTATTATGCATGTGTTATAACTATTTTTTACTTTGCAGAGGTTTATTGGGAAAAGGAAATGGAGTGGGCATTTGCAAGAGGTTGGAAAGGTTTGGAGAGGACCTAAGGGGTCCCTAGCACCCTTCTAAATATTTCCACCGCGCTCAGATCTTGGAAAATCACTCGTGTGAACTTCTACAAGAGGCTGTGGGGGATCTACAGGAACATGCCGAAAGTGGTTTTTAGAGGGTTGATGGTGGAAAAACGGTATGAAAGTGGAAATGAAGAATGGATAAGGATGTCAAGGGGTCTAGGACTTGGTAAATGAAGCTCAAGAGTGATGAAGATGGTTGGATTTGTTCAAGGACGAAGAAAGAAATGTTGCACAAAAATGTAGAAATTAGGGCAAGTTTGGAAAGTGTGGCAAATGAGGGAAAGAAATATTGAGTGAGGGTCTAGAGTAGGTTGTATGATGGAGGAAGGATAGGTTGGAGTGTCTTACAGGTGTTCTTCACACTACTTTCCAAAACTGTTCCAAGCAAAGACTAGAAAAACATAGATTTATCTATTTTAACCTAATCTGACATAAAAACCATAAATGTGATGAAAAAAAGTTTATAGACAGGAAATCATGCGAGAAATCTATGGAAACTAAGCAAGAACAGGTCTAAGCATGAAAACACAACTGATATCAACTTCTCCAATTCAAAATCTAACACTAGCAATTGCATTGGAAGGAAAAAACAGTGTTTTTGTGGCAGCAAGTGTGCCTTGGTTTCAATTCATGGTCCCAAGGAGGGAGAAATGAGATCAAGGACTGCTTGGTAGCATTTTTGTGGATATTTCCTATTACCAAATTGTCAAATCAACCTGAAGCATGAACACCTATCTTAATCATCAAAAACAACCTAAGTAATAAAGCAAGATTTTAACCTAAATAACATAAATTATTCTATGAATGCAAGAAAAACACATAAAAGTACACAAAGGAGGTACTGGGCACTTGGGTTGGGCCCAACCCCAAGATCTATAGCCTCCTAAGAAAGATCAGAGCTGGTGCAAAGCTGATTCATCTTCACTGATCAAAAAATAATAGTTACATCACAAAAACTATCTGCAAGAAGAAGCTTGAAAATGTGCTGATACAACGCTGCACTAAAGTGTGAAAATAGACTAACAAATGACTAAACTCCTAAGGCTTGAAGCCTTCCTACTTATTCAAACGAGGACTCCCAACAATCCTCCTTAACTTTAGGAGCTTGGCTGCCTAAAACTACAGTTAATCAACCACTTCACTAGACCTGCTTGGCTGCCCCTTGAAATCATCTTTGGTGGGCTATTGAACTCCGAGCTGATGGTGGAGAACTCAAGGAAGGGGTCATTAAGTGCAGGAGACACCCCTCCTATATATCCTCAGCCTTATTTCTTTGTATTTGGCTGTGAGTCTGCTCATAAATGCCTGATCTTGGTCCAAAAATGTCCAAAAATCTGCAATAAGCACGTATTAGACTTTGTGGTAAAGTGACTATTCCCATTCACTCAATTAACATAAATATATTCAAAAGCATGCATAAAACTATGGAGAATGGTGGATTAAATGAGAATAATAGGCAAAATGAGCGCATATAGTTACCCATTTCTGGGGCTCATCATCACCCCCTGTTGAATGTGTTGCTCATCCTCTGAGAAACTAGTCCAGTTCATCATCTTTGATTACTTTGACTACCTCGCGGACATCCCAGGCCTTTGAGGTGATGTCCTCTTCTCGGTCATGAAAACCTTCCTTTTTGTCTACTTCCTCCCATTGTCTTTTCTCCTCTTCTTCCTTGACCCCTTCTAATAGCCCTAGCAATAGTGGAGCGCTGAACTTAAGGCCAATCCAATTGACTTTCAAGTTCTGCATTGATTGTTTATATAGGGGTACTCTTCTCATAACCTCCCTCATTCTGGTTGGGGAGTGGTACTCTCTTATTTTCAGACTATGGGACAATGTGTTCCATCTCCTTGTGCAAACATGAATGCAATTATCACCAAACAGTCTTTCCATGTCTTCAAAGTGAGCAATGGCTTGAGCTTGCCTTTCAACATAGTCAGATGCAATGTGAGGGTTTTCTACAAGGTGTTGATGGGAATATATAAGAGTTGATGGATCTTATGGTTCTGCCCTGATCATGAGTGGCTCACTTTGTTCCCTAGCCATAATCTTCTGAATCTCTACTGCCCTCTTTTCCTCATGGCTTAAGCAAGAAGCCATGCCCATGAGTTGCAGATCTCCTAATGCAGTGTTTGGGTCCCACAGACTCATGTTAGGAAGTTCCAAGTTGTGTAAATAGAATTCTGCTAACTTGGCCTTGTCTTCAGCTGAGTTACTGTCACACAACTGTATAAAATGATTGTAATTCTGGAATGGAGTGGTGCCCCTTTGGGCCAATGTGTTAATTTGAAATTGCACCCATTGGTATTTAAGATATAATGCATAGGATTTAGTAGGTTGCCTACATTGTAAGGCTTCTATTGCCCAGCTGGCCATGCAGGCCATTTGGGCTTCTTTTTCTTGCAACTGCTGTTTTAAAGTCTGTATTTCTTTTGCTTCTTGAGACTCCTGTTCTTGCAGCAGTTTTGTTAGCATCTCAAAATTAGCTTGTAGCTCTCCCTCTTTCTGCTGTTTCTCGGTTGTTTCCTTCTCCGCTAGAGGTCCTTCTTGCTGCTGTTGCCCTCCCAAAATGCATAGCCTATCTCCCTTATGAACTTCCTGTAGTTGCAACTGCTTTTTCAGCAGCTCATTCTCCTCCTGTAGTTGGGATCTTTTGCTGCCTTCTATGTGCCTCACCATGGCCAATTCCCTCTTAATTCTTTGAG
This sequence comes from Pinus tabuliformis, assembly GCA_031772625.1. Lineage (NCBI taxonomy): Eukaryota > Viridiplantae > Streptophyta > Pinopsida > Pinales > Pinaceae > Pinus > Pinus tabuliformis. Next base: position 1,273,361,238 of record CM062820.1, on the reverse strand, counting down.
CTTGTCCTCCATGTGGCCTATGTCCTCAGCTCCTTTAGATTTGGCGATTTTCATCCATGTGTGTGTTCTGACCCTCTCTTTCTCTAATTCGAAGAATAAATGTCCAACAAATTTTTGTGGGATGATTTTCCCACCCTCTAGCAGATTGTAATATGAGCCCAAATTAGGCTGAGGCGTAGGTTCAGGTATTTCTTTAGCCTTGCTCTCCCCTTGTGACTATTTAGCTACCTTCTCCTCCAATTTCTCAGTCTCTTTTAACTTGGCTAGAGTTTCCTGTAGAGATGTTTCAGCTTCTTGTAGAACTGCCTTTGAGTCCATCAACTTAATTCTCTCTTTCCATGTGAAGGTTTTTGGGCTTCCTCTTTCATAGGTGATAGATATCTTGGAAGGAGACTTTTCCTTCTTTCTAATGGGTGTGTCCTCAATGACAATTGGTTCCTTTGATGGTGGCTGGGGTTTGCCCACTTTGATCCTTGTGCCTTTTCTAGCTTTAAAGTACATGGAGGCTTACCTTTTTCTTTTTCCTTTTTGTTTTGTAGGTGTGCTTAATGCAACAAGCACAACTACTGTTTCCCTTGCCAACATTTCAGGGGATTTTTCTTTCTGCTGTTCTTTTCCTTCGCTTTCTGTAGAAACCTCTATGCCTATTGCTTCTGCTTGTGTTACTGATATCTCAGGGTGTGCCTTTTCTTTCTCTTGCTGGGTGCCTGCCTTGGATGTGGCAGTATTCTTTTGGGCTTTCTTAGCCTTTTTCTTTCCAATCTTTGTCCTTTTTCCTTTCTCTACTTTTGTTGTTGTCTCCTTCTCTGTCTTAGGCTTAGCAGTCTTGTCAAATTCCTCTTTTTCCTTCTGTTATTCCTCTGTTTTGCCCTCTGTTTGAATGTCTTGTGCTCCCTCATCATTGTTCTTCTCAATTTCTTCAATTTGCTCCCCCTCATCACTACTGGATGGGCTGATGTTCTCAGCCAAAGTTCTGATGTTATCATCCCTAGACATATTTCTGAATATTTCCCAAGCTATGGGGACAGTATAGGTGTGTAAAGCATCTTCCACCAACAGTTTGATGAGCCCATGGTGGGCCAACTGATCTGGGACCCCTACATTAAGCTTTGTACCACATTCAATTAAATACTGAAGGAGGAAATATGGGATGCTCAGTTTTCTAGCTAGAGGCAAGTCCATCCCATACCTCAATTCATGTAGCAACCTGAAATGATAACCATAGATGATGCTAAACCTCCCTTCACATGTGATATACTTCATTATTTGATAACTGACTTCACTCCAGAGAGGAGGCAAGCTTGTCCTTCTGACCCTGTTTTTGTCTTCTACAGGATGCTCCTCAGGCAGAAAAAATGTTTTCTTAGCAACTTGTCCCAATGATTTCTCCTCTTTGCTCCAAGGGAGCCCCAATGGGAGACCAGTAATTCTACTGATGAAATCAAGGGTAAGTTCTAGGGTCAAACCCCTAAAATTAACTGTGGCATGTGTCTTTGAATGTGGTCTTAAGGACATAAAAAACTCTCAGTCACCTCCTCATCATAACCCTGAATTCTGTCAAAGAAGGATATCCAGTTTTCCCTGGTGAAAAGGTCCACCACCTCAGGGTGCTCATACAATTTTCTAGAGTTTAAGGGTTCTTTTCTCATGAATCCTCTTGGCATGGTGTTGAGTTTGTGTTTTAACCAGAAAAGAAAATGCTCAGGTGGAAAAAAAAACAGTCAATCACTGAAACAGAGGATAACTGAATTCGGTTTTTTCTGAACCCAAGAAGAAATTTCCTATGTACTTCCTTACAACATCAAATGGCAATAATTCCCCTGTTTTAAACTGTTGTCACCCTGAATTTGACTGTCTGTTTATGAAAATAATTTTTTTTACAGAACAGAGCATAAGGACATAGGTTCTTTTCTCAGCACATAGATAGATATGCAAATTCGTTTTTTTTTTCACACACACAGAGGCTGGCCTCTACTGCTACATGTATCTTCCTTACAGGAGAAATTGAAAAATGATGAGGAGATTTTCGGATGCAGAGAAAGAAAGAAACTGTGTAGACTCAGTGAAATATGTAGGCAAACTTTCACTTTTTTCAATGTGCAGGCAGACTTTTACTCTCTTTGTCAATCTAATGTCGTGTTCAATTCACCACCTTACTTCAAACAAATCATGCACAAAGAAGTTTTCCCAAGCCTACCTCGTTTTGAGCTTGAAATTCGTTGAAAATCTTGGGCTTTCTTTCCGCAGGGCTGTTCTCTGCCTTTCCTATAGAAGTATTCCTGTAGAAGTCACCCGGCTCCTCTAGAATGAAAATGTGCTTCCTATAGAGCCCGATAGGCGGGAAATTTTCAAGAAACAGGAAGAAAAATGGCGGAGGATGACTGGTTAGCTGCTCTGGAAGTTGTATATGCGTACTCTAGTCGAGAACGTCGTGAGTGCAGAATGAACAAAGGGTGATGAATGTTTCAACTGAGCTGTCTTTTAACTGCGGGCGTGATTCGTGGTGAGGAGATGAGGTGGCCGGAACGGACCGTTGATCCTACGTCACGGTCATAATGTCTCTACATGCCGTCTGACCGCCATCACCTCCCTTATCCCGATATCTGCCTGCACCACTTCCAGTCCCGAATATCTCTTCTTGAATGGACATACCATATGTGCTAGCTGCGTATCTAATCGACAGTTTTGAATTTGACAGGGCTCGTTTGAATTCCACAAGGATGTGTAACAGAACTAGGGTGGCCAGTTAAATTTCCACCGATTCCATTCAATCCGAACCATTCCAATAGTCACGCAGCCTTGAAATATGATTCATGTAATTGAGGAATAGGTTTAGGCACTTACCTGTGCAGTCGCGATCGTGTTATGCATATTTCAGATTTTGGAACCCATTTCTTCATTGCTATTGCTGCTTGCGCTTTGCATGCTCGGCCTTGAGCTATTGTTGATGTTCACACATTCAAATAGAGCTCCATGCATGTTTCATATGCCATACTTTGCTGTCCCTGTCTCTGGAGTATGTTTTTCAGAGGGATCAACTGCTACAGGAATCCTGTAGGATTTCCTGTAGCTGCTTCTCCTTCTGAAATTCAAGCTGAAATGAGTAGGGCTACAACTGTTGACGAGGGTCTCGGCTGACAAGGAATCACAGATGGAGGGTATCAGGTATGGTGAGTGAAAAGGCTGTTGCTTTGATTTGTCATTAAATTTTTTGTTTGCAGCATGAAAAAACACGATTTTGTGTGTGACTGTGCAGGGACATAAAAACGATTGTAATGAAGGTGTACAGAGATGGAAAAAGGCGACATAGGGTGATGGATGGATGGAGGGAGGTTCATAGGCCTCATAGACAGATTTCAAACCCTTGGGTCCTCTTCTGAGATCGATTTTAGCTTGTCCGTAGTTTCTACAGGATCCTCCTGTAGAAGATACAACGCTTCTTGTAGGGTGTGAAATTTCGGACCAAATGAGACCAGATCTTGGGAAAGGGTAATGGTCATGAAGGAATGGATTGTGAGGGATGCATGCAACCTGATCATGTCCTTTGTCTTTGTCTTGTGTGATCCTCCTAAAACCTGTAATGACCTTCCTGCAACCTGCAATTTATTCAACAGAAATTAGGTTTATTTTTTCTCTTTTTTCTTCTTTTTTTTACTCTGAGACAATTGGGGTGCCTCCAAGAGGTTTTCACCCTCACTATCTGCCCTGGGCACCTCTAAGAGGTTTTCACCCAAGGATCTTTTATTCCTTTTTCTTTTTTTCTGTGTTTTTTTTGTTTTTTTTGTTGTTGTGTTGTTCTCATGGTGTAGGTGGAGTAGAGACAGGGACCTGCTCCACTACCAATACTGATTTACCAAGAGTCTCAATGAAATCCTGCTTGGAAATGGGGTTCCTGTATATCTTCAATCTATGCCCATTGATGAGCATGGGGATGTCTTCTTCATCAATGGTCCGAATAAGGACTGAACCATTTTCATTACATGTTTCCACTGTATATGGTCCCAGCCATCTTGTCCTCATCTTTCCCTTGAAATCCTTGTATCTTAAATCATATAGCAGCACCCAATCTCCTGGCTGAAATTTCTTTTCTTTGAGGTGCCGGTCATGCCATATATTTCTTTGAAGTTGGACTACCTCTAAATGGAGAAGGGCCTGCATCCTCTGTTCATCTAATCCATTCAGCTGAAGCAATCTTTCCTGTTGTGCATGGCTGAGATCTAGGTCCAATTGAGCTTCCAACCTCAAGGTGTTATATTCAAATTCTATGGACAACAAAGCCTTCTTCCCGTAGACCAACTCATAGGGTGTGAAACTTGTTGTAGTTTTCCAAGTAGTGTTATAGGCCCATGTGACCTCAACCAAGCTATCTGCGCAATATTTTCTGCTGCTGCTCACTACCTTAGTCAAAATCCCTTCCAAAGCCCTTTTAGTAACTTCCACCTATCCATTTTCTTGCAAATGATAAGGGGTCGAAGTTATGTGCTTAATCTTGTGATGAGTGAGCAGGTCTTCAATCAGGTTAGAGGTAAACTGACTTCCTTGATCTGTGACTAATTCTCTTGGGTAGCCAAACTTGTAGAAGATATTTTCCCTCAAGAACTCAGCTACTTTTTCTTCTGTTGCTGCTTTGATTACCTTTGTTTCCACCCACTTTGTCAGGTAATCCGTGCACATAATGATGTAGGACTTCTGTTTTGAAGGAGGGTTGATAGGACCCACAAAGTCCATGCCCCACTTCTCAAATGGCTCGAAAGTCACTTGAGGTTGCAAGGGCATCTCATCCTTTGGAGTAGGTTTCCCCATCCTTTGACATCTGTCACATTGGCTAATGTATCTCCTGACATCTTGATGAAGAGTGGGCCAATAGTACCCTGCCTGTAGAATTTTGAAGGCGGTTCTCTTTGTTGCAAAGTGGCCTCCACAGGGCCCATCATGACAGGTTAGGAGGATGTCAAAAACTTCCTCCTCCCTGACACATCGCCTCAAAATCTGATTTGGGCCAAGTTTAAAAAGATTTCCCCCAATCCAAGTGAATGGGGCACTTTTCCTCACAATCTTGCTCTTCTCTTTTGAGGACAGGTATGGCGGAAACTGTGTTGAAACTAAATAATTTGCTATATCAGCAAACCATGGAGAGAGTACTGAAATAGCAAACAGGTGTTCATCTAGCATTGATCATCCACCATCCCTTCTTCACCCGTAGGCAAATCTAGTCTAGACAGAAAATCAGCAACAACATTTTCCTTACTTGGCTTGTCAACAATGGTCAAATCAAATTGCTACAATAAAAGTAACCATCTAATGATACGAGCATTTACATCAGATTTATTCACCAAATACCTAATTGTAGCATGATCAGTAAGCACGAATGTTTGATAGCCAGTGATGTAGTGTCTAAACTTGTTTAGGGAATGGACTACAGCCAGGAGCTCTTTCTCGGTTACAGTATAGTTTAACTCTGCCTTGGACAGGTTTTTACTAACAAAATATATGGCATATGGTAGCTTCTCTTCAACTTGTCCTAAGGCTGCTCCTATGGCTTTGTTCGAGGCATCTGTGTGAATGTGGAAAGGTAGGGCCTAGTTTGGACCTCTCAAGATTGGGGCAGTTATCAGCTTACCTTTCAAAGCATCCAGAGCCTCTTGACAGTTGTCAGTCCATATGAACTCAACATCTTTTCCCAAAAGACCAAACAATGGAGAGGCTAGCTTATTGAAATCTTTAATGAATCTTCTATAATATCCTGCTAAGCCTAGAAAACTCTGAACATCTCTTACTTTTTAAGGAGGCAGGACCCTTTGGATGATACCAATCTTGTTGGGATCCACCTGCAAACCTTGCTAAGAAATTATATGACCTAGCACAGTCCCTTCAGTCATTAGGAATTCACATTTATCAGGACTGAGGGACAGGTTCATTTCAATACACTTGGCTAAAACTTTCCTCAGGTTAGTCAAAGCTTCTTGAAAGTTAGAACCATGAGGGGTAAAGTCATCCATATAGATTTCCACTGAATCATGAACCAGCTCAGCGAATATACTCAGTACTGCTCTCTACAAAGTGGCAGGAGTGTTGCACAACTCAAAGGGAAGGACCCGGTAGGCAAAGGTACCCCATGGACAAGTGAAAGTGGTCTTATCTTGGTCTTCTGGGCTGATTTGGATCTGATTATACCCGCTAAACCCATCTAGGAATGAAAATAAATTATTCCCTACCAGGCCATCCAACACTTGATCTATGAAAGGCAAAGGGAAATGGTCCTTCTTGGTGGCTTTGTTGAGTTCTTGATAATCTACATAGATTCTCCACTTCTTTTTTTTCTTGGGCACAAGCACCAAAGGAGAAACCCACTCACTGTCAGAGATGGGGTAGATGAATCCTGCATCCAACAACTTTTGCAGTTCTTCTTTGACAATGTCCTTAATGGCTGGATTCATCTTCCTTTGAGGTTGCCTGACTGGTTTACAATCCTCTTTAATGTAAATGTGATGGGCACAAACTGAAGGGTGGACTCCTTACATCTCCTTATATCTCCAAGAAAAAGCATCCAAATGGTTGTTCAATAAGCTACACAGCTCTTTCTCCTGAGAGGGGGATACGGATGAGTTGATCTTCAAGGTTCTTTCAGGGTGAAATTCCACATTCTTAACTCGGAGAGAAGTTGGATCAGCCACACAGAGATCGACTAAAGAATTGGCTTGGGTTTCTTCCACCAACTCTTCTAATGGTAGCACACCGGGGGGTGGATTTTGAATCAAATTCTCAATAAGATCATCCTCGATTTGAGGACCTCCCTTGGTGGCTTCCATTGTGCACAATGGGGCAGAGCAGACTTCATACTCATCTTCCTCCTCCAACCAGAGAGGTAATTCATGTTCTAGCAGAGGTTGGGTAGGAGGATATAGGACTAACTGTTTGGACATATGCCCATTCTTGATGGTCATGCTCCCAGCTCAACAACTGATGTAAGCATCTGCAATAGCTAACTATGGTCTTCCCAAGATGAGGGGATACCCAGTGAGTTTTTCCTTTGGCTAAAGGACCAAGAAGTCAGCAGGGTACTCCCAGGAATCAATGGAGACCATGACATCTTCCACAATCCCCTCAGGAGTCACAATGGAGCGGTCTGCCAACTGCAGTACTGTTGAGGTCTTTCTTAGGGAACTCTGAAGGTTGAGTTTGAGCATAGTTTCCCTAGTCATTATGTTAATGGCAGCCCCTAGATCAATCAAAGTGTGAGGGATTATGGTGCCATTGATGTGGGCATCGACTACAGGACTCCCAAGGTCCATATATTTTGGACATATTACCTATCCCAACATTAGGTCAGACAGTTGTCCTATGACATTGATAGTTGGGACATCTCTCTTATGCCTACCTGGGTGCCTGAAACACTTCTCTTTGATCAACTTATTATAGATTGGTACATCTTTTATGGCCTGGAGAAGTGGTATTTTCACACATAACTATTTAAGTTCTCCCAGAAGTTCAGTTTCTTCTAGGTTTGGTTGCATGGTTCCAGTTAGTCTCTCAGGAAAGGGTGGAATGGATTTGGGTTCACTTTCTTGTTTCTCTTCCTCATCCTCCTTAGGAGGAGGTTGGCTATCTGGGAGGACCTTCCTAGATCATAGGTTGATCTCCTGAATCTCCACACCATAGGTAGGGCATGTTGTTTCTCCAGTATATACCTGCTGGGCTTGTCTATTGTTGGGGTTCGGATTCGGTTGAGCAGGTATCTGGGGTTGTCTTGGAGGAGCAGGAGGTAATGGTTGTGGTTGAGCAAGTGGTGGAGGTAAAAGAGTAGGAGGAGAGTTGTATTAGGGCCTCCACCCCTGATGAGGTGCATTCCACTAAGGTTGTGACTGAGTGTGAGAATGAAATTAGTGAGCCGCTGGTTGAGTATGGTATTGAGGAGGATATGACCAAGGAGGGGGTGTGGACCAGGAAGGATGAGCAGATGAGCAGGGGGACCCCAAGAAGGCATGGAAGTGGCTTGATTGGGGTTGTAATAAGTCTGGGATGTCACTTGTATTCCCTGCTGGTAACATCTAGGTCCATGTGGCCTCCTTTGGTTCATGAAGTAGAGTGGTTCAGTGGCTCCTTCAGCCCCTTGGTACATAGCTTTAAATCCGGGCAAGGAAGGGCACTAATTTGTAGGATGGTCTTCTTCATAGACAAAACACACTTCTATAGAGTGGAATGGACACTCGTTCCTAGGATGCTTTCTGGTGCACCTGGGACAAAAGATGGCCAAAGCCCTCTCGGCTTCCTCTTGCTTCTTTTGGATTCGCAAGGTATCCATTCGCATGGCAATGGTTTGCCTCATCTCGCTTTTGAAATCTTCCATTTGATTTGCAAACTCGTTTTTAAGGAATGAACTAGATAAGGGGGTACTGGCTAAGAGTTGACTTCCCCTACTTCTCTTTCTGGCTGCCCTAGAATGGTTTCTAAACACAGTCTTTATGTCATCATAAGGTAGCTGGTAGATGTCTCCCCCAGTCAGTAAATGGAGGGTATCTAGAAGGTATTCAGGGACTCCTCTGAGCAGAACCAACTTCAGAGATTTGGGGTCAAGTGTTCACCTAGCCCTTTTATAACTGAGTTGAAACCTCTCTTCATAGTCTTCTAAAGATTCATCACTTCCCATGGTCATTCGAAAGATTTCTTCCTCTGTATCCTTTGACCTATAGTAGTCCTGGTATTTGTTGTTAAAGGCTTGCTGCATTTGAGCCCAAGTTGTGATAATGTTTCTAGGTAGCCCCATGAACCAATAGAATGCTGCATCCTTAAGGGTAGAAGGAAAGAGTTTCAACTTTTGCTCGTCTTCTGCATAGTCATAAGTTCAACAAAGGACAACAAACTAAAACAAGAAGTTATCAGGGTCTTTAGTAGTCAATCCATGGAAGTGAGGTAAGGTTGAGGGACTTATGTTTTTCATTTTTGTGTCCCCATTGGCCTCTCGGATGGAAAAAGCACCTTCTACTCTCTCTCCATTTCCTCTACCATTTCTGTTTTCAGCCATGGTCTCAGGAGGAATGGTTTCTTGCTCTTCTTCTGTTATAAGATCTTCGTATATCTCTCGAGGTTCACCTATAGGTTCTTCTGGATCACTACCACCAAATAAGAGAGAAGTGTGACTCAGTGATGTGGTGTGGGTGTTGGGTAGGAATTTTCCTGAATTGTCTCTGTTCCTACGAGGCATGAAATGAAATCTCTTTTTGGGTGATTTTTGTTTTGTTTTGTTTTTTGTTTTTTTTTTTTGCTTTTTTGTTTTTTGTTTTTTTGTTTTGTTTTGTTTCTTTTTCTCTGCTTGTACCTGCAAAAACTGAAATAGATTGAACTGCAACTAACTAGAATCTATCTTGTTGAAATGAAAATGCAGAATTGAAATGAAAGCAGGAAAGGACTAATCTATTTTGCTGAAATGAAATTTCAGAATTGAAATGAAAGTAGGAAAGGACTAATCTATCTTGCTGAAATGAAATTGTTGAATTGAAATGAAAGCAGGAAAGGACTAATCTATCTTGCTGAAATGAAATTGCTGAATTGAAATGAAAGCAGGAAAGGACTAATCTATCTTGCTGAAATGAAATTGCTGAATTGAAATGAAAGCAGGAAATACTAATCTACACTTGCTGAAATGAAATTGTGGAATTGAAATGAAAGTAGGAAATGGTCTAATCTACTTTTACAGAATTGAAATTGCAGAATTGAAATGAAACAACTACTCTACTCTTGCTGAAATAAACTACTTAGTAGAAGGTTGCAGTAGAAAATAGAAGAAAAGCAGTAATCACAAAATACTCTGATGCTTCCCCGGAAACGGTGCCAAAAAGATGGTGAGCTCCAGTATTGCAGCAATGATGTTGCAACTCCTGGGACTCCCTACTTTACTTTTATCAACTTGGTAGTTCGTAACAAACTTGGAAGCAACGGTGTTATATGCACAAGTACTAGCTCTTACTGCAGGGTGTCACTTGATCAACTGGCACAAGTTCGCTAGGAGCTTAAGCCAACTTCTATAAGTTCTTAGAAGAAGCTTTTAACCGTGATGGATGAAAGCTAACTCAAAATAGGCTAGTCTACTTGCAGAAGGAAGATGAAAGCTGAAAGGAAGTGCAAACCCTAGCAAACCCTAGTTTTACCGACTAACCCTACTTGTGCAAGAAAAGAGATGTAAGCTACTGAAATGGATGCCATTGACTATTAAAAAGGTAAAATGCATGTTTTTAAGCTACTTCTGAAGGAAAATATGGAAAAATCATATTTTTGTATTTTTAAGTAATTTTATGCAAAATTATTATGCATGTGTTTTAACTATTTTTTACTGTGAAGATGTTTATTGGCGAAAAGAAATGGAGTGGGTGTTTGCAGCAGGTTGGGAAGGTGTGGAGAGGACCTAAGGGGTCCCTATCACCCTTATAGAGATTTCCACTGTGCTCAGATCTTGAAAAATTGCTTGCGTGAACTTCTACAGGGGGCTGCAGGGGATCTACAAGAAATTCTACAGGAACAGGTCAAAAGTGGTTTTTAGAGGGTTGGTGGTGGAAAAATGGTGGGAAAGTGGAAACAAAGGATGGATAAGGATTTCAAGGGGTCTAGGACCAGTAAATGAAGCTTAGGAGTGATGAATATGGTTGGATTTGTTCAAGGACGAAGAAAGCAATGTTGCACAAAAATGTAGAAATTAGGGCAAGTTGGGAAAGTGTGGCGAATGAGGGAAAGAAATATTGAGTTAGGGACTGGAGCAGGTTGTATGATGGAGGAAGGATAGGTTGGAGTGTCTTATAGGTGTTTTGCACACTACTTTCCAAAACTAATCCAAACAAAGACTAAAAAAACAGAGATTTATCTATTTTGACCTAATCTGACCTAAAAACCAGAAATGTGATGAACAGAAGTTTATAGACGGGACATCATGTGAGAAAGCTATGGAAACTAAGAAAGAATAGGTCTAAGCATGAAAACACCATTGATATCAACTTTTCTAATTCAAAATCTAACACTAGCAATTGCATTGGAAGGCAAAAACAATGTTTTTGTGGCAACAAGTGTGCCTTGGTCTCAATTCATGGTCCCAAGGAGGAAGAAATGAGATCAAGGACTGCTTGGTAGCCTTTTTGTGTATCTTTTCTATTACCAAACTGTCAAATCAACTTGAAGCATGAACAACTATCTTAATCATCAAAAACAACCTAAGTAATAAAGCAAGATTTTAACCTAAATAACAGAAATTATTCTATGAATGAAAGAAAAACACATAAAAGTACACAAAGGAGGTACTGGGCACTTGGGTTGGGCCCAACCCCAAGAGATACAACCTCCTAAGAAAGATTAGAGCTGGTGCAAATTTGGATTCATCTTCATTGATCAAAAAATAATAGTTACATCACAAAAACTGTCTGCAAGAAGAAGCTCAAAAATGTGCTGATACAGGGCTGCACTAAAGTGCGAAAATAGACTAACAAATGACTAAACTCCTAAGGCTTGAAGCCTTCCTACTTATGCAAACGAGGACTCCCAACAGTCCTCCTTAACTTTAGGAGCTTGGCTGCCCAAAACTACAGTTAATCAGCCACTTCACTAGACCTGCTCGGTTGCCCCTTGAAATCATCTTTGGTGGGTTGTTGAACTCCGAGCTGATGGTGGAGAACTTGAGGAAGGGGTCATTAACTATAGGAGACACCCCTCCTATAAATACTCAACCTTGTTTTTTTGTATTTGGCTGCCAATCTGCTCATAAATGCTTGATCTTGGTCCAAAAATGTCCAAAAATCTGCAATAAGCACGTATTAGACTTTGTGGTAAAGTGACTATTCTCATTCACTCAATTAACATAAATATATTCAAAAGCATGCATAAAAATATGAAGAATGGTGGATTAAATGAGAATAATAGGCAAAATGAGCCCATATAGTTACCCATTTCCAGGGCTCATCACTTGCCCACCTATCTAGATGGATGCAGGCATTTGGTGCAAAACTTGCACGAATGCACACAACCTTCACATTAGACGATGCGGTCAGTAAACAGGTGTAGGAAAGGAAATGGCATGAGCAACCCCTTCGGTTGGAACCACGGAGTACAGAAAGACCAGATGCGCAGAAGTATATCCATGCTGAAGCCTTTAACCAGGTATGAGAAGTGATGAACAAAGTCCACAATACGAAGCGAACTGACTGGGACCTGCATGTACCAACGGTTCTATGGGCTTATAGGACCGCGTGCAAGCGCTTGACCACACAGGAACTGCCCAGGCTCGAGTATCAAGAAACCACTGTAAGTCCTATAGTACATGGAAATCGTGGACCCCGCATGATAGTACCGGCAGATACGACAGTTCGTAGAACCCTAGAAGAAGAAATCCAACTGGGAAACTCTAGGCTCGAGTTACTTGAAGAAGAAAGGGTATGATTAAGAAAGAAAAGCACTCTGGTGGATGTGGAAGTCAGGAAGCTGAAGGAAGAAATAAGAAAATATTTCCTTGATAAAAAGACCAAGGTGATAAAACAGGGTGTGCATGAACACGCTGACGAGTTTGAGGACTATTTTCGCGAATTGGTCATTCTGATGCCTTGGCTTGGACCGCATATTACTAAGAGAATTAACTGGGGTGGTGCACTACAAATGATAAGGTATGTGACGCTGCCTGTAACGGAGAAAGGTGGGTATTTCCTAAGAATAATGATGGACGACAGAAGGAAACCATACACAGGTAGCGTGGCCACCTGGCTAGCCGAGGGAAGTACAGCCTTAGCACTCCAAGTAGTTGAAAGGAAGCGCGGGACTATAAACTATTCTTCCTGGGAGCTGCACGATGTTGGAGCTGTGCGCAGAAGCAAAGAGTCACAAGGTCTGCAACCACGCACGAGGGCTTGCGCTGCTTCTTGCGTAGGCCAGAAAGTGACCGTTGAAGTCACTATTCACGATGGGATGCTTGACTTGAGGCTAAATGGAGCAGGCTGCAAGCAATTAAGACACGATTTATGGGCAAGATTTGGGAAAATCTGCTGCCAAAAGAGCATTAATGAATCGGATTTGGGGGGAACGATCAAATTCAAATTCAAAAAGCATTATAAATTACAAAGGGCTGCCCAACAAACAACACTTGGTTGTTTGCAAATTGAGCTATTGATCAAAGCCCTGTTTGTCTTATACCGAGCATGGATTGACTCCCTGAGTTCGCGAGTGATATATTTCTAGATGGACACGATGGCAACAACTGAAGATGTTATGGAGATAATAGAAATGACTGTCGAAGAGGCCACGCAGGCCCTGACTATTGGGGATGCTTCGAAAGGTGTCGGGCTTGTGGCAGAAGTCCTAAAATCATTGCGCACGCCAAGACCCAAGAAGGACAAACAAGTAATTCTCCCTGTACGTGTGTCCTCGTGGAACCCACTATGCACCATGTTATCAATGGAGGACAAGGGGAAGCCATCACCATAGAAACCAATGAAGAAGAAGAAGACCAGGAGGGTCTGATTATTGCAGAAGACGAGGACGAAGGCATGGAGGCGGAAGCTGAGCCTGTGCAACCCCCTCCTGAAAAAACTTCCCTCCTATGTCCCCCTACGAAAAGGAAAGGCTGAAGTGCCCAAGGACCTTGACAAGACCAAGAGCTCACTCGAGACCCCGCTCCTCCCCGACAACATGATTTTTGAGGGCACGCACCTGGGACAAGTGCCGAGCTTAAAATTCAAAAATTGGGACCTCATTGACCACGAGAAGTTCCCTCACCTTGTGACCTCACACCTCATGAAGCCCAAGCATAACACCGCAGTGGGGTTTACAGAATTAGAGCCATGAAAGTGGTTGCGTGGAGTGGAAAAGGCTGGGTTACTGAACCTACCTTGGGTGCCGCATTTCCACCATGCCCCAATAACCATTTTTGTCATCAAACAGTTGCCTTGCCTGGTGCATGATGGGTGTTTGTGGCTAGAGGAGCCCATCCCCATCACGACAGACTTGATTCACCATGTTTCCTAGCTTCCATGAAAAGGAGAGGACCCCGCGGACATCTCAAAAGGGAAGAGCAGTGACTTAACCATCACGGAGGCCATGAAGAAAAAAATACAAGCTAGCAAATAAGAAAAGGGGCTACGCCATATCCAGCATCAGTGACAAAGCAGTGAAAGTGGTAACCCAAGTACTGGCTGGTAAGGTTATGCACAAGTGCTGCGCAGATGAGGTACCCGCACTGGTGGTCACACTGGTTGAGCAGTGCGCGGAGGGGGTCCAGTTTAACTGGGCCGAGTTCCTCTACAAGGAGTTTTTAGAGAATTGCCGCAAAGCTCAGGAATAGGGCAAAACATTCCACTATGCATGGCTTCTGCTGTCTATAGTGCTCGTGGCAGGGGAATTACCAGAGGATAGTCAATTCCCCATAATTGACAGAGATCTGTGGAAGGCTGCGAAGTACGCTTCGCTCTGGGCATGGAAAATTTTAGGGGCGAATTTTCACCCTTGGGCTAAATTAAGGAGTTTTATATTTTCATTGGGTGAATATTTTGTGTCATAGTACATTGTTACAAATTGCCTCAAATTTATTTTATAAAAAAATTAGGTATGGAGGTTAGCCCACCTTATTTTTAGGGAGAGGGTAAAAAAAGTAAATTTAGCCCTTGAAATTAGGAGTTACAATCTTCCATTCGCCCTCATTTTCAAGAAAATGTATTTATCATAGTTATAAATAAAAATATAAATACAATGGAGGTATGGTAAATAAATAAAAGCTCTTTTTATACTTACTCCAAAGGTATGGTAAATAAATAAAAACACAAATAACTAGAGGTATGAGAAATAAATATAACCTCTTTTTATATTTAGTCCATAACCCTCTTTCTATTTAAGAAGGTTCAAAAACGAGGTTTCATTTAAGTGAATCGTATGGGCCAAATACCATATCTATAAAAGAGGTATGGTAAATTAATAAAAATATAAATAAATGAGAGGTATGGTAAATAAATAAAACATTTTTTTTATATTTACTCCATATGTCACTTTATATTTATGAACATGCAAGCGTGTAAATAAATAAAAATATAAATAAAGTGGAGGCATGGTAAATAAATAAAACCTCTCTCTATATTTAGTCCATAACCCTCTTTCTATTTAAGAAGCCTCAAAAAAGAGGCTTTATTTAATTGAATCCTATGGGCCAAATACCATATTTATAAAAGAGGTATGGTAAATTAATAAAAATATAAATACATGATAGGTATGGTAAATAAATAAAACATTTTTTATATTTAGTCCATAAGCCACCTTATATTTACGAAACTCAAAAAATGTGTTATATTTAGGTGAAGCCTATGGGCCAAATACCATGGGCCAAATTATTATTAATACCATGCAAAATAACATTATTAACCCTAATATTAGTATTAATAAAAATAAAGATGGCACATGGTATTGATCCATGGTATTCACATGGAATGCAGCCTATTTAAAGGGGGGGTTTAAACTAGCATAGATCCATCTTTACTTTGGATCAAATATTGTGATATGCAAACTAACATAGAGTGAAAAAATATTTGATCCCTCTCGGGGCTTGGTAGATCAAGAGTAAAAATGGATCTTGTAATTTAATGTCACTTAAACATTTTAACTTGGTTAAAATAAAGAAAATAAATTAAAACTCAATTATTAATTTTATTAATTTTTATATATTATTGATAGTAGTTTTTAAGCTCCAGGTTTATGATAACCAATGGTATTGACCCATGGTAACACCATGGTATTCATGTGAGCATAGACTAGTTAAAGGGGAAATTCTATGAGCTTAGATCCATCTTAATTCCGGGTCTACAAGTGCTGGGAGGGATAAATAGATTTCATCCCTCTAAGAGTGGTAGATGTGGAGTTAAGATGGATATAGGTTGGTTTTTATGATAATGAAGATATTAAATAGACTTAGGAAATAATATTATAAGAAAAATCTTAACGTGAATGGTTAAAGCTACATTTAGTCACTTCACAAAATTTAATAAAAAATACCGATATCTCCATTAATATTGGTTTTTCTGATTTAACAAAAAAAATTCAAAACAATGAAATCTTAACTATTTCCGCATCACCCTCGCAAAAGAGAGATAGTCGCTGCCCAGATTTCACACCATTTTTCAAACATTCTCAATATGATATCTTCATGAAAATGATATCTTCATGAAAAAGTTAAGGTACTGACCTTGGATTAGTTGTTTGAAAAATATGCTGGTTTGTACAACCTTTCATCGTCTCTGCTATTCTTAGTTTGTCGTAATGATCTGTAGGGGTTGGGTCATTGCACCATATTGTCCTAAAAGGCGGAGATTGTACACCAAAAAGGAAATTCATCTACATGTTACGACGCTGTTAAAAATGGTATGAAGGTAGTGAATTATGCTAATAAGAAATTTAGATTGGGAGAGACGTAATTAAATTTTATTATTTAATTGAAGGTTTCCAATTAAAATGATAATAAATCTACATTTATATATTTATATATTGATTGGAAGACTTCTGACAATGGTCACTTCTTTCCATTAGATCCCCTTCAGGCATTTGGGATACCTACTACTTCATTATATTATATAGTTGGGGCTTGCTACTTGTTAGCGTGTTGGGGTAAACAAACTTGATGTGTTTTTTTCTTTTATCTTGCAGTTGTAGTCTATGGAATAAGAAAGAAATTTGATAGCTTGGAAAAAGTGGTAGCTTGACAAAACTGGTAGAGAAAACATTAATATTTCATACCATGACAAACATGACCACTAAAACTTGCAACATTGTTTGTAGGAAGTGAAACTTATGTTTCTTTTTTCCAAACATGTATGTTAGTATATTATAGTTTAATGAATATTTTTTATTATTATCATATATGGTTTCATATTTTAACAAAACATTCGCCAAGACTTCACAATGTTTTATTATTTAGTGAAAGATTTTCCAAGATCTTACAAGATTTTATAATTCAGGGAAAGATTCGCCATGACTTTACAAGATAATATAATCTGGTGAGAGATTCGCCATATATATATATATATATATATATAGAGAGAGAGAGAGAGAGAGAGAGAGAGAGAGAGAGAGAGAGAGATATATATCTCTCTCTCTCTCTCTATATATATATATATATATATATACATATATATATATATATATATATATATATATATATATATACATATTATATTAGTGATAAAATCACCTCCCATTTTTGCAATGTATCATGGGGATTCGCCCATTTATTATACATATAAATTTAGGGTGGTTCTTAAAATTTTCCCTAGCTCTGGGCCACAAAGGATGCCACTAGGATCCGTGACAACAAAATATTTTGGGTGTTCATGGAGATGAACCTCAGAATGGGGATCAACCACAAGCCGCAGTTGTCGCCCACTGTCTACAACAACCTTTAGAGTTTCGTGGAATTTAAAGCGGACATCCATAGCATTTATATTAGAATGCGAAAGGACCCGACCAAACAATGGAGAAAGCTACTCTTTGTAGCTACAGACGATGTCATCTTTAACGTCTTGGAGACATGGTTGCCAGAGTGGCGTGCCCCAGACATCACAGAGATAGAGAAGTTGGTAGCACAAAGGAAGAAAGAAGAGGCCAAACTGCGCATCTCACAGTTGGCAGAAAAGTGAAGGAAGGAGGTAGCAGCAGCAGCAGTGCAGGAGGCAGCCGCGAAGGCACGCGAGGGACAAATGTCGCCTTCGCATGGGCAGGAAGTAGAGGAAGAAGAGGAAGGAGCGGACCCACAAAACACATCAATGCAGTTGAAGCGCCTGCACTCAACTGAGCGGACAGAGCCACGCAAGAAGGTCAAGGCATTGAAGTTGTCTATTGACCTGATCACCCTAACCGAGGGTGATCTGAACAACATTGGAAAAATAGTGCGCGATGTCACCTTTGAGGCCCTCCAAAATTTTATGTAGGAGAACAAGATTTTTTTGGGGGTCCTCAGAGCATAGTTGCAGGAGTTGCAGGTGTGCCCTCATCAGGCTGGTACCCTTTGGACCAGCCTCGCAGTAGGAACAATGGTGGCAGAACAGATGTTGCGTGCTTGGGTGACAAATACCGTAGTGTTGCCAGAAGGGGCACTAGTGACAACAAATGAGGCTGACAGGCCTACGGTTAGCACGCTGAAAGGTCTTGGTATCAATTTAGATGCACTCCCACGAGAGACCATATATGTTTTGCAGGAGGGGATAACTGCAGAGCTGCGAGCTAGGGAGAGCCGTGCACTGCAAGTCCTCAGCGAGCAAAAAATCAATATGGAATGATTGAGCTTACAACATGATGAAGTGGTGTCGCTGAATTGATAGCTGGTACAGGTAATAGACGACACTTGCCAAAGCGTCTCGGAGCTGGCCATCCTAGCAGACATACCAACAGAGGCACACATCCACAGGTTAGCAGCAGGGGTGTGTGAGGCACGGGAGGAAATGAAAAAGGTTCAGCTGGAGCTGAACCTTCATATCGCTGAGCTATGGTTAAAGGTACAACCATCCACCCCTTTGGAAGTCAGAGAACAGTGTGCTAGTGCTATCACAGTGGGATTGGATGAGATTGGTGGTGCAGTGTGAGACTACACCATCATGTTGGAAGAATCACTTGAGGCCCTCACAAATCTACAAGAGGATCCCAACATCCAGCACCTTGAGACAGAGGCGCGAGAACTCCAACAACAGTATGACAACATCTAAGGAACTGCATAGATGGTGGTCCTCACTTAGAGGCTCATGTAGATGCAACAGGCTAAAGCACTGAAAGAGCAGGTGGACATGGCACGACACAAGGAAGCAGTCCTGAAGGTGCGTGTTTAGCCTTGGATCGACGAGGCCTTAACCATCAGAACAAAAATTTAAGGCAAGCTCGCACACTTGCAGGGGATGCATGCACTAATGCAGAGAAGCACTTCCGACACAGAGGTCTCGGAACAATGTATGCAGTAGATCCAGCAAGCAACAGCTCAGTGCGTTGCAAACCTTGCCGTAGTTTGAGAACAGTTGGAGGGACTTCACGCGAACATCTCCGCGCCGATAGAGTGACTCAAGGGTGAGTCACGATGTTTGTGTTGGGGGCCTGTTGGGCATGGAATCCCCCCCAAGGCATGTTTTGGGGGTTAAAGCCCAAGTTTTGACCAAGTCTTTTGTAAAAGCTCCACAAATTGCGGGCGTGGAGCGCAAGTCATAATAGAGTCACAGGGTTGTCCGCCCTAGTTTTGTAATGTAATGTCAGCTAGATAGACCTACCCATGGTCCGTGAACCATGGGATTGTATAAATAAAGTGAGGCTCTAAGTGTAAAAACAACTAAGGAATGAAAAGAAGATAATGATGAGAAGTCTAAGTGATTGAGTCAAAGTGAAAAGTGTGTCTATGGGTTGTAGAGTAGGAGAAGGCTCTGTAGTTGAGTGCGTAGAGGCCTAGTAGTCTGCAGCTGAGTGCATGGACCCCTGCAGCTGAGTGCACAGGGCAGGTCGAGTCTGTAACCGTGGGGAAAATCAATAAAGAGAAGTTTTACTACATTTATGTGTATCTTTTCTGGGTTTAATGCATGATTGATATAAGTTGCAAGTATACTGTTTCTTTACTGCGCGGACTTGTATGAATGTTTTGTATAACTAATTATTACTTAAGGCATTCAAGTAGGCGAAGATAATTAACTAATATTGGAATATAAGTAATATCTTGAGGAATAGCACAGAGCATGACGCAAAGCCCTTGGGTAGGGTTGCGCGAAGGTAGCGTATTAGGCCGCGAGGGATGGGAAAGTGCACGAAGCAACCTACACGCAGGAACAAACAGTGGGCTAGTCGAACTTCTCAGACATCTCCAAGGTGCAGAAACCTGGTTCTAGCACCCTCCCATACTACTTCGGGTGAGACCTCAGTCTGCACTTCACGGATTGTTGCCAAAAGGGCCAGTAGTACTGGGATTTGTTTGTCTAATTAACTACGAACCAGGGTCAGGCCCCAAAAAGCCAACAATAAACAAGTATAGAACATCATCATAAACACATTACAACAAGCACATGATAAAGGAGTTCGCCCCTCCTGGGCTACGTCTCCTTTGTCCAACTTCCAATGGCTTAGGCCTCTCTATTATGCTCAAAAGTATAAACATATGTGTTTACAATGCTCAAATTCTTATGAATCCTATTCCAATCAGTTCAGAATGTCCAAAAATGGCTATCTAGCCTCTTTTTGCATCCAATTTGGTGAAAAATTGAAGAAGTTATGACTTCCCCTTGTTTTCCCGCTATTCTTTCAACAAATTGCTCCACATCTGATAGGAACCCACAATTTTTGTTGGGCAAGGAATCCCCCCGAGGCATGTTTTGGGGCTCAAAGCCCATGTTTTGACCGAATAATGTTGTAAAGCCCTGCGAATTGCGGGTGTAGAAGTATGTCAGATTCATAGGGTTGTCTGCCCTAGTTTGTAATGTAATGTCGGCCTACCCATGGTCCGCAGACCATGGTATTGTATAAATAGAGTGAGGCTGTAAGTGTAAAAGATAGTTAAGGAGAGGGAAGCATGAGGTAGAGAAGTAGAAGCACAGAGCAAGTGTAAAGTGTGTCTTGGGTCATAGAGTAGGAGAAGGCTCTACAGCTGAGTGTACAGAGGCCTAGTTGTCCACAGCTGAGTGGGCAGACCCCTCCAGCTGAGTGCGCAGGGCAGAGTCGAGTCTGTAACCAAAGGAAGAGAATAATAAAAAGTTTTATTTGAATTCCGTGTATCTATTCTTAAGTTATTACATGTTTGGTATCAATTGAAAATATACTATATATTTACTGCGTGCACTTGTATGAATGATTTATATTGTTAAGTATACTTTACACATGCAAGTAGGCTAATTTAATCAACTAACGGTGAAATACTAGTAAGGACTTGGGCAATAACAACATTCGGCCCCCAAGTAGGGCTGCATGAAGGCAACATCACAGGCTGCGAGGTATGGGTAAGTGCGCGTAGCAACGTGCGCATAGGGTCGAACCGCAGATCACTTGAACTCATCAGACATCTCTAGTGTGTGGAAACCTAGTTCTAGCACCCTCCCATACTACTTTGGGTGAGACCTCAGTCCGCACTCCGTACACTGTTGCCGAAAGGGCCAGTAGTACCGATATTTGTTTGGCTAAATCACCTCCGAACTTGGGTCAGGCCCCAACAAGCCAACAAATGGTTCCGTTGCCGGGACCGAGATCTACATAGGGATGTCTAATGTCATGTCACTAGAATCCGATAAAGGAAGAAATTGAAGGGTGGTTGGATAGAAATATTCACGAGTTCACGGTGCAGGAAAACAAGAATCCATGAGTATCAAAGGAAGAGTGGTTAGAGTGCTACTTATATATGGAAATCCACAAAATTTTCTTTGCATCCTTCCCCTCTAAATTGTATGAGTGGATCCCAAAGCTAGCAAACAATCAAGGAAGGTGTAGGCTCGACAAACCGATTGTGTGGACTCCAGAGTTGGTGCGCAGATTAGAAGCATTGAAAGATAAGCTTGTGCATGGTGTGGACCATTGGATCAATTGAATTATAGGAGGGTTTATCACCGAGTTCGCGGTAGATACTTCCCTCAGCTACATCGAGGCGGAACAACGCTTCCTCAAAGGACCGCGAGGTAAGTACATTAAATCTTTGAACACTTGGATTAAATTGCTATTGTGTGAAAAGCAGGTTATGCGAATAAGTTGAAGTTTGGGGCCACGCAAAGTGGGAGGATCTATAGAAACGAAGGTAGCACAGAGATAGAAACTAGCCCCTTGATTTCACCTCGGCGAGAAAGTGAGGAAGAACTCGCGATGGTTTCACCAAGAAGTGCAATCAGTATGATAAGGCAGCGAATTCTGCGCATACCACCCGCACCACCACCACCACCAGTTTCACCATCTTCACCCCCATCTTCACCCACACCACCTGTGCCACCACCACAATTTAATATGGCAAGTGCAATAAAGCTGTCGATATTCAGAGGAGTAGGAAATGAAGATCTAGACCAATTTTGGTTCATAGTAAAGGTTGTATGGGAAGCGCAAGAAGTCATGGATGATAATATCAAGAAGGAAACATTGGTTAGCCCCTTGCAAGATCGTGCACTGACATGGTACATTAAGCATTTCAATGACAATCTGAACGTAGGGATTGCGGATATCCAAGCTGCACTAGACAAAGAATTTAGCAGGCCAAAATCAGAGACATAGTCGATTATTGGATTTAAGGAAATCACGATGCTTCCAGGTAAGACCCCCTGGGAGCTAGATTAGAGACTGAAGAGTAAAATCCAGGAACCTAATATGACTTTGACAGATGGGAAACACCGTGCATGGTTTGTAGCATTGCTAATGCCGCATCTAAGGACCACGTTGTTGCAACAAAATCTAACCACTCAGGCCGAGGCCTTGGAGATTGAAATGAGACTGCATGAAACCCCGATACAAGATCCTAACTTGGGAGTTCAACAGATCCACGCACAGTTTTAGAACTTGTGCCTTGAAATGCAGAGTTTGAAATATGACGGGACAACCCACCCAGAAGCATGCGAGGAGGTATGGTGCGTAAAATGTAAAGGCCAGGGACATGACAAGGACCATTGTCCAGTGTTTGTGAATTACCTGGCGGGAGGAGGACCAATGCCATTGAGGCCGGAGGCACAAGTAGGACTAAGCGTGATGCCTGCATTATGGTGCATGATTTGTCAGATAGGAGGGAAGCATGCTACAGACAACTGTCATCTGTTACAGAAGTATATGTAGAATTCCCAATAGTCGTTCTGTAATTTCTGCAGGTTAGTAGGCCACGATGAGCACACCTGTAGAAGCTATGAATTGATGATGGATCAAAATCCTACCTACAGAGTTCAGACCGAAACATGAGCCCTCGATCAAAATACAGGGATGGCATGTGCTGGATTTCAGGGGCGCGGACGAGGTCGAGGTGGAATGGGACTAGGAAGGGGTCACAAACAACTGATTTGTTACAATTACGGAGGGCTAGGGCATTATGCTCGCAATTATATAAATACAACAAGAGCATCATGTTTATATTCTACCTAGTTTGATCATGAGACAGAGGACTGCCCCACACTGATAGCAAGGTTGCACGATAAAGGAATACTCCAACCTCCCCAGACTCAGAATTTGCAAATGATGAGGTCTAAGCAACGCGAAGAGGACTTAAATGTAAACATCGTGCTACGAAGTGGTATTACGACAAGAGATGACAAGGGCAAGCAACCCGAAGAAAGTGCTTGGGTTCGCAAGGATCCTACAAAGGAACCAAAGTTCGATTTGGAGTGCACAAAGGAGACATTTATGGAAGCTAAGAAGAGCTTTACGGAGGCCTCCACTTCAGGTAGTAAGGACAAACTAGAACTGGATATGGACCCATCAATGCTTACTACCTTTCTGGAGACATGCATGAAGCTGATGTGCGACAGCAAGGCTGCAAAGGGACTGCAAGAACTCATCACTAGGTGCGCTGGGTCAGGAGAAGCGCACTTTGTCTGGAAGCTTGGGAAGCATGCAATGTGAACAGGAAGGGAGAGGAGATTGACTGCACAAATCAGGGAATATGAAATGGATCAAGTGATTCTAGATTTAGGATTGGACGCGAACGTACTGACAAAGCAAACATGGGAGCACATGGGTAGGCCTGCATTACAATGGTCCCCTATTCAATTACGAATGGCGAACCAACAGAAGATACTACCGATGGGAAGATTGCAGGGAATAATGGTAGACATCGAAGGTGTGAGTGCGCTTGAATATTTCGAAGTGATAGAGATTGTCGATG
Organism: Pinus tabuliformis; assembly: GCA_031772625.1. Taxonomy (NCBI): domain Eukaryota; kingdom Viridiplantae; phylum Streptophyta; class Pinopsida; order Pinales; family Pinaceae; genus Pinus; species Pinus tabuliformis. The sequence goes on along the minus strand of CM062820.1, from coordinate 1,273,337,444 downwards.
ACAACAATCCCTATCCCATGTTATTGGGAATAGATTGGGCCACTGACATGAATGGAGTGATAAATCTAAAGAAGCGCAAGATGATTTTTGAGAAAAAGTCACTGCGCATAGTGGTACCTTTAGACCCTGTAGAAGGATCACGCTACACAGAGCCAGTGCGCTACTATGACAACGACGACGATCTAGACTGTATCTACATGATAAGCACATGGGAGAAAGACTGGGTAAACCCAACCATGGATGGAAGAATCTCGTGGGAGCGCGAAAGCTCTTGCACCTCAGATTCGGATGAGGAAATAGAATGATGGCAGAACCAGTTACACGAGGTATCCATGCTCAATTGCAACATGATGGTAAGATCACTGCGCTATGTGATGACAAAGGAAAGGGATCTGCCTATGTATGATGGGTTGTCAGCAGTGAATGAATTCCTGAACAAATTTGAAAGAGAAGTGCCAGAAGAGCAACATTTTGATGCTCTGAAATGGGCACTGCGCCCCACGCCCACAAGATGGTGGGGTACGCATCAAAAAAGTTTTGAGAACTGGCGTGACTGCAGAAGAATAATGGTTATACGAGCTACAGATGGAAGATGGATATGATGGACGAAGCAGCCTGTGTGCCCACCTCTCCAGATGGGTACAGGCGTATGGTATGCAACCTGTACGAACGCACACCGTCCTCACAATAGGAAACAGGAACAACAAGCGGGAGCGGGCAAGACGAGGGCGCGATCGAAGAAGTATGATAATACCAAGCGTGCTGAAGATTATACACGGGGAAGCCTTTGACAAGGTGTGTGAAGTGTTGAACACGATCCACCATGTGAGACACACTGACTGGGACCTACGTGTACCAGCGGTTCTATGGGTTTATAGAACCATGTGCAAAACCCTGACCACGCAAGCACTTCCAAAGCTGAAGTATGAAGCAGGGACTATGATCCCTATGGAGCATGCGAAGCCTAGTTCACGCATAGTAGCACCCGTAGAAACGATGGTCCACGAGGCCTGAAACAAAGGAATCACACAGCCACGAGAAATAGAACACATAAGACTCGAGGAAGAAGATAAACTTTAGACTTCGCGAACTTGAAAAAGACCAGGTACAACTGAGGGAGAAGAGAACTTCGATGGATGCAAACGTCAAGCAGCTGGAAGACAGAATAAAGGAAGCATTTCTCATCAAAAAACTGAGGGTGGTAAGGCAAGGTGCGTACGACCATACTGCCAAGTTAGAGAACTATCATTGTGAACTAGTTAGCATGCTACCTTGGCTTGGACCACATATCGCCAAACATAGTGACCAAGGTAGTGCGTTGCAAGTAGTAAAGGGCGCGAGGCAGACCACAACAATGGAAGGTGATTCTCCGCGAACCATGGTGGAGGACGAGATGGAGCCCCACATGGGTGGTGTGACCACCTGACTAGCCACAAGAAGGATAGTCTTAACGCTCCTGACAGTTGAAAGAAAGCATGGGACTATAAACTATTCTACCCAGAAACTGTGCGATATTGGGGATGCGCACAGAAGCAGAGCATCACAGGGTTCGCAACCGTGCATGGAGGGCTTTGCTGCTGCGAGGATTGGCTGGAAGGTGACCACTAGTGTCACTATTCATGATGGGATGCTTGATTTGAGGTCAAATGAAGTGGGCGATGGGCATTTAAGACGTGATTTATGGGCAAGATTTGGGAAAATTTGCTGCCAAGAAAGCATTAATGGCCCGAAATTGGGGGGAATGGTTGAATTTGAATTCAAAAGGCGCTATAAAACACAAAGGGCTAGCCAACGAACAACACTTGGTAATTTGAGAATTGAGCGCTTGAGTAGAGCACTAAGCATTGAGAGCCGAGCGATAATTGAACCCCTAAGTTCGTGAGTGACAGAATACAGCCGAGATATGGTGACAACTACTAAGGATGGTTTGGAAATTGAAGAGGTAACCGCTGGCGAGACCGTACAGACCCCCATGGTGGAGGATGTTCCAGAAGGCACCGGGGTTGTGACAAAAATCCCCAAATCATCGCGAACATCGACGCCCAAGAAAGATAAACAAGCAATGGCCCCCGTACGCATGTCCCCGAGGAACCCACTATGCAGTAAGCTATCAATGGCCGATAAAGGAAAAGTTGTCATGATCGACACAGATGAGGAAGAAGAAGATTTAAAGGCCCTTATTGTCACAGCGGAAGAAGACGAAGATATGGAGGAAGATATTCAACCTATACGCTCTGCAACAAAATTGCCCGCGTATGTCCCTCCACGAAAAGGGAAAACCAAAGTGCCATAGGACTTGGACGGAACAAAGAGTTCACTCTAGACCCCGCTCCTCCCAAATGGCATTGTGTTTGAGGGCACGCACCTAGGCCGCATGCCAACCATGAAGTTTGAAGATTGGGACCTCGTTGACCACACAAAGTTCCCTCACCTTGAGACCAGGAACCTCATGAAGCAGAACACTGCAGGGGTGGTGACCACGTTAGAGCTGTGGAAGTGGCTACGCGGTTTGGAAAAGGCTCGGCTGCTGAAATTATTATGGGTACTGCATTTCCACCCCGCGCCCATAACCATTTTCGTCCTCAGGCAGTTGCTTTTCTTGGTGTATGATGGGTATCTATGGCTGGTGGAGCCTCTACCCATCATGGCAGACCTAATTCACCACATTTCTTGGCTCCCCTACAAGGGAAATGACCCCGCGACCATAGCCAAAGGAAAGGGTAGTGATTTTGCCCTTGTAGAAGCCATGAAGACAAAATACAAGCTGGAGAAGAAGAAGAGGGGTTACGCCATCTCCAGCATCATGGACAAAGGGGTACGCGTAGCAATCCAAATCCTGGTCGGTAAAGTTATGAGGAAACAAAAACAGCAGAAGGGAGTGTAGACCCAAGGACTGCGTCCACACAGTTGAAGCGGCCACACATCGCAGAACGAGCAGGTCCAAGGAAGAAGGTCAAGGCCTCGAAGTTGGCCATTGACCCGATCACCTTAACTGAAGGTGATCTCCATGACATCGGCGAGACAGTCCGCGATGTCACCAATGAAGCACTTCAGGATTTTATGCAGGAGCACCAGACTGTGTTGAGGGCCCTCAGAGTGTAGCTGCTGGAATTATAGGTGCGCCCCCCTCAGGAAGGTACCCTGTCAACCCACGTCGCAGTCAGAACTTCAGTAGCAGAGTAGATGTTGCACGCAAGGATGGAAAATACAATAGTGTTGCCGGAGGGAGCTCTAGTGTCGTCAAATGCGATGGATCGATTGTCGATTAGCATGATGAAAGGCCTTGGCCTTAATCTGGATGCCCTTCCATGGGAAACACTATATCTGCTACAAGATGGGATAATAGCGGAGCTGCGCACTATGGAGAGCCACGCGATCCAAGTCCTTAACGAGCAGAAGATAAACATAGAACAACTCAGCTTGCAGTGCGATGAATTGGTGTCACAAAATCAACATTTGGCACAGGTGGTAGATGATGCTTGCCAACACATCCCAGAGCTGGCCATCCCAGCAGATCTACTGGTAGAAGTGCGGATCCATAGCTTGGAAACTAGAGTCCGTGAGGCCAGAGAAGAAACGACAAAAGTTCAGCTGGAGCTAAATCTTCAAATCGTCGAGCTACGGTTGAAGGTGCAACCTTCCACTCCCCCAGAAGTTGGAGAACAACACGTTAGCGCTATCATAGCAGGGTTGGAAGAAATTGAAGGTGCAGTGCAAGACTGTATAGGCATGTTGGAACAAGCACTTGAGGTCCTCACGACATTGCAGGAGGACCCCAACATCCAGTGCCTTGATATGGAGGCACGAGAACTCCAACAACAATACAACAGTGTCTGAGGCACTGTGCAGATAATAGTCCTCATTCAACGTATTGTGAGGATGCAACAAGCTAAGGCACTGAAGGAGCAGATGGATGTGGTGTGACATAAGGAGGTAGTTCTCGAAGTGCACGTTCAACCATGGATTGACGAGGCCTTCATGATCATGGTGAATATCGAAGGGAAGCTCATGCACATACAGGGGATGCATGAACAGATGCAAGGAAGCACGCTGGACACAGAGGTCTTAGAAGAGCAAATGTAAAAGGTTCAGCAAGCAGTGGCACAGTGCATTGCCGACATCAGCATAGTTCGAGGACAGTTGGAGGAACTCCGTGCCAATATTGCTGCACCGACAGAGTGACTCAAGGGCAAGTCATGATGTTTGTGTTGGGGGCCTGTTGAGCATGAATTCCCCCCGAGGCATGTTTTGGGGCTCAAAGCCCATGTTTTGACTAAATAATGTTGTAAAGCCCTGCGAATTGTGGGCGCGGAAGTATGTTAGAGTCATAGGGTTGTCTGCCCTAGTTTGTAATGTAATGTCGACCTACCCATGGTCCATAGACCATGGGATTGTATAAATAGAGCGAGGCTCTAAGTGTAAAAGATAGTTAAAGAGAGGGAAGCATGAGGTAGAGAAGTAGAAGCAAAGAGAAAGTGTAAACTGTGCCTTGGGTTGTAGAGTAGGAGAAGGCTCTGTAGCTAAGTGAACAGAGGCCTAGTTGTCCACAACTGAGTCTACAGGGCGGAGTCGAGTTTGTAACCAATGGAAGAGAATAATAAAGAGAAGTTTTATCTGAATTCCGTGTATCTATTCTTGAGTTATTACATGTTTTGTATCAATTGCAAATATACTGTTTATTTACTGTGCGCACTTGTATGAATGATTTATATTGCTAAGTATACTTTACACATGCAAGTAAGCTAAGTTAATAAACTAACAATGAAATACTAGTAAGGACTTGGGGAATAACAACGTTCAGCCCCCGAGTAGGGCTACACGAAGGTAGCATCATAGGATGCGAGGTACGAGTAAGTGCGCGTAGCAACATGCATGCAGGGTCAAACCACGGACCACTTGAACTCATCAGACATCTCCACAATGCAGAAACCTGGTTCTAACACCCTCCCATACTACTTCAGGTGAGACCTCTGTCCATGCTCCACGGATTGTTGCCAAAAGGGCCAGTAGTACTGAGATTTGTTTGGCTAAATCACCTCCTAACCTGGGTCAAGTCCCAACAAGCCAACAATTTTGCTCCAAAAATCTGCTAGCCGAGCGATAATTTTGCCACGTGGTGGGGCATAATCTGTCGGCACCGATTGTCCATCAAAAATCACAATCGTCAGTGTCCTACGGTCTTATGGACTGTGAACCAGGCGGGAAATATGCGATTACGATTCGACAGACCCGATGGAACTCTTAACTACAACATATAAATGTATCGTGTCTAGGATCCTTTCACAATCGGTGGAGTACCGAGGTCTTTTATATGTGGGACTTTGCACCGTGTTTCTATTTATGATTGCGATATTGTATCGCAACCCAAACTTGTCAGGGCCGATTCTGTTGTGCCGTGCAAGATGTGCAATCGCATCACAACTTGGTACCTGCTGGGGGCTGATTCTGTAACACCTCCCTTCGATGATTTGAGATTTTGATCCATTGCATCGCACCTTCGGTCAATTCTTGAATGCCTTCCTACTTGCCTTATCGAATCACAACCCTTCCTTGCTCGGGGGCCGATTTTTAATGCCGACCTGCCTGTAATTGCGATTTGTGACATGCGAGGGCCAATGGTGGCTTTGAACTTAGCACCTTCTCATTTGCTAAAGGACCTTGCCACATCATCCAATCGTGCCATGTGAGGAAGTCAAACTTGAACTTTGACTTGCCATAACTTCTGCGTACGAGCTCGGGGTTGAGTGTCATTCACACCGTTGGAATCAAAATGATGAGCTATTCGATTTGAAGCTATGTTTATCAAGATTCTGACAGTTTTATTTTTAAGCCTAATTTTGAGCACCTAATCAGAGAGAGGGATAGAGAGTGGGAGAGAGAAAGGGAGAGGGCTAGAGAGAGAGAGAGAGAGAGGGGATGGGGGGGGGGGGAGAGAGAGTGAGTGAGAGAGGGGATGGGGGAAGATATATATATATATATATATATATATATATATATATATATATATATATATATATATATATATATATATATATATATATATATATATATATATATATAGATAGAGGGAGAGAGAGAGAGCCTCTTAGAATTGTCCTTGCGATTGAGAGAATTAACCATTAGAAAATTTAATAAATAAATTAGTTTTCTTTTCATTTTCTTCATCTATTCATGAGTATTTTGTGCAAATGATTGTATGAATGTGTTTTTGCTACATATTTTGATCTAGTAAGCCTCCTTGTTTGCACCAATTAATATTTTTTCCTTTCTTTATAAGTAGGAAATCAACTATAGTGCATTTATATGTATTCTATGATCCATAACCTTTGAATTCATGTACCTTCTAAGCATTTATTTTATTGACATGCATTATCAATATCTATTTATTTCTATGAATATATTTAGAAATCCGTAGACTTATCTTAAAATTCAATTATATCTATTACTACCACTACCACTACCATTAGGAAATGCATTGGAAAAATAGGATAAATGGGGTTATTTATTTTTTTACTCATCTTCAATACTTATATGCATTATTTGTAAGTTTTAAACTTGTGAAGTGAAACAATATATATCTATATATATATATATATATATATATATATATATATATATATATATATATATATTCCTAAGAATAATATACAAAAAAACCAATGGCATACACATAGTACACAAATATTTTCCTCAAAAGATTTTAATTCAGAAAACAAACAAACCTTATAGCCACACCATTTACTTTCTTGCACAATGAACCTCTACAATGATGTTTCAACATATTTCTTCTAATTCAACCAGAGTGTTTTGTTTGTCTTATCTCTAATTTCCATCCCAAAACAATTTTTTTAGAAAACAATGTAAACTTTGAAACGGGAACTATAAACTCAAAAAGGGAACTCTGGCCAAAAAACCCCGAAAAAACATCAAAATAGTGCTAAAAACGAAAAGTGTGTATACTAGAACGATGGTTTTTTTTTTAGGGTCAATTTTGAACATGTTTTAAAAATGGCTATGAAAACGAAATTTTCGTGCAAAATACAACTTGAAAATGAAAAAGTGATGATACTGGAACAATGATTTTTTTTTAGGGTCAATCTTCAAAATTTTTAAAAAATGCTAGTGAAACCAAATTTTATGTGCCAAACAAAGTTGTTTATGAGGAAAAAAACACACTAATGTTTTTGGTAGAATACCATTTTTCTTTCCTACGTATAAATTCAATATGTTCTTAACCATAACATGCTAGATACAAAAGAAATTGAAATTTTTTCAACTATAAAATTAAAAAACCATGACATTATGAAAAAATTACATCACTAAATGAATTCAAAAGTCATTATTTGTATATTGAATAAAACATACATTATATCTCTAATTTAATGTTGCATTGTAGATATTTTAAACAATAAAAATTATCATAATTAAGACATATAATCCAACAACATAAAAATGCCTCATAACTTCTCATTTAACACCATATGGAAATCAAAATTTTTATTTCAAGATACGATGCATACATCAGTTATATAAACTGTCTTAAACAATTATTCAAAATCACTCATATTTTCTTGCACACCATCAGAATTCACATCTTCAGATGAGTGACTAGATGCTGACGAATATGTTCCATATTCTTCATTTTCATCAACTAGTGCCCCATCTGAGTCCACATACATGCCCACCATTTCAGGTTTTAAAATTCTTCTAGATCTACGACTGGTTTCAATAGACTCCCATCTCAACACTGTTCCTTCTGGTAACAACCTTTTCAGAATCTCTATCGTCTTGAAGCGAAGAGTTCTTCTCTTTGTTAAATTGAAGTCATAAACAAGTATGTCAACGTCCTCCAATTTTAATATGTCTGTGCGGCGACGATTTATATTTGTACCCTTTCTTTTTCTCTTTCTGCCATTTTTTTTTGTCAACTACCATCTTTAGCTTATACACACCATTGAATGGGTGTGTATTTGTGGCATACCAATGTACTTCAACACTTGTAACATCCTCATTTTATATAAAGACCTTTATAACTTTAGCAACCCGGAATGGATAGCCATTGGGATCTCCATCTGCTAGCACTGTGATCATGCAACCCTCCTTAAAATCCTGTACTGAACCCCTGTAAAGGTCTTCCATGGCTTCACGTTGTGCACGAGATCTTCTGGAACCAATATACATCTCTCTTTCCTCTACCTGTGAAGAATTAATAATACCTTGAAATTGTTGCTATTCAACAATGTTTATTTCCTCATGTTCATTCGACACATTTTGTGGCCAAATAAATGGATTTTTCAAAGGTATATCTTCATTTGTTGTTGTTGAAATGATATCACTTTGATTATTGAAAAATGACTCCCACCAAACTAAATCAGCAATGTCAAAGTACTCATATGTATATCTAATACATTTTTTAATTTCTTCTAGGCAATCAAAATAATTTATATCTTTATTTTTTCTGCGTGCATTATGAACTTCACCAACTAATTGTAATAACAATATTTTTGATGCAAATATTGGATGATCTAGAATGAACTTCAAAAATTGCAACCCTGATGACGGTGCCCATTCTGCAGTAGTTGAATACTTCTTGCCCCATATTATAGTTTTCCCATCAATTTTTTTGATACGAAATTGATGTTGGAAGCTAATGCCATTAAGTTGTTCAATGCATTTCCCCTCACTATATGATCCCAGAATAAAACTTCGCATGTCAACAGTTTCTTCCAACACATCAAAAGTAGGCTCTAGCATGTATGATTTCTTAATACATTCAATTAATGATGGCAAGCTCCCAACTTCCTTCCTCCTCAATGTGACTAAAAAATGACTGAACATCTGATCAATATGGTCATGAGTGTGCCCAACAAGAAAGAAACCAACCTTTACCTTTTGAAAAATTCTCAATTCAACAAGCATGTTTAGATATCCAAAAACAACCTGATTTTTGTTTTCACGACAAGTGTTGTCCAATTGTAGATACAAAACTTTAGGAAGATTACCAGACCAATGAGAAAGCACATCATGAATTATGGTTATGGTCAGATTTGCATCATTATGAATATTTGGAGCTGTGAAGTACACCCTTGGCAACATTTTCCCATTGAAGACCATACAACCGACCAAGTGATACTGAATAAAATTTTCCTCTTGTAAATTTTTGGGTGTGCGAACAAAATGTGGTAAAAGTGTTTTCTTCTGGTCCATACCATCAATTATCAAACCCAAATATTTATTCGGATTATCATAACACTTCTTTCGATGCTTGTACAACTTTTTCCTTTCGTTTGTTTGTTGTTCGCAATGCTCTTGAAGTTATCTGACAATTGAATCTACACAACATAAAAGAAAGCCATTAAGAAATATGTTTTCATATTTGATGACCATACAATTTTAAAAGTTAAAGTTATGAATGCTTACCTCTTTCTGACCCTTCACATTTGTCCATTTTTTCATTTAAGAGAAGCACATGTACTGCAAATCCCCATCCTTGTCTTCTTAGGAATATAGACATTGTTGAATTCTTTCTTCCATACCTTCAGAAAATATTGATATGTAATAAATCGGTCATGTCCCTCAGCACCTTCTGCATATTCTTTGTATAAGTTGTAGATTTCTCGTCTTGAAAAATTATTTGGAGTATGTATTTTCTCTCTATTTGGCATACACTCTCCATGCTTTGAAAAGAAATCTTTCATCCATGACATTGTGGTATTTGATAATGGACCAAACTGTCTTTTATGACGTATTTCTGAATAAAATGTGGGATCCTTTTCCAAATTTTCTTGAATTCTCGAGAGATGAAAATTCCCAATCGAATGAAACATTTTGAAAGCTTTTCTACATATAAATAAAGTTCTAATCTGATAATCATAACCTGACAATGTAGATTGCATGCACCCAACTAAATATTAATTTTGCATTATTTTATTCATTGACAAATATCTCTTCCTGCTCTCTAATGCAAATTTGAAATCCATATGTTTCAAGCAATCTTTTTGGAAAAATTCACTTGAAATGAGAGCGCTGATAGAACTTCTTCTCGTCAGATATTCTGCTCTACCCCTTGTATAACTAGAACATCTTGCATTGATACGAAAAGGTCTGCTCCTACTCCTCGATACAATATTTCTTGGCAACATCCCCATCATTGGATCATCATTTGTATAAGGATTTTCATCATCATTAAGAGGAATGTTATCCACACTATGATTAATTGTGCTTTTCAATATTGACTTGGAGGATATTCTTCATCTTCCCCTTCTTCAGTGCTACTGTCATAGTCCTTAGAATTCAGTCTGAATGGAAAATTTGACTCGATGTTTAATGACTATTCTTCCTCATGTGCATTGTCAGTGTTGCTCTCATAGTCCATAGAATTAGGACTACATCGAAAATGTGACTGTTTACTTATTGAAGATGCTACATTCTGTTCTTTGTCACTACTACCTTTATACTCATTAGAATTAGGAATAAGTGCATCATCCTGTCCTTCATCACTGCTGCTCTCATAGTCCTTAGAATTAGGACTAAGAGGACACTGTGACACTCCATTCTTTTGAAATTCATCATCACGCTCTTCATCATTGTTGCTCTAATAGTCCTTAGAATTAGGACTAAGTGGAATCTGTGACACTCCAATCTTTTGAAATTCATCATCATGCTCTTCATCACTACTGCTCTTGTAGTCCTTAGAATTAGGACTAAGTGGAATCCGTGACAATCCAATCTTTTGAAATTCATCATCCCGCTCTTCATCACTGCTGCTCTCATAGTCCTTAGAATTAGGACTAACTGGACACCATGACACTCCATACTTTTGAAATTCATCATCATTCTCTTCATCATTACTGCTCTCATAGTCCTTAGAATTAGGACTAAGTGGACACTTTGACACTCCATTCTTTTTAAATTCGTTATCACGCTCTTCATCACTGCTGCTTTCATAGTCCTTAGAATTAGGACTAAGTGGACACCGTGACACTCCATTCTTTTGAAATTCGTCATCATGCTCTTCAACACTACTTCTCTCATAGTCCTCAGAATTAGGACTAAGTGGACACCGTGACACTCCATTCTTTTGAACTTCACCATCATGCTCTTCATCACTGTTTCTCTCATAGTCCTTAGAATTAGGACTAAGTGGACATCGTGACACTCCATTCTTTTGAAATTTGTCATCAAGCTCATCATCACTACTGCTTTCATAGTCCTTAGAATTAGGACTAAGTGGAATCTGTGACTCTTTATTTATTTGAAATTCTCCATCCCCTCTTTCATTAGTGCTTCTCTCATAGTCCTTAGGATCAAGACTAAGTGGAAGAATTGACTTTCTATTCATAGTGGAAGAATTCCCGCTATATTAATCAATATGAATAGAGTTGTTACGCGATGAAGATGTTGATGCTGTGTAAATTGAAACTTCACTATCAGGACAATCCATCCCTTTCAAATATAAGATTTTGAATTATACAAATGGAGAGTCTCCTAAAGATATTATATAGCTTAGAGAATGAAATTTTCCCTCTAAAAAGTTTAGTGAAAATATTTCCCTCCAAAAGGTTTGTTATATTTAATTCCCTTGATTATTTTATTCTATAATTTATTGAAAAATGTAAACTAAATTTTTTTATGAAATAAATCATTAAAGTTAAAATTGTAAACTACAACTTCTACATTAATTATTTTAATAGTTAAAGTATATAATATTTACTAAACAATTGAATGTTTCTTTTAATTTTTATGATACATTCTAAAACAAATTAATCCCACATTCACCTCGCTATAAAACAATTCCATAATATTCGCTTTATCATATTTTCCTTCATCGCCATAAAAAATTAACATGTTAATTTTTTTTTAAAACAAATTATCCTACATTAACTGTACAGTAACACATCTCCGTAATTTCACCTATATATTAAATTCCATTATCACTATTATTCACATCACATTAAGGTTTTCTGAAGTTCATTGAAATACTTGCGAATTTGTGGAGCAGCTACATTGCTATCAACAACATATTCAACGAAAAATTCTCGCAATTGAAAGGTTAGTAAAAAAAATTTCCTTGAAATTTTTTATATTAAATTAGTCTAATGAAGTAGATTTTTTTTTTTTAAATTAATACTTATTGTGAGCCAAATTAACCAATACGTCCGTCGTGAGCATGGTGGGCCCGAAAAAACTCACGATGGCAGCCCACCCCACAGCACCATGGCGGCTCGCCCACCCACCCGGTGGGCTGTTGGGCGATTTCGGGAATCACCCAGCAGCCACCCCGAGTGGGTGAGTGGGCCGCTGGGGTGGCGCAGGGTGGGTGCCGCAAACTCGCCCCGCGCCACCTTGGAGGACCGCTCGCCCTACGAGGGGGCGGGCGGGCCGCCGGGGTGGCACGGGGTGGGCACCGCAGCCCCACCCTGAGCCATCCTGGTGGCAGGTGGGCACCGAGTGGGCGAGCTAGCGACCCTGCGGGTGGGCACTGAGCAGGTGAGCGGGCGGGCGAGTGGGTGGGTGGGCGCAAAGTGGGCAGGCAACCCCGCGTGGGTAGGCGGGCGGGTGGGTGTCGGGCAGGAAGGCGGGTGGGTGGGTGTCGGGCAGGAAGGCGGGTGGGTGGGCAGGCGTGCAACCTCGCGGGTGGGCACCAGGCGGGCGGGTGGGCAGGTGGGCGGGTGGGCAGGTGGGTGGGCGGGCAACCCCGCGGGTGGGTACCGGGCAGGTGGGTGGGCGAGTGGGTGGGCGGCGGGCGGGCGGGTGGGGGGAGGGTGCGGTAGTGGGAGGGTAGGCGGGAAGGCGGGTGGGCTAGCAGGTATGAGGGCGGGTGGGTGGGCGGGCAGGCAGGGGAGGGCACGTGGGCGGGAGGGTGGGTGGGCGTTGGGTGGGAGGGCGGGCGAGCGGGTGGGCAGGTGGGGTGGGTGGCCAGGAGGGCGGGTGGGTGGGCAGGCATGCCTGCAGGTGTGGGAGCGGCGGGCGCGCGGGTGGGTGGGTGGGAGGGCGAGTGCCTAGGAGGGTGGGTGGGTCGGCCAGGAGGGCGGGCGGGCAGGTGGGTGGGAGGGCGTGCGGGCGGGTGGGTGGTCAGGTGGGCGGGAGGACGCGTGGGCAGCTGGGATGGCGGGCGAGGTTGCGGCGACCACCCCGCGCCACCCCAACGGCCCGCCCACCTAGCCGCTGGGGTTGGGTGATTCCCAATTGCTGCGGTGCCCACCCCGCGCGACCCTGGCAACTCGCTTGCCTGGCCGCTGGGGTTGGGTGGCCCGTTGGCCCGCCCACCCACACTCCCACCGGCGCCCACCCACCCACCCACCCGCCCGCTCTCCGCCTGCCTGACGCCCACCCGCCCCTCCCCACCCGACACCCACCTGCACGCCTGCCTGCCTGCCCTCCCGCCTGCCCGCTTGCCCTCTCACCCATCCACCCTCCCACCCTCTCGCCCACCCACCCTCCCGTCCACCTGCCCGCCCACCTGCCAACCCTCCCACCCGCGGGCTTTCCTGCCCGCCCACCCACGGGGTTGCACGCCCTCCCACCCACCCACCCGCCCACTCGCCCACCCAGCGTGCACTCGTCTGCTCACCCACCCGCATGGTTGCTCGCTCACCCACCCACCCGCCTGCCCGCTCGCCCGACGCCCACCTGGCGCCTACCGGGCACCCACCCGCTTGCCTGCTCGTCCACCCGCGGGGTTGCCCGCCCACCCAGCGCCCACCTGTCGACTCGCTTGCTCGTCCACCCGTGGGGTTGGCCACCCACCCGGCGCCCACCCGCTCGCTGGCCCGCGAGGTTGCACACCCACTCGCCCGCCCACCCACCTGCTTGCTTGCCCGTCCAGTGCCCACCCGCGAGGTTGCCCACCTGCCCACCTGCCACCCACCTGCAGGGTTACCCACCCGCTCACCTGCCCGCTCGCCCACCCAGTGCTCACATGCTTGCCCGCCCGCCCACCTGTCCACTCGCCTGCCCGCCCGCCCGCTTGGGGTGGCTGGGCGATTCCGAGAATCGCCTAGCCACCCCAAGGGGGTGGACGGGCCACCGGGGTGGCACAGTGTGGAGTTGCCGCAACCCCACCCTGCGCCACCATGGCAGCCCGCCTGTCCACCTGCGGAGGTTGGGAAATTCTCGGAATCGCCCGCCACTTCGTGGATAGACGGGGTGGTGTCGGGGGGCTTCTGCTGTTTCTTCTGATATTGATCTCCTTCTTCGTCTCCAATCTACCTGTCAAGGGGGATGCTGAGGGGTAGATTGAAGATGGAGAAGGAGATCAATATCAGGAGAAATGGTAGAAGTTGTTGCCGCAGCCCCCCTCATGCCACCCCGCCCGGCAGGCCACCTGGGTGGCACAAGGGGAAGGCTATGGCAGCCCCCCGTACCACCCTGGCGGCCTCCACACGGGTGGGTGGGCCGCCGGGGTGGCACGGGGGGAGGCTGTGGCAACAACTCCTACCATTTCTCGCCCCATTGATCTCCTTCTTTGTCTTCAATCTACCCCTCAGCCTTCCCCTTGAGGGGTAGATTGAAGATGGAGAAGGAGATCAATGTGGGGAGAAATGGTAGAAGTTGTTGCCATAACCTCCCCCCACGCCACGCCGGCGGCCCGCCTGCCTGTGGGGTGGCGGGCGATTTTCTTAGTGTTAATATTTTTTTAATTTCAATTATCTGATTATACAAATTGAAAATTTATGATATATTTTCATTGTTAATTTAAGTTAATATGTTTTCGTTATTTACTGATTTATGTGTTTCTATTTTTCAGGAAAATGGCATCAAAGAAGATTTATGTGAATCTTTCTGGACCAAAGACTCAAAAAGGTGCATCTTCAAAAAACATTGGTGAACGAACTCCACCTGAGCTCATGGCTACAAATCTTTCAAGTGCCTCAAATGATAAGAAGATGATTTCATACTAGAAGAATTCAAAAGAGGTGAAATTTCCATCAAGAATCTGGTATGTGAAAGAAAGAGAAAGCTAAAATGTGAATATATATCTATATATTGATATACCAAATGATAATGGAATTTATGAGGTGATGGGAAGAGTCATAGATATGTGTTCAGTAACGGACACTGAAGTTGTTTACATACTTACAAAAGCTCCCAAGTCACATGAAATGATTAAATACCGACTATCATATTCATTGTATGACACGAGAGAGGTATCTACAAAGTTGTGTAAACAAATCGTAAATGAAATGAAAAAATACATCGTAAGTATTGTTATTTATGTTTGTATTTTGCGCTCTTGAAAGTGCCTCACTATATTTTTTTAACTTTGTTTTTATTGACATATGATATTTTGTTTGGAAAAATTTATTTGAAAGTTGTTCAATTAGGTTGCAGGCATTCATTTCATAGAGCATGATATCATGAAAGTTGTCAGCAGTTTTTACTCAGTGTCAGAAGAAGATATAGAAAACAAGCAAAATGTAGTAATTGAGGATGCTACAAAACTACATCCAAAGGATCAGAAAAAAAGGCCTCTAATGGATAAATATAGCAAGGGTAGACAAGTTACTTTTGAGGATGATGAAGTTGAAACTGACAGTGAAGCATATGTTGCCGTTATTGAAGATGAAATTGGAACTGAGAAGAGTCATAAAAGACCAAAAGTAACAATGCCCAAGAATAAATCTATTGAGAATGTTATGACGAAGAAAAGTAAAGTTGAAGATTTTGAAGTAGTCATTACCAGCAATCAAGAACCTAGTGAAACTTCAAAATAAAGCAAAGAAAACATTACACCAGGAGCTGATTTAGAGGATGACATTATCAAAACAAAACAAAATTCCTTTCAAAAAAATTTGACAAAGAGAAACTTAATTGATGGTGGTTGTACATTTGAACTTAATGTTAGACAAACCTATAAGGCAAGTGAAGGACAATGTCAATATCAAGTCAGAAAGCCACATTATCTGCATGTTCACAACTTGAAGACATTGATGAGGTACAATCCATATGCTCATGTGGTTAGTTATGTGCTTCTTGTTGATCCACTTCAAATTCCCAACAAAGAAGCATTTGATAAGTCAAAATGTTTTGATAACAATTATTGTGTGCTTGGAGGGAACCATTTTGTAGAAGCTCAAAGACAATTGATGGAGGAATATCCTAATAACCCACGTTTTGAAACAATGAAATATATCATTTAAGCTGGTTTATCAGATACAGAAGCAAAGTTAGTGGCATGGGATCATAATTCAGATAATGAATATAGGATGTCTATGACTTTCATTCAAAGGGTTAGATTTATTCATAGTGAATTTCAAAAAAAATGTGGTGGGGATAGGATAAATGTTCTGAAAGGAATGTTGTATGGAAATAGGCTATCAAATTGAAGAGAAAACCAATTCAAAAGGTGGAAGAGGCAACAAAATTAGTGATTTATTCAGAGGTGTTGATAACATTTTCCAATTAGCATTTAGAACTAGAGATGTTTGGAAGTTGATTGATGAGAGATTTTTAGCATGTGGGAAAACATTGGTATTAAAAACCAGAAGGTCAAGAAGTCTAAGCCATTGATATGTAGCAGTAGTAAATCAACTCTGAAATGAAGCAGCTTCCAGAAGATATGACTATCACACCTTGGAGAGCAATGCAAGGAGTGAAAGATGAAAAAATTGTCAAAACAATATTATCTTGTGTGAGATCAGGGGAATTATCATTGGAGGAAATGTCTGAGGAATTTCAAAAGTAAGTTTGTTGAATTATTTTTATTTATTTCTAGATTATAATTTTCTTTTAAATAAAACATGTTGTTCTTGGTAGTATTTGTTATACATATCATTATATTAAATTTTTGTTACTTTATCTATGCAGTCACAAAGTTTACATGAAAATTCAAGAACAAATGGTTAAATTGTTGAATGAATATAGTTGGGATGATGTTGTACGCAACTATCTAGATTCAAGTTCTACATCAACATTAAAAGCTTTTTATCTTGCATTTAAAAAGGTATCTTGATTTATACATTCATTTTTATTCATCTGTGTACTATTTTTAATTTATAACTTACACATATATTCATTTATTTTATAAAAGATGAAGAAGGATGATAATGGAGCACCAGATAGTTTTAGAACCTTTATTGAAAAAATAAAGATCGAAAGACTAAGGAAGCAACGTATCAAGAATGTTGAACTCGGTCCAACTCTTACTCATTTCATTTGGAATGGGCTAGAAACTATTCAATATCAAGTAATACGAGGCGACTGTGAAGACATTGCTAAACTCATACCTAAAAGGGATTATGCCCTAGTTATTGCAGATATTCCCCATGGTTTCAATATTCCAAACATTGACTATGATAGTGACCCTTATACTTATCAAGCTCTTAGTAAATTGGTTGCGGGATTTGTAGAAGTCACGTCATCACCATTATGGAGATTTGTGACATTTCATTCAGACACACAATTGGCAATGATATTGTCAAGCTTCAAGGGAAAAACAAATTCAAGGATGCAGCTTACATGGTAAGACATTTAAAATGTATTTTTGATTAATGTTGAAAAATTCATTTATGTACAAGTTAATTGAACTTTTACTATTTCATGTTATAGGCAAAAGTCAAATCTTCTTAACCGTGAAGATCAACAATTTATAAATTATTGTGAGTTCATTCATATTGATAGTTGGGCAAAAGATGATAGCTGTATGTCTATGATTTTTAATAGGGTATACAGAAAGAGTCATAGCCAAATACTGACTTATGATGTTGTTGTGTGAAAACTAACATATGAAGACAAAGAAGCAAAAGGAGAGATAGTTAACATTTATCAAAAACCACAATTATTGATTAACGATCTTATAGACATATGTTCAAATGAAGGAAATTGGGTTCTGGATTTATTTTCTGGCTCAAGTAAGTTTTATTATATGGAATTGAATTTCAATATGTTATTGTTTAATTAATATGTTATTGTACTAATTTACTTCATTATTTATTTTGTGCTTGGTAATTAGGTACAACACTAGCATGTTGCCTTCAAAAAGGAAGAAATTGCATTGCATTTGAAAAAGATCCAATACAATGCAATTTCATTCAACAAAGAATTAATTCTCTTCAATTTCTTCCAGATGCAATGCAAGAAATTGGGTTGAAGAAAGGGGACTTTAGTGAATCATGTGTGGAAAAAAAGGCAAAGGAACCCCAACCACCATTACATGGAATGTTTGGAAAGACATACACTGGGAGATTCGCAGACATCAAAGATCCATTAAAAGAGGAAAATAAGCAAAAGGAAGCAGAAAATATTGTGGAAGAAGACAATAATGAAACTCTAGAGGATG
Source organism: Pinus tabuliformis (assembly GCA_031772625.1). Taxonomy (NCBI): domain Eukaryota; kingdom Viridiplantae; phylum Streptophyta; class Pinopsida; order Pinales; family Pinaceae; genus Pinus; species Pinus tabuliformis. The sequence continues at coordinate 1,273,319,164 of CM062820.1, read as the reverse complement.
AAGAGTTTGGATTACGTGACATTGTTGATTAAATTTAAGTTATTGGAAATCGAGCTCATTTTTTGTAGCTATTAAGTAGTTATACTTGTAATGTTTTGACTTTGACATTTTATGAGAAAAATAAATACTCAATTAAGGTTGTTATGCGTTCAATATTTGTAATATGTGATTTTCGCATTAATTATTAAGTTAATCATTATTTTTTGAAAAAAAATGATTATTATTATTTTTTTGACATGAAATTCATAAAAAAACTATTATTCAACAATTTTTAGATAAATTTTCGTATAAAAATTGTGATTTTGACATGTCAATTCTAGCAAAAAATTATCAAAACATGTAGTTTTTTTAGTTATATTTATGTTAAAAATGGTTATTTTTATGTCCATTGTTAAAAAATATTGTTTTTTAGAAACAATTATTTCATGTGGATTGAAAAATTAATTAAAGATGTATACATATGTAGAATATCGAAAATTCAAAATATCAACCTTCTAATTTAAAAATGCAAAACAATAAAAACCTCACTACAAAAAAATTAAAATTAAAATAGAAACAAAAAAATATGAAGAAAACGACCACTTCAAAAATTATTAAATTTACAAAATAATTATTTACATTTCATACATTAGAGAGAGGAAAAAAAAAAGCCTTTTAAAAAAAGGGTCCGGTGTAGAATTACCACTTTTTTAAATCAGCATCAAAAACACTATCATTCTAAAACACAATGTACATAAAAAAATTTATAGTGCCAAAAACTATGCTCTAAAAAACACGTGTGTTCTGCATCACCACTTTTCAAAATCGGGTCACTTTTTTGCTATCTCTACAAAACAGGTAACAGTATGAATTCCCATTTCAAAGTTTACATTGATAGAACTAAAATCTTTCATATCAAATTAAGAATACAATTGATTTTTGACAACTTTGATGATTTCGTTGTTGTTTCCAACTAACAACATATTATAAGCATACAAGATGACATAAGTAAAATGATCACCAACTATCTTAAAATACACATAGTGATCAACTTTGCTTCTTGGAAAGTCAAGTCGTAATATATAAGTATAAAACTTTTGATATCACATCCTTGAATATTATTTCAACCCATGCAAAGACCTTTTTCAACTTGCGAACTAGACTTCTTTCCCTTGATCACAAACCCCTCCACCTATTTCACGTAGATTTCTTCTTCAGGATATCCATGTAGAAATGTTGTCTTCACATCCATTTACTCTACTTAAATATCAAAAGTAGCAACAATAGAAAATAAATCTACTAGAAGTTATTTTAGTAGCAGGTAAAAAAATTTCATCAAAATTAATTCCCTCTACCTGGGAATATTATTTTACTAGTAAGTGAGCTTTCTAATTCTCCACTTTACATTTTGCTTTCAACTTCTTCTTAAAAATCCTTTTTCTACCAAAATATTTTTTTCTAGTTTCAAAATTCAACTATATGTCAAACTTAATTTTTATCCAACACAATCATTTCTTCAACCATGACATTTTTCTAGAATTTACCATCCTCTGAATCCATTTCCTTCCAAATAGTTCTAGGATCATAATCAGTAATAGATAAAGAAAAACTATAACAAAAATTAGGTGAAGTATACCTTTCTGGTTTCCTTCTTTTCTAAACCAATATCATTATTGGAGTATGAGGCTCTTATTTTTATTATTAGTATTCTTTTGTTCATTCAAATTCTTCATCCTCCAACTCAATCTATATTATTACAAATTATTTTTCCCTTGGTAGGAATTCTTATTCGAGAACATCTTAAACCTATTTAAAAACATCCTGACAATAAAAAATATTCTTAATAACTATTCCAAAGTTCACAACCTTTTATACTAACTTTATAACCAATAAAGATCCTTATTTCATCTCTATTACCTACCTTACATATATTTTCCTTTGGAACATGTACATAAATATCACAACCAAAAACTCTAATATTTTTAAGAGATGGTTTCTTATTAGTACATATTTCATGTGGAGTTTTTCCAACCAACATTAATGGAGGTGATCAATTTATCAAGTGACATGCAATATCCACTACCTTTACCTAGAATTTAGGTCCTAACTTGGCACCATTGAGCATGTTATTTTCATTTCAAATCAATTTACCGTCATTCCTTTTGTAACTCCAATCTATTAAGGTGTGTATGGAGAAGTCATTTTTCCTTACTATTCCACACTTTCACACAAATCCTCGAATTCATTTCTTCAATACTCTACAACATTATCTATGTTCAATACCTTTATTTTCTTTTGTATTTGATTCTCTACAAATTTATTAAACTCTTTGACTTTATAAAATACCTTAGATTTATTTATGAAAAAATAAGTACATCTAATCCTTGAGAAATCATCTACGAATGAAACATAGTATATATATTTACTTAACAATGGAACAAGCCTAGTTCCAAAAACATCACTGTAGATCAACTCTAATTTTCCTTTATTCTTGTTTCACTTGATGAGATTATTACCCAATTATATATACCATATATGAAATGTTCATAGTTTTTAAAATATAAAGTGCAATCAAACTTACATTCAACCATACCTTTACCATGTAATGCTCAAAATCCATTCTCTCCAATATGTCCCTATATTTGACACCATAACATTATATTTCCTCTAGAGATAATAGGGGTTTTGTTTTCTTCATTTCCATCCTATGGAAAAATATAATTTTTGCATGCATCAATGATAGTGCTTTATGATAGCTTGTATAGAGGTACATTCCAAGCTCCCTTCATCAATGTCATTCCTCCTGTAGGTTTCCTTTTCAAACATGGTATATAAACCTGTGTCACTCATCTCACTTATGGGTACCAATATTTTAGCTATATTTGTAATGTGAAAAACTCCAAGGAGTGTTCCAATCCTTCCATCCTTGAGCAACAACTTAAATCTTCCAAGTCCTATGATTTCTAGTGCTCATGTTAGCTCTAAGGAAAATGTAACCTCAATTATACTTTATATTTACAAAACCACTCCTTGTGAGGAGACATATGAATATAAGCATCTGATTTGATAAACCATATATCATGATTTGAATGTATGCTTGACGAAGCCAAGTAATCCCCTCCTTCCTTTGAGGAGGTATTCCCTTCTATAGAAGGAACATAATTAAATCCCTTCCCTTTACGAATGTTTTGAGATCAACAACCAATTTTGTAATGCCCAACTTGTTCACATTTCCATCATCTCTTTATAGATTTTCACGATGATTTAGATCTCCCATGCTAATATTTATTTTGTTTTATATTTTGGAAACAACCTCTTACAAGTTTGGCATATGTTCCATGACCATCCATGTCTTTCCACTTCATTTCTTTTGGTTGAAAATATCATCAACCTTAATTTGGTTGCATTACTCCCAATAGATACTACCATACTATATAATGAATAAGGCAAAGAACACAATACACTAATGCACTTGTCTTCATTATACATTTTAATATTGATAAAAAACAACTTACCATAGTAGTAAAGGAATTTCAATACTCTATCATAAAGTCACCATCATTTATTCGAATATTTGGGCACTTAATAGTTAGTTAAGATCAACTTGGTCTGAAGTATCAAATTTATGTAAAATTATGCTTCTTTAGTGTGCATCAATATGCATTTTTAGTTATGTAATTTGACAATCACAATATGTTATAGACATAGAGTGATCCAACCACTCATATTCCCCTCAATACTAATAGCTAGTGGTAAATTCCTTGAGACACAATTAGTCCGTGATCTCTCTTTAAGGAGCGTGGAGGGCCATTTTCCTCTCATGTACCAATTTTTCTTTGGATTAATAAATTTCCTCAAGTGGTCATGTTTCCTAGGGCCATGGATTGTTTCTCTCTTAGAGGTTCTAACCATGTAAAAAATTCATGTTCTAATATTTGATCCAGTTGTGTGAGTGGTTACTTAAGGTGTTCATCCTTTATGGAATACCCTATTTGTTGAACATGACATCAAAGCTCATTTGAATAATTGTTCCCATTGTTGATCAAGAGTCTTCAACTTGTGTTGCCACATGTAACAAAATATTTATGTGTTCTATTATTTCTATATATCTCTAGGCTAAGTAGAATATTCCATTATGTCTAAAAAAAATATTTTAGTTGGAAACATTTTTTGTTTCACTAGAAAATGTTTCTGTTCGTCCAGGATACACTGACATTTTTGTGTGATCCAAAGATATACAGTCTGAATATGCTATTTTTAATTTTTTATTTTTTTTATGAATTAACATTTTTTTAAACTATTTTTATTCTTGATTTACTACTCTTTCCAATCAGGATATTCTATTTTCCATGCACTTTGTGTGATTATAACACCCTTTCAAATTCCCAATTTTTTTGTAATATATAATTATGACTAATAATGATGGGATGGTCAACATGGTTATTTTGAAAAATAACCATTTGATGTAAGTATTCATCTTTATCTAATATATTTCTAAATCTGAAGAAGAGATAAGTCAACATAGATCTCAATGCTTGAGGAAGGTGTAAGCGGGCATTTGGGAAGTTTCTTATCTTGCCTAAATTTAATGTCCATATTTTTTATTTGCTGAACTACCTAAATGGTAGCAATTATGAGAAGGAATCAGAGTGGTGTTGAATTGATCCAAAGGTATGGGATATGACCCATTCTAAAGAATTTATATTGATCACATAGCATGAGGAAGGGACCCATATTCTCATGTTGAGTAGAGTTTTTGGAGTTAGAGTAAGTGGAGGGAAAACAATGAAGGAACAAAATGATCGTAGAGAAGAGTATGAACAATGAGGGGAGGATAGAAAAGAGTAGATATTGTGTGGTATGTGACTTGCAAAGTGTTTTGCATGTGAAATAAGTAATTCATGGAATAAATCATACCCACATATGGATTCTAAGACTACGACTTTGAGAAAAAGGTGAGAGAAAAATCCTTCAGAATCATAACAACCATTATGGAGTTGTGGAATACCTAATTGGTGAGATAAGTTAGTATTGAAGCCTTTAGCTTGAGATAGAGAGGTAGATGAATTGCTAAGTCAAATATTGTTGTCGCTATGAAAAAAAATAAAATTTTAAAAGTTGTGCACAAAAGGAAACTTATTGAAGCTATGCAAAAAAAATCAACAAGGGAATATTGGTTCATTGAAGGCCCCCCTTTGTGTTTTGTTGGCCTAGTGTGGCCACAATGTGAAAGATAATAGGACCTACCTTAATGGATGAAAGGAAGCATATTGAATTCCTATGTAAGAAGGAGAGTATCCTTCATGTTCTCTATATGATTTGAATCCTTTATATTATTCGAATGAGACTTCCTCTCAAGGCATCAAATCTAACTTGGGGGTGCCTAGCTACAAGATATACTAGAATGTTGTTGAACCTATGGTTGGGTGGAGAGTGTCTTTCCCTTCTTTAATTTTCAACTAGATTTTGTGAATCATATAAGTGTGTAAAACTCTTTTTCAATGAAATTATACTATTGTTCAATGTTTCATGGTTATTGTTATGTTGGCTATTGAGAATGTTGTGATGATAAGCATAAATTTATGGTGAATGGTGTTTGGTAAATATATGTAAATTCATTTAATAATGAATGTTGAATGGATAAGTAATCCTTAAAATATGTTATCTGTAATGAAAATGAGATGCAGGGAAAATTTTAGGGGTTAATATTCAAGGATGTGCTAATTTTCCATGCTTTTTTTCTAAAAAAAGAATATTTTCCAATTTCATTTTTTCAAAAATGATTCGCCCAAATTTTATAGGATAAAATTATTTTATCTTAAAAATTTCCAAAATTTTGTAGTGACTATTTAATATCATTAGAAATTTGAATATTTTTACAAAAATATCGCCAAAAATTTTGTAGATTGCATATGAGGGACAAGTAAGATCCATCAAGGTTTCTAAATTTCAAAATAAATTTCCATCCTTAAAATTTTACCTAATGAGATGTATTGTTTTGTGAATTAAAAGGTACAAGATAATTTGAACCTAAGTCTCCTTATGTTTATGTTAGTATGACTAGCCATTGTTAGGCTAATAGTGGGATTGAATTGTTGTGTTGTATCCAAAAATGGAAGTGAGAAGAATGAGAGGTTTCCCTAATTAGAGACCTTGGAAAGAGGGTTAAGGCCCTATTTTTGACATTTTGAGGAACATGTTGTAGAAATGTTGTTAAGGAATTTTGGGGGTCCTGCTTCCTCAAGTGATAAGACAAATTGTTGGCTTTTATATCTTGTATGTTTTATGGTGTGAAGTTGAAGAATCCCAAAAGAGTGAGAAGGATCTCATCTTAATTTGGGCCAAGTTGTGGAGTTGGCCTTGGGCCATATTTTTCTCCTTCTTGTGAGGATTCCTATTTAAGAGAAGAGTTTGAAAACATATAAAGACTAAAAAAACTTATATGTCTTAGAAATTTTCTAGGAATATTAATGCCTTGTTGCGGTCTTTTTTAATCCTGGAGATATGCATAGAAGTGTATCAAAAGTTTTTGAATTTTATGGATGCCCCTTTGAAATTTTAGTTTTTGTAATGGAAGCTTGGAATTTGGGGATTCTATACTTAGCATCATCCCCTAGTCAAATGGACCAAATTAGGAGGATCGTAACATAAGGCCAATGGGAAAGGATACTAAGCATAGAAACCCTTAACGAATGAGAGTCTCTAGCTATATGGGCATCTAGATCAATTACCAAGGAGTAGAAGTGGGGATGTTATGGATATCCAAATATCATAATATCTAGGCATAAGAAATGACTCACAAGTGACCTTATTCCAATTAATCGAATGCCAAAAGAGAAATTAGAATATTTGTTAAATGTAGCAGATGGACATTAGTACCAAATAATTATTATTACATTATTTTAAAAATAAATTATTTGAATTCTAAAGTCATCCATACTATAATTTAAAAAATCTATATATGGAAAATTTTGACCCACCCATATACCATTGCATGACCAACTATTTTAAGTATATTTCAATCAATTCCTTATCTCAAGTTCAATTAGAAAACACAAATATGATTGAAATATATTTTATTCAATTTTAAAAGATTTATTTGTAGAAATTATGTGTAGATTTGAAACTGCTCATGAAATTTACTAAATCACAAGACTAAAAGCTACTTTATTGCTTTATGGAATTCAATTCAAAATCTATAACATAAATCATAGACATGCAAAAGGAAACATCACACATACACAAAGTTTTATCTAGGGGAAATCAACTGCTCAAAACCCCTTCCTATCTGTATTGCATTAACCAAAGAATAGAGATGAATACATATGCTTTCTCAAACCTGAGCATAACCTGCAAGTGTATAGTCTATCCCTCTGTCTGATTGACTGACTCTGGCCAACACTTAGCCAATTTTCAAACCCTCCAAGCTTCTATTTCCTTGCATTGTTCCTTGAATAATTAGGTCCCTATTAATTAGGAAATTCCTCAAATTTATTTGCGCAATTCCTTTAGGTTTATCTCTGATTGCATGCACCACATGTACACATTAGAATAGTCTATAACTAATAGTACACTACCTTGGAATCTCCATCTTAACTGGGTAACTCGAATTATCTAGATGGAACAATTATTTTGGTTTGATTGATTAGTTAACTGGATGATCACTGAGTGTGATTGAAGTCACACTACACAGCTTGACCTTCCAATAGTTCCTCCAATAGTTAGAACTAGTTTAACTTACAATAACTCAATTTAACTGAATTATATTGCTACAAATGAGCAATCACTCATGATTATTCGGACTCGGGGCCTCCAACTAAAATTAACTAAGTTAGCTAAGTGGCAAAATCCATGTCACCTCAGTTAACTACCTCCAAGATTTATGCTGAAATGGAAATTCGAATTTTCTCTAGTTTGACCAAGGCAAAGTCAAACTGAGATTTTCTTGCTGCATTTTCAACACTCCATCTCAGTGAGAAAGGGATTATTTGTCACCCCTATCCTGCCTCTATGGAACTCTAATTTTCCTCTTGACAAAGCCTTTGTCAAAATATCTGCATCTTGTTCCTCTCTAGGAATGTATTCCAACAAGATTATCCGCCTCTGCACACAATCCCGTAGATGGTGATACCTAATATCTATATGCTTGGATCGATCATGAAATACAGGATTTTCAGAGAGCTTGATGCAACTTTTATTATCACATTAGATCACATTTGGATCCATCATCTGACCAAATAGTCCCACAAGAATCTTTCTCATCCATATCGACTCACATCCTGCTTGGCTGGAAACCATATATTCTGCTTCTGTTCCATTGAGTGTCACAGATATTTGCTACCTGCTATACCAAGAAATAATTGTGGACCCAACATTGAAAATTCCTCTTGATGTACTCTTACAGGCTGATGGACTTCCTGCCTAGTCTGCATCTATGAAGCCACATAACTTCACACCCTTTGTCTGTCTATACCATATTCCAAACTGGGTAGTGCCTCTGAGGTACCATAGAACATGCTTAGCTTCCTTCCAAAATAATTTGGTTCGCCTAAACATAGCTTTGCTCAGATGGCTTAATGCATATCACATATTTTGTCATGTGTTCACAAGATACATTAGTGAAACCACAAGTTGCCAATAAATGGTATCCTGCACTTCCTCACCTAAAGTGGCATCCTCTTTCCTCCAACTAGTGGCTAGAGGAGTCTGCATGGGTTTGCTACTCCCAATGCATAAATTATTCAGTATCTCATTTGCATATTTTCCTTGAGAGAAAAATAGCTCGCCATCTCCTTTCCATACTTCCAATCTAAGGAAGTAGTGCTTGAGTTCCATGTCCTTCGTTTCAAATTCTCTTGAAAGGTCCTCCTTACAAGTTTTGATCAAATTCTCATCTTTGGTTAAAATCAAATCATCAACATATAAGACAATAATAAAAAATTTACCCTCAACCAAGATATGATAAAGGTTTGCATCTACTTCACTTTTGGTGAAGCCCAAACCGATGAGATGACTGTCGATCCTGGTGTACCATGCACATGGTGCTTTCTTGAGACCATACAATTCTCACTTGAGTCTGCACACATGTGAATCTTGATCAAAGGTCTCAAAACATTTGGTTTCTCAATGTACACCTCATCCTCATTAACTCCATTGAGGAATGTTGTGTTTACATCCATCTGGTGGATCTTCCACCCCATCTGCGCAACCAGTGCAAGAATTGATCTAATGGATGAGTACCTTTCTACAGGAGCAAAGGTCTCCTCATAGTCAATTCCCTCAACTTGAGAGAATTATTTGGCCACAAATGTAGGCTTATGATTCTATATGCTTTCAACTACTGAATTATTTACCTTGAAGATCCATCTCGAACCCACAACTAATTTATCTTCTGGTCTTGGGACCACTTTCCAAACACTGTTATTTACAATGGAATTATATTCCTCCGCCATTGCATTGACCCATACAGGTTTCTCTACTTCTTCCTCAAAAGAGGATGGCTTAGTCTCTACAAGCTTAGTCATTATATCCATGTAGCTAGTGTATTGATTAGGTGACCTTCTCTGCATGTGCTATCAACTGGATGCTCTCACATTCTCTCCAGAATCATGCAATAATATCTTAGCTTCCCTGGTTATTTTCCTACCATCTCTGGATGGTTCTTCTTGAGTGGCTTTATCCACTCTCTGATCCTAAATTTGTGGTTGCTCCACAACTTCCTAAGGTTCCCCCTTTGGAGCTAAAATCTCCTCACCCGGTGGAATATAAACCTCCCTCTCAAGAGAGCACCACATCGCTTTCTCCTCATCAAACTTAAAATCCATTCATACAACTGTCATTCTAAGGGATGGTAATTTTACATGGTAGTTGTGAGGAGTTTATATTTACCCCACAAATACCCCCAACTCTGCTTCTTCCTTGATTCTTTAGAGGCATGGAAGTAAACAGAGGCTCCAAAAATCTTGAAGTGCGACACATCTGGATTTCTCCCCGAGAAAGTATCCTTCGGTGTAATCATGCCCAAAATACGACGAGGACTCTGGTTCTGGTAATAGATTGATGTAATGCATTCCTATACCCACAAATGCAGTGGTAGGCCTTGGTCATGCAACATAACCCTTGAAACTCCCATAATGCTACAATTATTTCTCTCTGCCACCCCATTATGTTGTGGGTTGTGGGGTTCTATCAACTCCCTTCAAATGCCTTATTTTGCACATAAATTTTTAAATTCATTCGACATGTACTCACTTCCACTATCGCTCCTGAGAACCTTCACCTTCTTTCTAGTTCTTTCTCAACTAGTGCCTTGAATTCAACGAACTTGAAGAATGTCTGATATTTATTTTGCATGAAGAATATCCAAAACTTATGTGAAAAATCATCTACACAGATAAGAAAATATTTGTGCCTAGAAGTGGAGACTATCAAGAAAGGTCCACAAACATCAAAGTGGATCCTTTCAAGGATTGCATGTGCTTTTCTGTCCCAATCATGGAAATTGGATTTTGTGTACTTCCCCAAAATACATCCTTTGCACACATCCTGCTTCTCGAGTGCTCCTTTGGGGAGGCATGTGGTTATTTGCTACAAAATCATCAGCGTTCCATGATGCAAATGGCCAAGTATTCTATTCCATATCTCACAGACATCACGGCTCTGAACCTTCTTTGCCTTAGTTCTTAATGCATCAAAATATTCCCCATCTAGCTTATATAAGTTATTCACCCAAATCCCGATCCTCTTCACTTGTCTCGTGGCTATGTATCTCATGAAGGCATTTCCTTTGCTGAAGATCACTTCATAACCATGGTATTCCAAAATTGCAACGGAGACGATATTTTTATTAGGCCCAGAATTAACATGAAATCCTTGAGCCTGAGGTGGGAGTGTGAATCCCTCTAAAAGGTGACTATACCAATCTCGATCGCATTGTACCTTCCATCATCCCCCATCTCGATGTGCATATGCAAATCTTTTTACTCTATGTCACTGAAAAAATATTTATTCCTCGTCATGTGGAACGAGGCACCATTGTCCAAGTACCACACGGTCCCTATCATTGTGCTAGCCATGCATGCAATGAGAGTAAAGTCAACCTCAAACTGTGAAGCCAAGGCTTCACCTGCTACTCCTCCTGAGGTATTCTTTCTTGTCTTCTTGTGTGGAAACTTTGTAGCATACTGCCCGAATTCATCACAATTAAAGCACTCGATTTTTGATAAGTCCTTATTCTTGCCCCCTTGATTGGATTCTAATTTGGATTGAGATTTCTTCCCTTTCCCTTTCTTTTCCTTTCCAACCAATGTAAAATTTTCCTCATCCTCACCCTTGGATGAAGTCCCATCTCTCGTAGACCACCTTATTTCCTCCTGTACCAAATCAAACCACAATTTTTCCCAATTTAGTAGTTTCTCCCTCCCATTCACCAAATCTTGGTAGTTGTCGCAGCTCTTTGGAAGGCCTAGAAGGGCTAGTATTACCAAATCATCCTCTTCTATAGTAGCACCAACCCCGCTAATTTCATCACGACATTGTGTGAACCTACTTAAATACTGAGGTATGGAGTCATTCTTTTTCATCTTGATATTTCAAATTTTTTCCCTGAGCACCATCTTCTTGTGGTCACTAATGTTCTTGAACAATTTTGTCAATGATTTCCACATTGCAAACAAAGTATCTTTTCCATGGATATTTTGGACAATGTGATCCTGTTCTCCCTCTAAGATAATTCTCCTCGCCTTGGCCACATATTTCTTCCATTGAGAAAGGTCCTTGACATCTGCTGAAGGTGGTTGTGGGATGTATATCTTGACATATTCCAAAAATCCATTATCATCCAATACCACCTCCATGTGATCCTTCCATGCAATAAAATTAGAGCCACCTTCCAAGGCATACTCTAGCCTCAACCCATTGAAGCTCATCTTCCCAACTCTGAAGAGATCCTGTAACATTGAACTACAAATTTGATTCTACTGAGAACCAACTTCGAAATTTCTTCTCTAGTGTGAATCCTTCTCTAATACCATGTAGAAATTATGTGTAGATTTTAAACTGCTCATGAAATTTACTAAATCATAAGACTCAAATCTACTCTACTATATGGAATTCAATTCACAATCTAGAGCACAAATCATAGACATGAAAAAGGAAACATCACACATACAAGAGATTTATCTAAGGGACAGGAACTCCTCAAAAACCCTTCCTATATGTATTGTGTTAACCAAAGAATATAGGTGAATACATATGCTTGATCAAGCCTGACCACAACCTACAAGTGTATAGTATATCCCTCTGCCTGGCTGACTGACTTTGGCCAACACTTAGCTAATTTTCAAGCCCTCTAAGCTCCTATTTCCTAGCTCTGTTCCTCGACGAATTAGGCCCCTATTAATTAGGAAATTCCTCAAATTGAATTGTGCAATTGCTTTAGGATGATCTCTAATTGCATGCACCACATGTACACATCGAAATAGTCTACAACTGATAGTACATTGTCTTGGAATCTCCATCTCAACTATGTAACTTAAATTATTTACATGCAACAATTATTTTGGGCTGATTGATCAATTAACTGGATGATCACTGAGTGTGACTGAAGTCACACTGCACAACTTGACCTTCCACTAGTCCCTCCAACAGTTAGAACTATTTTATATGACAATAACTCAATTTAAATGAATTAGATTGCTACAGATTAGCAATCACTCATGCTTATTTGAACTCATGTATTTCAACTTGAATTAACTAAGTTAACTCAGTGACAAAAGCCATGTCAGCTCAGTTAACTACCTCCAAGATTTCTGCAGAAATAAAAAATTCAAATTTTCTCTAGTTTGACCAAGGCAAAGTGAAACTAAGATTTTCTTGTTGCATTTTCAATAGTCTTGTAAACAAAAAATAAGTTTTATTCAATTTTATTTTTTTTGAGGTCATATACAAGAGATTAGTCATAACATGATATAAGTACAATCTTACTATGATGCAAGTCACTTTGATACTTAAAATGAACTAAAATATATCATGTATCAATTTAATATTGAGCATGGAAAGAATTGCAAATATGCTTCATGTTGGCTTGTAGAAAGTATTTCTTAGTGTAATAAACATGTAAGTTATTACAATTCAATTCAAAAAAATAAATTATTTGAATTATAAAGCCATTCATATTATAATAAAAAATTTATATATGGAAAATTTTGTGACCCACTCATATACCATTGCATGGTCAATTTTTTTAAGTATTTCAATCAATTTCTTACCTTGAGGTTCAATTAAAAAACACAAATAGGATTGAAATAAGTTTTATTCAATTTTAAATGATGTCAAGATGTAAACTACAAATAAGTTTTATTCGATTTTATTTCTTTTGAGGTTATTTACAAGAGCTTAGTTATATATATATATATATATATTCTATTTTTGCATTCTTTACAATCCAACTTGAAGCATGTGTGTAACTCTTTCCATGCTTTATATCAAACTGACACATGACATTTATTAATAACATAAATTTTTTTTAATGTTGTCATAACCTAGATCTAGTTGAATTTCCATTTTAAGTAAAATAATATCATATCAACTTGGTTAAATTATTAATGGATTAAATTTTAGATATTTCTTGATTCTAAATCTATGGGGTTCACATAAGGATCCTATCCTTAAAAATAAAACCTCCTTGAAATTTGGAAAACTTTATTTTTACAAAGGCTTGATCGAGCTTGATAGCTTGATTGAATCTGCGGTTAACCATGTAAATGTCTAAATCAAGGGTTTCTTAAACCCTTGACTGAGCTATTTGAATTTATAATTTAAGCGCTCGATTATTCTTCTAAGGTCCTAAAAACCACAATGTTAGCATCCCTTCTATAGATTTCTATGCAACACCATTTTGTACCCTAGCAGACTTAGGGAAAAGTTTGTCCTTAAGTGGCAGAGTTGATCATGTTGGATTCATGAAGGAATCCTCTATCCAATGGCATATGAGTTTGACATTTTCAAATTCATATGATATTTTTCATCTAACTTCTTTTAAACACAATGTTTGATTTTTTTTTGGCAGTTTCAAAGAGGTTGAATACAAAATCAATAACATAAAATATACACAACAAAAAAAATTCAAAAAATACTACTATCTTCGTTTACAAGTCATATTCAAGGGGTAAACTTGGTTTTTCAATTTATTTAAATAGTTCAAAAAAAAACTTACATGAACACGTGTCTGAAAATGCAATTGAAGTATTACTTCACCAACTTCAAAAAATAATAAAACAATATAATTTTGCATAAAACATGAAATTTTAATATGAAAAACTTAGTTCTCTCTTTTTAGATCATGCTCATGTGTGTGTGTATAAATTACACATTTCAGACTAAGTTATGCCACGTGAACACAGATATACCTCTTAAGATGTGCAAAAAATTGCAAGTACAAGCATTTCATTTAATGAAAAATTGACAATTTATACGACACTAATTTTTTTGCAAAAAATATTATTAGAACAATAACATAATTCTCCACAAATTTCATTTTTACCCCAAATCAAAATTCACAATGCTTATATGAATTTTGAGGGCTTCCATTATTCGATAAAAGAATAAAATTTTAAAGTTTCATTGCCACATTTGGACCGAAAGTGTAACCCATCTTCATGCATTCACCCTTATGTTTTGGTAATAATAATGTTGTTCTTAAAGGTTACGTGGATTCAAACATGGCTACAGATGTGGATAATAGAATGTCCACCACTAGTTACTTATATACTTTTGCAGGCGTAGTTGTGTCTTAGATGCCTAGACTATAGAAAGTAGTAGTCATGTTCACAATAAAGGAAAAAGACATAGCTGCTACAAAATATTGCAAATAGATTTTGTCGATGCAGTGATTCCTAAGAGAGTTGAGAATAAAACAAGACAAATATGTGTTGCATTGTGACAGTCAAAGTGCTATTCATTTAGCAACAAACCCAACATACCATTTTAAGAAAACTCAGGTTTATCTTCAATATCATTAGAATCATAAAGTGTTAGATGATGCATTTCTACAATTAGAGAAAATACACACTAAAGACAACCATGTTGATATGATATGTTAACAAATATTTTTCCAAGGTATAAGCAGTACCTTTGTAAACCCTTGTCTTGAGTAATGAAAATGTAATGAAAGGCATCTTGGGGAATTATTTGTAGCAAGGAGAGAGGAACAATGTCAAAAATATTCACTCAAGCTTCTATTTGATCTCAAGTTGCTAGGTGTGAGACTAAATCAAAGTAAAAGTTGTCTACACCCATGGTTTTGGTAACCGATGATATTGTCCTATGGTATTGGGCTCATGGTATTGTAATGAAATCTATTTTTACATGGGTGTGAGTAAAAATAAGTGGGTGAAATGTAATAGTTTTAACTGTTATTGTAATAAGAAAGCTCTAATCCCTCTCCCCATGTTTTTTCTCTAAATAAGATTTTCCACATAAATATTATGTCCAATGTATGAGTTGTTTTTTGTTTGTTAGTTTATTTTTTTGTTGTGTTTTATTAACAATACATACATTGAATTATGATAAATATGAATTCCTTTATAAATTAAAGAATGTAACATATGTTTGAAGTTAGTACTGGAGCTTAACATTTTGTGGAGTTTTCATCCTCGTCTTGGCAAATCTTCCTTGAAATTTACTCTAAGTGGATTCTTTGAACAAGTACCATGAGATTGAAATTTTTGTGATAATGAATCCTCATCTTCATAAACCATAATTGAAATTTGTTGGAAGTGGATTGTCTGAAAATGCATCATTACCTTGAGATTTTGTTGATATCACAACCTTATCTTGTAAATATTCCTTGAAATTTCTTCGAAATGGAGGGTCTGAAAAAGTAGCATGAGCTCCCTTACATTGAAATTTATTGGAAGTGGACATTCTGAAAATGCACCATTACCTTGAGATTTTTTTGATATCGCAACCTCATCTTCACAAATATTCCTTGAAATTTCTTCGAAATGGAGGGACTCAAAAAGTAGCATGAGCTCCCTTGCATTGAAATTTGTTGATATGGCTTTATCATATTCATATATATTCCATGAAATAATAAAAAAAGAGAGAGAAAAACATAGTTACACATCAAACACAATTCTCACTATATATTTATTGATCAAACAATAGTTACATATATAGGAATAGATCGCTGACTAGATCCAATAGAAGTGGATTTGATGGAATAAAAATAACTAACCTTGAAACTCACACCGATTGACAACCTGTAACACACCTGTAAGCATTAATTCTAATTCCCTCATTTAATGCTTACATTACAAATATTAAAATCACAAATTACAATATTGTAATAACAACATTCAATAAAAGTGGTTTTGATGGAATAAAATTAACTAACCTAGAAACTCACACCAATTAACAACCTGTAACACACCTGTAAGAATTAATTCTAATTCCCTCATATTTAATGCTTACATTACAAATATTAAAATAAAAAATTACAATATTGTAATAATAGCATTCATCTTTGTCTGATCTGGTCTTCATTGGTACTTCTACCGACTCTGAAGTCTCATGAACTACACTCTTTCTTCACCACAACTTCGAGATTCCCACTGGACTCATTCAAGATATGAATGCCTCTGACCATCATTAACATACTTATAGAATTAACAATTTTGACATACTTAGCTTGTTGAAGCTTCTGCAAGAAAATAATTCAACTAATTGAATCACTCTACCATGGACATACCTATATTTGTTTAATACACAACCTTTTTGTTGTATTCAACAAATATCTAGGAGAGAATTCAAAAGTCAATCATATAATATGACCTCTTAACACACAAACAAAATAGCCTATAAGCTAATGTTCCTAGCTCCACATGAGGCCACTAACTTATAACAAAGCATAAACATAATCAAATCAATGATGTGTTCATGGGTCACCGTATGCATCAAGAACCACCAATTTGAATTATGCTACTATGTTCTATAATTTTGGTTCTTTATATTTCATTACAAAAAAAAATCACAATAACAATATTGAACTCTACACACCACTCAATAAATTTTAAACCCACACCACATAATAAATATGGATACAAATATTCTAAAACATCTTTAGAAAAAATTGAGAGGCGTTTGTCTCTTTGATATATGAGGGAGAGCTTCCAAGTGCACCTCATGTGAGAGCATTATCAAAATGAATTATTCCACTGAGGGGTGACTCCATGAGTGATCCTATGACTGACGACTAATTCATCCTTTAGACAACTTTCGTATACTAAAATCTACATACAACAACAACTGATCGAGTCGCGTGACACTAGATTTATCTCTAACATGATCATGGTTTGGCATTATTATTTCCTACTTGTTATAGACATTTTTGGGCACTGCAACCCCAAGCATGAAATGTCCATAAACCAAGGGCTCCTAAGTCCCTAAAAGTGTTGTTCTAACCCCTAAAGGAACAAGGTCATATGATTACAGCTTCTCCCAGAAGTTCTCCATGAAAAAACTGCTCAGAATTGGTCAAAACAGGATCATTTCAGCTGCTCCATAGGCAAAGTGCGTTGCATCTCACCTAAATACACTATGTGGGTGCGTTGCATTTCAAAAAGCCCTTCTATGGGGTGCTATGGGCGAGAAGTGACAAATGGCAGTGTCATTCCGCGAGGTGGAGAGGCAATGGAAGCTTCCAGAAACTTCTCCTGTGACACTTGCCTCTCTGAATTCGACCAAGGATGAGTAAGAGATCATCAATCTCCAAGTGGAAGCAAGAACTATCAGAGGGAAGACACTAATCAAATCACAAGTTGACTCATCTCCCTTACAGATATCTATATATGGATCCCTCATCCCGGAGATCTAGAGGCTGGAATTTTGCATATTGTAAGGAATTGCTATTGGTTTCTTGAGATAAAACATCAGATTGTTGGGTGATCTAAGCTTTGTATGAGGTGAAGAGGGGCTTCCTTGCTGAGAGGATGATGCTGGGTCAGAACAACTGGTTGTAACTCCCCTTGGCTCTTTCTT
Source organism: Pinus tabuliformis (assembly GCA_031772625.1). NCBI lineage: Eukaryota > Viridiplantae > Streptophyta > Pinopsida > Pinales > Pinaceae > Pinus > Pinus tabuliformis. Next base: position 1,273,301,146 of record CM062820.1, on the reverse strand, counting down.
GTTTATCAATAAAAGCTATTCAAGTTTTCCTCCATACTCTTGTGTAATTTATGTTTGTTTCATTTGCATGGTCAATTTACATCTGATCCTAGATTGTTTATGATTATAGATCCATGTTCTTGTATAGTGCTATGCTACTGTGATCTTACAGGTACTTTGTGAAGCTGGGCGTGCAAGGGAACAAGTAGCGAAAGACTATCAAGAAAGTGAGGAATCGAACCAGGAGATTACCGCAAGATAGAGGTTGGTCTTCTTTGTTCTTCTCTATCTATACTTCATAAAGGAAAAACGAAAGTAGCTTTACTTTGTTTGTTTCTAAGGCAGCTATCAAACCTTAGTGGGATAAGCAGTTCTGAGTAGACACTTTTCCCTGTAACAAAATGGCGACTCCACTGGGGACGAATTAGTTTGTTTGTTTATCTTCCTTGTTGTATATTTCATAAACTTACAGACGGAGTCTGAAGTCGTGCCAGGTAGCTTTCGAACTGCATTTGCTATGCAAATGCAAATTAGATAAATGTCGCTTCAGTCAATCTCCGGGATCTGTTTATGATTTAAACAACTGATTCACAAACTCTCTGATTGCCCCTTGTGGTAGCTCTTAGATCCTCCTTAGATCTACCCCTGATTGTTGCATTACTGATTATCATTTGCTCAGCCAAAACCCATGAACTTAACTACAAACTGTGACCCGGAACCCAAGCAAAGTCTCATCTCTGGCCCAGCGCAGGTACTGTTCTAAGAATATGAAATTCAGCGCACTTCTCGAGTGTAGTAGGTGCACTGCATTTCAAATTCCCTGTGTTACAGGTGTGCTGATCAGACTAGGCATTGTGCGGTTTTAGTTTTTGTGATTCATGCTTTCCAGTTCTATTCATGAATTTTGCTGCCTATGATCAGTATATCTCTGTTTGAAACCCATTTTCCTTGCTGTTATTCCACCTCCTTTGTACAAAAGAACTGTAAATGTTTTTGTATGTTTGTTGAGTCATTTTCAGTTCTCCTTTGAAAAAAGTAACATAATCGCACTGTCGTCCTTTGATTTGAAAGTGTCGCAAGTGTCGTTTTCAATCATAGGAAAGAGTTTGATTGCTGTAGATAGTCGATTGTCCTGTTACTATTGTTTTTGGTCTGAATTTGTAATTTTTCTAGTGTTGAAAACAAGTATTCATTTCCAAATCGTAAGGTGTTGTGATTGTCTCCATTTTTGATTTCGAAAAGAAACTTGTTGATAACTGTCGCTTGAAAAGTAATTCAGATTTGTGCATCAACTTTCTTTTTATCATTTACATACTAAGAAAGTCGAAAACAAATACATGCATGTGCATTTGCATTTAGACAGTCTGATTGGTTTGATTTAGGAAAGTGCATTTAAAGTGTGCTCTTTGCTCTTTGTGAAAGAATTCGGTCTTTCTTTCCTTAGTAGCTAGGATTTTCATTGCACAAAGAAGATAAAAAGATTGTTTATCATCTTAGATTGCATTTTAGGAATTATACTACATCTCGAGGTGAACCTGAAAGGAAAACTTCATAAACAAGATCAACTATAAAATAAATTCAATGAATCTAACAACGCTTTGGAACCTAACGCACAACATTTAGAAGTCTAGGCTAGAGACGTATTCCGGCGTCATAAAGCCTGGTAACAGTTGTTCTCACTGATGGTTGGGTGATTCCTCCACTTTGAGACGATAAGTGCCAGTACGGACTTGTGCTCCCACGTATCGTCGAGTATATTTTGGGAGACCCCAATAGGCTTAATCCTTTATCCATAGGAAGCCGTGTTTGTTGCCCTATCGATCGCAATGCACTGAACACAACATTAAGGAAGATTGACTGCCGTACCGTAAAAAGTATTCTGCAGTTTTGCGATTGGTTTGGTAATCCCTCTACCTAGATTTCCAGAGCAGTCCCTTTCGTTCCTTTTCAGACTCTTTAACGGAAAAGGTCCATCTGAGCACTTGTCACTTCAGGCTCATTAAAAATCGAAGGCGAATAGAGTCATCTTTTGTTTTTTCTTGACTCTTAAAAATTGAAAAAACAAGTTGTGTCAAAGCGTCTAAAATTTATTTTAAACGGAATAATCATCACCTTTTCCTACGCTGATCTTAGGTTGAAGAAAATGGAGTCCACCATCCAAGGAGTTCCCCTTGGAGGAAATCCTAGTCTTTTCTCCTCTTGGGGAGATGTTGGTGCACCCCATATGGCCACATTGTCGCTTCCAGGATTGACAATTGGCTTGCCCGTATGGCTCTTCTCAACCTCTGTCGTTCAGAACACCACAATTCCTGAACAGTCAAGTCAGCAACTAGACGAATCCAGAGTTACCCACCAACCTGCTATTTCCTCCAATTCTTCCTCTCCTCCTTCTTCTTCGCTTGATGGGGTTGGTAAAGCCAAAAATCAAGTACCTGAGAAGAAGAAGGAAAAGAAGAAGAAAGAGAAGAAGAAGAAGGAGCCAAAAGCAAAAGGGGGCAACCGAGCGTCGTCTAGCAAAAATCCACACACTGCACCGACCAGGCCTAAATCGCCATGTGTCATTTGCAAAGGAGACCACTATCATAGAGATTGTCCTTTCATCCCTCGGATCTTGAGGGACTGGTCTCCTCGTTTGCACAACCCGGTGTCGTCAACCTCTGATGATCATGTTGAAAACACACCGTCGACTAGTGAAAGTGAAGCCCCAGGACAAAAAGGAAAATATAGATTTCCTTGTAAATTGTGCGAAGGCGACCATGCCGTCCACCGTTGTCCCTTCTTAGACGAGGCAAAATTTTTTTTGGACAATCGTCCGGTTTCACCATTACGACTTCCTCCTGGATATAAAAAACTCTTGCCGAGTCCGTCACTAGTTGAAAAACCGGCTGACCTGCCCAGATGGTCGGTTGAAGCATCTATCATTGAAGACAAACCATCTGAACCCATACCAGACGAAAGTCAAAAGGTCGAGGCGGTAGTTGACCCGGTCTTGCCTTTAGAGGTTCCATCTTCAGATGATATAGTCACCGAAGAGAACAAGGATGACACCGTCCAAATTATTTTCGTAAGCACAGACTCCGATGAACATGGGGGCAATTTACCCATTCCTTTACCGCAGGAAGGAAGTTCGTCAGAGTCATACTCGGTCGTCTATTCGGTCCCACCTCCAAGCAACCTAGTTGTCTCCTTCGATTGGAACCAACTAGGCAGACCCCGTTTACCGGCTAGTGTACCATTCCGCATCATTGTTCAAATATATAGGATGGTTATGGCCGGTACCATCATAGATGAAGGGGCTTCTGTGAGTATCCTTTCCTCGACTGCTTGGAAAGCGCTTGGTTCACCATCGCTTTTGCCTGAGATGAGAAATCTAACAGGCTTTGACAAAGGAACCAGTCGACCATTAGGGATCCTTCCCAATGTGCCCATAACATTGAGAGGGAAAACCGTTCAAATGAACGTAATGGTAGTTCAAGGACCCCTGGATTATAATCTACTCCTTGGACGAGACTATATTTATTGCATGGGAGCGATTATCTCCTCACTCTTTAGAGTAATGTGTTTTCCGCACGAAGGAAGAGTGGTCAAGCTCATGGACCAGCTTTCATTTCCCGGATCACACAGAGCAAATAGTCATATACCATCCCTGAATGGTCTTTTCACACAAGGAATATCTCATCAATCTCCAGTCCGTCCGCCTGATGAGCGTGAGTGATTCGGGGGACATGACTGAAACCCAGGGGGCATGCACCCTGGTCTGCTTCGGCAGGAAAACTTTAGGTATAGAGTAGGTTTCCGCGAGAGAATATGACTAGTCTGTACTCCCATCCATGATTGGAAGAGGGGGTTATTCTGGAATAAGATTCTCTTGTCAAAGTTATGTGAGTTGGCAGGCATTGCCACTCACCTTTGTTTATTTCGATAAACATCGCCGAAGAAGTGTTTTGTTTACCCCGTGAATAGAACAATCTTTGGTAGCCTGTAAGAGGTAGACCTCTCTCAGTAAAACAAATGTTTTAACGGAAAGAAGAAGGGGTAACCTTGAAATTCTGTTTTATACCTGGGGGCATGCAAACCTTTTGGCGTGCAAGCAAAGAGCGACTATTTATTTTTTAAAATTTGTAGGTCCTCTAACACTTTAAACTCGTAGGATTGGTCGTTTCCTAACTTGCATAAAGGAAGGATGTGGGGCAAAACTCTAAAAATTGTCGTTTTTATATATGAGACATTCTTATTATACGACTGGATTAATCGAGTAGTTTTAGGACATAGTTCAAGCTCGTTAAAAAATAAACATAAGTCATGAGCAAATGTTTCCCCCTAGTGTTTAAGCTCAATAAAAAAAATGAACCGATTTCCCGGTAAATAACCATCGTGAATGTAGTATTTCAGCCTTTAAAAGCCTTGGTCGTGTTCTCATCATCACCTCCACTCTGTATTGGCCGATCATTCACCTCCATTTGATTGTTTACCCCTTTTTGAGGAACAACTACGAAGAGTGATCTCACTAGCCATCCTTGTAACACTGCCGTGATTGGAAAATTCCAAACCTTACCTGGAATCAGCTGCTACCCATTTTATCACTCGTTCCTCAAAAGACGAGTCTCCTTTAAGCTCTTTTCAATTGACTCGTAAAATATGAAAAGATTGCCGAGCCATTGGCCTCTCCAGCTCGTTAAAGGGACCGGAAGTGCTATCCCTCCTCTAAATTTTTATCTTTTTTGACCCGAGGGATTATTACACAAAAACATCAAGCGCTTGTTTTGTTCGACTCGTTAAAAGTATCGAAAATTCATCCCTTCTATATTGTTTTATACTTTTTCGGACTTAAGGGATTAGATGACGAAAAAGCAATTTTGGAGTTTCCTTTACGTTCCTTTTCAGACTCTCTAAAATTGAAAAGGACCGAGTTATCTTTGTCGTTAAACTCGTTAAAATTTTAATAGCGACAAACTTGTCTATAGACGAGAATGAGTTTCACTATCGCTAGGCTTGTTAAAACATAGCGATGGGTTTGACCGAAGGGCAAATTATAGAACAAGCATATGTTATCCTCCTCAAGCTTGACAAAAATAAAGAGGTACTGGTCAGCAATGACTGGGGAAAAATTGGGAAGAAAAATTGAAGAAACTTTGTTGGTAGCAAGTCGCTCTTGAACATGACACTTTCACTCCGCATCCAAGTCGGGTTGGGTTGTTTCATTCACCGGTCACATCACCATGGTCCCATCACACCATCCACATTTGGGGTTAATGCTACCAATCCATCATGTCAGTGTCGCCGATATGTTCAAGAGAAGTCATTCAGAGAATTCACCTGTGTCTCACCCGCTACAATACATTTACACTCCATTCTTTCATGACCGCCACCCTGAACCTTATATCACCAGATCGTTTTCACCTCCATTAAAATCATTTGCTCCATTCCGTGTCATTGATGTGGGATTCATTAAGGCCCTCCTATGACGGATCGCTTCTTGTCGACATCAGCTCATTATCCAAGAAGTTGATCTAGGAACACCCCATTTAGTACTTTGAAGCTTGCATGCCTCAATGGCAAGTTTCTCACTTCCGGCGACAGGTTTACATCAATGACCTTCGACCGAAAGATTTTGCGTGGTGTTCGACACCAAGTCCTTTATTCACACCACATAAATTTTACTGAAGTACCTTGAGGGTCATTATCATTATCGGTGATTCCTCTCGCGCTTGTTAACAGCTTACATCATTGGTTGGTAATCAAGCGATGTCTTTCCATGTTCGACTCCAGAACATCTCTCACATGGATAGACTTGTACTTCAAGTGAAGATCGAACGATATTGAAGACCCTGGATCTAGTTTCATCCATCCGAGCTGCGATATATATATTCAGGGAAATAAAGACATCAAATGTACATCATTGCTGCATAGATAATCATCCAATCAAAGGGATGATGGCTCTACCAGAATCATCAGTCTACACTCAGACGATTGTCTGTCCTATGTACATGAAAATGAATTTATAAATCTGAGCATGGGAATGCCCGCCTCAGCTAGATCATGAAAATATTATGAAGATAATGTATTGTATTATATCTTATTACAAGTCTCCTCCCAGCTTGAAAGAACTTCGGATCCTCATAATAAAGCATTTCACCCGACATCAAAAGATTAACGACCTCATGCTTTAGGGGGCAACTGTTATAGACATTTTTGGGCACTGCAACCCCAAGCATGAAATGTCCATAAACCAAGGGCTCCTAAGTCCCTAAAAGTGTTGTTCTAACCCTTAAAGGAACAAGGTCAGATGATTACAGCTTCTCCCAGAAGTTCTCCATGAAAAAACTGCTCAGAATTGGTCAAAACAAGATCATTTCAGCTGCTCCATAGGCAAAGTGTGTTGCATCTCACCTAAATACACTGTGTGGGTGCGTTGCATTTCAAAAATCCCTTCTATGGGGTGCGATGGGCGAGAAGTGACAAATGGCAGTGTCATTCCGCGAGGTGGAGAGGCAATGGAAGCTTCCAGAAACTTCTCCTGTGACACTTGCCTCTCTGAATTCGACCAAGGATGAGTAAGAGATCATCAATCTCCAAGTGGAAGCAAGAACTATCAGAGGGAAGACACTAATCAAATCACAAGCTGACTCATCTCCCTTACAGATATCTATATATGGATCCCTCATCCCAGAGATCTAGAGGCTGGAATTTTGCATATTGTAAGGAATTGTTGTTGGTTTCTTGAGATAAAACATCAGATTGTTGGGTGATCTAAGCTTTGTATGAGGTGAAGAGGGGCTTCCTTGCTGAGAGGATGATGCTGGGTCAAAACAACTAGTTGTAACTCCCCTTGGCTCTTTCTTGTTTATCAATAAAAGCTATTCAAGTTTTCCTCCATACTCTTGTGTAATTTATGTTTGTTGCATTTGTATGGTCAATTTACATCTGATCCTAGATTGTTTATGATTATAGATCCATGTTCTTGTATAGTGCTATGATACTATGATCTTACAGGTACTTTGTGAAGCTGGGCATGCAAGGGAACAAGTAGCGAAAGACTATCAAGAAAGAGAGGAATCGAACCAGGAGATTAGCGCAAGACAGAGGTTGGTCTTCTTTGTTCTTCTCTATCTATACTTCATAAAGGAAAAACGAAAATAACTTTACTTTGTTTGTTTCTAAGGCAGCTATCACACCTTAGTGGGATAAGCAGTTCTGAGTAGACACTTTTCCCTGTAACACTACTACAACAAATTCCTTAAATCTGGTCTATGCATGCTCACATAGTGAACAGATCTAGGAGAGTAGCAACATGTCTTCACTTGGGTTCTTCCACTAGTGTTAATGAATCATCAAACCATTTGATTAATTCACATCACCTCCATGACCTTGTTGAAACCGCTTTCTTTGCGCATTGTTCTCCACAATGATTTGCATTGCTCCCAAAACACATCACATCAGCCCAATGTGGAAATTCAACTTAGATAGCTCCTATAGGATTCACTCATTTGCCACTTGTAATAACATAAATGGATGGACAAACTAGAGGTCACATACATTAATCACTCAAATAAAAATCTATTTACTCTCACACACCTATTCTAATCCTACATATGTATGCAAGATTAAAAATTTCATCTTTCTCATCTTCTTGGGCTCTCTCATGACAGAGTTAAGCCCAAAATGATAGAAACTTAAAAAACAAGAGAAAAACACATAGTTACACACCAAACACAAATCTCATTATATATTTATTGATCAGACAATGGTTACATAAATAGGAATAGATCACCGATGAGATATGATGGAAGTGGATCCAATTGACTAAAACTAATCTAGAAACTCACAACAATTCACAACCTGTAACATAAGTGTAAGCATTAACTCTAACTGAAATTTCTTCGAAATCGATGATATAAAAATGCACTATGAGCTCCTTGAAATTTCTTCTAAATGGATGGTATGAAGAAGTACTATGAGTTTGAAAATTTTGTTGATATTTCCCCTCAACTTCACAAATGTTTTGTTTTAGCATCTGTAACACCCTCCAAAATTTTGTCCTGCTTCCAAATTTTGGAGCCTTCCTTGGTTTTTCCACTGATAGTTGCAAACACTTGAGCTCATTCCATGAGCTATTGCAGAGTCTTTACACCCTTTTTCTTGTCTGACCAGTGGTCGTCTCTTGGCATATTGATTGCTTTGTCATGCTTGCGATCTTGTTCTAGCAATTTTGAAGGTTGGTCTTTGTGTGCATGAGTTGTCTTTGCTCTGTGAACATTGGTCGTACTCACACACAAAGTTGTAAGCATTGTCACGCAAGTGTCATCACAGTCATTCGAAGGTCTATCTCAAGTGTCGCACTTTTCGCTCTTAACCTTAAGACAGTCTCACTGAGCACATGTTTGTCTTGTTGGTTTGTGGTGTCCTATCCTCAAGTCATGCTAAGTGTTTGATCAAAATGTCAAATCTACACAAGTTCACCTACTCTCACACTTATCCATTTTTCCTAAGAATCATTCAAGAAGACAAATGCCTTCAATCGGACCCCAACTGAGCTACACTGCATAGTCTCAGCTCCTAGTGACCCTATTCTACTTACGATAACTACGTAGTGTTTGAGGATGTCCTCTAGGGAAGACTTCACTGCATAATCCTAGAAGTGAGAAAGTTGATTATCTCCCGAAACTACATAGAATTTGTCCACAACTCTGATCCAATCTGCACTTCCCGTAAGATCACTCATCAAGCCTCCCTCTAGTCCACCAGAAACATAAAATGCATTGTGACCCCGGGCTACACTGCTCTCTAAAACTGTGCAGACATGCCCAAAATCCTACCCTACACTGCCTACGAAACTACACAGTCATGTGATTTAGGCCTCTACTTCCTGGCACTGCACTGTTCCAAGAAATTGTGCAGATCTAACTAGCAGGCCCCCCTGTTGGCTGGCTCTACTCTGTCCCTGAAAATTGCACATTTTTTACTGGCACTCTCCCTGCTGCCCTGCTCTACACTCATCCTGGAAACTGCACAGTTGTGTTAGGAAGGCCCCTACTGCCTATCTGATATTGTCCCTCAAAACTACGCAGCTGTGAATGACAACTCCCCGTAGCCCAATCCAGCCTTGCTCTAGAAAACTGCACAGAAATGTCTGCTAGTGCCTCTTACTTCCCACTCTGTCTTCCTTAGAGAAACTATGCAAATTCCTAGTTGGACCCCCGGATGACATACATGGTCCTCATCCTGAAAACTGCACAAAATTTCCTAGCAGTTCCTCCTGACAGCATCTCTTGTCTTCTTCCCAGGAACTACGCAATTCTACCCAGTTGGGTTCTACCTTGTAGTCATCACTATTGTCCCAGGAAGTCAACAAATTACAGAGATAACCATAAATATAGAGATGTAGCAAAAATAATACTTCATTTCATTAATGTAAAATACTAAAATATGCTTACAAACAAAAATGGAAATAAACTATCTCGGGTGATGATAGCTTATCTCTGAGGAGAGATGTGGTGGCTACATGCCTCTGAATTGTCTTACAATGAGGCTCAAAGGCCTATTTATTTTTGAGAAACAATGGAAAACCCTAAACATAAAAAAACCTAACCCTAGGAGATAAAGCGCTAAACTATGGGCCCTGTTTGGGTAAATTGGTACATCAACTTCCTGGGGTCTTAATATTGACATATGATCTCCATTTGATGTGAAAAATACCTCATTAGAAAGATCTATCTGAGGAATACAACTTTGGAGTGAGAAACATTTGTTCATAGGCCCATGTTACTCCTAGTTTTCCAAAAAAACGTCGTTTAGGGCTTCAAAACGGCTCCGGAAGTTCACGACCCGAAAACCTGCTAAAAATAATAAACTGTGCTACAATTAAGGAAACTGAAAAACTGAAAGAAACAATGGTGGGGGTCCAAGTGGAATTGGTGGAAGGCCACCAATATCCACCTAGTTCATTCCTCCCCCCTTATGAAGCAATGGTCCCCATTGCATTGAGTTCCTCCATGAGATGAGGAAACTTTTGCTAAAATTGGTCGCTGGTGAGCCACTTGCCCTGGTGAAGGAGTTGGCCTACTTTGACAACTCGATACAGTTGGATCTGCTACTGGTGATTGTGATTGATATGTGTGTCCATGATCTGATAAGTTGCATCTTGTTCCATGCAATCTGGATTTAACTCTGTTGGTGTGAGCTATTTTGCAAGGTCAGATGTGTCTAGTAATGGTGGAAAGTATGGCCAAAGGGGGTCCATGTTGAACACTAGGTGCAGGCCAAGGAACGGGGGAATGCTGAGCTCAAATGAATTTTTTCCACAACCTTGTTAATGGTGTAAGGACCATATCAGAGTGGTATGAGTTTCTGATAGGCTCCGATAAGGTGTTCCTTTTGCAAATGCAACCAGACTTTGTCGCCCACCTGAAACTTGTGTGGCATCCGATGTTGATCATGTCACTGCTTGTACTTGGTATTTGATTTCTCCAGAATGTTGTGAACCTGCTGGCAGATATGTTGGATGTGCTCAATGAAGTTTTTTGCCTTATATGTTTCGAACTGGACATGAGCCGAATCTGCCTGAGTAGTTGCAAATGGCATGGCCACATCAATGGAACATAGTGGCTGGAATCCCAAGCCCACCTGAAAAGGGCTGTGGCCAGTCGAGCTGTGGAGAGCTCGATTATAGCTATGCTAAACATAGGAGAGGCTGTCATCCCATGTGCATGGATGCTTTGAGTTGTACATGCGTAGAATGTGTACGATCATCCTGTTGACAACCTCTATTTGGCCATTAGTTTGGGGATGGAAGGTTGTGGACTTAGTGAGGAACCTGTTGTCCCGGTCTGAGATGATAGACTGTGGGATCCCAAAGTGTACCCACACTTGTTCAAAGAAGAGTTTAGTAGTGGCATCTACTGTGATATTCTTCTTACAAGCCGCCATAATGGCCATCTTTGTGAACCTATTGACGACCACAAAAACATAGTCGTTTCCATGCTTAGTAGAAGGAAGGCCTGGCATGTAATCCATGGAGATGGATTCCCAAGGTTGACTAGGGATAGGCAGCGGAGTATAGAGGCCTTGCTTCTTGATGGTCGATTTGGCAATGGTGCAGGGAGTGCAGGACTTGATGTACTTATCGACATCCTGACGAAGATTCAGCCAATAGAAATGCTTTTGTAGTACTGGCATCATTTTCTCGACCCAGAAATGCCCAACAGCCTGACTGTAGTGTGCTTCCCAAATCATCTTGGCACACTCACATGAAGGAACACAAAGGTGACCCAGGTGGCATAACAGGGCATCCTGGAGGTGAAAATATAGAACATGCTGACCCTTCACGAGTGTTTGGTATGTGTGGCCAAATTATGCATCGCTTTTGTAGAGAAGTGGCCAATCAAAAGTCTCATGCCCACAAGAGTTGAGCACTATGGTTAACGCCATGTTCGGTGGTCGACTGAGGCAATATGCAACATTATTGGTGCTGCCCTTCTTATACCTGATATTCAAATGGAACTGTTGTAGGTATGTGGACCATTTCTGATGGAAATCATTCTGCAATTTCCCTTGCGTCTGTATGAACTACAGGGGTCGGTGGTCTGTGTGGATGACCGTTTCCTTCCCCAAAATGTAATTCTTTCATTGTCAGCAGGCCTGCACAATGGAATACATATCTTTGTCATAAGTGGTATATTTCCATACTATGTCTGAAAGTGTATCACTGTGATATACCATTGGATGCCTGTGTTGAGTAAGGACTACCCCAATAACATTGTCAGAGGCATTTATCTCGATCTCAAATGGTTGTTGCAATTCTGGTAATGCGAACACTGGTGCTGAGCAGAGGCAATGTTTAAACTCTGTGAATGCCTTCTGTTGAGATATAGACTAAAAGAGTTTTTCTTTCGCTCCCCCCTTGGTGACTTGACTTAAGGGCCAAGTAATATGAGAAAATCCCAACACGAACCTGCAGTAAAAGTTAGCAAGACCCAGAAACCTACAGAGCTCTGTCAGAGTGGTTGGAGATGGCCAATCCCGAATGAATTGGATCTTAGTTGGATCCACATGCACCCCTCATTCATCAATAATGTATCCCAGATACTGAACTTGGGTCATGCTAAAAGTGAATTTCTCCAAATCGGCACATAACTTGTGTTGCCGTAGTGTTTGGAGAACCTATCGGATTTGGTGGAGGTGCTCTTCCCAACTCTGGTTGAAGATCAGGATGTCAAACAAGTATACCACTACAATTGAGTTGATGAATGGCCGCAAGATGTCATCCATTAGCCGCATGAAGGTTGCAAGAGCATTCGTCAACCCAAAAGGCATAACCAACCATTTAAAAAGGCTCCTTGGCTTTGAAGGAAGTCTTCTGTAGAAAATTCTCTACAAATCTAGCTCTGATACCATGTAGAAAATCTACTGTAGGTTAACTTGATAATGCAATATAAATCAAAGTAGAATACTATAACCTACTTCTACTATCAATTTGCAGAAGCTTAAAGATCAAGCTGAACAATATAACTGGAAGAAGAAGAATCAATGCACAATACACATGAAAATACTTTAGGGAAAGCCTCAACTAAAAACCCCACTATCTGTATTATCGTACAAGTTGGAAATACATAGGAATTATACAAAGCCTCAACACTCACAGCTAGCCAGCTCTCAGTACAATCCTCACAGATGCTCACAGGTAATCTTGGATTCTTTCAAGCCTTCCTCTCTACCCTCCAAGCTCCTATTTCCTTGCATTGTTTCTCTTTGTGGATGATCTCCTATTACCAAGTGTAACATTGCTCTCACACACTGTAAAACTACACAATCCTCAAGGAATGGTTCCTTCTGCATGCATGAGTTTTCTTTATAAGAAAACACATGCAACTGATAGTACATTGTCCTTGACTTCAATCTTAACTGGGTCTTTCTCAGAATAGACATGCATGAGATTCTGATGAGGGAATCTTCAGTTAACGAGAGTAGCACTAGTTGAGTGCATGCATGCATCAATGGACTGTTAACTCACCATTAGTTCCTCAAATAGTTTGGAACTAATTTAACTGGAATTAACTTAGTAAACTGAGTTCACTAATTACAACTCAAATATAAATCAATCTTATCTCCTTAATTTAAGGGATAACTCTTGCATGACTTCAGAAAGACTTCTAACTTGAATTTCTCCAACTAATTAATTCCTTGTGAATTAATTAATTATTTCCAAGTAGCTGTTAAGACTAAATTCAATTTTAATTCACAATTTAATTCAAGGAAAAATAAATTGGAATATTCTTATTGCCACATTTCAACATCTTCCACACATCGGAGGGTTCAATTGGTACCTGGTGATATCCTGACTCCCAATCGATCCTGCTGAAATATTTTGCCCCCTTCAGTTGGTCCAGAAGGTCATCAATCCATGGGATCGGGTACCTATTCCGGACAGTGATCTTCGTTAGCGCCCGATAGTCAATATAGAGTCTCCAAGTCCCATCCTTCTTCTGTACCAACAAGATCGGGCTCCCACAGGGCGATGAACTCGGTCAGATGTGACCTTTCTATAGCAGCTCCTAAATCTACCTCTTGATTTCATCATTCTCCAAAATGGAAAGACAATAGGCTGGTCCATTGGGCAGCGGTGCACCTGGGGTCAGATCAATGGAGTGCTTGACCTGACAGTGTAGAGGAACCCCTGCGAGGGAGGTGAAGATGTCCTCGTACTCCTCCACGACCTTGTCCATCTGTAGTTTTCGTGTGGATGGGCCCTGTCTGGAGGTTCGTGGCACCGTCTTCTTCTTTCCTTGAGGGTATATCATCAAGAAAACAAATTTCCCGTTTTGGAAATGAGCTTATTGCATTGTTTTGCAGTAACCAAAGAGATGGCGATAGGTGGTGCTACCTCTAGTATCCTGTACAACTTATTTCCCAAAGTAACAATAACAACACGAGGCCTTGAATCATACACAGCATGTCGCTTCCACAAGTATGGTTGGCCTAATAATACATCACAAACATCAAGGGGAGCAATGTCACACAATACCTCATCCGTGAAGGGCTTGATGTTGTACGGAAGGTGACACAGCTGGTTCATGCGAAGATCTCGTCCTTGGTGAAGCCACCCGATGGTGTACGGTTATGGATGTGCTGTGGTCGGTAAGCCCATTCGCTTCATGACCTCTGTCGAAATGAGGTTCTTTTGGCTCCTGATGTCGACAATGAACTGTAGCGGGGAGACCTTTAACCACATCTGGGAGTGGAATAGGCAGTCCTCCTCCTCTGGATCTTCGGGTTCCTCCTTCTGAATCTTCATGGTGGCAACGGTAGCATTGGACTCTGCATCGATAATCTGCTTCCCTTTTTCATTCCCCTTATTGGGTTCTAACTCAAAGTTGGAACATGCATCTCATTCTGAAGACTTTAGCTCAGCCACTAGTGACTGCTTGGCCTGAAACTCACTTGTGTTCTGAGTGGAGCTCTTATGGAACTCACACCACTTTCCTATGTCCTTCTTTGGCTTCGTGGTGTTGTTCTTTTCTTGCGGATTTGGCGGATTTTCCTAGGCCACCCTACCTTGGATTGGTCCTTTGTTCAATGGTTTGGGGGTGCCTTTCCCTTGATTCGGATTTGTAGATCCAAAGTCTCGCTTCTTCTGTTTAAACTTCTGCTCGAGCTTGACAGCGTATCGATACGTTGTGCCAAGTGAGGAGATGTCCAAGAACTCCATCTCATCCTCGATGTAATTATGTAGGAAACCATGGTATTTGAATACCAAATGCAGTGCAAAATCCTTGATACCCAACTTTGTGTGAAGGGTATGAAAAATATTGGTAAACTCCGGCACATCTTGGTCCCTTCCCCACCGTAACATGGTCCACTTTATGTATTTATCCTCATAGCTTCTGACGGGGTAGTACTGCTCCTTGATGGCATTCTGGAATGAATTCCAAGTGGGTGCGGCTAAAAATAGAAAGGCTGTACTTTCATCCTTCTGCTTGCAGTAGGTTTCCCACTAGTCCTTGACGTGGGGGGCAGCTTTGATAAGAGTGAAAGTAATCTTTTCCTTGCTGGAAAAATCATGAACAAAAAAATACTCTTCTAGCATATTTAACCATTTATCTACATCGTCTGCATCTATATGACCCCCAAATATGGGAATGTCAAAGTTAACTTGTACCTTAAAGGGTGTGGCTCTTCTAGAGTAGCTGTTGGAAGTAGATGTGTCACCCCTAGGTAGCCGCCGAAGGATTTGGGCAAAGTTGTCCGTCATCACGTTCCTTTGTCACAAGAGGGCCTCTTCGAGCAAGATTTTGATAGGATCTCCTGCCTCCTCGTCTTTCTTTTCATCTGCCATGGGAGGCCATCAAGATTTGCGAGGCTGGTCTTGCAAAGGTTTGACCAGTTCAAGACCTAATTCCTTATATCCTGACCTTGTTGGGGACATGAAAAAAAAACAAGAAAGAGGAGACCGCTCCAATACCACCGATCTAGATTTAAACATGAATGCAACAAATTACAGAAATAACCATAAATATAGAGATATAGAAGAAATAATACTTCATTTCATTAATGTGAAATACTGAAATATGCTTACAAACAGAAATGGAAATAAACTAGCTCGGGTGATGGTAACTTATCTCTGAGGAGAGATGTGGTGGCTACATGCCTCTGAACTATCTTACAATGAGGCTTTAAGGCCTCTTTATTGTTTAGAAACAATGGAAAACCCTAAACATAAAAAAACCTAACCCTAGGAGATGAAGCGCCAAACTATGGGCCCCGTTTGGGTAAATTGGTACATCAACTTCCCGAGGTCATAACTTTGGCATACGATCTTTGTTTAACGTACACAATACCTCATTAGGAAGATCTATTATAGGAATACAACTTTTGAGTGAGAAACATCGGTCCATGGACCCATGTTGCTCCCAGTTTTCTAAAAAAATGTCGTTTAGGGCCTCAAAATGGCTTCGGAAGTTCAGGACCTGAAATACTGCTAAAAATAGTAAACTGTGCTACAATTAAGGAAGCTGAAAAACTGAAAGAAACAATGGTGGGGGGTCCAAGTGGAATTGGCAGGTGGCCACCAATATACACCAAGATCATTTGAACCGTCAGATTTAGAAGAAGAGGAGGAGGATGAAGAAGAGGACAATATGGCTAATAAAAATATGGAATGGATGACACAGGGCCCATTGTCACTCCAGGGTGTCTTGCACAAGATGCCAATACATGCAGACAAGTTGTTAATGAAGTATGACGTTGAAAAAATAGTGTAGATAGAAGACCATCTAGACACGTTCTACCTACATCTGCAAACACTCGAGGTACATTATGATGATGTTTCATGTAGACTATTTCCATGTACCTTGAATGGTAGAGAAGTTTTATGGTACCGTAACATTCCCATCAACTCCATTAAGAACTGGGGGATGTTCAAGAGAATTTTCTTGGAGAAGTTTTCTGAGGACAAAACCCTCACCATGTTGTTAAAAGAGTTGGGTAGTCTCAAGATGGAGTAGAAAGAAAAAGTGAAAGATTTTAACCAAAGGTTTAACTGTATCTTGAACAAGTTCATTGCAGACACTAAACCTCATGACTCCATCAAAGTTTACTACTACATGTTTTCACTGCCGACCAGTATTGTGTAGTTCATCAAGCGAGCTATGAAACCAACACTTCTAGAAAATCACCAAGAATAAATCAATGTGGAGAAAGACCTACGCACTATTGGAGTCATTGTAGATGACGAACCAGCTAAAGACTCCAAAGACATAGGCAGGAGGTCTCAGACTGTTGTGAGTAAGGTAAAGGAAAAGGAAGCAAGTAAAATTGAGAAACTTACTCGTCTCCTCAAGCCCTTGACAACCAAAGTATTTGAAATTAAGCAACAGACGACCGAGACAATTATAAGCAGTAGACCTCCTAGATTTGCATAGAGGAAGAATGTGACATCAGGTAGCATCAATAGCCACTCGGCTAAATCTACATAGAGCTCCAATGTTGTGTTCCAAATGGACCAAATTGTGAAGGATCACTACTACACAATCCACGAAGAATGACATTTAGAGAAGTCTTGTCCAAAATGGAACCAAGTTATGAGCACTATGGCTTCAAGGTTGATTGATCATTTTAAAGCTAATGAGTAGGTTCAACCGGAGGATGAAGATGAATAAGAGGATATTGCATTTGATGAAGCTCCAAGTTTCGGGAATGTAATTAACATGTATCAATGTCTTAATTCTGCCCAGAAGAAAACAACCACCGAGAAGGAGCTCCCAAAGTAGAAAAATCGATACAACTTGAGAAGTCAAGGGGTTCCCACTCTGTTTGAGATACCGAAAGAAAAATTTAGACAGCTGCTCATAATAGTTGATCTGTTAGCCTCCTCAACACAAAAAACACAAAGCAAGTCCAATAAGACAGCTAGAACAAAAGATACGTCCATGAGTAGTAAACTCCAAAACACTCCACCGGTCAGTACGAACATAAGTCTCCCCCCGGACAACTCAATGAGTCTTCCCGCTTTAGATTACAATATTTTTGAAGATATGAAAAAGACCCATTCGAACATATCTCTTTATGAGTTAACCAAGATCAGAGGTTAGTGGGATATTCTTTTGCGTGCACTAGGGCAAACCTCCACAGATAATGTTGCCTCTTCCAACAAGAGACTAAGCAAGTCTCCCACATCACTCGCATCTATGCTCAATGCACTTCACATGGAAGAAGTAAACTCACTCCACCCATCGTTTTTGTTATCATTTGAAATATTCAACTTCAATGTCCACAACTATTTGGTTGACTCTGGCGCATCAGTCAATGTCATGTCACTCTCCATTGCTAAACAGATCAATGCGCAATGGAGCAGTACAACTACGCAAATCATCCAACTTGACCGAACATGTGTACCAGCCATTGGTGAACTTCGGGATGTGATCATTTGGTTATCGTCCAACAGACAAGTTCACCAGTGCATTAACATTGTGATTGCGGACATCCCAGAAGCATATGGCTTATTGCTCAGGAGAGACTGGTTCAACAAGTTGCAAGGATATTTTACTATAGACTAGTCATACTTATGGCTTCTGTACTAGGGTAGAAACAACCAAATTGGGGTGTTTTCAAAGAGATATATGAAACATAACGTTACTCCGTTGAATGGTCAAAATGAAAATTTGGCTTTTGTAGAACTTATCTTCAACAATTTCTTTCTGGAAACGTAGCTAGGGTGTTATCTGGCACAATTGAGCCCCACCCCACCAGATACACAGTTGGGTATCCTTCTTTGCCCAACTAATGGAAATGAAACATGTACAATACATTGTAACAATAGTAGCAATAGTATTAGCAGTACTAGTGCAGAAAACGGTCCTTGTATAAATGACTTGTGGACCTTGTATTTTGACGGATCCAAAACACAAGATGGATCTGGAGCCAGGTGTGTTTTGATAAACCCACGAACAATACTTCCGAATATGAAGCACTCATTCCGGGTTTACAAAAAGCCATCAGCCTCAACGTTGCGGTGCTAAAAGTGCTAGGTGATTCATATATTGTGGTACGTCAGGTACGTAATACCATACACTGTGTTTCACCTCGTCTTAAGAGTTACCAACAAGAGGTATGGAAACTTATCTCTAACTTCCAAGCTTTCAATATCATCTTTGTACCAAGAATGCATAATGCAGCTACAGATGCTTTAGCAAATGTAGCTGCTAGGATGATAATGCTTAGGGATAGATTTTATGTTGAAATTTTGTATAAGCCATCTATCCTTGAAAAAATCATTAATTTACATGTTTTTTTTTATAATGAACAGATAATGCATTTCATGGCCAACGTTGATGTCTTCAAATACACAGTGATAGATGAAGATGTGCACGAGCAGTCTCTGCAAGACACAACTGATGACAGTAAATGCAACCTCATCCCCAAGGGCGTTGTTTCACTCGAGAAGGTATATGATTTGCAAAACCACTTTAAGGGACCCAGGAACACTAAAACCCATAGTTTCACAGTGTTGTGGTAAAACACAACCCCCCCATTTTGGATTTGTTCACCTCAAATAATGGGGACCCTTTTCATAAAAATTTTGGCTAAACACCTTTTAGGGTTTTTGTTTAGTTGATTATCCTACACTTTTGTTAATTTTTTATTCTCTTTGGATTATTGTTTTGATTGCTTTGTTAAAATCGTTTTTTTATAAGCTTCCCATTGATACTTGTTTCGCCTCATTTGGTCAACTGGTTCATAAACGACACTCCTTTGAAGTCTAATTATTTTTGTCGCTTGGGTTAAAATGCATAAAATGTACAAAATTTCATTTTTTGTAAATAAATTAGTTCAATAATGCATTTATTTTTGTTGACACCTAATCCGAAACGGATGGGTGAACTGGACAGTCATCTAGAAGATGAACTGATCCGTTGTATTTATGTATATATAAATATGAGTTAGCTAATGAATAAGATCATCAGTTCTTTTCTCCCGCTCATCCTGGAGTTACCCTGGCCTGACATGGTATCAGAGCTCAGGTCCCAGTCCCTAAAATAGTTGTAACTCCTGTCCTGAGAGCTGCTCAGTCCTGAGCGCTACTCTGACCTTGATTCCCTGGCTCTGCCTCTGCCTGGTCTGACTGCCAGAGACTGCGCTCTCTGACTGCCAGAGACTGTGCATTATTTTTTATAAACGTTTGCCTGACATATCAGAGCTGCTCCTCTTTGCGCATTATTTTTTATAAACGTTTGCCTGACATATCAGAGCTGCCCCTCTCTGCGCATGAATCCATGAATGTATCGGTTATGTTTTTGAGAGCTCCCTTGCGCGTTTTCAGATGAGAACGATTGACCTTCTCACAGATTCGATTTGATGGTTCTCTCATTCCTTTTTTATCACGAGATTCCTAACAGTCTTCTTCTTTGGTCCACGCCCCTTTGTTTGTATGAGCTTTTTCGCAGCAAGGAGATCTCCCCATCTTGACAGAGAGACAGATTAGTGAAGCTTTCGCTGCCACGACTGGAAACTTTGACCAAGATTGATTGGAATGGACAACAGATTACATCTCCTTGCTTTCGAAATGCTTGCTTGTTGAGAATAAATAAATGAGCCGGTGACAGGTCGTTTGAACCATCCGACGCGATTGCATCCGCATGTTTGGTAAGCATTCTTGTTGTAGTTGTTGTAGAAGTGGGGTCTTGTATAGCTTCAGTTGTATCGCTTCATGACCATCAACGCCCTCAGATTGCTTGTTGTATTCAATGGAGTGAGCCCAGCAGTCGTGGGTGAGCTTTAAATCCTTTGGATCGTCTCTGCAACGACCATTTGGCAGCCTCAGTTGCGAAGAATTCCCGTAGTCTTTTGTACAGATCTCTTTGATACGTCAGACCACCATCTTTTCGTAAATTTTTTGGGTCATTAGCTTTCGAAGTGTACAATTTTATTTGTACAGTTCTCTTTGATACGCCAGGTCTCTTTGACTCTACTGTCAATCCAGACTTTCTTGGCAAAGAAATTGTAAAATGCATTGACCTCGCAAAGGATGGTCTCCATGGAGTTCTTTTTGTACTGTCTGTTAGAAATCGATTTACTGCAAAAGAAGCAGCTGCTTTAGAGAGCTTGCAAATGCTGTTTGGTGAGAAAATTCTCAATTACATGATTGTTATCTTTACAAATGGTAGAATGGGATGTCGACGCTGACAAATTTTTTCAGATCTAGCAAAGTTCTATTCAATAGTCTCTGGTTTGTTTATTCTCAAACTCGGCAAATTGGTATCAAGATGAACTTTTAAGAGCAAGGTGCTGACAAAGTTATATTGATATAATCTTTGTTTTGTTTATTCTCAAACTTGGCACGAGATGTTAAACCTCCGTATGCAGTTTATGTGATGATATGATAGCAGTTTTGGTATAGTGTTGAGATCGAATAATGTTGTGCTTTCAATACATATTTATGATGGCAGCTGTTATCACTAAACAAATTTCAAAGGAAAAGGGTAAGGTAAGAAATATTTGGTCTTGGTTATTCTCATGCTCCTTTCATGCATAAGAATCACGTGGCAAAATCAAGGTCAGCATACCTAAAAGTTCTTTGAAGGCTCAAGCAAGGCAAGTAAGGTAATCCTAAATTTTGATATGAATTACCTTTGTGAAGTTTCCCTTGAAAAATGGTGCCTCTGCATAGTTTCAAGGCAGATGAGAAGGACATTTCAAGATAAAGAAGCTCAAGACAGTCGAATTTGGCATGTAAGCTGTGTTTTTGAAATTACACAGCAGTTTCGTAGCGCGCTACGAAACTGCTGTAGGTGATGTTTTTTACAGGCATATTTCTCTGTTTTAAGGTAGTCAACTTCCAGGAGGTCTCTAAAGCAACTGAAAGCCTATTTTGGGAAATGGAAAGAGGTTTTTATTCCTAACAGACTGAACTAGAAAAACCTCCTTCAGTTTCCTCAAATCCATTACGATCTGAGAGAAATTAATGACCAAAGTTGCGCTACGAAACTGTTGTAGGTGCAGTTTTTCATTTCCTGTTTTACACCTGTTTTTCAAAGACAGATTCTGGGCGGTAGGGAAGGTGTTTCAAAAAACCAAGAGAGGTTTTTGTTCAGCATGGATTGGTTCGCAAAAGCCTCCTTCATTTTTTCCAAATACATTTTCTGCGAGAAGTTATGAGCTCTGTCCCAAGACCTATTTTTCAGCCAGAACAGAAGCTTATATTTCATGTCATCTTCACTTATCATTATATCGGCAATGCAAGAAAAAGGAGGTGAGATACATCAGAATGGTTAACAGGCAACTGAGAGCTGGGATTAGAAGCAAGAAGAAACAAATTGAAGACTTAAAGATGCAATTTGGAGGTTTTAACCGTAAAGTGCTTAAATAGCAAAGTTTGGGTTGAAACTGTGATTTTTGAAACAATTCAGCAGTTTCGTAGCAGCTGAAGCTAAATAATCCAATCTCAGTCACTAGTTTTGAACTACAAGTGGAAATGTTGAAAAGGGAATATCTTCAAGGGATCCTGCAAAATTATCAATCTTCAGCAAAGTTAATACAGGTGGAGGAAACATGTATTCGAATGCAACTTTAAACTTTTGTCATAAAGTGAACACATTTACTACAGTCCAAAATATGTCAGACAGCTTGGAGGAGTTTTTGTCTTCACACGTGGACAAAAGGTAGACATGTTTCAACATGTTAAATGGAATGGATTGTCAAGCCCAAAAGATAACCATATTTGCCAATATGGAATTGAGAAGGTTGATAATGTCTTAATATCAATATCCAAAAACCAAACACGGTGCCCGTGTAAAAATCAGTGCTGTTCCAAGTTCATCATTAACACCACTAATCCTGTGGCTTTTGAAAAAGGTGCCAATCATAAGAAGGAAAGCACACAGGTGTATAATAGAAGAAAGGTTTCCAGTTTGAGAGTGAATGGTCTCATGCCAAGGATGACTGTCAGTTAAAAGCCTATAGTCATTGCATTCAGATGGATAGGAAAATGCCCCTTGCAGAATATATTGGCTTTGGTTTGAATTTGTCTAACTCTTCAAGAAACTGGACTGACATGAATGGTTATGAAAGAGTTTGCAGGGATGAAAACAAGAACATGAATACTGATCAAGGGAGTAAGGTGCTTAAGCCATGAACAGTGGCGATCATTTAGCTATGAAAGGCAAGCGGTTTAAACAATTCAGCAGTTTCGTAGCGCGCTACGAAACTGCTGTAGGTGGTGTTTTCAACGCAGACAAACAGTTTGGTAATATGTGCGGGAATTTTCAAAAGGAAACACCTAAAGGATATGTAAGAGACCAAATGAAGCCATCACAACCATTCAGATCAAGATAGGTGTACCTTTAAAAGGTGGAATGCTTTAACTCAAGTTTAAAGTTTCTGTTATAAAGCCACTTTATTACCGGTCATAGGGTATTGAATGAGTTGCATACAAGGAATTTTGGCTTGCACACTTGGCCATCGATGAAGCCTCCAACACATTAGGAACATGGTGGTGTTCTATATTTTTGGGTTATTAAAAGGGCTAAAAGACATGCTGCTGTATATTCGAAGTTATGGAGGACTGGAACCGAAAAGCAAGGGATATCATCTAACATCACTGAGCAGTTAAAGAATTCAGCATCCGAGGCCAACATGGAGCTTTAAATACTCATCTCAGCCATCTCAGCCAAACTGCAAGGAGTCCAAGTGTCAAAGAACAAGAAGGAATCATTCTACGAAGAAGATAGAGCTAGAGTCATAGTCAAATTAGAACTCTTTAGAACTCCAGTTAGCACTAATTGTATTTAATAGTTTGTTGTAAAGCAGATAGGTGTCATCATAGGCAGAATTCGAGTTCCCCTCATGTTGGAGGAGGAAGCTCGAAGTAGTTAGAATAAGGATTTTCTATATATAGCTGGAACATCTATGTAATGAGGGTTGGATATTTTACAAACAGAGGACTATTTTGGCTTATGTAAAAAACAGAGTTCAGTAATATAAATGACTGTTTTACTTCTCAGGATTCATAAGGGATTTACTTGTTCAGAATGTGTGATGGTATATTTTCTTTAGTGTTCTTTTACAGTTGTACAAATGCATAATCACTCAGAATTCATTGATCATGCTCTGACTTCCTGTATGCCTTTGTAAACTGTGGTTTTATATAAGTGGTTTTCTGAACATCCAAATGCTAAGTGCCCTGATTTCTATGTAAGGCATCATCATTGTTTGCTGTAGTATGTTTGACTCCATAGGCCCAATGGAAACTTATGTAATGTTTGTCCAGCCTTCATTATTTGTCAATGTTATTCACAAGAGTTAGCCATCTTATTAATAGTCAAAATCAATAATCCTTTGAGAGAGCCCTCTCAAGCTAAGGAGGCTAAGCCTTAGTCAAAAGATTGGTGTGAAATAGTTACTTGAAGTCTTCCTGGGTTGCAGCCTTCCAGGGCTTGATTTTGAGATAACAGCAGCTTTGAGTATTGTATTGTAAGCAGTTTTCAAAGGGCTTATGTAAGCAGTTTTCAAAAGGGTGTAGTTATCATTCTGAATATTGCGTTGTTCTTCAAAGAATTTATATATATCAATCAAAGTGTTTGATATTACGCAATTTATTACACAGTTTTCTTTTTTGAATGATAATGCTGCATTGAAAAGTTATCATTTCAATGCTGATGCTTCTAGCAAACATTAGAGGGATTTGAAGGCTGTAACGTAAGGAAAGTTTTTTATCAGCAGAGATATTTTTACATTAGAGGGATTTGAAGGCTGTTACAGTATGCATTCAAGAGAAAGAAGAAAATATTTCAGAGGCAGGGGGGCAGACACCCTCAAGAAGAAAAGGCAGACTTACATTGCATTCGCTGCAAACGAAATGGATCTCATGATGCTTCTACATGCAAGCTACCATGGGAAAAGATTGAGCAGAGAAGAAATCAGCAGAAAGGTAAAACTGATGACACAGACAAAGGTAAAGCACCTGAATCCGCTCACTATATTGAGGCACAATGTAACATTGGAGTAAATGAAGATCTGTTTAATGCTTCACTTACTTCTTCGAAAAATGACTGGTTGCTTGATTCAGGAGCAACCTGTCATATGACTCATAGGAAAGATTTTTTTGAAGATTTCACTGATAATGTTGATGGAGCAGTATACTTTGCAGATCAGTCAAAAATCAAGCCATCAGGGCTTGGCACAATCAGGCTTAAATTGCCTGGTCTTCCAGACTTTCTTCTGGATCATGTTCTATATCTCCCACAGCTCAAGAGAAACTTGCTGTCCCTGGTCCACATCCGCCAGCAAGGTCACTCCATTCATATGTTTGATGGAAAGCTTGAGGTAAGAAAGGCATCTGACCATTCACTTGTCATGAGGGGTATAGAAGAAGAAAGACTTCTTAAACTGCAAGGAACCTCTGCTCATGCACAACATTTTTCATATATTTCTCATCATGAAGAAGGTACACTTCCATCAAGTTTATTATGGCATGCTAGATTTGGACATTTAAACTATGACAGTCTTCGCTTATTAAAGAAAAATGGTGTTGCTGGTTTGCCTACAATTCCTAAAAAACATAAGCAATGTGATGCTTGCATTCTAGGAAATCATAGCAAACAGTCTTTTCATGATTCACATTCAAGAGCACATAGAAAACTTGAACTCATTCATTCAGATTTATGTGGTCCAATGCCTGTTTCTTCTGCAAATGGAAATAAGTATATCATGACATTTATTGATGATTACACCAGAATGTGTTGGGTTTATTTATTGAAGAACAAATCTGATGCTTTTCAAACATTCAAGAATTTTCATAAGTGGATTGAAAATGATGCACAATCTCATATTGGGTCTATTCGTACTGATAATGGAAAAGAATATACATCAAATGAATTTGAACACTATCTTCGCCAACATGGGATTAAACATCAAACAATTGTGCCTTATAATCCTCAACAGAATGGTGTAGCTGAAAGAATGAACAGAACAATTTTGAATATGGTACGATCCATGCTTTTCTTCAAAAATGTAAAGACAATGTTTTGGGCTGATGCTGTTCTATGTGCTGCATATATAAAGAATAGATGTCCATCTAGTGCTATAAGAAACAAGACTCCTTATGAATTGTGGTATGGACATGTTCCTTCGGTAAAACATCTCAGGATATTTGGTTCCACCTGTTATGCTTTAATACCAAAGGTACATAGAAACAAACTTGGTGCTAGAAGTCGTAAGTGTATCTTCCTGGGGTATTCAAACACATCTAAAGCATACCGCCTCTATGATGAAGTAAATAAAAAGTTTGTTTTATCTAGAGATGTCATTTTTCTTGAATCATCCAAATCTGACAGTGTTGTTGAGCGGCAACTTGATCGCTTGGATAGATTCACAAAACCGAAATCATCCCAAGAGTTTGATAATCAGATTCCACATCTTGAAGGGGGGATTCCTATACTAGATCAACATGTGGAATCTCCTTCTGAAGAACAATCTCCCCTGCATGACACTCCAACAACGGATGATGCTTTAAGTGATGTAATTGATAGAATTGGGAGACTTAATCTTGATTCAGTCCCAACTCAATCAACAGAACAGCCTGGACCATCTCAGAAAGGTCCCCCAAAGTGGCTGACAAAGACACTTGAAAGTGTTCATCCTGATGAAATTGGAAAAACAGGAACCAGAAATACAAACCGACAAGATGGAGGTGATGTAGATAACTCTAATTCACCTGTTGATATGGATGTTACTTATGATTGTGAATTGAACTTGTCTACAGATTTTGAACCAACTTCCTTCAAAGAAGCTGCTTCTCATGATGAATGGAAAGAAGCGATGCAGAAGGAGTATGATGCCCTCATAAAGAATGGCAGTTGGAAGCTGGTTGATCCTCCATTTGGAACCAAACCAATTGGCTGCAAGTGGGTCTACAAGAACAAGTACAAAGCTGATGGCTCACTTGACAAGCACAAAGCTAGGCTTGTGGCAAAAGGTTTTGCACAGAAGGAAGGGGTCGATTATGAGGAAACTTTTGCTCCCACAGCAAAATGGGCCACCATCCGGACACTCTTTGCACTAGCTGCTCAGAACGGTTGGAAAGTCCATCAAATGGATGTAAAAACTGCATTCTTGAATGGAGATCTAAAAGAGAATGTTTTTATGTCCCAGCCTGAAGGATTTGCTGTGAAAGGACATGAACATAAAGTATGCAAACTTGTGAAGTCCTTGTATGGCCTCAAACAAGCACCACGAGCCTGGTATGAAAAACTAACCGAGCATCTTCTGAAACTCAACTTCAATCATTTTGATCTTGATGATGCAACTTTATTTGTCAAGAAAGTTGGCAAAACAGTTGTATATCTTGTGGTATATGTAGATGACCTTTTAATGACAGGGAACAATGAAAGCTATATTGCATCCATAAAGAAAGAATTAGGAATTTTTTTTGAAATGACTGATTTGGGCTATGTTCATTACTATCTTGGCATTGAAGTAACCCAACATCCAAAGTCCATATTTCTTTCTCAAAAGAAATACATTGGAGATTTGTTAAACAGATTTGGCATGACAGAGTGCAATCCCCTTT
This sequence comes from Pinus tabuliformis, assembly GCA_031772625.1. Lineage (NCBI taxonomy): Eukaryota > Viridiplantae > Streptophyta > Pinopsida > Pinales > Pinaceae > Pinus > Pinus tabuliformis. The sequence continues at coordinate 1,273,274,109 of CM062820.1, read as the reverse complement.
CTACTCCAATGGAACAAAACTTGAAGCTCACATCTATTGAAGGAAAGGAATTTGAGGATGCAACAAAGTATAGACAGCTTGTAGGAAGTCTCATCTACCTCACTACTACCAGACCAGACATTTCATTTGCTGTTGGAATCCTCTCCAGGTTTATGCAAAAGCCTTGTGAGGAACATTGGTCTGCTGCAAAAAGAGTTCTAAGGTACTTGAAGGGAACTCAAGACCTTGGAATCAAGTATACACAGGTGGACGACTTCAACTTGATTGGATACTCTGATTCAGACTTCGATGGAGACAAAGAAACTGGGGTATCTACTTCAGGATATGCTATGAGTCTTGGATCAGGAGATGTCTCCTGGAGATCACGCAAACATTCAGTACCAACAGATTCCACAACAGAGGCAGAATATGTGGCAGCAGCTGAAGCAACGAAAGAAATTGTGTGGCTCAGGAAAATTCTTGAAGATTTGCAGGTAAAACAAATACAATCAACTCCACTCATGATTGATAACACATCTGCAATAAAATTGGCCAAGAACCCAAAGTTCCATGATCGTACTAAGCACATCAATACTAAATATCATCTGATCCGACATCATGTTGAGGCCAAAACAATCCATCTCCGTCATTGTTCCACAAACGAGCAAATTGCAGACATCTTCACCAAAGCGCTTGGAAGAGAAAAGCTTGAAAGATTCAGAACGATGCTTGGACTCACCAACATCCCTTCAGATTAAGGGGGGGAATGTTGACACCTAATCCGAAACGGATGGGTGAACTGGACAGTCATCTAGAAGATGAACTGATCCGTTGTATTTATGTATATATAAATATGAGTTAGCTAATGAATAAGATCATCAGTTCTTTTCTCCCGCTCATCCTGGAGTTACCCTGGCCTGACAATTTTAAATATTAACCCCTAGTTAGTTATTATTAACATTTTTCATTTTTCAGCCAAATCATGAAGCATCGGGATTTTAGTAATTTTTTCCAATTTTCAAATTAATCACTAATCTCCAAAACCCAGAACATCGAAAAGGCTATAGTTAATTTTTATTTTTATTTTCAAAGTAGTTGTAGTCTAAAAACTAAAATTCATGAAAATAAAACCAAAATAAAAAAAAATTGATGTTTAATATCAAATTTTAAATTAATTAATATATAAAATATAATTAATTTTATTAAATTAAAAATTAAAAATTAAAATATAAAATATATATAAAACTTAATGGCATCGGAATTTTTAATCGGATCGGAGATTTCAATTGCAACAAATTTAAGAAACACCTCGACACCTCTCGATCTCCGATCCCGATTAAACCAACGGGGCATTAACCAAAGGTTCACCATTCATTTGTTTTTGAGTTTTCAAATTCACTCATATGTGAGTGAATGAGTGAAGGTAGTGTAGGTTAGTTTTAATATTAAATAGTTAATTAAAATTTAATATATTAAATTTGAAATTAAATTAATTAATTAATATATAAAATTTAATTAATTAATTTAAAATAAAATTTATTTAAATTACTTAGTTTATAAATAGTTAATTATATTAGTTAGTTAGATTAATTAATAACATTTTATTAAATAATTAGTTTAGTTCATAATTAACAATTTAATTAGAATTAATTATTAAATAATTAGAATTCTAATTAAGGATTAAATTTTTAATTAAAAATTCTGATTTTTTAACCTAGTAAAGAAATTCCAGAATTGTGCCAGATTGGACTCATCAACTTTGGAGGCTCATAGATTGAGTTATACTTGGCCAAATGAGGCCCAAGACGGCTCATTGGAAAGATAAAATCAAGGAGAACATTTATGAGGAGGTTTCACTAATAGATTTGGTCATTTATTTGATCAAAAATTAGGCAGAAGTTCAAGCTACGAATTTCTAAAACAAAATCAATTTTCTAAGTTTTATTTTCTATATTTTCATTTGTCCAAGCCTCTTCTAAATGAAGACCCATTTGTCAATGATATCCTTGGCCAATTAAACCATCCCAGACATCAATAGAGAGCTTATATTTTATTTTCAATTATTTATTTAATTGAATTTGATTGGATTTGATTGAATGCCAGAAATGATATTTTGATTTTATTGTTACATATTAATTTATTTTGATTTTTTTTTGTAGAAAAACAGTAGAAGAGATATGGAGGAAAAGATCCCAATCAATGAGAATGCTCTAGCAATTAAAATATTGGAATTTTGAGCAAATAAAATTTGATTGGGAAGATTTACCTTCAACAAAATTTCCTCTCAAAAATACATTTGAAAATATTATAAATAAGAGATTGCAGAATGTAATAAGAGGCTGCTCTCCTCTGCAATTTTGAACTTTTAAAAGCACTTCTGCAAGAAGAATTTAGAATTGTAGGAAGAAGGAGAAAAAATTTCAGATCTGAGGATTAGTGAAGATTTTTCCTTTGTATCTTAAATTATGTATGAGGGGCAGAGTTTGCAATATTGCAGCTCTAGTTTTGAAAGAAGAACTTCAAGCAATGTAAAACACACCCCCCCCATTCTGAACTTGTTCACCTCAAATAATGGGGACCCTTTCTATAAAATTTTTGGCTAAACACCTTTTAAGATTTTTGTTTAGTTGATTATCCTACGCTTTTGTTAATTTTTTTATTTTCTTTGGATTCTTGTTTTTTTTTTGTAAGCTAAGATGGAACCATTTCTATTATAACGGGTTAAAACTAGTGCATACATACAATGACCTCAACCCGCCCCGAAGGGAAACCAGGTCTATTGGCCATCTGAAGTTCTTAATGGCCATCCAAAAACAAAATTTAACTAGTCTGTTTGTCCATGCTATATATACTAACCATTCAAAAAAACTAACATTGTTTACTAGCTGCATTATGAAAAATAACAGAGGGTGGCATGCTTTTCAGCTTCCTAACTAAAGAAGAAATAGACATATCTTGAGAGAGTCATTCTTCCATTGCGCTCGGCTGATGCTCCTCCTCTTTAACCTCATGAGTGAACATTTTTAGCTGCTGCTGTATCTCGTCGAGCTTGCCATCTTGCATCATAATGGTTATCTGAAGGTTGTTTATCTCTTTCTTTAGATTAGGAATGCCTTGGGCTAGTTCAGCCATCTCCATGGCCACCTGCTCCATAGCCTTAGCTAACAATCGCTTCATGACCCAATACACATGTAAGACCTGTTTATACAGGGACATACGACCTCTGGTATTGCCAGGGTCTGGTAACAGGTATTCCCAATCCTCCATCTCAGATTCTGACTGCTCTTGGGTCGCTTCCTCTTCCAGATGCTGAATTATTCTCCTAATGTCTGCATGCGTGTCTTTGCAATAGGCCCTCTCTGCATACTGCACCTGGCGATTCATCGTTTTCCTTCCGCGTTTGGTTCCTGCTGTTCTGGTGCGTCCCTGATCCTGACGACCGGCTTGCCACCGTCCTCTTCTCCCTCTGCGGCCCCTTCCTCATCCTGCTCTGCCTGCATTGTATTCCCTTGCCCCGCTTCCCTGTCCTAATTCTCTGGTTGGTGCTCCCATGTCGGTTTCCTCTTCTCGGTCCCTGACTTTCCTTTCTCCTATATCCTCTGCTGCTTGTCTTGTATTCTCCAGAATTCTCCCTTTACCTCTATCACTTCTTCTTACCTGTTGTTGCCTATCCCATTCCAGGTCATATATCTCTTCTGTGTTTGTGCAGGTCTGTTTTTCTTCTTCCCATTGTTTTGACTTAGTGCCTTCTGCTCGCGTAGGTCTTCCTCCCCTGTTCCCCGGCATTGCAGTCCTCATTCCGTCCTCAATTTTCTTGCTCTGAGTTTTCCCTAGCCCCGGAGGTCGATCCTGAGTAGTTTCTCCTGCTTCGTCTACCACCTTTTCTTTCCTTCCTTCGTTCACCCCGAGGACACTCCTTTCATGCTTGCCCTTATGCCTCCACCTGTATCCACTCCCGCTCACCTGCCGCCCTCTTCTGATCTGTTGTACTGCCTTTCTCTACCGCCTGCATTCACCATAATAGCCCACTCCTTCTCGGCCTTCCCTTGTGCGTCCTAGTCCTTGTCCCATCACCGTTCCACCGTCACCTCCACCACCTTCGTGCTTGAGATTATTCCTCCTTCTCCAATTTAACATGATGCCCAGTCTACCTAACTTGTCATCCACCTGCCGCGATCTCCTGCTGTAAGGTGGCTCATAATTGCCACCCCGCGTCCCTGTACTGTCTTCCCATCTCATCATATTAACCACACCGATCGGGGGTCTTTGGATTCTTGTTTTGATTGCTTTGTTAAAATCAATTTTTTATAAGCTTCGAATTGATACTTGTTTTGCCTCATTTGGTCAACTGGTTCATAAACGGCACTCCTTTGAAGTCTAATCATTTATGTCACCTACAATAAAATGCATAAAATGTACAAAATTTCATTTTTTGTAAATAAATTAGTTCAATAATGCATTTATTTTAAATATTAACCCCGAGTTAGTTATTACTAACATTTTTCATTTTTCAGCCAAATCATGAAGCATTGAGATTTTAGTAATTTATTCCAATTTTTAAATTAATTATTAATCTCCAAAACCCAGAACATCGTAATGGCTATAGTTTATTTTTATTTTTATTTTCAAAATAGTTGTAGTTTAGAAACTAAAATTCATGAAAAAAAAATAAAAAAAATTGATGTTTAATATTAAGTTTTAAATTAATTAAGATATAAAATATAATTAATTTTATTAAATTTAAATTTAAAATATAAAATATATATAAAACTTAATATCATTGGGATTTTTAATCGAATCGGAGATTTCAATCACAACAAATTTAAGAAACCCTCGACCCCTCCCGATCTCAAATCCCGATTAAACCAACGAGACAATAACTAAAAGTTCACCATTCATTTGTTTTTGAGTTTTCAAATTTACTCGTACGTGAGTGAGTGAAAGTAGTGTAAGATAGTTTTAATATTAAAATAGTTAATTAAAATTTAATATATTAAATTTTAAATTAATTAATATGTAAAATTTAATTAAATTAAAATTTATTTAGATTGATTAGTTTATAAATAGTGAATTATATTAATTAAGAACAGTTAATTAAATAATTAGTTTAGTTCATAATTAATAATTTAATTAGAATTAATTATTAGAGCATTTTAATTTTAATTTTAATTTAGGATTAAATTTTTAATTAAAAATTTTGATATTTTAGCTTAGCAACAGAAATTCCAGAATTGTGTCAGATTTGACTCATCAACTTTGGAGGCTCATAGAATGAGTTATACTTGGCCAAATGAGGCCCGGGACGACTCGTTGGAAAGATAAAATCAAGGAGAAGATTTCTGAGGAGGTTTCACTAACATATTTGGTGATTTATTAGGTCAAAAATTAGACAGAAGATCAAGCTACGAATTTCTAAAACAAAATCAATTTTCTGAGTTTTATTTTCCGCATTTTCATTTGTTCAAGCCTTTTATAAATGTAGATCCATTCGTCAATGGTATCCTTGGCCAATTAAACCATCCTAGGTATCAATAGAGAGCTTATATTTTATTTCCAATTATTTATTTAATTGAATTTGACTATATTTGTTTTAATGCCAGAAATGATATTTTGATTTTATTGTTACATCTTAATTTATTTTGATTTTTTTTTGCAGAAAAACAGTAGAAGAAATATGGAGGAAAAAATCTCAATCAATGAGAATGATTTAGCAATTAAAAGATTGAAATTTTGAGCAAATGAAATTTGATTGGGAAGATTTACCTTCAACAAACTTTCCTCTCAAAAATACCTTCGAAAATATTATAAATAACAGATTGCAGAATGTAATAAGGGGTTTCTCTCCTCTGCAATTTTGGACTTTTAAAAGCACTTCTGCAAAAGGAATTTAGAATTGTAGGAGGGAGGAGAGAAAAATTCAGATCTGAGGATTAGTGAGGATTTTTCCTTTGTATCTTGAATTATGTATGAGGGGCAGAATTTGCACTATTGCGGCTTTAGTTTTGAAAGAAGAAGTTCAAGCAATGTAAAGGACTGTTGGAAACCAAGGTCAGAGAAATGGATGCAATAAATTAGTATTTCTAATACTACTGTTTCAAATATCAGTTTCATTTTTATGATAACAAGAATGTGTCATTTTATTCATGTTTGTGCACTTGTATTGATATGGGTAATTTTGCCTCAATGTTGTCATTATGTATCTCTGCTCTTATGGATTAAATTCTGATTTTTGAGTAACTATTTACTTAGAATTCTATCTTATAAAACTGATTTATTAAATAGTAATGTGTTGTGAACTATTTCTACATATTATTGTTTAATTATTGGATTCATTGATTTGATAATCAATATCATTTTTGTAAATTACTTTCCCGAATGTTGTTAGTTTATTATTTCAGTTAAGAGGTTCCCATGGGATTTGTTTTGGTATTTACAAATGTGAGTTAATTTAACTACTTCATTAGTTTGACATTAACTAAAAGCCAGACATATTTAAATCCTTATCATTTAATTATCTTGCTCTTAGTTGGGTTAGATCTATATCTACCTGATTAAGATAGGATTAAGATAGTTTATTTTGCTTGCATTATAGAATAAGTTTGCATTTAGATTAAGTTTATCATTCTTTTAAGTCCTCTTTTCAAAGAGGCAAAATTTTAGTTGTGGCTTGGTTGAACCCAAATCAGTTTAAGGGTCATTCGCTTGCCTGATCAACAAGAAGAAGTGATCTGATATCTTTGTCTATTGGTATTAAAGATACATCATAAACCAATAGCGATAGGGAGAAGGTAACTGGACCTAGTTAAATCAGTCGGAGCCACTACTTCAAACAGAAAAGGAGCTGCTTTAAGGTCCAGACTGGGTGGTTATCCCCCAATGTTGAGGTAGAAATTTTTTTCCCTAAACACACATTGATGCATGAACAAATTAATTTGGCAACTGACAGAGATCTGAAGTTCATGAATCTCGGTACGTGTTGCACACTGGAAGAGCGACAAGCCTTTGTCTTCCTGTTTAGACAATTTTGTGATATATTCGCGTGGACATATGATGACTTGAAAACATATGACACGTGAATAATCCAACACATCATTCTGATCAAAGAAAGGGTGAAGCCATTTCAGTAGAAGCTCAAGAAAGTACATCCATCATTGGAGCCCCTCATTCAGAAAGAGTTGACTAAGTTGTTGGATGCTCAGATCATTTATAAAGTTCATCATTCTACATGGGTTTAAAACTTAGTTCTTGTCAGAAACAAGTCCTGGGACATCCGCCTGTGTGTTGATTTTCAAAATTTGAATCATGCCTTGGACAAAGACAATTACCCTGTGTCGTCTATGAAATAGATCTTTCGGACAATATCTAGAGTAGAAATGTTTTCTTTATTAGACGGTTTTCGGGATATAACCAGGTTCTCGTAGCAGAACCTGAAAAACTAAAAACAATTATCCATACCAAGTGGGGTACGTTTACTTATCGAAGAATTCCATTTGGGCTGGTAAATGCAGGTGCAACTTTTCAGTGCATTATGGACATCGCCTTCCATGGACTCATCGGACAGAGTGTGGTGGTATACCTTGATGACATAATATTTTTTTCTAGAAAATGGTCAGACCACTTGTGCCATCTCAAGAAGATCTTTGAGTGATGTCAAAAGTACGAGATATCCTTAAGTCTTTGTAGTGTCTGAAGGGAACCTCCCTACACACATCATTGCCAAGAGTGAGATCAAAGTAGATCCAGATTGAGTCTGGGCCATCACATAGATTCCTCATCCCTTAGACAAGAAAGTCATGCAGTCCTTCTGGGAAAGATCAACTTTCTTTGGAAGTTCATCTCATATTATGTGTAGATTGTCAAACCTATACAAGAGATGATCAAGAAGGACGAAGTTTACAACTAGGGGAAGAAGGAAAATGACGCATTTTCCTGTATCAGGGAGGAAATAGTAGAAGCACCTCCGCTATACAACCTATATTTCAACAAAAATTTCTTGCTTTACACATTCGCTTTTGACACTTCACTCACTGTAGTGCTCACTCAAAAGGAAGAGCTCAACAACGAACGTCCCATCTCCATCATGAGCACGAGCTTACAAGGACCTATTGTAGGGAAAACCCAAGACCCCCCATTATTTCAAATAATAGGGACCCTTTCCATTAATTTTTGGCTAAGCATATTTTATTATTTTCATTTAAGTTAATTGTCTTACAATTTTATCATTTTTTTTTCATCGAATTTTTATTTTGATTGTTTCATTTAATCTGACTCTTCACTAGCTTTCCATCGATACTTGTTTCGACTCATTTAGTCAACCAATTTGTAAATGGCACTACTTTGAAGTTTGATCATTTTCTCGTGTGGACTAAAATTGTAAATAAATATATAATATTTCAATTTTTGTAACTAATTAAGCTCAATAGTCATTCATTGTAAATATTGACTTTTAGTTAACTTTCATTATTTTTTCATTTTTTCACTAATAATCCTTCAAAATGACCTAGCTAAATCATACAAAAATGAAAACGTGTTTCAGAATCTTATTAATTTACTCCAATTTATAATTTAAAACCATTTGCTAAGACCAGATTCTCAAAATTTCAAAGTGACTATAGTCCAATTTTTAGGATTATTAATTCCCCATGGCCCCACTTCATATCACTTCCTTCCTTCCAATAATTGCGATTTTAAAACTGCGATCAAAATTTGTGATGAGATATTGTGATTGTGATACATCACAAATCACGTATCACAAATAATTTTTTTAATTTTTATATGCTAATATTAAAACATCTAATATGTAATTCGGAAAAAAAATGCGATGGTTATTTTTTATATATCCTAAATTTCTCACACTCCTTATACCTCCCAACCCTTCATCACCTCCCTCCACTCCTTATCTCTCCCTCACCATCACCCTCACCTCCCACCACTCCTTATCACTACCACCTTATCACTCCATACCTTCCACTAATTCCTACACTTTCCACCCTCACACTAATATGTTAACCTATTAATTTGTAATTTTAAAAAATGATTAATTTAATATAATATTATATTAATATTATAACATTATATATTAAATATAATTTTTATATATTTTAATTATAATATTAATATAATACTATTTTAATTAATCATTAAATCAAAAAACTTAATTAATTTTGTTAATTAAACAGTTACTAAGGATTAATAATGTGTTTATAATTTATTTTTATTAATTAATTAATAACATAAATATAATTTAATAAAAAAAATCTGATTTTTAGCTCAGGGAATAGAATTTCCAGAATTTTGCCACGTTTGACTCATTAACTTTGGAGACTCATAGATTGAGTTTTACTTGACCAAATGAGGCTTGTAGGAATTTTGAATAATAAACACATATTCAACATAGATTATCCTGATTATACATTATTGCGGAATACATGCATAATACATAACCTCCTCTACGTTGATCATCAATTTGCAGAAGCAGAAACAATAACATGCACACATAGAAGCATCAATCACACATATTAACACAATATTTTCCCGGGGAAAGCATCTCGCTAAAAACCCCAACTATCTGTATATTATATTGATTGAGAACATGTAACAACCATAGTACAATACTCCTCACAAATATCTAGCACTATCTCCACCTGTTACACACAATACAACTCAGATATGATCTCCAAATCTCCTCCGATGCTTCCCCACCTCCACTGCACAATACCTGCTAAGAATGAATAAGAATGGTTTACCAAACTCGTATTTAACCTCCAAAGAATCACTCACACTGGGAAAGACGTGAGCAGAGGCTATAATACTTGGTATTGGCCAATTCATTGGCATACTCAATCCCTTTGATTGTGCAAATCATCATGCACAAATATAGTCACAACTGATAGCAATCTGATCCTCTAACACCTGTCCATGCTAAACTAAACATGCACTAACATGCAACTGAGTTAACTGATGTATTCTATAGTTGCATTATGAGTTAATAATTAGTTTAACAACTCATCATTAGTCTATTTGCAGTTAGACTAATTACAACTAGTTTAACCAAGTCAAACTGAACACAACTTCATTAACTCTACAATCAACTCCACCAAACTCAACTGATTGAGTTCTAACTGAAGTCATGCATGCAGCAACTCAACTGACCCACAAAGAAAGCGTACTTCCTTCTGACAGCTGCATGTGCCACATCTGTAGCTCAAACTGAAGTGCTCCAAGAGAATAAGATCAAGTTTATAGTCCAAATATTATTATGAGACAATGATATTTGACTTTTCTATTTTTGACAGCCAGTCTAAAAATAGACTTTGATCACTCCTGCTGTGATCACTCCTGCTGTAATCACTCTTGTTGTGATCATCCCTGCTAGGATCCAAAAATAGAACTTGCGCCATAATTTGCCTGCGGGCCCACTTAGTGAAGGCGACTCTTTTCACTAAGCTCCATCATCTTGTTGCATTTTCAAAAAACATTTCTTGTTGCACACTTTTCAACACTCCCTCTCAATAAGAAAGGCTTCCTCTCAAACCCGATCCTGTAACTCTGGAATGTTCTCCATGCAACACATCTGGCTGGTCCACTTGCTCTGTCATCAAAGTCTCTGACTGCTATTGCCTCTGTCGACTGAAGACTTTGCATCTCTGTGCTCTTCAATATCTGACTGCTCTAGCCTCTGTCACTTTGATCTTTGACTGCATCCATGCTGCTACTGGTTCTATCTCCCAGCGTTGCATCCGCACTGCACCTCCCAACTGACCTCCTTGTTGGGCTAGAAACACCCTCTGATGCTAAAGCTCTACTTGCTACTGACAAGTGCTCCCTCTTCGACATCTGCGCTACTGCAACATCTCCATGCATCTCGCACCATTGCACACCTCTATGTGCCACCTAGCACTGTGCAAAACACTTGTGCCTCTCACATTGCTGCAGCCTGCTAGCTATGCGCTGTCCTGGGATTCCCTGCACTGTCGCTCTCTCTGTCGCTCCATTCGCATCTGTCTCTACCCAATCAGTCAGTTCCTGCTACTCCACATCAGGGCTCCCGTAGCAAGGTCTCATCCAAGAGGTTAGGTACCTCAAGGATCTTGCCCCTCCTCCTTGGGACGATCAATCCACATCACCCCACCTCCTACCTGGAGGTATGGCTGCATGCGATCCCTCAGCCCACCTGGCTCGAAGTTTCCCCCTACTGGAGGTCTCTACATGAGTAGATGTCTCTACTCGATCTCCTCTCAGCTTCCCTTGTTGTGGCTGCTCCACAACCTCCTGAAGCTGCTGCACCAATCGTGGCTCCTTCACAATCGTCTGAGACTTCTTCTGGCTCTGCATGTTGAGCGGTAATATATTCTCCCTCTCAACCACCAAGTCTCCATCAGTTGCCTCGCTGCTCAAGGCTTTACATGCATCTTGAACCTCAAGAGCATACAGGTTCTTGACCCGTGAACCAATCTGCTTCACCTATCTAGTGATGATGTGTCTAAAGAAAAACTTTCCCTCACTGAAGACTACATCATAGCCTCTATCTTCCAGCATTGTGATCGACACCAAGTTTCTCTTCAGTCTTGGTACATACTTGACATCGGTCAAGGTAAGGCGAGCTCCATGCTCCCTCTGAAAAATAACCGTGCCTACACCTGAGACACTATACTTCTCATCATTACCCATCCCTATGAGTATATGGATATCTTTCTCTTCCTTAATACTGAACAAAATTTTGTCACCGGTCATGTGGAAAGAAGCTCCACTGTCAAGAAACCAACCACTTCCCACCATGGATGAAACCATGCATGTGAAGAGTGTGAAGTCCAACTTAAATTGTGAAGCAAGTGAGGCTGCCTCACCTTCAGATCCTTCCTTGGATCCCTTCTTGGACTTCTTCTTTGGACAATTATTAGCATAATGGCCCAACTCATGACAACGAAAGCATCGCACCTTCGACTTGTCAACCTTCTTCCCATCATTGGAAGAACTGGATTCAGAAAGAGAAGCCTTCCCCTTCCCCTTCTTCGCTTACTCACTAAGGCACAGTTCCCCTCATCATGCATAGATGAAGAACTGTCTCTGGTGTGCCATCTAATCTCCTCTTGCACAAGATCCGACCAAAGTCTCTCCCATCCTGGCAATTTCTCCCTTCCATTCACCGAGTCCTGGTAGCTATGCCAACTCTTAGGAAGGCCAAGGAGTGCTAGACTCACCATATCCTCATCCTCAACAGTTACCCCCACACTTCCCAGCTCATCCCGGCATTGGGTGAACTTTGTGAGATACTGGGGCATACTGTCTCCATTCTCACACTTAATGTTTCCGAGTTTTATCCTTGAGCGCCATTCCACAGCTCAAAAACTCAACCGCTTCTGATCTAAAATTCGTGAGAACAAAGTATTTCTCGTACAAAGATCGACTGTATGGGCATTCACCGGATATCCCACCTTCCAAAAAGAAGGATGAATCCAGAGGCTATCTGGCCCGATTATAGACTCTACCTGAAGAAATAAAATGTAAACACTTTCTGAATAATAGATCTGATGATCAATACAACATTGATATCATGTAGAACTTCTTCTACAAATCAGCTCGCTTTGATACCATGTAGAAATTTTGAATAATAAACACATATTCAACAGAGATTATCCCGATTATACACTATTGCGGAATACATGCATAATACATAACCTCCTCTACGTTGATCATCAATTTACAAAAGCAGAAACAATAACATGCACACATAGAAGCATCAATCACACATATCAACACAATATTTTCCCGGGGAAAGCATCTCGCTAAAAATCCCAACTATCTATATATTATATTGATTGAGAACATGTAACAACCATAGTACAATACTCCTCACAAGTATCCAGCACTATCTCCACCTGTTACACACAATATAGCTCAAATCTGATCTCCAAATCTCCTCCGCTGCTTCCCTGCCTCCACTGCACAATACCTGCTGAGAATGAATAAGAATGGTTTACCAAACTCGTATTTAACCTCCAATGAATCACTCACACTGGGAAAGACATGAGTAGAGGCTATAATACTTGGTATTGGCTAATTCATTGGCATACTCAATCCCTTTGATTGTGCAAATCATCATGCACAACTATAGTCATAACTGATAGCAATCTGATCCTCTAACACCTGTCCATGCTGAACTGAACATGCACTGACATGCAACTGAGTTAACTGATGTATTCTATAGTTGCATTATGAGTTAATAATTAGTTTAACAACCCATCATTAGTCTATTTGCAGTTAGACTAATTACAATTAGTTTAACTAAGTCAAACTGAACACAACTTCATTAACTCTACAATCAACTCCACCAAACTCAACTGATTGAGTTCTAACTGAAGTCATGCATAAAACAACTCAACTGACCCACAAAGAAAGTGTACTTCCTTCTGACAGCTGCATGTGCCACATCTGTAGCTCAAACTAAAGTACTCCAAGAGAATAAGATCAAGTTTATAGTCAAAATATTATTATGAGACAATAATATTTGACTTTTCTATTTTTGACAGCCAGTCTAAAAATAGACTTTGATCACTCCTCCTGTGATCACTTCTACTGTGATCATCCCTGCTGGGATCCAAAATAGAACTTGCGCCATAATTTTCCTGCGGGCCCACTTAGTGAAGGCGACTCTTTTCACTAAGCTCCATCATCTTGTTGCATTCTCAACAAGCATTTCTTGTTGCACACTTTTCAACAAGGCTTAGGACGGCTCATTGGAAAGATAAAATCATGGAAAACATTTATGAGGAGGTTTCATTAACAGATCTGATCATTTATTAGGTCTAAAATCTAGAAGAAGATCAAACTCCGAATTTTTATATAAAATAATTTTTCTGATTTTTATTTTCTACATTTTCATTTTCCCAAGTCTCTTCTAACTGTAAATCTATTCGTCAATGATATTCTTGGCCAATTAAATCATCACAGGAATCAATAGAAAGATCAGATTTCCTTTTTCAATTATTTATTTAATTGAATTTAATTAGATTTCTTTTAATTCCAGATTTTGCATTTTGATTTTATTTTTGCATTTTAATTTTGTTTTGATTTGATTTTGCAGGAAAACAGTTGAAGAGAAAAAGATATCAATCAATGAGAAGACTCCAACAATACAAGAATGGAATTTTGAGCCAATGAAAATTGATTAAACATATTTCTTCTTCAATAAACTCTCATATTTTGAATTCTTTTGTAAATATTATAAGTAACAGATTGTAGAATGTAATAGGAGCTTCTCTCCTCTGCAATTCTAGAATTTTTAAAAAACTTATGAAACAGGGATTTAGAGTTGTAGGTGGGAGGAGTGGAAATCTCAGATCTGGGGATTATTGAAGATTCTTCTTTTTCATTCTGAATTATGTATGACTAATAGAGTTTACACTTTTGTAATTTTTGTTGTAATAACATAAGTTCAAACAATGTAAAAGGTTGTTGGAGACCAGAGCCAGAGAAATGGATTCAATAAATTGCTATTTCTAATACTATTATTTTAAATATTAGTTTCATTTTATGATGGCAGGAATGTGTAATTTTGTTCATATATGTGCACTTATGTCGGTATGAGTAATTTGTCTCATTCATATGTTATTATTTATCTCTGCTCTTATGGGTTGAATTTTGATTTCTGAGTAACTATTTACTCAAAAATCTTTCTTTTAATACTGATTTAACAAATAATGATATGTTGTGAACTATTTCCTCATATTATTGTTTAATTATTCAATTACTAATTTAACAATCAATATCATTTTGTGAATTACTTACTAAATTTTGTTGGTTGATTATTTTAGTTAAGAGATCTCTGAACAAAATGTGACTTGGTATTCATAATGTCGGTTAATTAAACTACTTTGTTAGCTTGATATTCATCATAAGCTAGACATATTTAAATCTCAATCATTTAAATATCTCTCTCTTGGTTGGGTTAGATCTATATCTGCCTAATTAAGATAGGATTAGGATTTAGTTCCTTTTGCTTGCATTTTAGAATAAATTTTCATTTACATTAATTCTACATTTTTAAAAGTCCTCTTCATAAAGAGGCAAGCTTTAGTTGTGGCTTGGTTGAGCCCTAGATCAGCTTAAGGATCACTTTGTTGCCTGATCAACAAGAGCATTGATCTGATGTCTCTTCTTCATTGGTGGATGAAAGTCATATTTTAAGCTATTGGAAATTGATAGAAGGTAACTAGACCTAGTTAAACCAATCGGATCCACCATTCTAAACAGAAAATGAGCTTCTTTAAGGTCCGGACTGGGTGGTCATCCCCCATGTTGTTGCAGCGAATTTCAAGGTTTCAACATTTTGGCACTAGAAGGAAGGTCTGAAACTTGTGTTCTATTAGAGTCTTTGTATTCTAACATTTTACTTATCATGATGACTTCTCTTAAACTTCCAATTGGGAATTGTATTTCTAGACGTGCATCTTTCAATACTCCACCCAAAGTAGTAAAACTCTTGTCTCAGTTAAAGTTTAATGGTAAGAGAAATTTTTCTGCTTTCAATCATGCCTTTCAATTTATTCAAAAAAATTCAACTTCTACATTTCATGATATTGATGAAGGCATTTTATGCAGGATTTTTACTCTTACATTCTTGGAAAAAGCCAAAAGCTCGTGTCAATCGCCTTCAGTTTCCTCAATTCACAGCGGGGATCAATTTGTTATAATGTTCCTTTGTAAATATGATGGCTATAACTACGAACAGGTATGTGACAATTTTGAAGATTTACAAAGATTCGAAAATGAATCTTTGATTGATTTTACTATTAGGTTTCGTTTAAATTGTTTGAAATTTAAAATTGAAGAAAAACCTACGGAAGAGGAATTATTAGATTGTTATGAACATATTTTCTCTCTTCTTCCCATTCATAATCCATGTGAAAGTATTTCAAGCTCTGCTCAAACTTCTTCCAATTACATTAACACATTTGAGAATTCCAATATGAAGATGCACACAAATGATGATGAAGTGGCCTCTATTATGTACAATCAATTTCTTCATTTAGTGCACACTTCCTACAATATTGATAGTGATCGGGATGCACCTTCACATGTCAGTGAATCTCAATCACAAATATTGGAAAATTTTACTATTCAAATGCAAGAAGATACTAGCAATAATCTTGAAGAAGATACCACTTTGAAATCTGAAAATCAATGCACGTGAGATTCAGAGGATCAGAGCATAAATCAACAAGTACAAGCAACGATTAAAATTCCTAATAACGCGCAATTTACTGTACAAATTTTTGAACTCTTTTATGATAAGAAAATGCCAAATTCAGAACAACAAGGCAACATTATTCAAGAAAGCACAAGTACAGAAATGAATGATCTCAAATCTAAAATTTACAATGAAGAGAATGCACAAGAATTCTCAAAAAGAGACATTTTTATAACTATTGCCTCTGATTCTCATTTTTCCCTATCCTGATATTTTTGCAGATAGTAATTTATCCCCTCTTAACATTAATGATATTTCAGAAAATAGAGAGGTTGATCTTAATAAATTGCCAATTAATTTTATCAAGATAAAGAATTAATTATTGATCATTCTTTTGTCATTAATAATCATGTGATTCATATTCTTTCTTGTTTTGATACATTGGATGAAATCGAATGAAATTCTAATGAATGTCATGAGGTCATTTATGATAGTTACTTTGACATTGAGGATATTGATTTATCTCATTCTCAATTGAATCCTTTTGAGAAAAGTCAGATTACATGTGAAAATGGAGAACACTCTAATTCAGAAATTGTTTCAAATAATTCTCATTTTTAGACAATTAATCATACCCATGATCTCAACATTCAAGAAACCAACCCAATCTATGATTTATATGGCGATCAAGATCTCATTCCTATTCATAGTCATGATTCTCTTTCTAATTCACAAGTTGATATTAGCAATTATTCGAATCCTATTATTCTGACCAAGTCTTGTGAAAAAGAAATTGTTTTAAGTCAGTCTCAATTGTGTTGTAACAATATTTGTAACACTAGTGCAAACTATGATTTGATTTTATTATTTTTCATTCACTTATTTTGTTTAAATTCATATTTGTTTTCTGTTTTTAATTTTTGATTTTTAGATAATTTGTACTAGCATATTAAGTAGCTCAGTATTGAACACTCAATTGATGTGTTTTTTGAATGGGAAAATGAAGTTTCAGATTCTAATCATGAACATTAAGAGTTATTTCTCTTCAAATTTCAACTCATGTTCATTTTTTATCAATTATTTCTACCTTCTCAAAGGAAATATCAACAAGAGAGTGTATTTTCACAATATGATCGACAATCTAATTCAATTAATAGTCTTCCACAGTATGTAATAGATTTTCATCCATTTTTCATAGACTCCTTTGAAAAATATTTGAAAAATTCTCCTTCACGGAAGATTGCTAATAATTTAACACTTGTACATAACACTAACAAATTTATGTAGGCCATTGTATCTAAAAGCTCATTTTCAAGATTTGGCCTGTCATCTTCTATTTTGAACATCTCCCAATTAATAGTGGAAATTCATCTAAATTTTTGTGATCCAATTGAAATTCAATTGGAAAGGACATTTCAAAAGAAGGTAATTGTAAATAATATATTAGAAATAAATGTACATTCTGCGTTCATAATTATTTTGCTTATTTTAATTGTATTTGTATTTTTGTTAAAAATAACTGATTTGTACATAGAAGCAGGAATTAAAATGAGAGAGTGGTTACATTGGAAGTATGACTATACCTAGTCATGTTTCCTTAATTAAGTTAGAAATAGAAATAGATTAATTTAGATTAGATTTCTTTTCTGATTACGTTTATTTCATTATTTCAGATTTTCAATAAAGCAAGTAATGAATCTGACTTTTTCTGGGCATACCCTTTCATTGTCGGAAAGTGGCTTAAAAAATTAGAAGCTCATAGATCATACACATTTGTGAAAAGAACTTGATTGTCTTATTTTGAAAAAACTTCACCATGATGACCATACATGAATAAATTCCAAGAATCTTCTACAACTTAACAATTTTGGATTTATAAGTATTTCTGAAAAGGAGCTTAGTTTCACCACTCGTCTTTCGATGTAAATTGTAGGTGGATGTAATATGAAAGTTCACTACTTAGCATTTTAGATTAAATAAATAGATAACCTTGAACATATGGGAGTTTTGAAAAATATATGGGAGAAATTGAAGATTCATGAAGTAAATTTATAGTCAATTTTCTTCCAGGTTTGCATTTATAAGTTTAATTTTCATCTATTGTTTGATTTTATTTTTCATGATTTATTGCATGTTTGTGTTCTATTTATTTTTACAAGTCTTCATTGCTTTGTTTTTAGAGACTTGAAACAAGCAGTCAATTATTTTAAATCTGCAATGTGCTTAGGGAAGTATTAGTTGTTTTGTCATAATTTGAGGATTCATTAATTTTTCTTATATATTTCATTAAAATTCTATTTATACTTTTAAATACATTATCAGGAAATTCATGTTGGATCATTATAATATCGCAACTCTCCTCACGAGAAAGTCGTGATAACATCTTCCTCCAATTGAATAATCCAATGGTTAGTCAAATTAAATGGAGTTTTTATAAAAATAAAAAATTGAGTTGAGCACTTCTATTTTGGATACTTTAAAACGTCCAAATCTTGTCGTATTTTCATATATGATTATCAGAGCATCCCAATGTCAAGACATTTCATATAAAGCATCAATTGAAGTATTATGATTTCCACCCAATCCTAGACCAGATATCAGATTTAATTCTAATTCTGAAAGATATCGCATCCATTTATAAATCTGCATGTTTTAAAAGTTTTGATGTCATGGACCCAATATGACATTTAAATTTAGTTTTAAAAGATATCGTATCCGCTCATAAAATCACATTTTCAATTGGAACATACACTTAAAAGTTCTGATATCTCGAATCTGATAAGAGATTGAATCCATTTAATAAATCTATCGCATTCGTTCTTCATCGCACATCAGCATATCAATGATGTTACATCTCGTTTTAAAATCATCCGATCACCAATCTCTTATCAAGCCCTTGGTCGGTCCCACAAAGGTGCCACGTTTCAAATCACATTTCACATATCAGAAGTTTTCAATTGAGCATATCTCCAATATCTCAAATCACCGATCTCCGATAGTTGATTTCGCCAATATTTCGATGACCATATAACCTCGGATCCAATATGACATTTAAATCCAATTTTAAAATATATCATGTTCATTACAATTTCAGTTGGGGCATACGTTTAAAAGTTTTGATGTCTCGGATCCGATATGAAATTAAATCCATATAATTAAATGACCGGATCTGTTCCATATCACATATAGGCGTATCAACGATATTACATCCCGTATTCAAAATCTTCCGATTGCCGATTTCTTATAAAATTCAAAGTTGGTCCCACCAGTGAGCCACGTCATCTATCACAATCCTATTATCGCAAGAATCATATTGACATTTCCTTTTGTTAACAATTCTGATAATCGATATGACTATTCTCCGATATAGCAATCGCTCCATCGCAATTTCTCATTTTCTTATGCTCTTATCACAAATTTTCTATCACAACACCGATATCACATCACAAGACTCAAATGAGTTTTGTATTAAGATCCTCCGATGCGATATTCCCCGAAATCTACCTTTCCGCCATTTATCTTTTAATTTTTATATAACACTCATTCGTATATTGGCAAAGGTGAAAATCACAGATTGAAATTTATGCATGAAAAGGAAACTTGCGATGTGAAACAACCAAAGAATCGTTGTGTTGTATAAAAATTTTAAGGCACTCTTGGGCGACCATTATGGTAATAAAGCAATTGATAAGAAATTTGCAACATGGTTAAATCATTTTTATTTCTCTTATATTTGAATTTCAGATATATCACTCTATATTAATATACGAAATTCAAGACCTCCCCATCTACACATTTGTATTTCATTATCTTGGATTTGATCTTAATTATGAAATATTTATGACAATCGTGGAGTTGATATGAAATAAAAGCATCCTTTCATTCTCATCTCTGATGAATTCAGTTCACTTCAGATTCCTGAAACATGAAACTTTGTTTTCTTCTAGTTTGTTGCTTGTTTTAATTTAGATTTAATAAGTGATGATTATGGGTCAATAAGATTTCGGTCAACTCAACTTCTTCATCCTTTTAATTCTAATTAAAGGAAGAAGTTATCTTTTGTTGGAGAAAATGATACCTTTTAGGTAAGATTGAATGCAATTATCCAAATGGTAAGTTCCATGTGCCCACTTTCATTTATTTACATTTGGTTTCAGTTTTGTTTTTAATTTTTTCTTATATAAAACTTTGTTTTGTAGCTCCTCATAAAACTTCTCATGCTTCCACTAGATCAGATTTGGAATTCACTCTCCTTTGTTCAGTAATGATCCTCATCGAATCAAATACACTAGGGAGTTTCTGAACCTTTAGTTTGTTTCTTTAAGCATTTATTTTGTTAGAAAATGGTTAAGATAATGCTTTGATACAAAACAATTGACACTAGTCAATTTTACTTTTGTTGTTACTGAATTTTATCATCACTGTTATCGGAAGCCAAAACACTTATAACTCTGCAAGATAGAATTTATCTAAATCTCAACAAAAAAAGGAACATTCAAATGATTATTTTCTTCTACTTCATCTTGTCTTGTTGAGACATTGGTATCAAATGTATTGTTGGAGTTTATCTTTTAAAAATTTGGATTTTTATTTCACCTTTCACCTTCTTCATTTTTAGTTTTGATTACTGATTTCTTTTCTTACTTTAGCTTAAGAATTATTTTCCTTTTGTTTTGATTTTGGTGACTCTGCCATGATATATGTAAAAACACTTTTCTTGTTCAACAATAGTTGGCATAAAAGGGGAAATCTTAAACTCTGCCTATATGAATGAATTTCAATTATCATTAAAGTCATATCCTTATGGAACCATAATTCATCTTGCTTTAAAATCTTTTTCATGGAGGAACACACATTCTTTCTAGGTGATTGAATTTATTTTTTCAAGGAAAAAATTGATTTGGGTTTAACACAATCAATCCCTCTCACCCCTCCACATAAAAGCCTTTGATTAATAACTGCAGGGAAAAAATTTGGAGCAAACATTATGAAAGTATTATGTCCACTCGCTGGCAATGGGACTAGGCTTGTATGGTATAAAATAAAACTTCGTCGGTGTATTGTTCAGGGTCGCTGGCAGCGAAGCGATGTCATAGACAATCATAAAATGGATATATGCTTTATCAAAAACTCATATATCTACCTTCTTCTATTATTCTATGAGGTAATTTAAAAAAAAAACAAATTTTCTCAAATTTAGATTCATGACTTTTACTCCAGACTTCTTTGAGTACTTATATTTACAGACTCATATTGCTTAATCTATATTATGTGGGACCTATGGAAATATTTTACAGTTAGATGATTTCGTGAACTCCATTATTTTTTACCTTTGGATAAATTAAATTTCATTATCTTTAACCAAAGATAAATGGTTCTTCCCAGTGTGTCGCCATTATTGTAGGGAAAATCCAATACCTCCCATTATTTCAAATCATAGGGACCGTTTTCATTAATTTTTGGCTAAGCATCTTTTATGATTTTCATTTAAGTTAATTGTCTTACAATTTTATCATTTTTTTTTTATTTTCATCATATTTCTATTTGGATCGATTCATTGAACCCGACTTTTCACTAACTTTCCATCAATACTTGTTTTGATTTATTTGGTCAACCAGTTTGTAAATGGCACTACTTTGAAGTTTGATCATTTTCTCGCCTGGACTAAAATTGTAAATAAATGTATAATATTTCAATTTTTGTAACTAATTAAGTTCAATAGTCATTCATTATAAATATTGACTTTTAGTTAACTTTTATTAATTTTTCATTTTTTCACTAACAGTCCTACAAAATGACCCAGCTAAATCATACAACGGATGAAAACGTGTTTCAGAATCTTGGTAATTTACTCCAATTTATTATTTTAAAACAAATTGCCAAGACTAGATTCTCAAAATTGCAAAATGGCTATAGTCCAATTTGTAGGATTATTAATTCCACGTGGACCCCACTTCATATCACTTCCTTCCTTTTAAGAATTGCGATTTTAAAACTGCGAACAAAAATTGTAATCAAAATTTGCGATCCGATATTTCGTTTGCAATACATCACAAAGCAAATATCGCAAATAATTTTTTTTATTTTTATGTGATAGTGTTAAAACATTCGATATACTGAAAAAAAAATTTACGATAACTTTTTTTTTTATATCCTAAATTTCTCACACTCATCTCTCGATCACCCTCACCTCCCTCCACTCCTTATCACACACCCACCTTATCACTCCATACCCTCAACTAATTCCTACACTCTCCACCCTCACACTAATACGTGAACCTATTAATTTGTAATTTTAAAAAATATTAATTTAATATGATATTATATTAATATTATAACATTATATATTAATTATCATTTTTATATATTTTAATTATAATATTGATATAATACTATTTTAATTAATCGTTAAATTAAAATTTTTAATTAATTTTGTTAATTAAAAAGTTATTAAGAATTAATAATTCAGTGATAATTAATTGTTATTAATTAATTAATAACAACAATCTAATTTAGAAATAGAGTTTAATAAAAAAAAATTGATTTTTAGCTCAGGCAACAGAATTTCAAAAATTCTGCCACATTTGACTCATCAACTTTGGAGACTCATAGATTGCGTTTTACTTGGCCAAATGAGGCACAGGATGACTCATTGGAAAGATAACATCATGGAGAACATTTATGAGAAGGTTTCATTAACAAATTTGATCATTTGTTTGGTGTAAAATCCAATAGAAGATCAAGCTCTGAATTTTTAAATAAAACTATTTTTCTGAGTTCTATTTTCTGCATTTTCATTTGCCCAAGCCTCCTCTAAATGCAAATTCATTCGTCAATGATATCCTTGGCCAATTAAATCATCACAGGAATCAATAGAAAGCTCAGATTTCATTTTCAATTATTTATTTATTTATTTAATTTGATTTGATTTGATTTGTTTTAATTCCAAATTTGGCATTTTGTTTTTATTTTTGCATTTTAATTTTGTTTTGATTTGATTTTGTAGGAAAACAGTTGAAAAGATGAAGAGAAAATAATATCAATCAATGAAAAGGCTCCACCAATACAAGAATGAAATTTTGAGCCAATGAAAATTGATTAAACAAATTTCTTCTTCAACAAAATTTCCTATTTTGAATTCTTTTGCAAATATTATAAATAATAGATTGTAGAATGTAATAGGGATTTCTCTCCTCTGCAATTCTGGAATTCTAAAAACACTTCTGTAATAGGGATTTAGAGTTATAGGTGGTAGGAGTGAAAATATCAGATCTGGGGATTATTGAGGATTTTTCTTTTGCATTCTGAATTATGTATGATGAACAGAGTTTGCAATTCTGCAGCTCTTGTTGTAACAAAAGAAGTTTAAGCAATGTAAAACGCTGTTGGAGATTAGAGCTAGAGAAATGGAATCAATAAATTGATATTTCTAATACTACTGTTTTAAATACTAGTTTCATTTTATGATGGCATAAATGTGTAATTTTATTCCTATTTGTGCATTTTTGTTGGTATGAGTAATTTGTCTCATTCATATGTTATTATTTATCTCTGCTCTTATGGGTTGAATTCTGATTTCTGAGTAACTATTTACTCAGAAATCTATCTTTTAATACTGATTTAACAAATAATGATATGTTGTGAACTATTTCCTCATATTATTGTTTAATTATTCGAATTACTAATTTAACAATCAATATCATTTTGTGAATTACTTCCTAAATTTTGTTGGTTGATTATTTTAGTCAAGAGGTCTCTTAATAGAATGTGACTTAGTATTCATAATGTCATTTAATTGAACTACTTAGTTAGGTTGGTATTCATCATAAGCACGACATATTTAAATCTCAATCATTTAAATATCTTGCTCCCAGTTGGGTTAGATCTATATCTGCCTAATTGAGGTAAGATCAGGATTTAGTTCATTTTGCTTGCATTTTAGAATAATTTTGCATTTGGATTAAATCTACATTTCTAAAAGTCCTCTTCATAAAGAGGCAAGCGTTAGTTCTGGCTCGGCTGAGCCCTAGATCAGCTTAAGGATCACGTTCTTTCTTGATTAGCAACAGGGATGATCTGATGTCTCTTTTCCATTGGTGGTCGAAAGTCATATTTTAAGCCATTGGAAATTGAGAGAAGGTAACGGGACCTAGTTAAACCAGTCGGATACACCATTCTAAACAGAAAAGGAGCTGCTTTAAGGTCCGTACCGAGTGGTCATCCCCCAAGTTGTTGCAGTGAGGCTTCAACATGACTAGAGAAAATCTATCATGCCATGGACAAACAAACATATGTTTTATACAAGGCGATGAAACATTTCAGACCCTACCTATTGAAAAATCATTGTATAGTCTTTGTGTCGCACCTAGCAGTTAGATCACTGCTTATTCAACAAGAGCTTGGTGAAAGGAATGTGAACTGGATGACAAGATTATAAGCGTATGATCTTGATATCAAAGCAGTTCACTCTGTTAAGGGTCATGGTCTCTATAGACTTGTAGCGGAAGCAGTGCACACACAAGAGGAAGAAGAAGAGCTCATCGATTGGGAGCAAGAAATTGGAGTGAGCACCAACCACTTCACACGGTAACTCTTGGTATGAAGAAGTGCACCAGTACCTTGAGAAAAACACCATGCCCTCTCACATCTCTATGCAATAGAAGAGGGCACTTTGACTAAAAGCCTTATCTTACCAGTTGGTGCATGAAGTGATTTACATAAAGCATGACAATGGTATTTTACTCAGGTGCCTAGAAGTAGAGGATTCAGAGAGAGTGTTATGTGATCTTCATGACAAACTAGCTGGGGATCACTTCGCGGGTAACACAATAGCGCATAAATTCATGAGAGTTGGTTTTTACTAGCCCACATTATTTAAGGATTCACACGCTTATGCCCGAAAGTGCCCAATATATCAGCGATGCGCCGACAGAACTCGAAGGTCAGCAGCCCTGCTATAGCTTGTTGCAGTGGATGAGCCATTCCAACAGTGGGGCTTAGACATCATTGGGGAAATCTTCCCACATTCATTAAAGAAACACTGCTACATCCTGACTGCTACATATTACTTCACGCAGTGGATAGAAGCAGTTCCGCTGAAACAAGTGAATGGTCATAAAGTCATCAACTTCCTTCAGTGGATCATCATTTTGAGGTTTGGCATTCCTATATCGCTTGTTTTTGACAATGTAACTTACTTTTCTTTGTTGAAAATTTATAATTTTGCATTGAAATACGGTATTGTGCTTAAGAATTCAACTAACTACTACCCGCAGGGAAATGGTCTTGCTGAATGTACAAACAAAAATCTCATTCACATCTTGAAAAGGATTGTTTACTCTGAACAACGAAACTGGCATTCCGCTCTGGTGAATGCTCTTTGGGTTGACCGAGTTACACCCAAATCCTGTCTGAACACATCTCCATACTTCCACGTATACAGAAAAGAAGCCATCCTCCCACTAAATATCTACTTACCTTCTCTCTAGTGATCCCAAGAATCCTAAGGCAAGTCGTGTCTGTTGGTTCATCATAGGATGGACACACTACACAAGCTATAGGAAGAATAGATGAAAGCAAAAGAAATTTTTTCACTCCAACAAAACCATATCAAGATATGGTTCGACAGAAAGTCTATAGGGAACATTAACTTCATTGTGGGTGACTTCATTTGGAAGTGGGATAAACCCCACAAAGACAAAGGAAAACATACGATGTTTCAGTCCCTATGGATTGGTCCTTTCGCAGTTCACGAAAAACTTGGCCAACACACATATCGCCTATAATCACTTGACGGGAGGATTAAAAACCTTCTTGTTAATGGCCAAGATTTAAAATGTTATTTTCAATGATTTGGGGCTGCGCCCCGCCATATGTACATAACATGTTTATTATTGCTATGTTGTTTTTATTTGTTGTTTTTGCTTCGTTTTTTTTTTTTTTTTTTTTTTTTTTTTTTTTTTTTTTTTTTACGTCTTGCCATTTCATTTTGTAAATAAGTGATGTCTTGCATTGTGTTTGGGATTTTGAATAAGCATGTGGCTGAAATTCAAGAGTCTTGTGACACTGTAGTGCTTGGCCAGTCCTGTGTCCATCTTCTCTGTTCTTGGTTGTAACCTTTGGCTGATGAAGCCTCGACGGAAAATACAATTTGTTTGTAAGGGAAGCTTTGGTCAAACCATGAACCTATGTCCAAACTAGGAAATCCCATGCCTCTACCCAATCTTCTGCTTTGTGTGTTCAAGCTTGTCCAACTAGTAGAAACAGAGAAGGGGAAAATATAAACTAGAAAACCTAAATCAGAGGTCTTACACGCTTCTCTAAAGGAACAACCTCTTTTACTCTCAATAAGTCAGGATCCCTCTTCTGCCCAAAAATAAATAAGCGCATATTGTAGCAGCTACAACACCCTCCAAAATTTTGGCCTGTATTCAATTTCGACTTGATGTCTGCATTGTTGCGAAAGCATCGTCACGGTCATCCAACGATCAATCTCAAGCATCGTGCTTGTCGCTCGCACCGTCAGTCGGTCATGTTGATCGTGTGTGTCTTGATGTTTTGAGGCATCTTGTCGTCAAGTCATGTGAGTGTGTGTTTGCAAGGTCTCGTATGCACCATTTCACTCTCTCACACACTTAGTCATTTTTGCTAAAATTCTGACAAGCAGATCACCCTCTCACAGCTAGACCATCACCCTGTCATCGACTCGATTTACTATCACCAGAACAACAAAGAAGCACCCAGAAAGCCATTTCAAGCTGCACTGCCCACAAGGTCATCAATCAACCCTTCTACTAGTCAACTAGAGAAGTTGACCGGGCTGTCAACCCAGGACTGACTCCCCTCAAAACTTGCGCAGACGCTAGAGACCATGCTCACTCCACTGACTGAGAAAATTGCGCAGATAGGCCAGATAGACACCCAGTGCCCATCCCTGTCTCCCTCAAAAAATTGCGCAGCTTTCCCAACCAGTCACCAGTTAGCCAGCTAACTGCTCACCTGAAAAACTATGCAGATTTAATGAGCAAGCCCTCTGCAACCAAACAATCTACTCAGCTCAGAAATTTCACAGAGGTGGTTAGTAGGACAACCTCCTAGAAACTGTGTATTTTTCCCTGCCATCAGCTCCCAGCATCCCGCTTCCAACTCCCTCCAGAAACTGTGCAGATTTTGCTACCAAACTCTTGTTTCCAACTCCCTACAGGAACTGCGCAGTTTTTTCTTCCTAACTCCCGCTGCTTACTCACTCTGGAAATTACATAGTTCCTCCTTGCCCAACCCTCCTGAAGCATGCAATGCTTCTCCCAGAAATTGCGCAGATTTTTCCTCCAGCCAAGAAAGATCTTGTGGACAATCACTGCCGATCCAGAATGCCCATCTCTGTCTCCTACTGACTTCTACGTAGTTTTCATCAGCAGTGCCCGGAGCCCACATCCCAGGTCAAAAATCACCTCGTGAAATTTCACAACCTTGTCCTCTCTCCCCGTCACCTACATCTGAAATGATCATGCATCATGGTAGACTAGGAGGTTTATGGATTTGATGTCATCCTGTCATGAGCGACTGAAGATACATGTACATGAATAAACATGGCGCGACGACGAATGGGATGAACAAAGGGAGTACATGCAAAAGGACATGTTCAGGAACATACAAATAAATGATGCATACGAAGAGATGTGTTCACAAACAGACGACCATGCAAAGATGTGTTCGCGAACGGACAAACAAACATACACCTTTCGCGAACAGACGAACATGTCAAGCATGCCAAAGTACAAGCAAGAAGCAACGTGTGAATGCAACATCAAGTGAACCCAACGACCATCAAAGCTTCATGCACCTTGCCACGCATAGGTGAAGCTGTGACACACCATGAGGACATCCATCACCCAACAGCACTGCAGCTCGACATGCACACCAACAGTAGCACGAATGTATCAACACTATCATGTCGAGTCTTTTCATGAGTCATGTCGTCCACATCACTACTTTGGGCCATATTTTTTATCAATGTAATGTAACGTGGAAGTCCAAGAGACCCACTTGTCATATGAAGAGTCATGTAAAGTCAAAAGGTCATGAAAGTCAAACAATCATGAGGTTAGTTCAACAGTCACAAGGGCTAGTTTTACCTTTGGCTATAAATATCCCTCATTTGTACATGCAAAGGGATTTTCACCTTGGCTCCTCCCACATAGCCTTGAGAGTCTGTAATCTTTTCTTTGAGGAGTAAGTAGTGGCTCCAACACCCCGTCCATGGGATTAGTGATGTATGGTGTATCAATGTGTCTTAGAACTTTCACTTAATTGAGAAGCATGTTAACAGGCCAACATGTTTTCACACATGTGTTGTAACTGTTTGTAAGATTTGTCTTAAACACTTTTAATACATGTTTCTTTAACCTATGTTTAACACTTGAACCCATTCATCTATTCTAATACATATATATATTAATGAAAATGTGTTGTATGAGCTGTTAATGTTGTCCTACCCATGTTTGTTACCTCCTTGGACATCAGACATACCTTTCACGTAAACTTGCTATAACGACCGTCACACTTGGGTGGACTCATCCGCTAAGTGTTGTACGTGTTACCTTCCCTTGTTTGTTGTGACTGCTGCATCCATGTGGACTAATCCTCCGGAAGCTGCGCACGTCCTGTTGTGTTGTGTGTTCCTAACAGAATTGGGGTTTCCCCCATCTGAATTGGGACTCACTCCCACCCTCTCCCTCTACAGTGAAAGAACCTTGACATAAGTAACACTTACAATCACAAGGCACGTGAACCTCACTACTTGAAGACAAAGCAAACCACTCTCTTGTGTTAACCAGCAAGAGCTAAGGCAAACATTTAAGATAATGGAAATGGGACCATCTTATCAGATGGGTCTCCCACACCAAAGGGTGTGAGGTCTAGTTGGGACTTCATACCAAGGTGATCCCCTGAATGTTGGTGGGTCCAACACCATCAACATTTTTGGTGCTAGAAGGAGGGCCGCCAATTGTTTATGGTTGAACGTCCTCTCACACTCACTCATCAATCATCTAGTCAAGGTAGTAACTCGCACTCCCTCTCACCTACACACGACTCTGAAGTTGGTTACTCCTCACCCCCCACACATGAACACGAAATTCCACATCACCACCTTCACTCCATTGATTCCATCATGCGTTAATTCACAAAAGCAGTCAAAATGATCCCAGGAATACAACATCTTCCATACGCATCAAGAAAGAAAAAAACCATTCCCACAGGGGTTGTCGTATCATCACTGGAAGAAGCAGTTCTTGCCACACTTGAAGGTATGGCAGAATATTTTGAAGACAGAGAGGAACCTCCAGTCTTCCGATAGGGAGAATGAGACACCCTCGTGATCTTGGGCTTAGACTCTGGTACAAGAGGCAGAGGGGAAGGAAACGGAGGAGGTGGAGGCAGAGACAAACCAACAAAGTCAGAGCCAAAACCATCATATTCTGAAGAAGAGGAGGAGGACGAAGAAGAAGAATACATGGCTAACCAGAATCTGGAATGGATGACTCAGGGACCATTGGCTCTCCTAGGTACTTTGCACAAGATGCCAAAGTGGACGGAGAGAATGAGCATCAAGTTCAACCCTGATAGCACAGTGAAGGAAGAAGACCATTTGGACAACTTTTACCTATAGTTGTAGACCCTTGAGGTACGGTACGATGACGTAGCATGTAGATTGTTTCCATGTACCTTGGATGGTCGCACAACAACATGGTATCATAGCCTTCCTGCTAACTCCATACAGAACTGGGGTGCATTCAAACGCATGTTTCTGGAAAATTTTACTGATGACAAGACCCCAACCATGTTGCTCAAAGAGGTGGGAAGCCTGAAGATGGAGGGGAAAGAAAAGGTAAAAGACTTCAACTAGAGGTTTCTGCGCATATTGAACAAGTTTGCAGCAGACACGAAACCTCATGACTCCATCATTGTCGATTAGTACACGTCTGTACTTCCAACCAACATCGCGTAGTTTATCAAGAAAGCTGCGAAAACAATGTTATTGTAAAACTGTGAAGAAACAATCACTGTTGAGAAATACTTGCATACAATTGGAGTCCTCAAGGATGATGAAATAGCAAAGGAATCCAAGGACATGAGTAGGAAGTCCCAAGCAGTGATGAGCAAAGGGAGAGACAAGGAAACAAGTGATATTGAAACCCTCACTCGCCTTGTCAAGAACTTGACATCAGAAGTGTCTGAGATTAAACAACAAAAAACAGACATGTCTACAAGCAACCATCCACCCAGACAAAGACAAGGAAGCATGTCATCAGGCAGAAACCATCTCCTTACTAAAACTACGCAGTCCTATGTGTTCCAGCTTGAACGGTGCGTGAACCTCGAATTTTGTTCATTTCATGAAGATGGTCACTCAGAAAATTCTTGTTTAGACTGGAAGCGAGTTGCAAAGCTCAATATGTGATCGCACATTTAACACAGACAACAGTACACATGGATAGTCGAGAGATATGGATGATGATGAAGTCTTTGCGCCTAACGAGGCATCAAGTTCTGGGCATGTGGTGAACATGTATCAGTGCTCGCAAGCATCGCAAAAGACAAGCATCGAGAAACAACCCCAAAAGCATAATGATCATTACGAGCTCAGAAGTAAGCAGGCTCCCATTACAATTGGGTAAGAAAAAAATAAGTTTGAACTACCAAGGAGGGTTGATCCACCAGCCATCCAAAAGAATAAAACGCAAAGCAAGACCAGAAAGATAACGGCAGACAAGAGTACGTCCATGAGTAGCAAACTGCAGAACACTTTGCCAGACAACACAATCACCAGTCTCATCCCAAACACCTTGGTGAGTCTACCCCCTCTCGATTATAACATTGTAGATGACAAGAAGAAAACTCATGCGAACATCAGTTTGTTCGAGTTGGCTAAGATCCAGAGTCAGCGAAACATCCTGTTGCATGCACTGGGATAGATAGCAACGGACAGTGCAACCTCTACCAACAAGGGAGCAAGCACACCTCCCTAGTCACTTTCAACTATGCTAAACACACTCTGGATGGAAGAATAAAACTCAGTCTGCCCTCCATTCCTGCTCTCATTCGAGATTTTCAACTACAATGTGTACAATTTTTTGGCTTATTCCAACTCGATAGCCAACGTCATGCCACTCTCCATTGCCAAAAGGATCAATGCGCAATGGAGCAAGACAACCACGCAAATCATGCAACTTGACTGAACATCTGTACCAACTGTTAGGGTTCTATAACCTTTATAGGGTCACTTGATTACAGCTGATGATTATTATATCTGAAATTTTGTAAATAATATTTCATCCTCCAAATTATTTCCAAGAAGGTGGTCAAAAAGATAAAATGTGGTTAATTTTAAATGCAATCCTAATATTTGAGTTCATTATGTCTCTATCCAAAGTTCGGAGGCATTATGTATTATAACCAAAGTTTTCCGCTCATGTCATAAGGGTCAAAAATGACAAAAGGATTTTGTCTCTTGTGGTTAAGTCCCATGCACCATTCAGCCCCCTGATCGTCACTCCATCAGATCAATGGTCAAATAGGTTTTTTTCCTCCGCCCCCCTTGCCATCCTACCTTTATTGGAGGGAGGGTGGGTCTGAAAAATGGTTTCCTCACCATTGGCCCCACCCTTACGTGTCTGCTCCTCAAAATTTCGGATCCCCATTCACTAATACCACATTCTGCCTCTACCCCTCTCTGCAAGCGATATCTGCTCCCTGTCGCAAATCGTCGTCTCAGTTATGTCAACTGCCACTTCACTATCACCACGTATCCTCCACCTATGACTCCCGCGCCAACATCCACCCGCCATGACCCTCCTCATATTCCACTCCTATTCTGCCACCTAATCATATTTCCGCCAACCATGTGCCTCCATGTCACCTCCCGCCTCCACGTCATATGTTCATTTCATGGTCAAGTAAAACTATGTTTTTCCCTATACAACATAGTAATTGCAAACGTGGTTTACAGGAAACTGAGAATGTATTTTAAAAAACTGAAAGCGTTTTTTTTGTTAACATGCTCATGCACAAAAACCTCTCTCATTTTTGTAACAACTATTATGCTTTGGGATATTCAGATGAATCTTTGCAGGTGTTACAAGACCTTATTTTTCATAATTCAGGAGGAAAAAGCTCAAGGACAATTAGTGACTTGGAGGCCACCTCATCAAATAAGAGTTGCTATCAAATTCGAATTGCTCTTCCTTTTAACCAGAAATCCACAAATATAGTGCCCAGTAGATTCATTAGTTTTGAATATCCTATATTTTAGTTCTATTTGTGTAAGATAGTTTGAGATATTTGTAAACAAATATTGATATTTTTTCAAGATATTTTAGTTTAGAATTTGTATAAATACTTCATCATTTGAAGTAAGAGATGTTGATAGTTGAATATAATTTCTAAGGCAAATTGTAATTTCTCAAAGTTGCTGGAAGCATTAATAATACAGGGACATTTTCATAGGATTCATGTGGTGTGCAAAATGGTGATGTTTTTCTTCAGTTTATGTGTTTAAGCATTGTCTCTTTTCTCCATTATTTCTAAAAATCTTAATTACCTAATAGAAATTGTGATGAATAGGATATGTTATTTAGAGCACCCTGTTCTGGATGTTAGTAATTTATATGTTTTCTGCTGAAGTCAAATTAATGAATTCTTCATTGCTCTTTTGTTTCTACTGAATCTTACATTTCTTTTGTTTCATAATCCATTTAAAATTCTGAAAGATCCAATTAGTGAAACCTAGCTTTCCCTATGAAACTCCTTTAGAATTTGATGCAGATCCAGTTAATCTTTAGACTCCATAGCCCAATGGAATTATAACAATTTAATCAACCAAGCAATCCAATAAAAATCAACTAGTACAGTAATAACTAGCCTAAAATTCACATAAAACATAGCTAAATTTTACAGAGAGATACCTCTCTGAAGTTGGAAGGGCTAGATCCCAGCTTCCAAAGTGGTTTTGATGTTGTTCTATGTGTTTACTCCCTCAACCTCAAAAATACAAAACGACAACATAGTGGCGACCATACTGGGGAGAGACCAAAAAAGTGTATCAAGTTCCAGATCTGATTACTAATGGTGGACAGTGATCAGACACAAGAAGGACGTATCATTCAGCTGGTGACTCCACGTTCAATGTATCTAGAGCTGGAAGCTTTCATGGCGACTCCATTGTCAAAGAATCCATATTTGTAGAAAACTCATGGTGACTCCACTACAAGTTGATCAGATTTCTTGCTAAACAAGATGACAACTTATGTGGAAAATCCTCTATCTTGTGAAGTTTTAAAAAATTCAGGGATAAATTCACTGATTTTCAAATTGATGAAAACTTTTCAACGACTGTGTTTTGTTCTTTGAAAACGAGAAAAATTTCTCCTAAAGGTAAAATTTGTTTTCTTGAGTTAATTGTTGAAAGATTCGAGAAGGATATTGAAATTTTCGATTATCAGATTCAGTCCTATAATTTCCGAGATATTAAACAATTCTTGGAAAATCTTCCTTCTCCAAAACAAGAGGAGATTGTATTGCATTTTTCTTCGTAGATTGTTGAGAATTATGTTTTCGATTACAAGACTAAAACTGAATAGTGGGAATAAGGGTTTAACCTTGAGAATAAAACTGATGAAATATTCCATGCTCAATCATTCAATGAAGGCCTGCAAGGTAAACTAATTAATCATTTCTTTACTGATCCTATAGAAAACTACATGGAGGTTCTTTTCAGCTCAAGTGTTCAATCATGTTTTCATGACCAGATCCAACAGCAGTTGCCATTGCATTCTACAACTTTTATTTTATGGACAAAAAGTCAAGTTGTCCTTTTGATTGTGCTAACAAATAGTCAAGCGGCCCACTTGTTTCAACAACTACTTGATTGGCTTCATTGGAATTTTTGTATTATTTGATTCAACATAATTTTTAACAGTGTAGAGTAGGTAGCAGTGTGCAAATAAGCTCAACACTCTGAGCATCTTTTTCAAGCATTATTGTCAGTTTCAGTTTCAGATTGTAGTACAACTTTCAGTTTAGTGTATATTTCAGATTTCAGTGTGCATAATGGTTTTGATTTCAGTTTGAGAGATTTTCAATCATAGAGATTTTTATGACAGAGTAGGTTGTAGATTTGGGATCGACCCAATGGATCAGGCTACTAGTCTACAGTGTTCTTGGCACTTCCAAGGAGACTACCATCCCCAGATGGAGCCACTGTTAGGGTCCTATAATTTTTATAGGGTCACTTGATTATAGCTGATGACTATTATATTTGAAAGGTTGTAAATAATATTTCATCCTCCAAATTATTTCCAAGAATGCAGTCAAAAAGATAAAATGTGGTTAATTTTACATGAAATCCTAATATTTGAGTTCATTATGTCTATATCCAAAGTTCTAAGGCATTATATATTATAACCAAAGTTTTTTTCTCATGTCATAAGGATCATAAACAAAAAAAGGATTTTTTCGCTTGTGGTTAAGTCCTATGCACCATCCAATCGCCTGATCGTCACACCATCAGACCAATGGTCAACAGAAGTTTTCGGCCACACCCTTACATGTCCTCTCCTCAACATTATGGATCCCCCTTCACTAATACCACAATCTACCTCTACCCCCCTCCGAAAGCAGTATCCGCTCCTTGCCACAAACCACCGTCTCAGTTACGTCAACTGCCACGTATCCTCTGCCTATTACTCCCGCGCCAACATCCACCCACCATGTCCCTCCTCATATTCCACTCCTATTCTACCACCTAATCATATTTCCACCAACCATGTGCCTCCATGTCACCTCCCGCCTCCACGTCATATGTTTGTTTCATGGTCAAGTAAAGCTATTTTTTTCCCTATACAACACACTAATTTCAAACGTGGTTTACAAAAAACTGAGAGCGTATTTTCAAAAATGGAAAGAGGTTTTCGTTGCTAACATCCTCATGCAAAAAAACCTCTCTCAGTTTTGTAACATCTATTATGGTTTGGGATATTCAGATGAATCTTTGCAGGTATTACAGGACCCTATTTTTCAGAATTTCGGGAGGAAAAACCTCAAAGATAGTTAGTGACTTGGAGGCCACCTCATCAAATAAGAGTTGCTATCAACTTCGAATTTCTCTTCTTTGTCACCAGAAATCCAGAAAGATAGTGCCAAGTAGATTTATTAGTTTTGAATATCCTATATTTTAGTTCTATTTGTGTAAGATAGTTTGAGATATTTGTAAACAAATCTTGATATTTTTTCAAGATATTTTAGTTTAGAATTTTTATAAATACTTAATCATTTGAAGTAAGAGATGTTGATTGTTTAATATAACTTTCCTCGGAAAATTGTAATTTCTCAAAGTTGTTGGAAGCATCAATAATACAGGAACAT
Source organism: Pinus tabuliformis (assembly GCA_031772625.1). Taxonomy (NCBI): domain Eukaryota; kingdom Viridiplantae; phylum Streptophyta; class Pinopsida; order Pinales; family Pinaceae; genus Pinus; species Pinus tabuliformis. Next base: position 1,273,238,519 of record CM062820.1, on the reverse strand, counting down.
TTTCACAGGATTCATGTGGTGTACAAAATGGTGATGTTTTTCTTCAGTTTATGTGTTTAATCATTTTCTCTTTTCTCTGCTATTTTTGGAAATCTTAATTACATAACAGAAACTATGATTAATATGATATGTTATTTCAGAGCACCCTATTTTAGCTGTTAGTAATTTATATGTTTTATGCTAAGGTCAAATTAAGGAATTCTTCATTGCTCCTTAGTTTCCATTGAACCCTACATTTATGTTGTTTCATAATCCATTTAATATGTTAAAAGATCCAATTAGTGCAACCTAGCTTGCCCTGTGAAACTCCTTCAAAATTTTATGCAAATCCAGTTAATCTTTAGACTCCATAGCCCAATGGAATTATAACAATTTAATCAACCAAGAAATCCAATAAAAAACAATTAGTACAGTCATAACTAGCCTAAAATTCACATCAAACATAGCTAAATTTTACAGAGAGATCCCTCTCTAAAGCTGGTTGGGCTAGATCCCAACTTCCAAAGTGGTTTTGATGTTGTTCTATGTGTTTACTCCTTCAACCTCAAAAATACAAAACAACAACACCAGCCATTGGTGATCTTCGGGATGTGATCATCCGACTATCTCACGACTACCGAGTTCACCAGTGCATCAACATTGTTGTTGTGGACATACCGGAAGCATATGGCTTACTACTCAGCAGAGACTGGTCCAACAAGCTGAATGGATACTTCGCAATGGATTGGTTGCACATGTGGCTTCCGTACAAGGGAAAAAACAATCAAATCTAAGTGTTATCTGAGAGATATATGAAACACAATGTTACTCCCATCAATGACGAAAATGAATCATTGGCCTCCATAGAGCTCATGTTTGGCAACTGCCTCTTGGAAACAACGTTGGGGTGTTATCCCGCACAGCTAGCCCTAACCCCACCAGACATGCAGTTGGGTCTCCATCCTTGCCCAATTGATGGATATGAAGCATGAACAGTACACTGTAACAGTAGTAGTAGTAGCAATAGCAACAACAATAACAGTAGTGCAAGCGCATCGAACAGTCTGTGTATAGAAAAGTTGTGGACCATGTATTTAGACCATTCAAAGACACATGATGGCTGAGGAGCCAGTTGTATCTTGGTCGACCCAAACAACAAAAAACACATGATTTCAAGCCGCTTGGAGTTCGAGTGCACCAACAACATTGTTGAATACGAAGCACTCGTTTTGGGCTTGTAAAAGGCCATTAGCCTCAACGTGGTTGCACTCAAAGTGGTAGGTGATTCAGAAATAATGGTATGGAAGGTACATAACACCATTCATTGTTTTTCACCTCATCTCAAAAGTTACCTGCTAGAGGTATGGCGACTGACCTCTAACTTCCAAGCATTTAATATCATTGTTGTGCCAAGAATGTGTATTGTTGTTGCCAATGCCTTGGCAAAAGCAGTTGCTAACATATCACCACTTAGGAATAGATTTACTATTGAAATTTTGTATAAGCCTTCTGTCCCTGATAACATAACTAAGCTACGCATTTTTAGTGATGGTCAATAGATATTGCACTCCATGAACAACATTGATTCTTTCAAGGACACAGTAGCTAATGAAGATGAGCACGAGCAACCCCTGCAAACTGCAAGTGATGGCAAGAAAGGAAACCTCATCCCCAAGGGTGCATTTTCTTTCAGCAGGCTCTATGATTTGAAGAATTGTTGTCAAGGGTCAAGAAATAGCAAAATCCACAGTGCCACCATGAGGAATGAACAGAGCAACCTGGGAACAAACCATGATCTGGAGTTAGTCAATCTCGGTACATATCGCACATCGCAACAGCAGCAAGCCCTTGTCCGCTTGTTCAAACAGTACTGAGATGTGTCTGCATGGGCATATGATGACCTGAGTACATATGACACACAAAAAATCAAACACGAGATTTCAAGCAAAGAAGTAGCCAAGCCCTTGCAGGAAAAACTGGGTAAAACACATCTGTCATTTGAACCCCTTATACAAAAAGAACTAACTAAGTTGTTGGATGTTCGGATCACCTACAAATTTTTTATTTTACATGGGTTTCTAATTTAAGTTATGTACATAAGAAATCCAGGGAAATCAGTTTATTAATTGATTTCAAAAACTTGAACCGTTCCTGGAACAAAAAAAACTACCCCATGCCATCATCAAAACCTATGTTACATGCAGTATCTAAAGCAGTAATGTTGTCTTCACCTAAAGGTCTTTCGGGATACCACCAAGTTCCAGTAGTGGAACCAGATAGTCTGTATATAGTCCATGAGAAGCTTGGCCCACACACGTACCATCTGCAATCACTTGATGGGAGTATTGACAATCTTCCTGTAAATGGCCAAGATCTCAAACACTATTTCTAGTAGGTCGTGCCATACCCCGTGCCATGTACAAAGTTTGTTTACTGCTTGTCGCTTGTTTTGCTTTTGCCTTGTTTGCTTTGCTTACTATTTTTGTTTCGTTTTGTTTTGTTTGATTGATACCTTGCTCTCTTTTTTTTTTGGAAATAAGTGTTTCCATCTATTGAGTTTTGGCTTTTGAATGAGTATGTGGTTGAAATCTAAGAGACTTGTGAAACTACAACACTTGGCCAATATTGCATCCATCTTCTCTATGATTAGTTATAAACTTCGGCCGATGAAGTATTGACTTAAAATATAATCCGTCTGCAGGGGGAGCTTTGGTCCAACCATTAACCTGTCTCCACATTGGGAAGCCCCATGCCTATACTCAACCTTCTCCTATGTGTGTTCAAGCTCATCCAACTAGTAGAAACAGAGAAGGGGAAAATCTAAATGAGCAAACCTATGTCAGAGGTCTTACATGTTTCTCTAAAGGAAAAACACCTTCTGCTCTCAATAAGTCAAGATCCCTCTTCCACCCCAAAAATAAATAAGTGCCTATGCACAGTCCTCTTAAAAAATAAATACAAAGGCGAAAGAAGAGAAAGGCTTCCTGCACAGAGAGGTGAAGCATGCAACTCCACCGAGGTACTGACCAGGTTTGCTGGCAGTGGAGAAATGCATGTGTTCCTACATGACTCCGTTGGGGTACTATCCAGGCCTGCTGGCAACGAAGCAACACCAGAGATGATAACTTATACTCTAAAAAAATTTCAACTCACGAGCCAAACTATGCTTCCCGATTTTGAAACACTGCGATCAAGTTGAAACTTTTGTTTTGTTTGACTGAGTTAGCAAAAGGTGAACCATGTCTGTCCATGGGGTAACTGGGGAAACTGAAGTAACCCACACAATGATTCAATACTCCCTGAAAGACCAAGGCCCTGTGCTGTCAATGAACTAAAACAGAGAAGTTGTAGTTCTACCAGCGTGTCGCCAAGTGTTGTAGTGGTTTCAAAACCCACCAAAATTTTAGCTTATTCAATTTTGGAGCCTCCCTCAAGTTTCTACTTGATGTTTGCACGCACTCAGGCTCACCCTGTGGGCTCGTGTGAACCTTTACACCCACTTTGCATGACCATTCAACGGGAAGATTTTGCATGTTGGTAAAAATTTCTCACTTGCAACCATGTTCTGGTCATACAGAAGGTCTCTGCTTCATGTGTACGTGTTGTGTTCACCATGTAAAAATCCATTGTGTTCACACACAGAATCGTATTCATTTTCATGCAAGCGTCATCGCAGTCGTCCAACGATTGATCTCAAGCATCACGTTTGTTGCTCGCACCATCAGTCGATCATGTTAAGCATGGGTATCTTGAGGTTTTGAGGCATCTTGTCATAAATTCATGTGAGTGTGTGTTTTCAAGGTCGCGTATCCATTATTTCACTCACTCACACACTTAGTCATTTTTGCTAAAATTTTAATGAGTAGATCACCCTCTCATAGTCATACCATCACCTAGTCATCAACTCAATCGACTGTCACTAGAACAGCGCAGAAGCACCCAGCAAGCCATTTCAAGATGTGCTTCCCACAAGCTCATCAAACAACCCTCCTGTTGGTCAACCAGAGAGTTTGACTGAGCGGTCAGCCCAGGACTGACTCCCCTCAAAAGTTGCACAGAGGTTGCAGACCATGCCCGCTCCGCTAACTGAGAAAATTGTGTAGACAGGCCGGGCATACATCTAGTGCATGTCCCTGTCTCCCTCCGAAAATTGCGCAGTTTTTCCAGCGAGTCACTAGTTAGTCAGCCGGTTGCTCACCCGGAAAACTGCACAGATTTCATGAGCAATCCCTTTGTAGCCCAGTAGTCCACTCAACTCAAAAACTGTATAGAGGTGGTCAGTAGGATAACCTCCTAGCAACTGCACAATTTTTCCTGCCAGCAGCTCCTAGTAGCCTGTTGTCATCTCCCTCCAGGAACTACACAGTTTTTGCTGCCAAGCTCCCATAGCTCGCTGCCATCTCCCTCTAGGAACTGTGTAGTTTTTGTTGCCAACCTCTCGTTGCCCGCTCACTTATGAAATTCTACAAATCCTGCCTACCCAGTCCTCCTACAACCCGCATTGATTCTCCCAAAAATTGGGTAGATTTATCCTCTAGCCGAGCCAGATCCCGCAGATAGTGACTGCTAATCCAAAATGCCCGTCTCCATTCCCAGTGACTTCTACACAATTTTCATCAGCACTGCCCATAGCCCGCATCCCAACCTGAAACTTACCTCATGTAGTTTCGTAACCTTGTCCTCTCTCTCAATCACCTACATCTGAAACGATCATGCATCATGGTAGACTAGGAGGTTTATGGATTTGATGTCATCCCGTCATGAGTGATTGCAGATACAAGTACACGAATAAACATGGTGCGAAGAAGGATGGGATGAACAAAGGGAGTACATGCAAAAGGACATGTTCATGAATAGATGAACAAACAATACATATGAAGAGATGTGTTCGCAAACGAATGACCATGCAAAGATGTGTTCACGAACAGGCGGACAAACAAACATGCAAAGATGTGTTTGTGGATAGACGAACGAACATACACCTTTCGCGAATGGACGAACATGTCAAGCATGCCAAAGTACAAGCAAGGGGCAACGTGCAAATGCAACATCAAGTGAGCCCAATGACCATCGAAGACTCTACGCACCTTGCCATGCATAGGTAAAGCTGTGACACACCATGAGGACATCCATCACCTAGCAACACTGTAGCTCGACATGCACACCAACAGCAGCACGAATGTACCAACACTTTCATGTCGAGTCTTATCATGAGTCATGTCATCCACATCACTATTGTGGGCCATATTGGTTATCAATATAATGTAACGTGGAAGTCCAAGAGACCCACTAGTCATATGAAGAGTCATGTAAAGTCAAAAGGTCATGAAAGTCAAATAGTCATGAGGGAATTTGAACAGTCACAAGGGTCAGTTTTACCCTTGGCTATAAATAGCCCTCATTTTTACATGCAAAGGACTTTTCACCTTAGCTCCTCCCACATAGCCTTGAGAGTCTATAATCTTTTCTTTGATGAGTAAGTAGTGGCTCCAATGCCCCATCCACAGTGTTAGCCTCCTATTGTAACAGGTGTTCATATTTCATGATTGACATTTTTACATGCCAAATATGTCATCTTTCATGCTGCAAAGTTCCATATTTACAGAAGAGGCCAAAGAAAAGGCCATGAAAGTGTGCCTGTCCAAGTGCCACTGCTGTATTCCAATTTTGATTAGTTTTTCAGTTAAGGGAAGGCCAAACAGTTTAATCTTGGCCTCCCTAGGTTTCCATTTCTTGTTTTAGAATATAGAGAATTGATATCTGACCAAACAGCTTAATCTTGGCAGATTTGTAGATAGGTAGAGAATCAAAGGAGCCCAACTGCTTAATCTGGGCCCTTGGCAGAAATAAGGGTAGACTCAGATAGGAGGGCAGTCAAAAGAAAAATTGTAAAGCAGGGTCTGCAAGTCTAAGTGCACCCAAACCAAAAAGAAGAAAAAATGCTAGGTAAGTAGGCTGGGTAGGTAGTTTTTGAGGTTGCAGAATGTTGATATGTGATCAATTTTGTGTTTCACAGTGTTATATCTTTTCAGATCACAAGTTGGAGGCAGTTTTCATCTGGAGGAGCTCAAGTTGGATATCTCTAACTTCCCCATTCTCCCTTATCCCCAAATCACTCACTAACATCCCCGAAGAGGTCTAGATTTGCTTGATTCCTCTTAGTTTCATCATTCTCCATATCAGTTGCCTTGGTGAAGATCTGGTTCACTCAAGGATTGTTCATTCCTCCTCTATAAGTCACTTTTCCCCCTTAAAATAGCCTAAGATTCACACACTTAGCGCTTTCTAGTCACCTCCATATTAACTACTAATTCTATTATATAGCTCCCTATCTATCTCCCCTTCCCCTACAAAAACTATATAAATCCCAAAAAATATTATAAAATTCCCCTCCCTGGCACTATAGCCATATTTTCTTAAAGTCCGGGAAAAGCAGTGCATCTAGGGCTGTTTTTAGCCCATCCGTGTCCTAGCTGGAATTAGTTTGACCTTTGGTCAAACTAATAACCTTTTCCCTTAACCCCAAAACCTAAAAAACCCATGTTTCCCCTTTATCCTAAGGTCTTGCCCACAACACATTTGCCCCGCTCACTTTTAAAACCCCCAAAAACCCACATTTCCTAAGTTATTAAACCCCCGCGGCGCTATATCAATATTTGAATATGCGCACGGGCCCGTCCCTTATCCCTCCGCCGCCTGGCCTGTCCCGCCAACCGCCCGATCGCCCGCGCCCCAGATCAACGGCGGGCGGGCCTTTTCATCCCCGAAGTCGCCGATGGTTAGCGTCCGGGAGTTCGGCGGTTTTCCCGCCGTACTCCCGCCACGCGTCGCTCTCCCGGTTGTGGCGGAGCCCCCTCTGACAATACCACTTTTGCTCCAAGGCGGTGCGCCTGAAACTGCCAAACCGCCCTCCCCTGGGTGACGTCAGCGCCACGTCCTCCGCCCAGTGACGTCATCGCTGACGTCATCAACCTGCGTCGGCCTCCTGCCAAGTCACCCTGCCACGTCACTGCCACCGTGTAAATGCCACATCACCCACCATACATGCTGACGTCACCCTGTTGACGTCACCCTGCCACGTCACCGCCGTACTGGGTCCCACCCGCTGACGTCATGCTGACGACATGCTAACGTCATCAGCAAAAAAGGCGCTAAGGCGAAAATCGTGCTTAGGAATCCCGAATTCAAATTCTGAGGCAGTTTTTCATGCGCGATTAGTGCCTAGCGCTAATCGCGCATGGCTACGGGAAATGGGCCAAAGTGGAAAGACCCTCATCGTGCAGCCCCCAGCAAGCCCGAAAGGCGCAGAATGACTCGTTTTTCTTCGTGAAGCATTCAGAAAGAGGCAAACACAGTTTTTAAAGCAACAGAAGGCAGAACAAGAGGCCATGAAGGATCAATGGGACAGTCTAAAGCACTTAGAAGACATTAAATGGCCCGATTCAACTGCGAAAGAGTATCAGAGGAAAGATGGAGCGGCAAAGAGTATCAGTTGAATATTTTAATCGAAATCTTCATTGCCCAAGGCAGCTTAACATTGAATGGCCTCCAACAAAGTCAAATAAAGCGGTGTAAGCCCATTAAAGCTCTCAAATCACAGTTAAAGCATTTAATGCCGCCGAACAGCAATGGATCGAAGCCCAAAGCACAGTTATTGCAAAAACACTGCACCAAGCCACCGAGGACAACACATTAACTCAGTTTTGATACGGCTGCCCTCAACGCAGCTCAAAGATATTTTCTTGCATTTATTTCTGGATAGGATTAGGTTAAAGTAATCATTTTCTTTCAGACCTTTTTAGGTCAAACTGTAATAGACAATTTTGGACATGTTTCCCTATATATATTGCCCTCTTTATTGTTTTAAGGGTTGGTTGGTTGATAATCTTCATTAGAGACGCGCACTAGATATCTGAGATGTTTTATTTAATCAAAGATTGTTGAAAAGCTTTGGAGGAATGACTGTCTACTTTGTGTCTAATGGTCTGAAGAATTGAATGTGGAATTCTTGTGCTGCAGTATGAATCAATAAGTGTTTCTTACCTCTGTTATTCCAATTTCACATATGCTTAAGTTACAGAACAAAGGATTGGTTTAGAATTTGCTTAGCTGCACTCTACGCTCAGTTTCTGTGGTTTCTTAATGTTTTCTTCTTGAATTAGGCATAAATATGAATTCTGTTATGGCTCATGTTTCACCTATTTCACATATGAATGACTGTTATCTAGGAATTCTTAACTGCTCCTAGATAGGGCTCATTTATCTCCTTTCTGCTAACCTGAATGAGAGATTCTTAATTTCCCCTCATTCCTTAGCCTTTAATCCATCTTTTTACCTTAAATGATTGTTTCATATGCAGCTATCTTGCTCCATATTCCTTCTTATGACCAAGAAAATGCACCAGCAGCCCTACTCCTCGACTCCACGCCCAATGGTTCTGAAACTTTCATGCTATCCCTGCCTCTTTACCTGAAAGTATCATCCTTCCCACCAAAACGTAAACAAAACCCCTTTGAACTCAATAGCTAGCCTAAAATCATCTTCAACAAAGCTAAATCAGAAAGAGAGAGCCCTCTCTGATTGCAGGTGGGCTAGAACCTGCAGTCCAAAGATTGGTCTGTGGTTACCTCGGCCATATCCTTTTGCGCTGATCAAAAGGACAACCTGAGTGATAACACATAGGGTTAGTGATGTATGGTGTATTGATGTGTCTTGGAACTTTCGCTTAATTCAGAAGCCTGCTAATAGGTCAACATGTTTTCACACATGTGTTGTAACTGTTTGTAAGATTTGTCTTGAACACTTGTAATACATGTTTCTTTAACCTGTGTTTAACACTTGAACTCATTCATCTGTTCTAATACATATATATTAATGAAAATGTGTTGTATGAGTTGTTAATGTTATTATGCCTGTGTTGGTTACCTCCCTGGACATCACACAAACCTTTCATGTAAACTTGCTATAACGACCGTCACACTCATGCGAAATTATCTGCTGACTTTTGTACGTGTTACGTTCCCTTGTGTGTTGTGACTGTCGCATCCCTGTGGGCTGCTCCTCCGGAAGCTGTGCACGTCCTGTTGTGTTGTGTGTTCCTAATAATGTTGGGGTTTCCCCCATCCAAATTGGGGCTCACTCTCGCCCTCTCCCTCTGTGGTGAAAGAACCTTGACACAAGTAACACTTACAATCACCAGGCACACGAAGCTCACTACATGAAGACAAAGCAGACCACTCTTGTGCTAACCAGCAAGAGCTAAGGCAAACATTTAAGATAATGGCAACTGGGCCATCATACTAGATGGGTCTCCCACACCAAATGATGTGAGGTCTAGTTGGGACTTCATACCGGGGTGATCCCTTGAATGTTAGTGGGTCCAACACCATCAACAGTGCCTATGCATGGTCCTCTTTCAAAAAATTACAAAGGTGAAAGAAGAGGAAGGTTTCTTGCGTAGAGAGGTGAAGCAGGCAAATCCACCAGGGTACTGACCAGTCTCGCTACCAGTGGAGAAATTCTTGTGTTCTTGTGTGACTTCACTGGAGTACTGTCCAGGCCTACTCGTAGTGGAGCAACACCAAGGATGAAAACTTATACTCTTAAAATCTTAAGCTTGCGAGCCAAACTACCCTTCCCGATTTTGAAACACTATGATCTAGTTGAAACTTTTGTTGTGTTTAACTGAGTTGGTACAAGGTGAACCATGTCTGTATATGGGGTAAGTGGGGAAGCCAAAGTAACCTGCATAATGAATCAATACTCCATGGAAAGCCAAGGCCCTATGTTGAAAATGAACCGAAATAGAGTAGCTGATATTCAACTACTGTGTCAACAAGTGTTGTAGCGGCTGCAACACCCTCCAAAATTTTTGCCTACATCCAAATTTCAGAGCCTTCCTTGGTTTTTCCATGGATGGTTGCAAACAATAGAGCTCATTCCATGAGCTCTTGTAGAGTCTTTACACCCTTTTCTTGTCTGACTAGCGGTCATCTTTTGGCATGTTAACTTCTTTTTCATGCTTGCAATATTTTTCTCGTGATTTTGAAGGTCGGTCTTTATGTGCATGAGTTATCTTCACTCTATGAACATCGGTCATAGTCACACACAAATTTGTAAGAAATGTCAAGCAAGTGTTTTCATGGTCATTCGAAAGTTTATCTCAAGTGTCGCACTTGCTACTCTTAACCTTAAGATAATCTCACTGAGCACATTTTTGTCTTGTTGATTTGTGGTGTCCTGTCATCGAGTCATGTTAAGTGTTTGATCACAATGTCACATCTACACAAGTTCAATTGCTCTCACACTTAGCCAATTTTCCTGAAAATATTTCTACTAGGCAAACCCCTTCAACCGGACCCTGACTGAGTCGCATTACGTAGTCTCAGCTCTCACTTACCCTATTCTGTTGCCCAAAACTGTGTAGAGATTGAGGCTATCCTCTGAGGCATCCTGCACTGCGAAATCCTGGAAGTGAGCAAGATGACTATCTCCCAGAACTGCGCAGAAGCTGTCCCCAAGTCCGATCCAATATGTCATTCCCAAAAGATCACTCATCAAGCCTCCCTCTGGTCTACCAAAAACCTGAACTACATTTTAACCTCAAGCTACACTACTCTCCAAAACTACGCAAGCATGCCTAACTGACTACCTTGCACTGCCTACAAAAACTGCATAGTCATGTGAGTCATGCCTCTGCAGCGTGGCACTGCACTATTCTAAGAAATTGTGCAGATCTGACTAGCAGACCCCCGTGTTGGCTTGCTCTGCTCTATCCCTAAAAATTTCACAATTTTGATTGGCACTCTCCCTATCGCCCCACTCTACACTCATTCCAGAAATTGCGCAGTTGTGTCGGGAAGGCCCCTACTACCTATCCGACATTGTCCCTCAAAACTGCGCAATTGTTACTGACATCTCCCTGCAACCCAATCCAGCCCTTCTCTGGAAAACCGTGTAGAAATTTCTATCAGTGCCTCCTACTGCTCGCTCTATCTTCCTCAAAGAAACTACGTAGATTCCCAACTGGACCCCCAGATGACCTGCCCAATCCTCATCTTGAAAACTGTGTAGAATTTCTGAGCAGCTCCTCCCGACACCCTGTCTTGTCTTCCTCCTAGGAACTATGCGGTTCTTCCCAGTAAGGTTCTAATTTGCAGTTGTCACTACTATCCCAAATTGCGTAAATATTCCTCCTAGTGATATCTGTGCAATTTTTCCTAGTAGTTATCTGGAGCCTCTCATCCCTCCTTGAGATGTGCTCTGCGCAGTTTCAATTCCTTGTCCTCCCTCTCGGTCACCTGCACCCAAAATGGAAAACAATGCATCATCCTAGACTAGGAGATTTTTGGATTTGATGTCATCTCATCATGAGTGACTGTAGGAACATGTACATTGATGAAACATGGCACGTCGACGAACGGGATGAAGAAGGAGCACATGCTAGAAGAATTGCTCACAGTTGAACGAACGTACCAAGCCATCGAGCAACAAGCGAAAGGGACACATACATGTGCACCATCAAACATTGAAGACCCCACACACTTTGCCATGCGGAGGTGGAGACATGATACACTGATAACACCCATCACTCAACAACATAGAAGATCGACACGGACACCACGGTGAAATAGTACATGTTAGCAGTGTCATGTCGATTTGTGTCATTAGTTGTATCGCCCACATCATGTAATATCCCCCATTAATGTAAATAATGTTTCTTTTACTGCAACCAAACAAACTATTTTTTTTTGAAAACATAAATTGTTTTTGAAATTAAGTTATGAGAAGTTATTTTGCAGTTTTTATGAAAATAATGTTTCTTTAATTAATTAGTTAAAAGAAATAGTTACATATTCCAAGAAGGGAAAACCAAATCTTGAAATTTAAAAAAAAAATGATCAAGAGGATGGGGATCTGAGATCAAGAGAAAGAGGAAAAGAATTGTGCTGAGAAGTCAGGCAGTTGTGCTAGCCAAGTCTTCTTAAGACCAGATGGCTGGAGACACTCTTAGTCTTTGAATGAGAAATAATTTCCTTGGAACAGGGATAGCACGACGGGAGATCTACTGTTATGGTAAATCTCATGGTAAGGAGGTACACACACTGCAGGTCTATGTGTAGACCAAAAAGGAGCAACTAAAGACTGATAATTTGAGGATTCGATTATAAGACGTAGCATCAGATAAGTGACAATCTTATTTAAAGTTTCCAACTCGCATAGATTAAAAAATTCTAACCTATGAAATTGAATAAGTATTGTTTAGTAAGTTTAATTTATGATGGTTATTATGTTAGAATAGAGTCTCTTATAGAGGCAATGGATTATGTGCAAAACTATTTTAAATGGAAGTACATGAATAAGAATCAAAGAAAATCACACTTTATTTTACCTAAGGTAGAATACAGTAAGATGGTAGATTGCAGTAAAAATGTAGCTTGCATCAAATATGAAGATTGTTGTAAATGTCTAAATTAAAGTAAATATCTAGAATAGCAATAAAATAGCTAGAAAGGCAGTGTACATAAACCCTAAGATAGACGAAAATTGTAATAGAGTAATTTCAGTATAAAGCTTGGGTAAATATATATTGTCTTACATGTGACGAGAAGAAAATTTCAGTTGAAGAAAATTACAAGACCCTATCCATAGTGAAAACTTTAATTTAACAAGTAGTCGAAAAAATTGCAAAGGGAAGTAAAGATTTTGTTCCTAAAAGAAATAAAAGAAACCCTACAGTGTTTAGCACCTAAATACAAACAATAAACAAAAATAACATTGGGAAATCTCTAAACAAGCTTCATGCAATAAAATGAATTTCCAAATTTAAAACCCTAGCTGTCTCCTTAACTCCCACAGATCTGAATGCCAGAGGAATTAGCAGGAATGTCGATTTAGTCTGGCACTCCCCGAGGGATTCCACACGAATGGAATACCCACAAAATATTAGTGGGGCTTAGTACATAAATGCTAAAAAACTAAAGGCAAAGTATTTAAAAGCCAAATATTCCAAGTACCCCGAGCCATAGCTAGAATATATACATCTTCGTTATAAACCATATAAATGCTAGATAAAAGCAGAAGGAAAAACCATTTAATTCGAGATTAAAACAGAGTTCTTCTTTTAAAGAGAAAGACCGAACAATCTCGACAATTATCATCATTCCATAACGCATCAAAAAATTACATATGATTTCTTGTAAATGTCCATAATGTCAGACTAGATATAATAGAGAGTCTCGACAGAGGACTGAGAATGACATAAATCAAATACATTCTTTTATGTAAACTCCAGTATGTGAAAACTATGTAAAAGATTGAACCAGGACTACAAGCAATGGCCAGGCCATTTTAAATTTATATACAAAGCCAGTATCACGGTGGAACTCCAGCTTCCATAAGCCGAGAGAGAAAACATACAAACTATTAATACAAAAGAACAAGCCATATAGCAAGCCGACCTTCTAGCCAATATGAGATAACTTAATCACTGAAATACCCTGTATTTGGCAGGTTCTTCCTCCAGGAAGACAAGCCCTGAAATGGAGTCTCAGCCCCAATATCCTCTGAGGGTTGCGATACCTGGAAGGAGAATTTGTGAAGACATAGCAAGAAAGAAAAATAGGGATTAGAAATAACTCAGACATATACACAAGCTTTTGTAATATAGCTAGATAATAGATTGTAAATGAAATATTACCATCATTTAAATGCCCAGAACACCTTGATGCCGAAGCTGAACTCTTACTAGCCCAAGCGTTGAAGGAAATTGACCAGTAAAACCAGAAGCATACCAAGAGCTGAGCAACAGAGCCACATAATAGGCAGGCACTCACATCAGGCAAGGAGATCCATCGAAATAGTTTCCCAATCAGTGGAACAGAGCAGAGCCGAAACCCAACAAGCTTGCAAAGAAGCACAACAATAAACAGGACCAAAACCGCCAAAGGGTAAATGTCAAAACCCTTGAGAACCGGATGATCACTCCGAGTGACCAGAACCGTTGATGAGGGAAGCCAATCCCAAGGTAAATGCTGCAGGCAGGCTGCATGGTGTGTAACAGTACGCCACCTAGGCCAGGACAGCCAAGGCCTTTAATATAGCACCGACAGATGGCGAAGCCTCGAGCATATGAAATATAAGGTGTAATCAAATGTACTGATAGTTAAATAAATTGCAATGAGCGCATTAAAGGATTGACCACCTTCACATATATGAGTTTTCCCATCATATATGAAGACCATATGAATTAGAAGTTCTAAGGTTTTAATTCATGTCATTCCTAAATGTTTGCCGAAAATCATAAATAGAATAACAATGTTGAGTAATAAGGTAAGTTTTGGTGGTAAGTAGGTAGAATTCCTAAAGATTTATTTACTATCACAATAATATATATATATATATATATATATATATATATATATATATATATATATATATATATATAGATATATATATATATATATATATATATATATACATATATATACATATATTGTTTTATATATGGATGTGTTACATATGGTATCAGAGCGGACTCAGGTTTCCAAAACTGAGACCTATGGGGTAAGAAATAACAGTTTTGATGATGTGCACGTAGGAGGCAGCAAATTTCAGTATGAGGCGAACTGGGAATCTGCTACATGGCTCTGTAATGGGGCTAGGATCAACACCATTTCAGGAAGGAAACCCTAAGGTCTGGGTGCAATTGGGGGATGAGTAAAAAATTCCCAATACAGACCTCCGAGTGACGGTATAAGAATTGAAAGGTGAAATGGATCGACTATGGGTAGACAACGAGAGATTAATGCAGGAGCAAGAAAAGATTCTGAAAAGCGTATTCTAGGAAGAATCATCAATCCTTAATTCCCATCCCAAAGCACGGCCATACAACCGGGGAACAATAATTCCGAACAAAAAATGTGGAAATAGAGGGAGGTGAAAAAAACCAAGAAGAAGAATCAGGTAATGTGTCCGATCATAAGACTCAGAAAAAACAGAAAATTGAACTCCAAGGAGAGTTTCAAAAAATCAAGCCTCCTCTCTTTGATGGAGAGCAAGAAGAGGTGGCAGAAGCATGGTTAATTAACATGAATAAGTACTTCTAGTTGTACGAGTATGATTTCAATCTGAAAGCCCATCTGGCCATTTTCCAGCTTCAAGGGAAAGCCACGTTATGGTGGGAGGAGGTAAAAACCGTCCATGGGGTCAATGAGAAAAATATAACATGGGAGAAATTCCAAAAATTCTTTAAAGAAAAATATCTAACCGAAAGGTTTTACGATGAGAAGGCAAAAGAATTCCATGATCTCCGCTTGGGCCAAATGACCATGGATGAATTTATAACCAAATTTACATCCTTATTGCAGTATGTCCCTTATATTCACGAAGAAAAGGCCAAAGTACAATGTTTTATCAATAGCCTACCACTGTTCATGAAGGAAAGGCTGGAATTCGACAACCCAAAGACTATGGACAAAGTCATTCGGAAAGCAAGAATCTACTATCAGCAAAATAAACCAAAAGGTGACTCGAGTAAAAAGTGGACTGATAAAAAGGGAATTAAATTTAATCCCAGCCACAAGGGAAATAAGGGCATTAGCAACAAAGGCTCATATAAAGGACAAATTAACCGAAGTATGAATAAACCCAGATTTAAAGTACCAGGTGAAATCAAGACAAATGAACAGGCTGGCAGAAATGAAGCCGAATTTATTAACAGACCACCTGTGCAGTGTTGGGGGTGCGGAGGCCCGCATTACATCAAAAATTGTCCTCACCACAAGGGAGCAGACCAGATATCTCAAATTCAAGAGGCATCTACAGTAGGAGAAGTAGCTAGAAGCTTCCCAAAAATTAACATAGTGCTGGAGGATCACCAGGCAGAATTTCAGCTGACTATGGTCGAGTTTGAAGGTACTATTTTTTACCAGACTTGTTCTATTTTAATAGATCCTAGGGCCACTTTAAGTTACATTAGTCCCAGGATAGTGGAACAATGTAAATTACAAGCTGTTAAATTTAAAAGTCCATGGTTAGTACAGCTAGCCACAGGAGCAAAAAGAAGAGTCTTATCCAAAGTAAGTAACTGTCCTTTAAAAATAGCTAGTCAACCTATTATAGCTGATATGAATGTGTTACCCCTGGGGTCATACGACATTCTCATAGGTATGGACTGGTTGGAGAAACACTGGTCCCTCATAAATTGTAAAACAAAAACTGTTAGTTTTCGGGATGAAGTAGGGGTGAGACAAGAAATTCAAGGTGTGCAGAAACCTCTATAGTTAAGGCCTATAACAACCTCCCAGTTAGCCAAATGCATAAGGAAAGGTTGTCAAGTCTATGCCATCCAAGTGGGGTATGCTGACTCCAAGGATAAATCTGAATCCCTTGAAAACATACCTGTGATACAAAATTTTCCAGATGTATTTCCTGAAGAAATACCAGGTTTACCCCCAAAAAGAGACATAGACTTTACCATTGAGTTAATTCCAGGAGCTGCCCCAGTTTCTCGAGCACCATACTGAATGAGTATACTAGAACTAACGGAATTAAAGATGCAACTCCAGGAGTTGCTCGATAAGAACTATATCTGCCCCAGTGTGTCCCCTTGGGGGGCTCCAGTGTTATTTGTTAAAAAGAAAGATGGAACCCTGCGAATGTGCATGGATTACCACTAGCTAAACAAGCTGACCATTAAAAACAAATACCCCCTTCCTCATATAGACGAGCTTTTTGACCAAGTGAAGGGCGCAACCATCTTCTCAAAGATCAATCTCTGTTCTAGGTATCATCAAATCAGGATCAAGGAGGAAGATATTGCAAAAACTGCTTTCAGGACACGTTATGGTCATTATGAGTTTGTGGTTTTACCTTTTGGGCTAACTAATGCCCCAACTACCTTCATGTGTCTCATGAATAACATTTTCCATCAGTTCTTAGATAAATTTGTATTAATTTTCATCGATGACATACTGATCTAGTCCCAGAATATGGAGGAGCATAAGGAACATCTCTGCATTGTACTGCAGGTCCTAAGAGAACATCAACTGTATGCTAAGTACAGTAAATGTGACTTCTTTAAGGAGAAAATCCAATACTTGGGACATGTCATCACTAAGGACAGAATTGTGGTTGATCTAGAAAAGATAAGAACCATTATGGAGTGGCCAGTGCCAAAGGATGTGGCCGATATAAGATCATTTATGGGCCTGGCTGGTTACTACCGAAGGTTTGTGGAGGGATTCTCTAGAGTGGCATATCCTATTACCTCCTTACAAAAGAAAGGAAGAACTTTCAAGTGGACCCCTGATTGTCAAAGGAGCTTTGATCAGCTCAAGCATCTTCTTACCACCACACCCATTCTGAGCATTGATCCCAACAAGGAATATGTGGTTTGTACGGATGCTAGTAAGGAAGGAGTGGGTGGCGTACTTATGCAAGAAGGCAGGGTGGTGGCATATGAATCTAGAAAACTGAAAGAATATGAACAAAAATATTCAACATATGATTTGGAATTGACAGCGGTCATTCATGCCTTAAAAATGTGGTGACATTACCTATTAGGTAAGAGATTTTTATTAATGACTGACCATCATAGTCTGATTAATTATTTCAAGCAACCAACTTTAAATGCCAGGCAAACTTGTTGGGCATACTTCTTGAATGAATTCAATTTTTAAATCAAGCACATAAAAGGCAAGGAAAATCAAGTGGCGGATGCTTTAAGTCGAAAGGTAAGTTGTTTATATGAAATTTCTTTTAGTGAATCACGAAAAACTTTTTCTGCGCAGATTCAAGAATCAGCCATGCAGGATCCTACATATAGACAATTATGGCAGCAAGCAAAATTTCTACCAGCCATGAACAGCAACTGGGTTATGAAATAAATGCAGAAAATTTACTAGTTTATAGGAAAAGAATATATGTGCCCAACTAGCATGTTGAGGCCTCAAAAATCTGTGGCAACAACAAGGAGGATAACCACCCAGTCCAGACCTTAGAATAGCTCCTTTTTCGTTTGGGATAGTGGCTCCGACTGTGTATGATGGGACCAGTTTCCCAATGTTTTGGGTTTATATGATTTGTGAGATTTTTTTTTTATGTTTTGCAAAAGAATAACTAGAAATTAACAAAACTTTATTCTAAGATGAAAAACTTTAAATCAAATATATTTTAATCTAACCCAGGGGTATTGCTAATTTTATGCGATATAAAAAGATGTCTATATAACATATGATGATATAGATAAATCACAGACTATGTAGAGTTAATATATTTTAAGATAATTCCTTTGACAAAATAGTTAATCGAAGGAATTGTGAAAAACATATCGCATATTCTAATGATCATATATAAAAAATACCATTCTCTATTCTGATGTCATATGATAGTGAAATTAATACTTTAAACAGAGATGACAGATTTCATACATAATTCATGAAAGATAAACTTATCACTAATACTAGAAAAAAGATTTAGCAAACATGATAATAGTACCAGATGTGTGTCAATCTGTTAATTTGACCAGTGACAATAGACCTTAATCAACCTTCTACCAATAAGCATCCCAAAGAATAAAATAGTGCATCAACAGTGATCAACAAAATTATATTTGATTGAAAAGACCATGTCCCATGATTCCATCAAGGCTTCTACAAACTTACGATAACGCATTCTTCGTAAATGTTTCTTAATAAAATTCTAGGCCCTTCTCTAAATGCATGAGAAGGGTTTACATACTATTCTTAATTAACTAAAAATAACTTATACAAAATATCTATGAGGAGGTTTCAAACAACCTTCCTCGTCCTAGTATTTACTTTCCAAAAATAAAATTGCTCAAAAATGACTTAGGTCTTCATTGATTAATCATTGCTGCAGCTTTGCCTTTCTTCTCAGAAATATCAAAGATTGGCCTGACTTATGGTGGCACCCCGAATTGTGTTCTCAAATGCCCTGCAAATATAGCATCATGTAAAGGTGCCAACATTCTTTGTACTGAATCTAAGGAGCAATTCAAGTTCATGATCTGACTGTGTGGTTTGACTAAAAGTTTCCATACTACTTCCCAGTTGATTTTTGATAGCCTCTCAGTTGTTTCCTTCTTTAGCTGAATCTTATCTTTCCAACTCTTGTCTAATGCCTTAAGATCAGGAAGTGTTTTTGGATCACTTTCCTCTATGAGGTTGGATGTATGCAACATATGATTTACTATTTTGACAATGTTTTTCGAAATACCTGATGCTCTGGCTATTGCTAGTTCAGCCTGTTACATCTGTGAGTCCCAATTAGTGGATAGAATATCCTTATGTCTTTCATTGATCTTCGGGGAGTTTGATCTTTTTCCCTCTTCTGAATCCTGCCACTCAATGTAATCAGAGATCTTAGAATTGATTTCAATTAACTCAATTCTTTAATATGTAATGATGTTTGTTAATTGTTCACTAGTATTCAAATGTGGAATGATATTTGACATATGTTGGAGAAAGAGTTACTTTTGCTTTGACAGTAAAGTATTTAGTGTTAAAGCTTCATTAATGAATTACTTTGCAGTAGGAGTATCATTATATTTTTCTAGGTCACTAACTAGTTCATGGATTTGTTTGTTTTCAATAGATAACTAATTTTCATGACTTTTTTCAGTACTTCATTTCCTATTGTATCTTATGAATTTGTTCCTCTGCTTGATGGTTCATGCTGGATCTTTCTTCTTCTAACTGTCGTTGTAAAAGTGTGATCTGGTCGTCCTTCTCTTTTATCAAAATGGAGAATTCAATTGCTTTATTAATTGCTGTTATAGCATAAGCTCTGGCAAACTGAGATAGATGAGTCAAATGTTCGGTAGGATTTATTTGTGTGTCCTTCCATAAGACATCCATAAATTCATGTTTTGAATGAGTTTCAACTCACCTTCTCTTCCTCTATCTTTTTACAACATCTTTATGAAGAGGGTTGTAAAAGACGTCCAGAGGAGGGATATCTGTTACATTCAAGACAATTTCAGTGGTTGGGTCTGCAAGAATTACCTCTGTTTCTTGGGAACTGATTTTTGGACGCTCAATGGTCACTACTGCTACTTGCCCTGCCAAGGTCTGAAATCTTGTGTTTTCTTGTGTCGATGACACCATAGGGGTACCCCGTATTTTGTCATTGAATGCATCCCACATCTTTTCTATTTGATTTGTTTCTGCTCTCGGCTCTCGTGACGTGCTTGGCTTATCCTGCTTCTGAGACCTGGTTTCAATTATATGATCGGTAATCCAAAATTCTTGTGGGAGGTATTCTAACCTCTTTCCTCTATACTCCTAGAATTTACCGAATTTATCTGGACCCAACTTTCCCTTGGCTGCACTAAGAACCTACTCAAAGCCCTCGGTGGATTCCAGTAAGCTTACTTATCTGCTGCATGAATTACAGGTTTGATCTTAACCAAATGAGTGAATTTTTTAGCTACTTGTTGTGCATCAAAATACCTTGCTAGTAGAACGGGTAGCTTTAATGCCTGCATATGCTGGTACTCTTTATGCGCATTACCATAATTAAGAAGGGTAAACGACCCACACTGAATGGGAAAATTAGACCATAGTGATTTCTTCATTTCCCTCAATGTTTTAGTGAGGCGATTTCCTATCGTTTGGTATGTTATTTCTCTTACCAATAATTTATCTGATACATACATAGGGAGGACATGTGGGAAATCTTGGCTACCAAAAACCCTGATATAAGAGAAGAATTCTTCAAGAAAAAACCTCGTGATTGCATGGAGGTCTGTGATAGCCTCTTTTGTGAATCTCAGACATCTCCTGTTGAAAACTAGCTGATGTAAGGGGATAACAACTCCATGGCATAATTGGTGAAAATGTGGAATAAACTCCTGTTCCCACACTTTCCTATAACTTAGGAATATAGGAGTAGGATCACTGGTAGTCCATTTCCTACCCATGTTTGGGAAAGGAGTGCAGACATATGCAGACATAAAGAATTGGGGAACTGCTCTAGAGGAGGCAGCCCTGGTTTGGCGATATTTAGTAATAGCTTTGGCCAAATTCTCAGACAAAATGGTTGTCCAATTCATAATGTGAGAGTTAACACAAGCATCAATTAAAGGAACCCAATTGATTGAGAACTTAGAATTATTAGGGAGACCATATAACCTACATAGAATAGAGGATGCAAAATTGTAAGAATTGGCCAAAGAAGCAATGGGGTACATACCTGCTTTATCTTGTTTGAATTTATTGTCTCTTCTCCTCCATTCCTGTATCATTAGAAATGAGTCTTCATTTTCTTTTAAAAATTTTGCAACAAATTACTTGTCGTAGATGTCCTAGGTGTCTGGTAGCTTGTACGTTTGTTGCAAATCTTCAGCTCTGAAAGATCCTAAGACTGTATTTTTAGTTGTCTTGATAAGTTTGTCTTTGACTTCTGTATTCTCTATTACCCATCTTATCATGTCTGTGTATGGCAAGAGCCTAGCCCTTTCTGCTATTCGGTGAAGGAAAGAGCATGCAACATCTCTGAACTACACTCATGACAGCTCTGTGTTGTCAACAGTTGGCTAAATGTCTGTTACTTCAGGGTTTTCATCATACAACATCGTATAGATAGTTTTCCATGTAGTGGCACCTCTGTCTGCGGTGCATATTGTATCTGTAAAGATGGACGACATCTTTGTGCTTTTAGTCTCTACAATAGCTTGCTTGGTATGCTTCTGCATCACCTTTAGATTGGGCATTGCTTGAGCAAAGTTCGATTAAAATAAACAACTATTTATCGTTTTCGTAACAAGATTTGATGAAATGATTGCACTTTGAAAGAAAATATCTGAGAGTGAGTTCAACATTAATCAACCATAACAAACTCCATGATTACATGCCTAGGAATGATAACCCTATTAAATTATTCTGCCCAGACTCGCATCCAACTTAAAATGCTATTAAACAGCTGTCTAATCCATCATATCGGACATTTAAGCTTATGCCATGAATGAAACCTTTGACGGATCTTGTGATTTGTGATATGCGATATCACAAAATTGCAAGATTGCAATATCGGGATATCGCAAAATCGCGGTTTCGCAAGGTAACAGTTAAGGTTTTGACATAACGTCCTTTGACGTGCGATGTGCGATCGGGATATCGCAAGTTTTTGAATGTGCTTAACTTTGCTTACTAAGGAATGATGTGATTTGCGATTTGCGATGAAGACTTTAGTATGTTTTTTGGATTAACAAAAGGGATTTTTTGGAAAGCAATAATTTTCTAGAAGTTGGCATTTTATATAAAAAGGAAAAATTCAATTTATTAGGGTCCCTATTTGTACTATACATAATAAAAATGGGGGGGAGGTTGTTGCAAAGTACAACAATTGGCGATTCACTTGGGAGAACCAGCTATCTCTAGTTAGTTTCTTTGAAATTTCTCAAACTTTCAAAACAAGAAAAGTTGTGAAGAAATAAGAAAGGTATGATTCATAAACTAAACCATGTTTCTATGGAATATAAGCATTCACCTATCTCACTTCTTTTCTTAGTCAACCCTTTAGGTGATAAAACATAAATGTCTGCACCAGTCAATACTTAGATTTATAAAGATAAAGTAGGTATTCTCTTAAAAAAAAATTATTGACTTTTACTCATTTATCATAGATAGAGCCTCTGCTGCCAGCAGGCATTCATAGCCTCAACAGGGTTATCTTTTCACCAACAATGATTCATAATCCCATATGAAATTGATTCCTAATTTCAAAATTTCGTTCAACTTTCCTTTTACTTGGAACTTGTTTCTTCTTTTAATTTTAAATATCCCTAAAAGTCATTGTCTAGGTTTTGTAACCTGGTGGTAACAATGTCATTCACTAGTTGTAATTTAAACTGAACAAGCTGGCTCTTGATGAGACCCCTTGTCTTTTTTAGTGTTTTAACCAATAGTTATTACCCTGTTATCATATGCAGTATTGGTAATATCAATCTAAATTATTTTCCTGTGGTCATGATAAACAAGTTCATGATGAGACTTATTATCTTTTAAGTTTTTTTGAATATTTTTTTTAATTACATTGTGAAATAAGAAAAATTTATCAGTTGGGGTGAATCATTGGCTCATTTAAGAGTTATGGATGATAATTATAGAGTTGGTAAATACCTATTTACAGAGAACTCTTGCTAAGTTACAGGTTCTTTTCTTGACTAGTACAAAAACATATATATTGTATAAGATCAAGAGTTTTTTTCAGAAACTAAATGTCTTTAGTAAATTGCAAAGTTTTCTCAAGGAAATAAGGTTTATTCAGGCCTCATATTTATAATAATCCTTTTACTCTTCGTATATATAGAAGCGCAAAAAATCAAGTAAATTATCATAAATTGAAAATTTTGAACAATCAAAAGAGATACTATTCAATCTTTATTTTCTTAAAACTTGAAAAAAAATAAATTAGGACTGATATTTAACTTCTTGGAAAAATATTTTTTAATAATTTTCCCGTGTACAGGTAGAGAGTCTTTTCTACCTACCAAATCTTGTAACAAAATGGTGGATGGGCCTAATTTCTCTATGATTTGAAATGTACCAAGCCACAATCTTTGGAATTTGGTATGTTTACCTTTTTCCTCATGTGCTTTATCCCATTTCAAAACAAGATCTCCAATTTCAAAATTTCTTGGGTTGGTGGATGTTGTATCAAATGAAGCTTTAACCATCTGTTGATGATGAGCATGTGTCTCTTTGGCTTTCTCCCTTTATTCTTCTAATTCAAGAATTTGATCATGTCTAAATTGAAGAGAAGAAGAAGGGATTTCATCAATAAACTGAACTAAAGCAAAATATGGTATTGTTATGTTTGTGGGTAGAATTGCTTCTTTCCCATAAACTAATGCAAATGGTGAAGTACCTATTGAGGACTTATGAGTGATTCTATCTGCCCAGAGAGCAAATATTAGTTCTTTATGCCAATTCTTATGATTTTGCTCTACATTCCGTTTGATAATTCTAATCAGGTTCTTGCTTGTAGATTCAGCTAATTCATTACCTTGCGGATAATAGTTAGCTAAGTCTTTCAATTTAAAACCTCTTTTCAAAGCAAATTCTACCATAGCATTTTCTAAAAAGTAAGATGCATTGTCAAACATTAAAGTTGATGGGAGACCAAACCTAATAATTATACACTGATCAATGAAATCTGTAATATTCTGGGTGTTAACTACATTTAGTGGGATAGCTTCTACCAGCTTTGTAAAATAATCAGTTGCAGTTAGAATATACTTATGTTGTTTGGAGGAAGTTGGAGTTATTTTACCAATAATATATAATCCCCATTATTCAAATGGTTGTTGTATATTTACTGGCGAGAATGAGAGTGCTACCTTCATTTCTCTTCTTGTTGCGGTTTGACATACTTTGCATTTCCTTGCATATTCATGTGCATCTTTAAAAGGGGTTGGCCAATAGTACCTAGCATGCAAAATTTTATGTGTTGTAGTATTTCCTCCGAAATGACCTCCAAATGGCCCATCGTGTAATTCCTGCATCACCTTTTCAGCTTCAGGTTTCTCCAAACATCTTAATAATACAACATCATAGTTTCCTCTAAATAACACATTGTCAATGAGTTGATATTGATTTACCTTAAGCCTCAGAGCACATTTAGATGTATAATTGAGATATAATGGAGCATGTCCAATTTTCTAGAAAAATTTCAGATCATCATATTGTGATTCAAAATCATTGAAACTTACCTCAAATAATTGCATTTTAGTAGATTTCTCGTCCTTGGTTGGTAAATGAGAGGCTCTGGTTAGCATTCTGCAAAAACATTGACCTCTAATAATTTTAGCAGGATGTATTTCTACATCACATTCCTGAAGTGTAGTAACCCAGTTTGCTCTCTTCTCTCCTACTTCTCGTTAGATTAATAGTTGCCTTACAGTGGGATAAGGGACTATTATCTTAGTGTGTGTTTTTAGGAGGAAAGTTCTGAAATGTTTTAAAGTTTTAAATACAGTAAAGGCCTGTTTCTCCACAGCTGAATAATTTAGCTTAGCACCTTGTAAGTTAGAACTAAATAATGAGATAGGTCGTTCAATGTTTTGATCATTTGGCTGTGTCAAAACTGTCGCGTAAGAGGTATCAGAAGAGAATGTGTATAATACAAATGTTTTAGGAAATTGGGAGTTGTTACGGAAGGAGCCTCAATGATGGCTTTCTTTATCAACTCAAAAGAAACTTTCTCATCTTTTCCCCATTTTAAAGTTGCATTTTTCTGAATCATTGACTGTAGAGGTAAGATGATTTGAGAAAAATTAGGAATGAATCATTTTACAAAATTAATTTGTCCTAAAAATAATTTCATCGTTTTTTTGTTATATGGCAGGGGAATTTTTTCAATTTCTTAAATCCTATCGGGGTCGATATAGATTCCTTTCTTAGATACCACGAATCCCAATAGTTTACCTTCTGCCAAGGCGAAATAAGATATTTAGGATTCAAAGAAATGACGAATTTCTCACATCTTTCAAAGATTTGTTTTAGGTGACTGATATGGTTGTTTTTATTTTTAGAATAGACATTGATGTCATCTAGATATATTACAAATGATTTGTTGATTAGTCCTCTAAAATCTATGTCCATAGCACGCTGAAAATGTAGCACCAGCATTAATCAATCTGAATGGCATCTTTTGATATGCATATTTCCCCACTTTGTTCTAAATGTAGTCTTTAATCTATATCTAGATGAACCATAATTTGATTGTAGCCTAAAAATCCATCAAGAAAGGACATCAATTCAAAACCTGCAACTGATTGTAGAATCTACTCCATGGTAGGCAAAGGAAAATTATCTTTTTGGCACGCTTTATTCAAATTTCTAAAACCTATGCAAATCCTAATGTCTCCATTCTTTTTCCTTACAGGAACCATGTTTGACACCCATTTTGAATGTCTAACAGGGAAAATGATTTTGGCTTTAAGCATTTTATTGAGTTCAAACATAATTTGACTTTCTAAGTTTGGGTGGATCTTCCTAAGCTTTTGTTGGACATGTTTGTCATTTTAAATCATGGGTATAGTATGATGCATTATAGAAGTATCATATGTTTTGAGATTTAAAAAATCCCAGGCAAAGACACTTTTATATTTTCTTAGCAATTTAATGAATGACAACCTTTCAGCAGGTGTTAAGGCCAAAACTAGGTTTATGTTTTGAGGTTTATCGGGTGTGCCAAGATTAATCAATTCAAATATTAGATTGGAACTCTGTGTTTTTTAATTGGTAGTCTTTTTAAATCTATCTTTTAAATCATAGAGATCTTCCATCTTGACTACATATTTGGGAATTGGATTTGTATCCTGTTTATTTTGAATCTGTAGATCATGTTTATGTTCATCTATGATTTGACCTTCATAAGATTCATCTGATGAAAGAAAGTCAATTATATCTATATCATCATTAAACACTCTCCAATTTGTATGTTATTAGGAATGGAAGGCATAAAAATCAACTCAATCGAAAATCTATCTGGACTAAATTCTTCTGATGATATCAATTTAGATGCTATATTGGCAAGTAAATTAGCACTTGCATTTTCTAACCTAGGGACTGTTGAAATGTTAAATGCAGTGAAATGGGAAGTGAGGCTTTGAGCTAATGCTTGATAATGTTTTAGGTGTCTAGAGATACAATGGATTGTGTTCCTGACTTTCTTCACAACTATCTCAGAGTCCCCATATACTTGCAGATATTTGACATTTAATCCAATGGCTTTGTACAAGCCTTGAATCAATACTTCGTATTCGGAAATATTATTCGTACATTGAAATTTGAGTCTACAAGCTAGCATTATTTTTTCTCCTTGCGGATTGATTAAAATGAAACCAGCTCCTGCACCATCTTCTGATTTTGAACCGTCAAAGTATAGGGTCCAGAACAAAGAATGATCTAAAGTTTTATCACTAAGATTAATGCATTTAGAAGTGTCTGTTTGAGAAAAAATTTCAACCTGAGAAGTAACGGTATTTTCTGAGAAAGGTGAGATTTGAGCATTGAATGAGCCAAGGAATGATTTAGCGGAATAATTTCCAATAATATTATTAGTAAAAATTACAGGCTCGTTGAGTCCTTCTAACTTAATGACTGTATGTTTCATGAATTTTTCACGATAAACTCTAATTTGATTTGGCTTACCATTATATGGTAACCACATGTGTGACCAATTGGTTGTGAAATATTCATGTAGCTTCTCAGACCAATCCCTGCTTAAAATAAGACCATAAAAGTCAGGAATGTTTGCCACTAAGACATCAATCACCTGCAACACCTTTGGGTTGGATGATAATCTAATTGATATTGATAAGATTTCCCCAACAACCTCAACTTTTATTCTGTCTAATTGGACTATATGTACAACAAACTTTTGAGGGATTACATTAAGGCTTGCGCACACAGACCTTGGCATGATAATTGAAGAGGCTCCTGAATCAATGAGACAATTATAAACATTTTTATTAAAACTTTCATAAGTCAAAAGGAAAGGAGGGGTATGAGATTTAGATATATCACCAATCAACACAAGATCATTTGGTTTTACCTTGTTTGAAGGTGACGGGGGTTTTCCCATTTCTTTGTCATCATGGGCTATAACCAATGGTCGTATGGGATCTACAGGAACTACCTTAAGCTCTCTTAGTAAGATTTTCTGTTGTTGTTTCAGTTTGGTCATTTCATATAATGAAATGTTTTCTTTGGTATTTTTCATGTCTTCAACTATATTGTATTCCACTATATCTAAAACTATCAAAGTTTTAGAAATTACTAGGGAAATAGGATCAGTTTGAACATTTTTAGATTTTTTTATTTACTGCTTCCTCCTTTGTGGGAGGATATTTTTGTTTATGGATTGGTACAGTTGAGCCAGAAGATGCTTTTCTCCTTGTAGATGCCGGCATAGCTTCTCTTTCTTCTTCGGTGGGGAGAATAAAGTTCCATAGCCCATTTGATTCGATTTCTTCTTTGGGTTCTGTTTCTTCTTCAGTTGTTGAGGTGTATTCACCATCTTGATCTGATTCAACACTTGAAATCACATTCGGGGGTTGAGCTGGTGAAGCAAGATTTCTATTGTATGGGTGATATGGTTTCTTAGGAACTGATGTTTCAGCTACTTGTTTCTTTATTTCAATCATATCATTTGACATAGTTTTCAAAACTTTCTGAAGACCTTCAAGACCGTATGGATCCTTTGGGGTTTTCTTCCTTGATTCTTGGCTAAATGTAACTTTTTGAGATTTCCTATCTTCTATCTCAGATCATTTTTCTAAAGCTCAAATTATCTTTTCTATAGACAGATCTTCTTTCATGTTTTCGGAAAGAGTAGCCTTACCGGCTCTATCTACAAAAATGGTTGTATTAGAAGGTAAAGCTGAAATGTACCTCTCTATTTGTACATCAACAACAGGTTTAGAAGAAGTTGGGATTTTGTTTAATAACATGTTAAATCTAGAGTTGAAATATTTGATCCTTTCACCTGAATTTGTTTCCAGGTTAGAGAGAGCATTGATTAAAGATGCCACAGTTCTATCATCTCCAAATTTTGCAAGAAACGGTTGTTCAAAAGTTACCCAGTCTATTATAATTCCTGCTAGAAGAGAAAATACCAGGATCCTGCAGATCCTTTAAGAGTATAGGGAAACAATCTTACTAAAATATCTTCATGTGCAACCCCATTCAAATTAATGGCCAACATAAAATGGTTGATGTGTTCCTCAGCTGGAAGGCCATCATCTGGATTGCATTTGGGTAACAATTTCTTTGGATGATTAGGAAGAGGGTGAGGGTTTGCAAACAATTCTTCACCAAGATTAGTCCAAGGTTGATTAGACATAGTTTGAATTAGGGTTTGAGAAGATATAGAAGCAGATCCAAAAGTAGTGTGTATGGATGTAGAACTTACAACTGGACTAGTACTACTTATGGTAGCACTAATTGTTTGAGTAGAAGAAATGGAAGAATGAGAGGATGTAAATGAAGGTATAGTGAATGAAGGAGTAATTGGAGGGGAATTTGATGTGACCTCACATGCATCTGACCTAGATCTAGATACAGGAACTTTTTTACACTGTGAATGTATTGGGAATTCAAAAGGAGGTATTCCAAGCTTGTCACCTTTTAATCGTGTTAAGATACTAGTTTCTCTGAATAGAGAAGTAATAATTTCTTTAGAAGCTTTAGGTCTATAAGGTTTCTCAACAGAAATAGATATTCATTCTAGTTGATGAACTAAGGATTGAACTTCAGGAGATTCTGGAGTATATTCTAAAGAAGGTAATTATCGAGATACTTCAGGAGATGAGGGGGAAGTTTCGACTTAGAATGTGATCGAGAAGCTGTAGGATTTTTTGAGGGGGATTTACTCTTGTGAAGGCTTTGAGTTTGAGATTTAGATTTATAGGCCATTTATAATCGAGGCCCTCCTTCTAGTGCCAAAAATGTTGAGGCCTCAGAAATTTGTGGCAACAACAAGGGGGATAACCACCCAGTTTGGACCTTAGAACAGCTCCTTTTCCATTTGGGATAGTGGCTCCGACTCGGTATAATGGGACCAATTTCCCAATGTTTTGGGTTTATATTATTTGTGAGATTTTTTTTGATGTTTTCCAAAAGAATGATTAGAAATTTACACAACTTTATTCTAAGATGCAAAACTTTAAATCAAATCTATTTTAATCTAACCCGGGGGTATTGCTAATTTTATGCAATATAAAAAGATGTCTATATAACCTATGATTATATAGATCAATCACAGACTATGTAGAGTTAATATATTGTAAGATAATTCCTTTGAGAAAATAGTTAATGAAAGGAATTGTGAAAAACATATCGCATATTCTAATGATCATATATAAAACATACCATTCCCTATTCTGATATCGTATGATAGTGCAATTAATACTTTAAACAGAGATGGCATATTTCATACGTAATTCATGAAAGATAAACTTATCATTAATACTAGAACAAAGATTTAGCAAACATGATAATAGTACCAGATGTGTGCTGATCTATTCAATTTACTAGTGACAATAGACAATAATCAACTTTCTACCAATAAGCATCCCAAAGAATACAATAGTGCAACAATAGTGATCAACAAAATGATATTTGATTGAAAAGACCATGTTCCATGATTCCATCAAGGCATCTACAAACTTACAATAGTGCTTTCTTTGTAAATTTTTCTTAAATGCATGAGAAGGGTTTAAATACTATTCTTAATTAACTAAAAATAACTTATACAAAATATCTATGAGGAGGTTTCAAACAACCTTCCTCATTTCTAGTATTTACTTTCCAAAAATAAAATTACTAAAAAATGACTTAGGTCTTCATTGATTAATCAAAGCTGCCATCTTTGCCTTTCTTCTCACAAATATCAGACATTGGTCTGACTTGGGGTGGCACGCCGAATTGTGTTCTCAAATGCCCCGCAAAATTAGCATCCTATAAAGGTGGCGGCATTCTTTGTAATGAATCTAAGGAGCAATTCAAGGTCATGATCTGACTGTGTGGTTTCACCAAAAGTTTCCATACTCCTTCCCAATTGATTTTTGATAGCCTCTCAGTTGTTTCGTTTTGTAGCTGACTCTTATCTTTCCAACTCTTTTCTAATGCCTTAAGATCAAGAAGTGTTTTTGGATCACTTTCCTTTATGAGGTTGGATGTATGCAACACATGATTTACTGTTTTGACAATGTTTTTTCGAAATACCTGATGCTCTGGCTATTGCTAGTTCGGCTTGTTTCATCTATGAGTCCTAATCAATTAATAGAATATCCTTATGTCTTTCACTGATCTTCAGGGAATTTGATATTTTTCCCTCTTCTGAATCCTACCACTTAATGTAATCAGAGATCTTAGACTTGAGTTCATTGAGCTCAATTCTTTTATCAATAATGATGTTTGTTAATTTTTCACTAGTATTCAAAAGTGGAACAATATTTGACATATGTTGGAGAAAGAGTTGCTTCTACTTTGACAGTAAAGTATTCAGTGTTAAAGCTTCATTAATGATTTCCTCTACAGTAGGAGTATCATTATATTTTACTAGGTCGCTCTCTAGTTCTTGGATTTGTTTGCTTTTAGCAAATAAGTCATTTTCATGACTTATTCTTAGTACTTCCATACCCTGTTGTAGCTTATGAATTTGTTCCTATGCTTGATGGTTTGCACTGGATCTTTCTTCTTCTAACTGTCATTGTACTAGTGTGATCTGGTCATCCTTTTCTTTTATCAAAATGGAGACTTCAGTTGCTTTGTCAATTGTTGTTGTACCATAAGCTCCGACAAATTGAGATAGTCAAGTCAAATGTTCGGTTGGATTTATTTGTGTGTCCTTCCATAAGACATCCATAAATTCATGTTCTGAAGGAGTTTCAATTCTCCTTCTCTTCCTCTATCTTTTTACAACAGCTTTATGAAGAGGGCTGTAAAAGACATCCAGAGCAGGGATATATTTTACATTCAAGAAAATTTCAGTAGTTGGGTCTGCAAGAATTACCTGTGTTTCTTGGGAACTAATTTTTGGATGCTCAATGGTCACTGCTGCTATTTGCCCTGGTGGGGTTTGAAATCCCGTGTTTTCTTGTGTCGATGACACCTTAGGGGTACCCTGTAGTTTTTCATTGAATGCATCCCACAAACTTTCTAGTTCATCTGTTTCTGCTCTTGGCTCTCGTTACGTTCTTGGCTTATCCTACTTCTGAGACCTGGTTTTAATTATATGATCAGTAATCCAAAATTCTTTTGGGAGGTATTCTAACCTCTATCCTCTATGCTCTTGGAATTTACCGAATTTATCTGGACCCAACTTTTCCTTGGCTGCACTAAGAACCTGCTCAAAGTCGGTGAATTCCAGTAAATATTCGTACTCATCTGCTGCATGAATTACAGGTTTGATCTTAACCAAAAGAGTGAATTTGTTAACTACTTTTTGTGGATCAAAAGACCTTTCTGGTAGAATGGGTAGCTTTAATGCCTGCATATGTTGGTACTCTTTATGTGCATGAACATAATTAAGAAGGGTAAACGACCCACAGTAAACGGGAAAATTAGGCCATAGGGATTTCTTCATTTCCCTCAATGTTTTAGTGAGGCCATTTCCTACCATTTGGTATGCTATTTCTCTTGCCAATGGTTTATCTGATACATACATAGGGAGGACATGTCGGAAAGCTTAGATACCAAAAACCCTGATATAAGAGAAGGATTCCTCAAGAAAATACCTCCTGATTTCTTGGAGGTCTATGATAGATTCTTTTGTGCATCTCGGACATCTCCTATTGAAAACTAGCTGATGTAAGGGCAGAACAACTCCGTGGCATAATTGGTGAAAATGTGGAATAAACTCATGTTCCCACATTTGCCTATAACTTAGGAAGATAGGAGTAGGATCACTGGTAGTCCATTTCCAACCCATTATTGGGAAAGGAGTGCAAAAACAAATAGCATCGAAGACATATGTAGACATAAAGAATTGGGGAACTGCTCAGAGGAGGCAACCCTGGTTTGGCGATATTTAGTAATAGATTTGGCCAAATTCTCAAATAGAATGGTTACCCAATTCATAATGTGAGATTTAACACAAGCATCAATTAAAGGAACCCAATTGATTGAGAACTTAGAATTATCAGGGAGACCATATAACCTACATAGCATAGAGGCTGCAAAATTGTAAGGATTGGGCAAAGAAGCAATGGGGTACATACCCGCTTTATCTTGTTTGAATTTATTATCTGTTCTCCTCCATTCCTATATCATTAGAAACAGGTATTTGTTTTCTTTTACAAATTTTGCAACAAATTGCTTGTCGTAGATGTCCTGGCCGTCTGGTAGCTTGTACATTTGTTGCAAATCTCCAGCTCTGAAAGAACTTAAGATTGTATTTTTAGTTGTCTTGATAAGCCTGTCTTTGATTTTTGTATTCTCTACTACCCATCTTATCATGTCTATGTATGGCAAGAGCCTATCCCTTGTTGCTATTCGGTGAAGGAAAGAGCACACAACATCTCTAAACTGCACTCCTGACGGCTCTATGCTGTCAGCAGTTGGCCGAATGTATGTTAATTTAGGGTTTTCATTCTCCAGCGTCATATAGATAGTTTTCCATGTAGTGGCACCTCCGTCTGCAGTGCATATTGTATCTGTAAAGATGGACGGCATCACTGTGCTTTTAGTCTCTGCAATAGCTTGCTTGGTATGCTTCTTCATCACCTTTCGAATGAACATTTCTTGAGCGAAGTTCCTATTAAAAAAACGGCAATTAATCATTTGCCTAAAAAGATTTGATGAAATGATTGCACTTTGAAAGAAAAGATCTGAGAGTGAGTTCAACATTAAATAACCATAACGAACTCCATGATTACATGCCTAGGGATGATAACCCTATTAAATAATTCTACCCAGACTTGTCTCCAACTCAAAACGTTATTAAACAACTATCTAATACATCATATCAGACATTTAAGCTTATGGCGCGAACGAAACCTTTGATGGATCTTGCAATTTGCGATATGCGATGTCACAAAATCGCAAGATCGCAATATCGGGATATCGCAAAATCGGGGTTTCGCAAGGTAACAATTAAGGTTTTTACATAACATCCTCTGATGTGTGATGTTCGATCGGGATATTGCATATATAGTTTAATCGCATGTCATATATCACAAATTTTTGAATGTGCTTAACTTTGCTTACTAAGGAATGATGCGATTTGCGATTTGTGATGAAGACTTTAGTATGTTTTTTGGATTAACAAAAGGGATTTTTTGGAAAGCAATAATTTTCTAGAAGTTGGCATTTTATATAAAAAGGAATAATTCAATTTATTAGCGTCCCCATTTGTACTATACATAATAAAAATGGTGGGGGTTGTTGCAAAGTACAACAATTGGCGATTCACTTGGGAGAACCAGCTATCTCTGATTAGTTTCTTTGAAATTTCTCAAACTCTCAAAACAAGAAAAGTTGTGAAGAAATAAGAAATGTGTGATTCATAAACTAAACCATGTTTCTATGGAATATAAGCATTCACCTAACTCACTTCTTTTCTTACTCAACTCTTTAGGTGATAAAACATAAATGCCTATGCCAATCAATACTTAGATTTATAAAGATAAAGTAGGTATTCTCTTAAAATTGGTTTTATTGATTTTTACTCATTTATCATATATAGAGCCTCTGCTGCCAGTAGGTGTTCATAGCCTCGACAGGGTTATCTTTTCACCAACAATGATTCATAATCCCATCTGAAATTGATTCCTAATTTCAAAATCTAATCAAAATTTCATTCAACTTTCCTTTTACTTGGAACTTGTTTCTTCTTTTTATTTTAAATATCCTTAAAAGCCATTGTCCAGGTTTGGTGACTTGATGGTAACAATGTCATTCACTAGTTGTAATTTAAACTGAACAAGCTGGCTCTTGATGAGACCCCTTGTCTTTTTTATTGTTTTAACCAATAGCTATTACCCTGTTATGATATGCAATATTGGTAATAACAGTCTAAATTATTTTCCTATGATCATGGTAAACAAGCTCATGATGAGACTTATTATCTTTTAAGTTTCTTTGAATATTTTTTTTAATTACATTGTGAAAGAATAAAATTTTATCAGATGGGGTGAATCATTGGCTCATTTAAGGGTTATGGATGATAATTATAGAGTTGGTAAATACCTTTTGCAAAGAACCCTTGCTAAGTTACTGGTTCTTTTCTTGACTCGTACAAAAACATCTATACTTTATAAAATCAAGAGTTTTTTTTTTTTTTTTTTTTTTTTTTCAGAAACTAAATGTCTTTAGTAAATTGCAAAGTTTTCTCAAGGAAATAATGTTTATTCAGGCCTCATATTTATAATTATCCTTTTAGTCTTCTTATTTATAGAAGCGAGAAAAATCAAGTAAATTATCATAAATTGAAAATTTTGAACAGCCAAAAGAGATATTATTCAATCTGTATTTTCTTAAAACTTAAAAAAAAATTAGGACTAATATTTAACTTCTAGGAAAAATAATTTTTAATAATTTTCCCATTTACACGTAGAGAGTCTTTTCTACCTGCCGAATCTTGTAACAAAAAGGTGGATGTGCCTAATTTCTCTATAATTTGAAATGGACGAAGCCACGATCTTTGGAATTTGGTATGTTTACCTTTTTCCTCATGTGCTTTATCACATTTCAAAACAAGATCTCCAAGTTTAAAAGTTCTTGGGTTGGTGGATGTTGTATCAAATGAAGCTTTAACCATTTGTTGATGATGAGCATGTGTTTCTTTGGCTTTCTCCCTTTGTTCTTCTAATTTAAGAATTTGATCATGTCTAAATTTAAGAGAAGAAGAATAGTTTTCATCAATAAACTAAACTAAAGAAAAAGATGGTATTGTTATGTTTGTGGGTAGAATTGTTTCTTTCCCATAAACTAATGCAAATGGTGAAGTGCCTATTGAGGCCTTCTGAGTGATTCTATCTACCCAGAGATCAAATATTAGTGATTTATGCCAGTTCTTATGATTTTTCTCTATAGTCCTTTTGATAATTCTAATCAGGTTCTTGTTTGTAGATTCAGCTAATCCGTTACCTTGTGGATGATACTTAGTTGAGTATTTCAGTTTAAAACCTATTTTCAAAGCAAATTCTACCATAGCATTTCTGGAAAACTAAGATGCATTGTCAAACATTAAAGTTGATGGAAGACCAAACCTAGTAATTATAAACTGATCAATGAAATCCGTAATATTCTGGGTGTTAACTACCTTTAGTGGGATAGCTTCTACCCACTTTGTAAAATAATCAGTTGCAGTTAGAATGTACTTATGTTGTTTGGAAGAAGTTGGAGTTATTTCACCAATAATATCTAACCCCATCGTTCAAACGGTTGTTGTATATTTACTGGTTGGAACGAGAGTGCTGCTTTCCTTTCTCTTCCTGTTGCGGTTTGACATACTTTTCATTTCCTTGCATATTCATGTGCATCTTTAAAAAGGGTTGTCCAATAGTACCTGGCATGTAGAATTTTATGTGTTGTGGTATTTCCTCCAAAATGACCTCCAACTGGCCCATCGTGTAATTCCTGCATCACGTTTTCAGCTTCAGGTTTCTCCAAACATCTTAATAATACAACATCATAGTTTCTTCTAAATAACACATTCTCAATTAGTTGATATTGATTTCCCTTAAGCCTTAGATCATGTTTAGTTGTATGATTGAGATATAATGGAGCATGTCCATTTTTAAAGAAAAATTTTAGATCAACATATTGTGTTTCAGAATCGTTGAGGCTTACCTCAAATAATTGCATTTCAGTAGATTGCTCGTCCTTGGTTGGTAAATGAGAGGCTTCGGTTAGCATTCTACAAAAACCTTGACCTTTAATAATTTTAGCAGGATGTATTTCTACATCATATTCCTTAAGTGTAGTAACCCAGTTTGCTCGCTTCTCTCCTACTTCTCATTGGATTAATAGTTTCCTTACAACAGGGTAAGGGACTATTATCTTAGTGTGTGTTTTTAGGAGGAAAGGTCTAAAATGTTTTAAAGTTTTAAATACAACAAAGACCTGTTTCTCCGTAGCTAAATAATTTATGTCAGCACCTTGTAAGTTAGAACTAAAGAATGAGATAGGTGCTTCAATGTTTTGATCAATTAGTTGTGTCAAAACTGTTGCGTAAGAGGTATTAGAAGAGAATTTATATAATACAAATGGTTTTGGGAAATTGGGAGTTGTTAAGGAAGGAGCCTCAGTGATGGCTTTCTTTATCAACTCAAAAGACTCTTTCTCGTCTTTTCCCCATTTAAAAGTTGCATTTTTCTGAATCATTGACTGTAGAGGTAAGATGATTTGAGAAAAATCAGGAATGAATCGTTTTACAAAATTAATTTGTCCTAAAAAAGAATGCATCATTTTTTTGTTATATGGCAAGGGAATTTTTTCAATTTCTTGAATCCTATCGAGGTCGATATAGATTCCTTTCTTAGATACCACAAATCCCAACAGTTTACCTTCTACCATGGCGAAATAAGATTTTTTAGGATTCAAAGAAATGTTGAATTTCTCACATCTCTCAAAGATTTGTTTTAGGTGACTGATATGGTTGTTTTTATTTTTAGAATAGACAGTGATGTCATCTAGATATATTACAAATGATTTGTTGATTAGTCCTCTAAAAGCTATGTCCATAGCACGTTGAAATGTAGCACCAGCATTAATCAATCCAAATGGCATCTTTTGATATGCATATGTTCCCCACTTTGTTCTAAATGTAGTCTTTAATCTATCATCTGGATGAACCATAATCTGATTGTAGCCTGAAAATCCATCAAGAAAAGACATCAATTCAGACCTTCAACTGACTGCAGAATCTGCTCCATGGTAGGCAAAGGAAAATTATCTTTTTGGCAGGCTTTATTCAAATTTCTAAAATCTATGAAAATCCTAATGTCTCCATTCTTTTTCCTAACAGGAACCATGTTTGACACCCATTTTGAATGTCTAACAGGGAAAATGATTTTGGCTTTAAGCATTTTATTGAGTTCAGACATAATTTGACTTTCTAAGTTTGGGTGGATCTTCCTAAGCTTCTGTTGGTTAGGTTTGTCATTTGAAATCATGGGTATAGTATGCTGCATTATAGAAGTATCATATGTTTTGAGATCCGAATAATCCTAGGCAAAAACACTTTTATATTTTCTTAGCAATTTAATGAATGACAACCTTTCAGCAGGTGTTAAGCCCAAACCTAGGTTTATGTTTTGAGGTTTATCAGGTGTGCCAAGATTAATCAATTCAAATCTTAGAGTGGAACTCTGTGTTTTTGAATTGGTAGTCTTTTTAAATCTATCTTTTAAATCATAGAGATATTCCATCTTGACTACATATTTGGGAATTGGATTTGCGTCTTGTTTATTTTGAATCTGTAGATCATGTTCATGTTCATCTATGATTTGACCTTCATAAGATCCATCTGATGAAAGAAAGTTGATTATATCTGTATCATCATTAAACACTCTCCAATTTGTTATGTTATTAGGAATGGAAGGCATAAAAATCAACTCAATCAAAAATCTATCTGGACTAAATTCTTTTGATGGTATCAATTTAGATGCTATATTGGCAAGTAAATCAGCACTAGCATTTTGTAACCTAGGGACTGTTGAAATGTTAAATGCAGTGAAATGGGAAGTGAGGCTTTGAGCTAATGCTTGATAATGTTTTAGGTGTCTAGAGTTACAATGGATTGTGTTCCTGGCTTGCTTAACAACTATCTCAGAGTCCCCATATACTTGCAGATATTTGAAATTTAATCCAATGGCTTTGTACAGGCCTTGAATCAATGCTTCGTATTCGACAGTGTTATTCGTGCATTGAAAGCCGATTCTACAAGCTAGCATTGTTTTCTCCTTGCGGATTGATTAAAATGCAACCAGCTCCTGCACCATCTTCTGATTTTGAACCATCAAAGTATAGAGTCTAGAACAAAGAATGATCTAAAGCTTTATCACTAAGATTAATGCATTTAGAAGTGTTTGTTTGAGAAAAATTTTCAACCTGAGAAGTAACAATATTTTCTGAGAAAGGTGAGATTTGAGCATTGAATGAACCAAGGAATGCTTCAGTGGAATAATTTCCAATAATATTATTAGTAAAAAATACAAGCTCATTTAGTCCTTCTAACTCAGTGACAGTATGTTTCATTAATTTTTCGCAATCAACTCTAATTTGATTTGGCTTACCATTATATGGTAACCACATGTGTGACCAATCAGTTTCGAAATATCCATATAGTTTCTCCCTGCTTAAAATAAGACCATAAAATTTAGGAATGTCTACCGCCAAGACATCAATCACCGCAACACCTTTGGGTTGGATGATAATCTAATTGATACTGATAAGATTTCCCCAACAACCTCGACTTTTGTTCTGTCTAATTCGACTATATGTACAATAGACTTTTGAGGGGTTACGTTAAGGCTTGCACACATAGACCTTGGCATGATATTCGAAGAGGCTCCTGAATTGATGAGACAATTATGAACATTTTTATTAAAAATTTCATAAGTCAAAAGGAAAGGAGGAGTATGAGATTTAGATCTATCACCAATCAACACAAGATCATTTGGTTTTACCTTGTTTGAAGGAGACAGGGTTTTCCCCTTTCTTTGTCAACTTGGGATATAACTGAGGGTGGTTGAGATCTACATGAACTGCCTTAAGCTCTCTTAGTAAGATTTTCTACTGCTCTTTCAGTTTGGTCATTTCATATAATGTAATGTTTTCTTTGGTCTTTTTCATGACTTCAACTATATTGTATTCCATTGTATCTAAAACTATCAAAGTTTTAGAAATATCTAGGGAGATAGGATCAGTTTGAACAATTTTAGATTTTTTATTTACTGCTTTCTCCTTTGTGGGAGGAGATTTTTGTTTTTGGATTGGTATAGTTGAGCCAGCAGATGTTTTGCTCCTTGTAGATGCAGGCATAGCTTCTCTTTCTTCTTCGGTGGGGAGAATAAAGTCCCATAACCTATTTAATTCGGTTTCTTCTTCGGGTTCTATTTCTTCTTTAGTTGTTGAGGTGTCTTTGCCATCTTGATCTGATTCGGGACTTGAAATCACATTCGGGGGCTGAGATGGTGAAGTAGGATTTCTATTGTATGGGCGATATGGTTTCTTAGGAACTGATGTTTCAGCTACTTGTTTCTTTATTTCAATCATATCATTTGACATAGTTTTCAAAACTTTCTGAAGACCTTAAAGATTGTATGGATCCTTTGGGGTTTTCTTCCATGACTCTTGGCTAAAAGTAACTTTTTGAGATTTCCTATCTTCTATCTTAGATCATTTTTCTAAAGCTAAAATTCTGTTTTCTACAGACAGAGCTTCTTTCATGTTTTCGAAAAGAGTAGCCTTACCGTCTCTATCTACAAAAATGGCTATATTAAAAGGTAAAGCAGAAATGTACCACTGTATTTGTACATCAACATCAGGTTTATAAGTAGCTGGGATTTTGTTTAATAACATGTTAAATCTAGAGTTGAAATCTTTTATCCTTTCACCTGAATTTGTTTTCAAGTCAGAAAGAGCATTGATTAAAGATGCCAAGGTTCTATCATCTCCAAATTTTGCAAGAAACAGTGGTTCAAAAGTTACCCAGTCTCTTATAGTTCCTGCTGGATGAGAAAAGTACGAGGATCCCGAAGATCCTTTAAGAGTATAGGGAAACAATCTTACTACAATATCTTCATGTGCAACCCCATTCAAATTCATGGCCAACATAAAATTGTTGATGTGTTCCTCAGCAGGAAGGCCATCATCTGGATTGTATTTAGGTAACCATTTCTCTGGATGATCAGGAAGAGGGTGAGGGTTTGCAAACAACACGGCACTAGGATTAGTCCAAGGCTGATTAGCCATAGTTTGAATTAGGTTTTTAGAAGATATATAAGCAGATCCAGAAGTAGTGTGTATGGATGTAGGACTTACAACTGGACTTGTTATGCTCTTAACTTGCAAAATGATACCCAATACAGAAAATGCGAAGAAAAGATACCTAGGACACAAAATAGCAATGATTTTATTATTCAGAGAGTAATGTTCACTTGCCTCTTCGAGGGGGAAACCTCAAATAGAGCAGAGCTCGATTACAAAATAAGACACGATACTCCTCGCAGGGAGTCTCTATCCTTTATATATGAATTATACATGCAATACCACGGGCCAATACCGTGGGTTTTATTAATACCATCTATCTAATACTATGGCCCATTTGCAGCTAACTGTGGTCCCGTCATTAATTGCGGGTTAACCACTTACAAATATTAATATGGGCTTTATTGACTCTTGACTATGACATGATCCCATGACATAAATAAGGGGGTTAGGGTGGGACCCTAACATGCCCTCCCCCTTAAGACTAGCCTTGTCCTCAAGGCTGAAGCTGCGAAAACTGCTGAAGAATAGTGGCTGGTTCCCAAGTTGCATCTTCCGAAGAGGTGTCTTTCCATTTGACGAGGACTTCCTTAATCATGCGGCCACGCAGGTGTTTGTCTCTTGTGTCTAGAACCTATTCGGGTTGAAGCCAGATTGACCCTTCTTCGTCCAATTTTGGTAGACTGGTTTGAACTCGGCAATTGTTCCCGATCACTTTCTTGAGGCACGATACATGGAAAACTGGATGGATTTTTGCAGTAGGTGGCAAAGCCAACTTGTAAGCCACTTCTCCAATGCGCTGAAGTACTTGGTATGGTCCGTAGAATTTTGGAGATAGCTTCTGACAACCCTTGTCTTTGAGTGATGTTTGCTTATATGGTTGCAGCCTCAAAAAGACCTGATCCCCTTCTTGAAATTGGCGTTCTGAGCGATGCTGGTCTACCTGTTGCTTCATGCAGTTCTGAGCTTGATGAAGATTCTCTCTAAGATGGGCGAGCATGGTTGCGCGGTGTTGTAGGAGTTGATCCACTGCTTGTACTTTGGAGCACCCCTTGAGATAAGAAGTAGGGGAAGGCGGAACTGCTTCATAGGGAGTCATTTTGGTGTGGCATGATAGTTGGTGTTATACCACCATTCAGCCAGAGGTAACCACTGTACCCAAAGGTGTTGCTTTTCTGAAGTGAAGCACCTAAGGTAGGTTTCTAGACATTT
This sequence comes from Pinus tabuliformis, assembly GCA_031772625.1. Lineage (NCBI taxonomy): Eukaryota > Viridiplantae > Streptophyta > Pinopsida > Pinales > Pinaceae > Pinus > Pinus tabuliformis. Next base: position 1,273,196,856 of record CM062820.1, on the reverse strand, counting down.
GTTGACGGCTTCAGTTTGACCATCCGTTTGCGAATGATAGGAAGTATTGAGTTTTAGTTGAGTGCCTTGTATCATGAAGAGTTCCTGCCAAAAATTACTGGTGAAGATCGGGTCGCGATCGGACACAATAGAAGTGGGCATGCCATGCAATTTGAAAATCTGATCCATGAAATATTGAGCGACCAAAGTTGGTGTAAATGGGTGGGGTAGGGCGCAGAAATGAGCATACTTCGATAGTCGGTCCACAACCACCATGATGACTGACTTGTTCCCGGACTTTGGAAGACCTGTAATGAAATCCATAGAAACTTCCGTCCAAATTGATGTCGGAATGGGCAATGGTTGTAAGGTGCCTGGTGTGTTGACGGTTTCCCCTTTGTGGCGTTGACAGACATTGCATTCTTCTACAAAAGTAAGGATGTCCTTTTTCATGCCTGTCCAAAAAAATGATCTTCTGGTGCGAGCATATGTCTTCTGAAAGCCCGAATGTCATGCAATGGGCGATGAGTGAAATTTTGCCAAAATGCGACCTTTGAGGGTGGATGTTGGGGATATTATGACTCTGTCCCTGTAGCGAAGAATATCATCCTGCCACGAGTAGCCCTTGGTGGAATTTGGATCTACCTGCAATTGAGAAATGAGTTGGGATAGCCCTGGGTGTCAAAACCATTCCTTGCGAGCCTCTTCAATCCATTCTGGAATGGGGAGGGAAATTGCTAGCAGAGTACTTTCTTCCTCAAATTGGCGAGATAATGCATCTGCTACACTATTGTCTGCTACACTATTGTCTTTCCCTTTCTTGTAAATGATCTCATAATCATATCCCAGCATTTTGGCGAGCCATTTATTTTGTTGTGGGGAGGATAGGCGTTGCTCCAAAAAATATTTAAGACTGTGATGATCTGTGCAGATTTGGAAACGTCGCCCCAATAAGTAAGGTCGCCAGGTCTCGACGGCATGTAAGATGGCCATCATTTCTTTTTCGTAGGTAGATTGGCCCAGATTCCTCCCACTTAGTTGTTGGCTTGTGAAGGCCAAAGGTCACCCTTCCTGCATTAAGACTGCCCCAATACCGGTCCCCGAAGCATCACATTCAATGACAAAGGATTTGGTGAAGTCAGGTAGTGCTAATACTGGAGTGGAACACATGGCGTTTTTGAGAGCGATAAATGCCTGTTGTGCTTCCTCTTTCCAGAAGAAGGAATTTTTCTTTAGGAGTTGAGTGAGGGGCTTTGCTATGCGGCCATAGTTGTGGAAAAATTTACGATAATAGCCTGTGAGACCCAAAAATCCTCTCAAGCTCTTCAAAGTCTTAGGTTGAGGCCATGCTTGCATTGCCTGGATCTTTTTGGGGTCCACCTTGACACCTTCACGCCCCACAATGTGGCCCAAATACTCAACTTCTTCCATGCCAAATGAACACTTGGACATCTTGACAAATAATTTATGCTTGCGGAGCAGGTGTAAGAGTAGATCTACATGCTGAAGATGTGCAGCCCAAGTGCCACTATAGATGAGGATGTCATCGAAGAAGACAAGGACAAATTTACTGAGATATGGTTTGAGAATGTGATTCATAAGGCTCTGAAAAGTAGAGGGGGCATTACAAAGACCAAATGGCATGACCAGGAACTCATAATGGCCTTCATGAGTTCGGAAAGTAGTCTTGGGAATGTCGACTTCCTTCATGCGAATTTGGTGGTAGCCTGAGCGAAGATCCAGCTTAGTGAAGAATTGAGCCCCATTGAGTTCGTCCAGCAAATCGTCAACCACCGGAATGGGAAATTTATCTTTGACTGTAAACTTATTGAGGGCCCTGAAGTCAGGACACATCCGCCACTCCCCATATTTCTTGAGCACCATGACCACTGGGGATGAATAAGGACTAATGCTGGGACGAATGACACCTGCTTCCAAAAGTTCCTTGATGATTTTTTCTATTTCATTCTTTTGGGTGAACGGATATCTGTATGGCCGCACATTTGGGGGTTGGGCCCCTGGAACCAAGGTGATGCTATGATCATGTTCCCCTCGCGAGGGTGGAAGCTCATGAGGCTTGTCAAAGACCGGCAGATGGTTATTTAAAATCTGTTGCATCTCAGGATGAATTGGCAGAGACTTGGTTTCGACGACCTGGATGGCATTAAATTGAGCTACCACTCCATGATTGCCATTTTTTAACAATTTTTCCATCCGATGCGAGCTGATGATAGAGGGGGCTCCCGCCTGGAGTCCACAGAGGGTATGTGTGTAGTTGTTCTGCTTAAAACTCATATATAACTCCTGAAAATCCATTGTGATTGGCCCAAGAGTGCGGAGCCATTCAGCGCCGAGGACAATGTCGCAACCCCCCATGTGTATGGAAAACATGTGGGTTTTCAACTGATAATCCCCCATTTGAAGTTTGACATTTTCACAGCGGCCTTCACATTTCATTGTGCCCCCATCCGCAATTTGGACTTGGAAGTTAGAAACTGCTCGTAAAAAACAATGCACTGCTTCTGCTATTTTTTGATGGATGAAATTATGGGTACTTCCACTATCAATCAAGACTACTACTGGGCGATGTTTAAGAAAACCCCTGATTTTGAGAGTTTGAGGGGAAGAAATCCCTGCCAACGCATGCAGTGAAATAACTGGTTCGTCAGAGACATTCTCCTTTGGGTTGTGTTCTTCTAGCGCCTCATGTTCCTCAAGTGGTGGATCTTCCTCTGTTGAGCTGTAGTCAGTGGCATCTATTTGAAAACATTTGGGCTCCTTGCATTTATGACCTGGGGAGTATTTTTCATCACAGTAGTAACATAGTCCTTGCTTCCTTCTTTTAGCCATTTCCGCAGGTGACACCTTTTGGACCTTAAGTGTTTGAGTCGTGTTGTGAGCCTGTGGGGGACGACCTTTAGCGGGGAAATTTGGGCGACTGTATTGGGCTGCTAATGCACGTTCCACGTTACGGGCTACCTTGCAAGCCTCTATCCAAGTGGGAGGGTGGTGCAGTAAGACTTGAGCTTTGATGGCTTCTTTAAGACCACTGATAAAACATTCCGTGTAGAACACATTTGAGAGACCCCAAGTGCGGAATGCTAAGGCTTCAAAAGCTGTAATATATTCATCCACTGTTCCTGTCTGTCGGAGCTTAGTAAGACGACCCAAAAAAGAGTCCTCCTGTTCAAAGCGGTCTCGAAGAGCTTTGGTAAATTGGGTCCAAGTCTTAAAAGGTCCATTGCAACGTTGATGCCATTCCCACCATTGCCACCGTTCATTGTCCAAGTACATGCTCCCCAACATAAGCTTAGTCGCATCATCTAAGATATGATTCAGTTTGAAATATTGCTCCATTTGTGCTATCCATGCGGACGGGTGAGAACCGTCAAATTTATGCATATCCAACTTGGGAGGTCGCTGACTGGGTGGTGGGTGGGTGTGCCAGACGTGAGGAGAGTGGCTAGACTCACCCTCATTGTATTCATTGTCATTATACGCCTCCTCGTGGGCTTGCTCCTTGCCCTTCGGGATTAATTGCTGGACCTGGAGACCTAGTCCTGTAAGCTGCTTATTGATGGATTCGATGGATTCTTCAAGTTTGTCCATTCTTTCATTGGCCATTGCTTGAGCTCTAGTTTCTACCATACACCAACCTGATGAAAAATTGGGACCGCCTAAAAATTTTCACTAATAATTGAATGGTACCACCGTGCTCAGCTCGTCATCCTGATTCTGATGGGCTAGATCACCAATAAGCGCCCTGGAAGATCTCAGACTCCAAATCCTCAAAATGTCAATGCGGCCAAAAGTCCTGCGAAAATTATACCTCGGTATAGGAACCCTTCACAACAACTCCATTCTGGTGGATCTGAGAGATCTGAATGGCGGATCGGATAGCTCTGGGCGGCAGAACAGACTGTTGTTGCGGATCGGCTGGCTCTAATAGATCGGAATGACTGATTTGCAACCTCGAGACTGCGGGACTGATGTCAGCTGTTGCTACACCCCGTTGCACTAGCGGATCTGGAATAGATGATGTGCAATCCCCCGCTAGAAAAGGGAACTATGGTCTTGAGGAGTGTCAGGTGCTACAGATCGCAATATACATAAGGGTCTGGCAGTAGTACTCGGCCCAATGTTTTAGGGCTCTAACTAAGGAGGATCAACCGTACCCTTAGCCGTACAACCCGACTACCCTATCGTACGGGCGAGTAATCTCTTCGAGTGCTGTTCTCGATGTACTGTAGCCACAAGACGGCCGGCGGTTTATCTATGGCAAGGTTTCAAGGGAGCCTAGGGGCTTCCGATATACCCAGAGGGTATGTGGAAGACAGTCCGTGCGCGGTTATGTCTAATGCGCTACTACTCGAAGGGGTACCCACAGGGGTTACAAGGGAGTCCAAAAGACGTGACCACCTCTTGTATTTCCTGCGTGCATGCCTCCCCAAATCCGTAGGTTTATGCGCTCAACGACAGATCCCGTGGTTTAAAGACGTTGGAACACGTCTCTAGCCAAAAAAAAAATTTGCTAAGAATTGGAGATCCCACCGGCCCTAGAAAGTGCTCTGATACCACTTGTTATGCTCTTAACCTGCAAAATGATACCCAATACAGAAAATGCGAAGAAAAGATACCAAGGACACAGAATAGAAATGATTTTATTATTCAGAGAGTAATGTTCACTTGCCTCTTCGAGGGGGCAACCTCCAATAGAGTAGAGCTCGATTACAAAATAAGACATGATACTCCTCGCAGGGAGTCTCTATCCTTTATATATGACTCATACATGCAATACCACGGGCCAATACCGTGGGTTTTATTAATACCATCTATCTAATACTACGGCCCATTTGCAACTAATTGTGGTCCCGTCATTAATTGCGGGTTAACCACTTACAAATATTAATATGGGCTTTATTGACTCTTGACTATGACGTGATCCCATGACATAAATAAGGGGGTTAGGGTGGGACCCTAACAGGACTAGTACTACTTATGGTAGCACTAATTGTTTGAGTAGAAGAAATGGAAGAATGAGAGGATGTAAATGAAGGTATAGTGAATGAAGGAGTAATTGGAGGGGAATTTGATGTGACCTCACTTGTATCTGACTTAGATCTAGATACAGGAACTTTTTTATGTTATGAATGTATTGGAAATTCAAAAGGAGGTATTCTAATCTTATCACTTTTTGATCATGTTAAGATACCAATTTCTCTGAATAGAGAAGTAATACTTTCTTCAAAATCTTCGGCTCTATCAGGCTTCTCAGCAGAAATAGATATTCGTTCTAGTTGATGAAGTAAGGACTGAACTTCAGTAGAATTTGGAGTATATTCTAAAGAAGGTAATTGTCGAGATACTTCAGGAGATGAGGGAGAAGTTTCTACAACTTTTGATTTCTAAGTAGGTGACTTAGAATGTGATCGAGAAGCTATAGGATTTTTTGAGGGGGATTGACTCTTGTGTAGGTTTCAAGTTTGAAATTTAGATTTATAGGCCGTTCACAGTTGCGGCCCTCCTTCTAGCGCCAAAAATGTTGAGGCCTCAGAAATCTGTGGCAACAACAAGGGGGATAACCACCCGGTCCGGACCTTAGAGAAACTCCTTTTCCATTTGGGATAGTGACTTTGACTAGGTATGATGGGACCAGTTTCCAAATGTTTTGGTTTTATATGATTTGTGAGATTTTTTCTGATGTTTTGCAACATAATGGCTAGACATTAACACAACTTTATTCTAAGATACAAAACTTTAAATCAAATCTATTTTAATCTAACACAGGGGTATTGCTAATTTTATGCAATATAAAAATATCTCTATATAACCTATGATGATATAGATCAATCGCAGAGTATGTAGAGTTAATATATTGTAAGATAATTCCTTTGACAAAATAGTTAATCGAAGGAATTGTGAAAAACATATCGCATATTCTAATGATCATATATAAAACATACCATTCTCTATTCTAATATCGTATGATAGTGCAATTAATACTTTAAACAGAAATGACATATTTCATACATAATTCATGAAAGATAAACTTATCACTAATACTAGAACAAAGATTTAGCAAACATGATAATAGTACCAGATGTGTTCCGATCTATTCATTTGACCAGTGACAATAGACCATGATCAACCTTCTACCAATAAGCATCCCAAAGAATACAATAGTGCAACAACAGTGATCAACAAAATGATATTTGATTGAAAAGACTATGTTCCATGATTCCATCAAGGCATCTACAAACTTACGATAGTGCATTATTTGTAAATGTTTCTTAATAAAATTCTAGACCCTTCTCTAAATGCATGAGAAGGGTTTAAATACTATTCTTAACTAACTAAAAATAACTTATAAAAAGTATCTATGAGGAGGTTTCAAACAACCTTCCTCATTCCTAGTATTTACTTTCCAAAAATAAAATTGCTCGAAAATGACTCAGGTCTTCATCGATTAATCACTACTGCCAGCTTTGCTTTACTTCTAACAAATATCGGACATTGGCCTAACTTGTGCTGGCACCTCGAATTGTGTTCTCAACTTCCCCGCAAATATAGCATCGTGTAAAGGTGGTAGCATTCTTTGTATTGAATCTAAGGAGAAATTCAAGGTCATGATATGACTGTGTGGTTTGACAAAAAGTTGTCATACTGCTTCGCAGTTGATTTTTGATAGCCTCTCAGTTTTTTCCTTTTGTAGCTAACTCTTATCTTTCCAAGTCTTGTCTAATGCATTAAGATCAAGAAGTGTTTTGGATCACTTTCCTTTATGAGGTTGGATGTATGCAACATATGATTTACTGTTTTGACAATGTTTTTCGAAATACCTGGTGCTCTGTCTATTGCTAGTTTGGCTCGTTTCATCTGTGAGTCCCAATCAGTGAATAGAATATCCTTATGTCTTTCATTGATCTTCAGGTATGTTGTGGACACCAACAACCCCCCTCCTTATTTAGTATTAGCAATAACACTAGATAAGTGGGGACCCTTAGTAAAAAATTCAAAAAATTCAATTAAGGCTCATATATTTTACTCCTTAAGAAACATCGCATCGCGCGAAGAATGATAGGACATTTCCTTATGAGTAAAAATGATAAACTGCGAGAGTGCGACACGAATTCCATCGCATCGCATGCATTAAGAAACGCTCACATTGGAAAACCTTAAAAAAAATCGCCGATATCCGATATGCGATATCGCATATCGCATATCGCAATGTCGCATGAAAAACACATAACCATTTAACGATTGTAACGATCTGCGATTTTGTGATAGCGCGATACTGTGATCCGCGATCTTGTGATAGCGCGATCGAGCAACCTTGCGATAACACATCTTAATGAAATTTGCGGTAATGCGATATTGCGATGCTGCGATGCAAATCACAGAAACATTCCATTGCAGATTTTCCCCGGCTCAACATTCAAGAAAAGCTTTCCATAAACCAAGAACTGGATACGCACTTTAATGATAATTAATGAATTATACATCAGTTGTTAATGAAAGACGGTTTTTGTGTTTTTCGAAGAGTCAAGATACGTCAGGTAGCATGTTTTTGTACATCTGTAGAGCTTAAAGCTTTCTTGTTGATTTTTATTATCATTACTCTCTCCTCATGTGTGAACTGCAGGAACGAAAAACAGAAGTAACACAAAGCAATGTGCAGGAAGCCATGAAGGAAAAGGGTAAAGCTCCAATGCTTAGAGACAGAGAAAAGATGCCCTCATAAATAGATACTGCATGCAAGAGAGCTGCAGATTCACAGAACGCTGCTGAGCTATCCGTTACAGATCTTTCATTCACAGCCATGGTTGAATGAATAGTTGAACAATGCTGATATCAACAGGCGGTTTAACGCTCAAGGTCAGAAGCTCACGAAAGCAGTATTTTTACAAATTTAAGCTTATACCTGGTGAAGGAAAAGGCGCTAAAGGCAAAAAACGCATTAGAGAGGCCCGGATCAAAGAATGAAGGCAGTTTCTGATGCACGATTAGCGCCTAGCGCTAAACGCGCATCGCTGAGAAAATTTCTCAAAAAGCAAAGCCTCTAACTGCTCAGTCACTTGTAAGCCCAGAAAACACAAGAAAGCAATGGTAAAGAACAAACTGGAAACATAAAGCTGAAAGAAAAGGCAAAAGCAATTCGAGGATTAACCAAGTGGAGCTTGGATTATTACTGGGCATACACAGTAAATCCACATAACTAGAGGATGACTCTCGAGTATATCATCAATTTTGCTGAAAAGATGGTGCCAGCTCTTACCATTTCTATTTGCTTAGCTCAACCAAAAGAGGAAGACAGTCAACCGACTCTACCCAGGCTAATATTGAGTGCTTGCAACATTAAGGAGCAAATGCAGAAATACTTAGATATTAGATTTAATTTTTAGAAATAGTTTTGCTTAGAAAAAGGGCGGTCATTTAAACCGTATCCTAAATCTGTGTAATTAACTTATTTAGTTAGTAGTATTTAAACCCTTCTCATGAATTTAGAGAAGGCTCCAGAAATTTATCAAAAACTTGTCCTCAGAACATGCACTTTTGCACCCTTAGAGGAGGTTTTGGTGAATGAATGGATCAAGATTTGTTGATGTTTGCATTTGATATCTGCTACTGATGTTGCACTTCTGTACTCTTAGTCGATGTTAGAGCAAGGAGAGATAAATCATTGTTGCTTGAAGCTTATGAGTAGGACTAGTCATAAATGGTACTTTTATCTCTTAACCATTTCTGCTTATATGTTAAAGTGATATACAGTTTTTAGTTGTTTGTGTATTATTGCATGAATGCTTGAGTTATCATTTGGCACTTTTGTACGGCGATAGCTATTTATTTATGCCTAATGTATGAATAGCTCATTATGCGATATGCTTTTCACAACTGTTTCGTCTAACATTTTATGCGAAGTGGTTCATCTTGATTGATTTCCTTTCTTATAATCGTTGAATGATCTGTATTACCAGTTGTTATTTGAAATCTCTTTAGATCGCATAATAGAAGAATTACATCCCGGGTTAGTATAGATTTAGATGTGCTGTTTATTAGATTACAATAGCATAAAATTAGATTAATTGTGAAACTGGTCCCATTATCCCCATTTGGACCCGCTATACCAAACGGATAAGGAGCTACCAACCAAGGTCTGGACCGGGCGGGTATCCCCCTTGTTGTCGACCCGATTTTCTGGGCTTCAACATATTTGGCGCTAGAAGGAGGGCCTAAACTATGAATGGCAAGTAAATCCAATTCTGAATACCATTCTGAGAGTAAATCGCCCTCGTCATCTCCCCCAACTTCTCCATTACATTTAAATCTAGAGTCGGAAGTCGCTCGAGTATCAACCGCTGCTACACACCCTGATATTTCAGAACAATCTACCGTTGAACTTCCTGAAGTCGAATCCCTGATTCACAAACTTCAACGATTTTCCATTTCTCCTCAGAGGTCTGATAAATCTCAAGGTAGCGTGACTTCACAGTACAACCCTACTCATCCCCTGACCAGGCTAAAGAGTGAAAATTTTGGCATCCGGCCAAATGAATTACCTCTTCCCACCAGGAAAAGAGTGAGGAAATCACTTAAAGAGTCTGACAATGAGACTCTTTCGTGATCCAGATTTAAACAGGAACGCAATAGATTACAGAGATAACCTTAAATACAGAGATGCAGCGGAAATAATACTTCATTTCATTAATGGAAAATACTGAAATATGCTTACAACCAGAAATGGAAATAAACCAGCTAGGGCGATGGTAGCTTATCTTTGAGAAGAGATGTGCGGCTGCATGCCTCTGAACTATTCTGAACTGTGTTACAATGAGGCTCAAAGGCCTATTTATTGTTGAGAAACAATGGAAAACCCTTCACATCCCAAAACCTAGCCCTAGAAGATGAAACGCCAAATTCTGGGCCCCGTTTGGGTAAATTGGTACATCAATTTCCCGGGGTCGTAACTTTGGCATATGATCTCCGTTTGACGCGTACGATAGCTTGTTAGAAAGTTCTATCCGACTACTACCACTTTGGGAAGGGCAACATCGGTCCATGGACCCATGTTGCCCCCAGATTCCCAAAAAAACGTCGTTTAGGGCCTCAAAACGGCTCCGGAAGTTCAGGACCCGAAAAACTGCTAAAAATAGTAAACTATGCTACAATTTAGGAAACTGAAAAAGCTGAAAGAGATAGTTGTGGGGGTCCAAATGGGGTAGGTGGGTGGCCACCAACATCCACCTAGATCATTCCTCCCCCCTTAGGAAGCAATGGTCCCCATTGCATTGAGTTCCTCCATCTGCTGAACTTGTCCTGCAATCTCTGATGTGTCCAGTGATGGTGGGAAGCATGGTCGACGATGGTCCATATTGAACATTTGGTGCAAGCGAGGGAATGGAGGAATGATGTGCTCCAAAGCATTGTTTCCCATAGCCTTGGTACTGCTGTAAGGACCATGTCGGAGTGGTCTGAGCTTCTGATGGGTTCTGGTAAGGCGTTCTTTCTGTCGATGCAACCAGACTTTGTTGCCCACCTGAAACTTGTGTGGTACCCATGTGGGTGAGGAGAAGTTGTTCCTGTGTTTTGTCATGACCGTATCCCTTTGCTGCTGCTGCATGGAGGAACCCTTTGCAGGGGTCATGGATGTAGCAACGATCTTCCCCTTACTTTGGGAGTGAACTAGGCAGATGAATTTCCTGGTCTGTGATATGAGCTTGCTGCCTTTCTTAGTAGTGATCAAAGATGTGGCGATAGGTGGGGCTGTAGAAATTTTGAATAATTTAACACATATTCACAGAGATTATCCTGATCATGTACTAATGCGGAAAACATACACAATACATAAGCTCCTCTACGTTGATCAAGAATATAGCAGCATCAATAACAATAAAACATCAAGAGCATTCACACATTAACACAGTATGTATCACGGGGAAAGAATCTCGCTAAAAACCCCACACTATCTGTATATTAATGATTGAGTCATGTAACATTACACAGCATAATACTTCTCACAAGTATCTCCACCTCTGTTACACACAATACAGCTCAGATCTGATCTCCAAATCTCTTCCACTGCTTGCCTGCCTCCACTGCTCAATACCTGCTCAAGAACTGATGAGAATTGCTTCCCAAACTCGATTTTCACCTGCAAAATAGTCACTCACTCTTTGTGGACGTGAGCAAAGGCTAAAATGCAGGCCAAATACGTGAGCAAACTCATTGGCATACTCAATCCCTTGATTGTGCAAGATCTGGTGCACAACTATAGTCACAACTGATAGCAATCTGATTCTCTACCACCTGTCCCTGTTGAACTGAACATGCACTGACATGCAACTGAGTTAACTGATGTATTCTTTAGTTGTATTATGAGTTAATAATTAGTTTAACAACTCATCATTAGTCTATCTGCAGTTAGACTAACTACAACCAGTTTAACTAAGTTAAACTGAACACAACTCCATCAACTGTACCTCCAGTCCACTAAACTCAACTCACTTGAGTTCTAACTGAAGTCATGCATGCAACAACTCAACTGACTCATAAGAAAAACGAATTTCCTTCTGACAGCTGCATGTGCCACTTCCGTAGCTCAAACTGAAGTGCTCCAAGAGAATAAGATTAAGTTTATAGTCCAAATATTATTGTGAGATAATAATATTTGACTTTTCTATTTTTGACAGCCAGTCTAAAAATAGACTTGATCACTCACACTGTGATCACTCACACTTTCATCAAAAATAGAAGTCCATCTATTTTTCCCAACTTGATCAATCATCCATAAACATAGACATGATCCATATGTCTAAAAATAGACTTGCGCCAAAAATAGCCTGCGGGCCCACTTAGTGAAGGCGACTCTTTTCACTAAGCTCCATCATCTTGTTGCAATCTCAACACTCCCTCTCGACAAGATATGGATTATCAACAACCCCTATCCTGCCTCGGTGGTACTCGAATTTGCTCCTAGTGAGAGCCTTCGTCATAATATCAGCATCCTGATCCTCCGTTGGAATGCATGAAAGTAACATGATCCTCCGTTGCACACAATCTCTGATATGATGGTACCTGATGTGCTTGGACCCGAAAAACCCAACCAGGATCATCCTCATCCACACAGATCTCTGCTTCTTGCTGTACCAAGAAACTACTGTCGATCCGATACTGAAGACCCCTCCTGATGTGCTCTTTCTGTCCGTTGGGCTCCCTGCCCAATCTGCATCCGTGAAGCCACATAGCTTCACCTCATCCTCCTGTCTGTACCACAAACCATATCCCGATGTGCCTCTCAAGTAGCGCAATACATGCTTGCCCGCCTTCCAGAAGAGCTTGGTAGGCTTAACCATAGCTTGTGAAAGCTGGTTAACTGCATAGCATATATCAGGTCGTGTATTGACCAAATACATCAGCGACCCCACCAACTGTCGATAAACAGTGGCATCCACTTCTTCTCCCGAAGTGGCATCCTCCTTCCTCCAACCTCCAGGAAGAGGAGTATCAACAGGCTTGCAGCCATGCATGTTGAACTTCTCCAGTATCTCCCGAGCATACTTGCCCTGAGAAACAAACAGTCCACCACTGCGCTGCCATATTTCCAATCCTAGGAAATAGTGAAGGAGGCCCAAGTCCTTCATCTCAAACTCTGTAGCAAGATCCTTCTTGCATGACAGTATCAACAACTCATCACCCGTTAGAATCAAATCATCAACATACAGTACAATGATAAGCAACTTACCCTCCACCACAATCTGGTATAGGTTCGGATCCGCCTCGCTCTTGGAGAATCCAAGTCCTGTGAAATAGCTGTCTATCCGTGTGTACCAAGCACGTGGTGCTTGCTTCAACCCATACAACGCTCTCTTGAGCCTGCACACATGCGACTCGCTGCTGAAGACTTCAAAGCCTTCAGGTTGCTCAATGTACACCTCCTCCTCAATGACTCTGTTGAGGAACGCATTCTTCACATCCATCTGATGAATGTGCCATCCCATCTGCGCTGAGAGAGCAAGAATCGTCCGTATGGAAGAATACCTTGCGACAGGTGCAAAGGTCTCCTCATAATCGATCCCCTCAATCTGTGAAAAGCCTCGGGCAACAAATCTTGCCTTGTACTTCTCCACACTCCCGTCAGCTGCCTGATTAACTTTGTAGATCCATCTTGAACCTACCACTGATTTCCCTTCCGGTCTAGGAACAATCTCCCATGCACTGTTTCTGACAATAGAATCATACTCTTCCACCATGGCGTCTACCCATGCGGGATCCTCCACAGCTTCCTCGAAAGAGGATGGCTCAGTCACAACACACTTGCTCATAAGAGCCATGTATCCAGTGTACCGATCAGGTGACTGTCTCTGCCTGCGTTGGGCTGTAGGTGGTCCTACAACTTTCTCTGCATCTTGAGCCAGTCGCTCAGCTTCTGTCAAGCGCTTTCGCCCTCTGATGGTTGGCGCTGCATGAGTGGTCTCTTCCACTCCATGAACCTCGTCCTGTGGCTGATCCACGTCCTGAAGCTCATCCTTAGGAACTAATAGCTACTCATCTGCATGCAAGTGTAGCTCCCTCTCAAGCGAACACTTCATGGCTTTCTCCTCCTGAAATTTTATATCCCGTCGCACAACAGTTTTACCACTATCTGGCAAATACACACGATAGTTGTGGGGCGTATCAGTGTACCCCACAAATATCCCAACCTCTGCAGTCGGTTCCAACTTCTTTCTGGCATCCTTCGTCACATGCATGTAAACGTTAGCACCAAAAATCCTCAAATGAGAAAGATCAGGCTTCTTACCAGAATAAGCCTCCTCGGGTGTACTCATGCCAAGTATCCTATGAGGACAACGGTTCTGCACATAAACTGTTGTATTGCATGCTTCCACCCACAAGTGAAGGGGTAGGCCCTGATCATGCAACATTGCCCGTGCAGCACCCACAATCGTTCTGTTCTTCCGCTCAGCTACCCCGTTCTGCTGTGGGTTATGGGGAGCTATGAGCTCTCTACGAATCCCTTCTGCCTTGCAGAAATCCTTGAACTCGTCCGAGATGTATTCACCACCATTATCGCTCCTAAGAGCCTTCACCTTCTTCCCCGACTCCTTCTCGACCAGTGCTTTGAATTCACAGAACTTTGAATATGTCTCGCTCTTCTTCTGCATGAAGAAGATCCAGCACTTACGAGAGAAATCATCAACAAAAATCACATAATACCTGTGTTTTGCTGTCGAAGCAACTGAGAAAGGTCCACACACGTCTGTGTGAATTCTCTCAAGGATCGTCGTGGCGCGACTATCCTTCTCGTGAAAGGTGGCTTTCAAAAACTTCCCCAAAGTACACCCCTTGCATTGATCTGACTGCGCAAGTGTGCCTTTAGGAAGCCCTGTAGTGATCTGCTGCAGTATCTTCAAGGCTCCATGGTGAAGGTGACCCAATCTCCTGTGCCACAACTCGCCATCATCCCGGCTCACCAATCCTTCTGCCTTGCCTGCCATTGCTGCGCATCCATCTACATGCAACTGATAAAGGTTCCTCACTCGAACCCCTATCTTCCGGGTCTCACCAGTTGTCTTGCTGCGCAGGAAGGCCTTTCCCTCGCTGAAAACAACATCATACCCCTTGTCTTCTAACATCGCCACTGAGATGAGATTCTTCTTCAATCCTGGAACATGCATGACTTCCTTCAATACAAAGGGTTTACCAGACTCCCTCTCAAAGGAAATGGTACCGATACCGGTCGCACTGTATCTACCATCATCGCCCATCTCGATGTGCACTCCAAGATCTTTGTCCTCCAGATCAGAGAACAAATCTCTATCTCCCGTCATGTGAAAAGACGCACCACTGTCCAGAAACCACACTGATCCCATCACACTTGAAACCAAGCATGCGATCAATGAAAAATCAAGCTCAAACTGAGAAGCTAAAGCCTCTCCCCCTGCAGATCCAGCAGCTTGCTTGTTCTTCTTCTTCTGCGGACAATTTGTGGCATAGTGTCCATGCTGGTGACAGTGAAAACACTTCACCTTGGACATATCCTGCTTCTTGCCTTTCGCACCAGACTGAGAAGCTTTCTTGCTCTTCCCTTTCTTTGCTTTGGCAGCCAAAGCGCAATTCTCTTCATCAGATACCTTTGATGAAGATCCATTCTCACCTTTATTGTTTCTGAGTTTATCCTCGAGCGCCAGGTCGCTCTTGCTTTGGAATAACATTTGCAATCCGTTGAAAGACATTGCTGCGTTGTCGCCAAGAAAACACTGCTGCAAATTCGAATTCCACCAGCAACCAACTCAACTGCTTCCGATCAACCCTCGCTTGATATCCTGTAAAAATCTCTTCTACAAATCAAGCTGCTCCGATACCATGTAGAAACTTTTTCTACAATTATCTAGCTCTGATACCATGTAGAAATTTTGAATAATTTAACACATATTCACAGAGATTATCCTGATCATGTACTAATGCAGAAAACATACACAATACATAAGCTCCTCTACGTTGATCAAGAATATAGCAGCATCAATAACAATAAAACATCAAGAGCATTCACACATTAACACAGTATGTATCACGAGGAAAGCATCTCGCTAAAAACCCCACACTATCTGTATATTAATGATTGAGTCATGTAACATTACACAGCATAATACTTCTCACAAGTATCTCCACCTCTGTTACACACAATACAGCTCAAATCTGATCTCCAAATCTCTTCCACTGCTTGCCTGCCTCCACTGCTCAATACCTGCTCAAGAACTAATGAGAATTGCTTCCCAAACTCGATTTTCACCTGCAAAATAGTCACTCACTCTTTGTGGACGTGAGCAAAGGCTAAAATGTGGGCCAAATACATGAGCAAACTCATTGGCATACTCAATCCCTTGATTGTGCAAGATTTGGTGCACAACTATAGTCACAACTGATAGCAATCTGATTCTCTACCACCTGTCCCTGTTGAACTGAACATGCACTGACATGCAACTGAGTTAACTGATGTATTCTTTAGTTGTATTATGAGTTAATAATTAGTTTAACAACTCATCATTAGTCTATCTGCAGTTAGACTAACTACAACCAGTTTAACTAAGTTAAACTGAACACAACTCCATCAACTGTACCTCCAGTCCACTAAACTCAACTCACTTGAGTTCTAACTGAAGTCATGCATGCAACAACTCAACTGACTCATAAGAAAAACGAATTTCCTTCTGACAGCTGCATGTGCCACTTCCGTAGCTCAAACTGAAGTGCTCCAAGAGAATAAGATTAAGTTTATAGTCCAAATATTATTGTGAGATAATAATATTTGACTTTTCTATTTTTGACAGCCAGTCTAAAAATAGACTTGATCACTCACACTGTGATCACTCACACTTTCATCAAAAATAGAAGTCCATCTATTTTTCCCAACTTGATCAATCATCCATAAACATAGACATGATCCATATGTCTAAAAATAGACATAGTCTAAAAATAGACTTGCGCCAAAAATAGCCTGCGGGCCCACTTAGTGAAGGCGACTCTTTTCACTAAGCTCCATCATCTTGTTGCAATCTCAACAGGGGCTACCTTCGGTATCCTGTATAATGAATTATTCAAAGAAATAATGACAGCACGAGGCCTTGACTCATACACACCATGTCGCCTCCACAAGTATGGCTGGCCTAATAATACATCACAAACATCCAGAGGTGTAACATCACACAATACCTCGTCTGTGAAGGGCTTGATGCTGTAGGGAAGGCGGCACTGCTGGTGAACTTTCAGATCTCGTCCTTCGTGAAGCCACCCGATACTGTACGGCTGCGAGTGCGGTGTAGTCGGTAGGCCCAACCGCTTCATGACCTCTTCTGAAACGAGGTTCTTTTGGCTGCCACTGTCGACAATGAATTGTAGCGGCGAACCCTTCACCCACATCTGTGAGTGGAAAAGACGCTCCCCTTCCTCTGGATTTTCGGGCTCATCTTTCTGGATCCTAGCGGTGGAAATAGTGGCGCTGGGATCTGCATCAATGATCTGCTTCCCTTTGCCATTCCCCTTGTCTGGTTCTGGCTCAGGGTCAGAACATGCATCTGATTCGGAAGCCTTCAATTCGGCCACCAGTGACTGCTTGGTCCGACACTCACTTGTGTTATGAGTGGGACTCTTGTGGAACTCGCACCACTTTCCTGTGTTCTTCTTCGGCTTCGTGGTATTGTTCTTTTCTTGTGGCTTCGACAGGTTGTCTTGGGTCACCCCGCCTTGGCTTTGTCCTTTGGGCTTCAGATTTGCAGATCCAAAGTCTCGCTTCTTCTGTTTGAACTTTTGCTCGATTTTGACAGCGTATCGGTATGCTGTGCCGAGTGAGGAGATGTTCAAGAACACCATCTCTTCCTGGATGTATCTGTGCAGGCAGCCACGGTATTTGAGTACCAGATGCAGCTCAGAATCTTTGATACCCAACTGTGTGCGAAGGGTATGAAAAATGTTTGTGAACTCTGGCACATCTTGGTCTCGTCCCTGCCGCAGTGTGGTCCATTTGATGTATTTGTCCTCATAGCTTCCGACAGGGTAGTACTGCTCCTTGATGGCATCCCGGAAGTCATTCCAAGTGGGTGTGGCTGAAAGTAGTGAGCCTGTACTTTCATCCTTCTGCTCGCAGTAGGTTTCCCACCAGTCCTTGACGTGGGGGGCTGCTTTGAGAAGAGCGAAAACAATCTTTTCCCGACTTGAAAATTCGTGAACAGAAAAATACCCATCTAGCAGATTTAACCATTTATCTACGGCATCTGCGTCTATCTGACCCTCGAAGATGGGGATTTCAAAATCAACTTGTACCTTAAAGGGTGTGGCATTTCCAGAGTCGCTGTTGGAAGCCGATGCGTCGCCTCTGGGTAGCCGCTGAAGGATTTGCGCAAAGCTATCCATCATCGCGTTCCGTTGTCGCTCGAGGGCTTCTTCGAGCAAGATTTTGATGGGATCTCCTGCCCCCTCATCTTTCTTCTCATCCGCCATGGAAGGCCGTCAAGATTTGCGAGGCTGGTCTTGCAAAGGTTCAACCAGTTCAAGCCCTAACTCCTTATATCCCGACCTTGTTGGGGACATGCAAAGAAAAACAGAGAAAAAGCAGACCGCTCTGATACCACTGATCCGGATTTAAACAGGAACGCAATAGATTACAGAGATAACCTTAAATACAGAGATGCGATAACCATAAATACAGAGATGCAGCGGAAATAATACTTCATTTCATTAATGGAAAATACTGAAATATGCTTACAACCAGAAATGGAAATAAACCAGCTAGGGCGATGGTAGCTTATCTCTGAGAAGAGATGTGCGGCTACATGCCTCTGAACTGTTATGAACTGTGTTACAATGAGGCTCAAAGGCCTATTTATTGTTGAGAAACAATGGAAAACCCTTCACATCCCAAAACCTAGCCCTAGAAGATGAAACGCCAAATTCTGGGCCCCGTTTGGGTAAATTGGTACATCAATTTCCCGGGGTCGTAACTTTGGCATATGATCTCCGTTTGACGCGTACGATAGCTCGTTAGAAAGATCTATCTGAGTACTACCACTTTGGGAAGGGAAACATCAGTCCATGGACCCATGTTGCCCCCAGATTCCCAAAAAAATGTCGTTTAGGGCCTCAAAACGGCTCCGGAAGTTTAGGACCCGAAAAACTGCTAAAAATAGTAAACTGTGCTACAATTTAGGAAACTGAAAAAGCTGAAAGAGACAGTTGTGGGGGTCCAAATGGGGTAGGTGGGTGGCCACCAACATCCACCTGGATCATTTCGTCAACATCGTCCATCTCAACTACTTCACTACGAAGTCAACCATCCACTCCTCCACTCCAGATCATCGTCCATACGTCCACTGGAACCCCCACAACCCCTCTTCAATCATCTATAATTGTAGTATCCTCATCCTCCCAGCCGCAGGGATCATCTTCTTCACTTTCCTCTGTTAGCAGTTCAACAATGGCCCAGTCTCCATGGAATAACCCTTGGGTAGTCTTAATGCCTGCACCCTTGACTCAAATACCGGCCCATCCTAAGAAATGGCTGCCTAAATTCAATCCCGAGGCAGGCATGCTAGGAGAAGAGCACATAAACAACTTCATGCTTTCCATTAATCTCAATGGGGTTACTAATGAAGATGCTGTTGTTCGGATTTTTCCCTATACACTGCAAGGAACAGCCGAGTCATGGTACTTTTCATTACCCTCCTGATCCATCACAAGTTGGGACATCTTCCAGGAGCAATTCCTAACCAAGTTTGGTGATGACAGGTCTACGGCAGCGTTAATCAATGACCTATCCAATCTTAAAGCTGAAACTAGAGAGCCTATCAAGGATTTCAATTTACGTTTCAACAAAATTTTCAACAAAATTCCTACTGCTTCCCAGCCCAGCGAAGAAGTACGATGTGAATGGTATATCACCGCTCTACCATCGAACATAGAAATCTTTGTGGAAATAAAACAACCTTAGCTGAGAACATGAAAGAAGCAATAGCAGTAGAGAAATGAATAATAGCCCTGGAAAAGAAATCCACGATAGAGGAACGTAAATCCAAAAAAGTCACCTTCAAGGAAGACTCCAAGAAGAAACAAGCAAAAGATCCATTTGATTTGGAAGGATTGCAAAAAGTTCTAAAGACCATGTCCAATGAAATGGTCGACATAAAAAAGAAAGTAGCAGAAACTTCTTCAAAAAATCCCTACAGAGCTTTTAAAAGAGGTCCTTCAACGGATTCAAAGCCACCCAATGCCATTTCAAATGTTGAATCCGAGGAAGAGGAAGAGGAAATTGCCACTGAAGGGCAGACTGATGACGAAGAAGTTGTGGAATTACAAGGAATGTGGGATTTCATCCTCCCACAAGAAGAAGATCAAGAAGTATTTCCAGTTAGCACACGAAGAAAAAATCAGCTTGATCCTCCCCAAACTACCCCTAAGCCGAAGAGCGCAAGCTCTGCAATAAAGGATAAAGTCGCGACAAAGAAAACGATATCTAAAGCGACTCAAACCAGCCCAGTCCAAACAGATGAAACGACTCCATCTAAAACATTGATAGTGTCGGATGAAATGGAGTACAATATTATTGAAGACATGAAGAAGACTAGGGCTAACATCACCCTTTACGAACTGAGCAAGTTGAAACATCAATAGAAGATAATGATGAAAGAATTACATGCCGTGCCAGTTGTACCTTTACCTGCCATTGTACTTTCTCAAGCTTCCCATAACATGGGAAGACCTCCAACTAATGCGATCAATAAGATTGATCCAAATGACATCGCTCTAATTAGAGGAAGATCAAGATCTCACACTCCCCCGTTTCTCCTTACTTATGAAATCTTCAATAAAAATGTGCACAATTTTTTGGTAGATTCTGGTGCTTCATCGAATATTTTACCCAAATCTATATGTGCCAAGTTAAATGTTCAACCACAGAAATCTGCAGTGCGCATAGTTCAGCTAGATCGATCTCAAGTCAAAGTGATTGGTGAACTAAATCAAGTAACCATAAGGTTGTCATCCAACCCGAAGGTATGTCAGGTTATTGACATTCTAGTTGCCGATATCCCAGAATTCTATGGCTTAATTCTTAGCAGGGATTGGTCAGAAAAACTCCATGGATACTTCGTAACCGACTGGTCGCACATGTGGCTGCCCTACAATGGTAAACCAAATCAAATAAAAGTTGAACGAGAGCTACACCAGAAGTACATAGTAATGGAGTTGGAGGGAGAAAATGAACCAGTAGCGTATAACAACAGCATTATTGGCAATTACTCAGTAGATTCTTTCCTCAGCAATTTCAATGCTCATGCGTCACCCTATTTAGAACACTCTGTTTTGTCCCAAGTCGAAAATTTTTCTCGAACTGATAGTACGAAATGTATCAATTTTTTAGATAAACCTGTAAATAAATCTTTGTTTTGGAAATTATTTTTTGATGGTTCTAGATCTAACGAAGGAGCAGGAGCAGGATGTGTTCTGATTAGTCAAGAATGAGATAAAATCATGCTCACATGCAGACTCGAATTCGATTGCACAAACAATACATCAAAATATGAGGCTTTGGTCCAAGGCCTGTACAATGCAATCGGGTTAGACGTCAAGTATCTGCAAGTTTTTGGAGACTCTGAGATTGTGGTTAAACAGGTACGTAACATTATACATTGCTTATCAGGTCTTAAAACATTATCAATCCTTAGTCCAAGATCTTACTGAGCATTTCATAGCATTTAATATTTCTTCAATCCCCAGACTCCAAAACGCAAGTGCAGACCTTTTGGCTAACGTAGCTTCTAAGCTTATTCCGTCCGAAGATTTTAGTCTAGATAGATTCTCAATAGAATTAATCTTTAGACCATCCATTCCTGACAACATCACAAATTGGAGAGTATTCAATGACGATCCTGATATCGTAGATTTCCTCACATCTGAAGGATCCTACTCCAATCAAATAATTGACGAAGACCAACACGATCGACAATTGCAACAAAATAGCACTAATAATGTTATACCTAAGTCGGTGGTCAGGTTGGAAGACTTGTATGATTTGAAAGATTGGTTTAAGAGGTATACCAATTCAAAACTCCAAAATTCAACCTTGAACTATGAATTAGCAAAACCTAGGGACCGATGCTAAACCAAAAAACATTAATCTAGGCCTCGGCCTAGCCCCCGAAGAGAATCTAGCGTATATTCGTCTTTTGAGACAATATAAAAATGTTTTTGCCTGGAATTATGATGAGCTGAAAACATACGACACTTCCATCATCTAGCATACTATTCCCATGATCGATAATGAAAAACCTGTCCAACAAAAGCTGAGAAAGATCCACCCCAATTTAGAAAATCAGATAAAAACTGAGCTCAATAAGTTATTGAAAGCCAGAATAATCTTTCTCGTCAGACATTCCAAATGGGTCTCCAATATGGTACATGTTAGAAAGAAAAATGGAGATATTAGGATTTGCATTGAATTTCGGAACCTTAACAAAGCCTGTCAAAAAAATAATTTTCCTCTACCACCTATGGAACAGATACTGCAGGCAGTGGCAAGCTCAGAATTAATGTCTTTCTTGGATGGATTTTCAGGATACAATCAAGTGTTGGTACATCCTGATGATCAATTGAAAACCACATTCAGAACTAAATGGGGCACATACACATATCGAAAGATGCCATTTGGTTTGATTAATGTTGGTGCCACATTTCAGAGAGCCATGGACATCACATTCAAAGGTTTAGTCAATAAATCTGTAGTAATTTATTTGGATGATATAACAGTGTACTCGAAGAAGCGAAGCGACCATCTCAAAGACCTGAAACAAATCTTTCAACGGTGTTTAAGGTATGGAATTTCACTTAACTCTAAGAAATCTTTTTTCGCGCTAAGTGGAGGAAAACTTCTAGGATTCATAGTGTCAAAATCCGGTATTCACATTGATCCCGACAGAATCAAAGAAATTTCTAAAATATCCCTACCTCATAACAAAAAATCCATGCAATATTTCCTTGGTCAGATCAACTTTGTAAAGAGATTCGTTCCAGATTTTTCACGAATTGTGTCTCCTTTGCAAACCATGATTAAAAAGAATTCAAATTTTAAATGGGGTCAAGATGAACATGAAGCATTCAACTTGATCAAACAAGCTATTATTAATGCTCCATCTTTAGCAACTCCGAATTTTTCAGAGCCTTTTATTTTATACACATTTGCCTCAGATAAGTCATATGTTGTGATTCTAACTCAAGCAAATCAAGAAAAAGTGGAAGCTCCAATTTCGTTTTTTAGCTCAAATTTACAGGGTGCTGAACTAAATTATTCAGACATGGAGAAATAGGCTTATGTTGTTTTCAAAGTGGTCAAATACTTCAGACCTTTCTTACTTAAAACCCATACTAAGATCATAGTACCGTTTCTAGCGGTAAGGAATCTTCTAGTACAGAAGGATGAGGGTGAGAAAAGGGCCAATTGGGTTACTGCCTTATAGGAATATGATATTGAGATCAAACCAGAAAACATTGTAAGAGGTCAAGGCTTCTGCAAAATGCTGGCTGGAGCATCGCAAATTTTTGAAATTCCATCTGAAGAGGTACAAATGTGTGAGGTAAACCTAAACGATGCAGAATCATTATATGCTGATATCATTTATTATCTTAAGAACGGGTATGCTCCTTCACACCTTGATCATACTAAGAAAAGAGCTCTAAGGCTAAAAGCTAAACAATATTAGCTCATAAATGATATTCTTTTTAGAAAAAATTATGATTTTGTTCTTCTTAGGTGTCTTGAGAAAGCTGAAGCTGAAAAAGTTTTGCAGGAACTCCACGATGGGCCGGCAGGCGGACACTATGCTGGAGATGCTACTGCACATAAAATCTTATGCGTAGGATATTACTAGCCCACGCTGTTTAAAGACTCGCACAGTTATGTGAGAAGATGTCAAGTCTGCCAAACTACTGCTGGAAAACAAAAGAAGCCGTCCATGCCACTACAGTCGGTAAACATCGAGCAACATTTCAATTAGTGGGGCTTGGACATAATAGGTGAGATCGTTCCTCACTCTTCTAAGCAGCATAGATACATCCTCACAGCAACAGATTATTTTACTAAGCGGGTAGAAGCAGTTCCACTCAAGACGGCTAATTCTGAAAATATCATTGAGTTCATAGATCAATTTATAATCACCAGGTTTGGATTGCCATCCGCTTTAATGTTTTATAATGCATCATAATTTTCTGGAAATGCAATGACTGAATTTGCACTTAAAAGAGGATTCAAACTTAAATATTCAGCCAATTACTACCCACGAGGTAATGGGCTAGTTGAGTCAACAAATAAAAACCTAATCAGGATTATTAAAAGAACAATTGATCAAAATCATAAAAATTGGCACAAGGCTTTGATATATGCTTTATGGGCAGATCGGATAACGGAAAAAGCTTCTATCGGCACTTCTCCCTTTAATTTAGTTTATGGGAAAGAAGTGGTTCTTCCGACTCACTTAGCAATTCCTTCTGTCTTTAGTACAATACATTGATGAAGTACCCACTTCCTCCTTACATCGAAGACAAATGGAAATAATCAAATGAGAAGAACAACGAGAACAAGCTAGGAAAACGCATGCTCATCATCAAGCACTAGTAAAATCCTCTTTTGATTCAAACATAATGACCAGAAAAGATTTTCAGATGGGAGATTTAGTTTTAAAGTGGGACAAGGCTCATGAAGAAAAGGGAAAACATACAAAATTTCAAAGGATGTGGCTTGGTCCTTTTCAGATTGTAGAAGTCATAAGTCCATCAACATTTGTGTTACAGGATTTAGCAGGTAAGAGGGATCCTTTCCCTGTTAATGGACAAATTCTCAAGAAATATTGTCCATAGAAGATTATTCTTCTATTTTTGTAGAATAGTTGTTTTTCTTTTTCATAATAAAACCAGTTGTGAGTGGTTACATTAGGCATTTACGAAAAAGACACCAATTCTCTTTCAGATTTTGAACTTTTCGCTTGTATAAATAGCAAATCTTTTGGAAAATTGATCTTTATTATTGATATATACAGTTAAAAACTTTAGCTTAGATATGATACTAGTTTCAACTTCAAAAAAATTTGATGAAAGCAACCTTTAGTGAAGAAATTGTTTTATCTCAGTACAATGAAAGGTATCAATAACAAAATAAAGATTCTTTGTAGAACAGCTGTTTCCAAAAACTCTATTATTATCGTCCAGAGCTATCTTAAGGAAACAATGACTTCCTCCCTGCTAAGGAAATCGCAACTTTCAGAGGAATGATCCAAGGATACACTTTATCTTGAAGAATGAGAGGTCTCATCACGAACCGGCTTATCATTATCACAGATATTATAACTTGATGACTTTGCTAATACTGTACACCACAACAGGGCAATGACTCAAGATTGTTGCAATCAAAAGACAAGGGGTCTCATCACGAGCCAACTTGTTCAGCAAAGTTATAAATCAAGTGAATGACTGTGTCATAATTTGGCTACCAAACCAAGACATTGTTCTTTAAGAATAAAAAGAAAATCAAAGCAATAAGTGTGGATATGGATTTTTCTTTGAAATTTGTAGGCCACCTTAAGTAGGATACAGGATCATTGCTGGGTAACAGGTAACCCTGTCAAGGCTATAAACGCCTGCTGGCAGTAGAGGCTCTACCTACGAAAAATGAGCATATTTAAAATTGGTTTACAGAGGAGACTTTGTTTTATCTTTACAAGACCAAGTAATGGCTGATGTAAATACAAGGACTAGCCTGAGGAAGCAAATAATCAAAGTAGAAAATGGTTGAAACAAAATATCATTGACGGTTTAGAGCATAATGTACTTTATCTTTCCATAATAAAGTTTAATTTTCTGAAAAATTTTCTGTTTTGGAAGTTTGAAAAATTCAATAGAAAAACAGAGATAACTGGTTCTACCAAGTGAATCGCCAATTGTTGTGGACACCAACAACCCCCCTCCTTATTTAGTATTAGCAATAACACTAGATAAGTGGGGACCCTTAGTAAAAAATTCAAAAAATTCAATTAAGGCTCATATATTTTACTCCTTAAGAAACATCGCATCACGCGAAGAATGATAGGACATTTCCTTATGAGTAAAAATGATAAACTGTGAGAGTGCGACGCGAATTCCATCACATCACATGCATTAAGAAATGCTCACATTGGAAAACCTTAAAAAAAATCGTTGATATCCAATATGTGATATCGCATATCGCATATCGCAATGTCGCATGAAAAACACATAACCATTTAACGATTGTAACGATCTGCGATTTTGCGATAGCGCGATACTGCGATCCGCGATCTTGCGATAGCGCGATCGAGCAACCTTGTGATAACACATCTTAATGAAATTTGCGGTAATGTGATACTACGATGCTGCGATGCGAATCACAGAAACATTCCATCGCAGATTTTCCCCAGCTCAACATTCAAGAAAAGCTTTCCATAAACCAAGAACTAGATACGCGCTTTAATGATAATTAATGAATTATACATCAGTTGTTAATGAAAGACGGTTTTTGTGTTTTTCGAAGAGTCAGGTTACGTCAGGTAGCATGTTTTTGTACATTCGTAGAGCTTAAAGCTTTCTTGTCGATTTTTATTATCATTACTCTCTCCTCATGTGTGAACTATAGGAATGAAAAACAGAAGTAACACAAAGCAATGTGCAGGAAGCCATGAAGGAAAAGGGTAAAGCTCCAATGCTCAGAGACAGAGAAAAGATGCCCTCATAAATGGATACCGCATGCAACAGAGCCGTAGATTCACAGAACGCTGCTGAGCTATCCGTTACAGATCTTTCATTCACAGCCATGGTTGAATGAATAGTTGAACAATGCTGATATCAATAGGCGGTTTAACGCTCAAGGTCAGAAGCTCACGAAAGCAGTATTTTTACAAATTTTGAAGCTTATACCCGGTGAAGGAAAAGGTGCTAAAGGCAAAAAACGCATCAGAGAGGCCCGGATCAAAGAACGGAGGCAGTTTCTGATGCGCGATTAGCACCTAGCGCTAATCGCGCATCACTGAGAAAATTGCTCAAAAAGCAAAGCCTCTAACTGCTCAGTCACTTGTAAGCCCGGAAAACGCAAGAAAGCAATGGTAAAGAACAAACTGGAAACATAAAGCTGAAAGAAAAGGCAGAAGCAATTCGAGGATTAACCAAGTGGAACTTGGATTATTACTCGACATACACAGTAAATCCACATAGCCAGAGGATGACTCTCGAGTATATCATCGATTTTGCTGAAAAGATGGTGCCAACTCTTACCATTTCTGTTTTCTTAGCTCAACCAAAAGCGGAAGACAGTCAGCCAACTCTACCTAGGCTAATATTGAATGCTCGCAACATTAAGGAGCAAATGCAGAAATAGTTAGATATTAGATTTAATTTTTAGAAATAGTTTTGCTTAGAAAAAGGGCGGTCATTTAAAACGTATCCTGAATCTGTGTAATTAAGTTATTTAGTTAGTAGTATTTAAGCCCTTCTCATGCATTTAGAGAAGGGTCCAGAAATTTATCAAAAACTTGTCCTCAGAACATGCACTTTTGCACCCTCAGAGGAGGTTTTGGTGAATGAATGGATCAAGATTTGTTGATGTTTGCATTTGATATCTGCTACTGATGTTGCACTTCTGTACTCTTAGTGGATGTTAGAGCAAGGAGAGATAAATCATTGTTTCTTGAAGCTTATGAGTAGGACTAGTCATAAATGGTGCTTTTATCTCTTGACCATTTCTGCTTATATGTTAAAGTGATATACAGTTTTTAGTTGTTTGTGTATTATTGCATGAATGCTTGAGTTATCATTTGGCACTTTTGTACGGTGATAGATATTTATTTATGCCTAATGTATGAATAGCTCATTATGCGATATGCTTTTCACAACTGTTTCATCTAAATTTTTATGTGAAGTGGTTCATCTTGATTGATTTCCTTTCCTATAATCGCTGAATGATCTTTATTACCAGTTGTTATTTGAAATCTCTTTAGATCGCATAATAGAAGAATTACATCCCAGGTTAGTATAGATTTAGATGTGATGTTTATTAGATTACAATAGCATAAAATTAGATTAAAATTTGAATTAGAATATCTTAGATAGGAACTGTTAGATCAGCAACATCAAATTCTACACACACACACTCATAGATTGGGAAACCGGTCCCATTATCCCCAGTCGGACCCGCTATACCAAACGGATAAGGAGTTACCAACCAAGGTCCGGACCGGGTGGGTATCCCCCTTGTTGTCGACCCGATTTTCGGGGCTTCAACAGGGTAGTTTGATCTTTTTCCCTCTTCTGAATCCTGCCACTCAATGTAATCAAAGATCTTAGAATTGAGTTTGTTGAACTCAATTCTTTGATCAATAATGATGTTTGTTAATTGTTCACTAGTATTCAAATGTGGAATAATATTTGACATATGTTGGAAAAAGAGTTGCTTCTGCTTTGACAGTAATGTATTCAGTGTTAAAGCTTCATTAACGAATTCCTCTGCAGTAGGAGTATCATTATATTTTTATAGGTCACTCTCTATCTAGTTCCTAGATTTGTTTGTTTTTAGCAGATAAGTCATTTTCATGACTTATTCTCAGTATTTCCATATCTTGTTGTAGCTTATGAAGTTGTTCCTATGCTTGATGGTTCGCATTGGCTCTTTCTTCTTCTAACTATCATTGTAATAGTGTGATCTAGTTGTCCTTTCCTTTTAGCAAAATGGAGACTTCAGTTGCTTTTTCAATTGTTGTTGTAGCATAAGCTTCGACAAAGTGAGATAGTCGATTCAAATGTTTGGTTGGATTTATTTTTGTGTCCTTCCATAAAACATCCATAAATTTATGTTGTGAAGGAGTTTCAGTTCTCCTCCTCTTCCTCTGTCTTTTTACAACAACTTTATGAAGAGGGCTGTGAAAGATGTCCAGAGGAGGGATATCTGTTACATTCAAGACAATTTCAGTAGTTGGGTCACTGCTGCTATTTGCCCTGGCGGGGTATGAAATTCTATGTTTTCTTGTGTGGATGGCACCTTAGGGGTACCCTGCAGTTTGTCATTAAATGCATTCCATAGCTTTTCTCGTTCATCTATTTCTGCTCCCAGATCTCGTTACATGCTTGGCTTATCCTGCTTCTGAGACCTGGTTTCAATTATATGATCAATAATCCAAAATTCTTGTGGGAGGTATTCTAACCTTTATCCTCTATACTCTTGGAATTTACCGAATTTCTCTGGACCCAACTTTTCCTTGGCTGCACTAAGAACCTGCTCAAAGCCCTCAGCGGATTCCAGTAAATCTTCGTACTCATCTGTTGCATGAATTACAGGTTTGATCTTAACCAAAAGAGTGATTTTGTTAGCTACTTGTTGTGGATCAAAAGAGCTTGTTGGTAGAATGGTAGCTTTAACGCCTGCATATGTTGGTACTCTTTATGTGCATGACCATAATTAAGAAGGGTAAATGACCCACACTGAACAGGAAAATTAGGCCATATGGATTTCTTCATTTCCCTCAATATTTTAGTGAGGCCATTTCCTACCTTTTGGTATGCTATTTCTCTTGCCAGTAGTTTATCTGATACATACATAGGGATGATATGTGGGAAAGATTAGCTACCAAAAACCCTAATATAAGAGAAGGATTCTTCAAGAAAATACATCCCGATTGCTTGGAGGTCTGTGATAGTTTCTTTTGTGAATCTCATACATCTCCTGTTGAAAACTAACCGATGTAAGGGGAGAACAACTCTGTGGCATAATTGGTGAGAATGTGGAATAAACTCATGTTCCCACATTTGCCTATAACTTAGGAAGTAGGAGTAGGATCACTGGTAGTCCATTTCCAACCCATGTTTGGGAAAGGAGTGCAGAAACAAATAGCATCAAAGACATATGCAGACATAAAGAATTGGGTAACTGCTCTAGAGGAGGCAACCCTGGTTTGGCGATATTCAGTAATAGCTTTGGCCAAATTCTCAGATAGAATGGTTGCACAATTCATAATGTGAGTGTTAACACAAGCACCAATTAGAGGAACCCAATTGATTGAGAACTTAGAATTATCAGGGAGACCATATAACCTACATAGCATAGAGGTTGCAAAATTGTAAGGATTGGCGAAAGAAGCAATGGGGTACATACCCTCTTTATCTTGTTTAAATTTATTGTATACTCTCCTCCATTCCTGTATCATTAGAAATGGGTCTTCATTTTCTTTTACAAATTTTGCAACAAATTGCTTGTCGTAGATGTCCCGGGCATTTGTTAGCTTGTACATTTGTTGCAAATATTCGACTCTGAAAGAACCTAAAAATGTATTTTTAGCTGTCTTGATAAGTCTGTCTTCGACTTCTATATTCTATACTACCCATATTATCATGTCTATGTATGGTGTTAGAGTCGGTCTGGTCAGTCCTCCGTCAGAGATCAAAACTCTTTATGCATTTCATGTTTAGGTGTCTCGCTCTATTCAGTCAGCTGCATTTTGCTAGGGGCATGCCATGATCTGACAGAGAAAGTCATGCTAATCATTTCCCCTCATGTCTGGCTCCTGCTGGCTTATGTCTTTGTGTCAAATAATCAAAAAGTCCATAACAGTCAAGGTCTGGTCCTTCAATGGACAAAGGTCATCTTTGGTCATTAGTTCTAGGGATTGATCAGTTTGGTCTTGAAATATGTCCAGTAAAGCCATGCATGCCAGAGGGATGCTCTTGCAAAGTAATGATCCATAGAGTTTCACCATCATATTGATAGACTTCGACTATTCTTCAAAACTCTGTTTTGAAGAAAAGTCAAAAAAGTGTCATTTGTGATAAAATCTTCAAAAAAAAAAATCGCCAGTTAATTTTTTAGATGCAGTCATGGTTTTCGTGGCAAAATGTCCTGTCATACAATCCCTGCAAAGAGTGCCGAAAATTTCATCATTTGAGCCGAAATTTCAAAGGGAAAGTGAAAATCAATGTGTTTTAAAGTCAGTGAAAAAAGTGCAAAACAAAACATTAGAAAATGGGTTTTCAAGGAAGCAAAAATTAAACCCATCTCTTCCAAGGCTATATATACATGTTTTCATCCAAATCAAGGGCATTTTTCTATTACAAGCCTTGGAGAGACATTGCAAAGGTGTGAGTATGAAATTGTGAGAGTTTGAGTGAGTTGGAGGTGGTTTTAGAGGGCGCGGCACATATACCCAAGAGCGCGGTGCACACAGAGGGCACGACGCACACGCAGCCTGCCCACAGTGTAATTTTTCTAAGGGCGTGGTGCATTGGGCTTTGTGCATGGCGCACATAGACAAGGACCAAAAACAGTGCCCAAACACTTCCAAATTTTGGTGAATGCTATCAAATCGAGAGGTAGGCCTTATGACATCCCCTGTTCATCAAATCTTATCAACGATATGGTATTTATAGAGATGTTTGAATGTCACCAAAATGCATAAAGTCAACCATAAGAAATCACCAAGAAAATGATGGCTAGGGTTGTTAAATGTGTTGTTAGTGCCAAGGTTTCACTCCATTCACCTTTTTCCCCTCACCTATCATTTTTCCCATCCTCCCTTTATCATTTTTCCTAAAACCCCTGCCCTAAATTACTACCAAACCCTCTCCCCTATCCCTCCACTATTCGGTCAACACAAAACCCCAAACCCTACCCCATCAAAAAAATACCCAAACTCCTCCCAAGTCCCTAAAAAATTTCTCCCTATAACCCCTATTCCCATTACATCATTCCCTTCCTAATACTCCCTGTTTAATTATTCCCTTGGTGGCAGATTATCAAAACAACCTCCAGCTTCACAATCATCAAAGGGGCAGCCTAACTACAGTTTATAAACAGCAGTCATGGCTTCTAAGGGTTCATCAGAGTATGAGGTGGAGACCCACAGTGATACAGCTTCAGGAGAACAGGCCCCCAGGAGAAATCACTGGAGTGGCAAACATGTTAGGGATGAGCCAAACACCCTCACCGAGTTGCAGGCATGCCCTCTTGCTATGTCATGCTTCGAGCACTTAGCATGTTTCGAATTTTGTCAGAGGGTTGCAAATGTCAGAGTTCATCATGAGTTGGCCCATCGTTTTTGCACTTCACCTACATGGAGGACAGTCTATCTTGGCTGGGGTCACTTTCACATTGACACCCGAAACCATATCAGTGGCAACAGGCATACCGAACATTGGAGAACAGTGGCATAAGAAGAAGAAGGTGGAGAGGCATCATTATGAGCCTTACATTAAGGCCAGCTGTTTGAGCCAGCTCACGAGAGTTTTTCCATTCAGATTTTTGAGAGATGAGTATGCTCCGCTCATGAAATTGATCATGAAGTACTTCAGTTGTGAGGGGAGGTTTTCTCGCCTTTATGCCTATCACATCAGGTTGCTCATGCACTTTACCAGGGTGCGGATGATGAACCTCCCATTTTTCATTTGCGGGAACATAGAGAGGATGAAAAATTTCATGCAGCACAAGACCCCTTGACAGTAGCTCAACAGTGTTTATCACTTTGCTCTGATCCGGATTTTGGTGGACCATCAGTTGGGATTGCAGGGTATTTCTTGGGAGGAATTCATCTCCTATGACTTCTTTAGTGCTCCACAGGTAGTATCATAGGCAAAGCATGAGATAGGTGGCCCATCCCATCAGTATGAGCGACATGAGACTGCTACTATGCCAGTATACATCACCTATCAGAGAGGCAGTAGACCCTTATTTGCAGCAGCAAAGCGAGTGTTATCTCCACCCGGGGTGGAAGGGGCCTCGCTTCCGACATCAGCATCACATGAGCAGGGCAGGGGTAAGGAGCCAGTGCAGGAGGAAGGGCCATCAGGTGAACAAGAGACCGAATTCGTTCTCCTCCATGATGATGAGACAGATGCAGAGCCAACAAATGCAGAGCTTACAGAGATCATCCAGGAGCAGCAATCTGTGATTGAGTCCTTATCCCTTGACTTGGAGAGGGCCAAGTGGAACATGAAGTACCTGGAGCAGAGAAACAAGCAGCTTGAGGACCAACAGACGATTATGGAGCTGCAAAACATTCGTGAGCATCGCCAAGTTGCTCAAAGAAGAAGGGTTGAGCTCACATCTTTGGAGCAAGAAATCAATGAAGATCAGGAGGCCAACCTTGAGAGGGTCAACATGCATTTGGAGAGGCTGCTAGACAAGGCCGACCAGGACCTTTCTCTACTAAGACATATGTCTTTCCGTTACAGGGTGCGAAACATGAGCGCACAGGCCCGAATAAGGAGTTTGAAAGCGAAATTGAGGAAAGCAACAAGAAAGGAAAAAGAGGCAAAAGAGCAAGATTGGTTTTGAATCTTGGCTAAGGCTTCCTTGGCCCATCATAACACCCCATAGGGAACCTCTAGCCCAAATTTCAAGAAATTTGGGATATTTTTGGTCACATGGTAATTTTTTGGGCAAAAAACAGGGATTTTCTCGCTGTGGCGCGGCGCTAAAATTCTAGCGCTCCAAATGAGGAATGCCTTGCATTTTTGGATTCAGCATGGAAAATCACGACTACTGGTGTCCAGACAAGAAATTTTGGCAAGGTATGAGTCTCCAAAATGTCAAAAAACACCCAAAAATGGCCTCTCTACCACTTTTTTGACACACAGGAAGCAGTCTTGGGAAAATGAAGATTTGGAGGGGCAAATGAGCACCAAATTCAAAAATTCCAGTGGGGTTAGAAATTAGACAGGACAGGATTTCCAACAAGCCCACTTGGGCACATTTTGGACACCTACAAGTGCCACAAAACAAGCCCCAAAGTAGCGCGGCACACAGAGGAAATATTGCCCAATTTGCTTCCGTTTAGCGAAATTTCGGTTCGTGACTTCTCCAAGTGGGCCCGCTCATCTACACTTCGGTTTTTTGGCACCAAAGGCAGAATTTAAAGTGTTTTTTCTCCAGATTGGCTTCTATCCAAGTGGTGAAGGAAGGCAAACGGTCACCCAAGCCAAATGTCATGTTTATAGCGCTGCACCTGTAGCTGATGGTTGGCTCTCCATCTCCATTTTGCAATGATTCGAGTAACTCCCCAACCCTTGGGTGTTCTATCTCTTCCTTACACATTCTATATATTGTATGCAAGTTATTTGCAAAGGGTTGGTTGGCTGGTAACTTCTGGGAGACTGTTGGAAAGAAACTCTGTTTCTTCACTGTATATTTTTGAGAGAGAATTAATGAAAGGCAGCGGCTCTGTTTCATGAGATTCTTCTGGTTGTGTGTGTAGCAAATGTGTCTCTTATGTCTTCATATGTATTTCGTTATGTTTCATAATTCAATTCGTGTTCATTTCCAGTGAAATTTTCTGAGTGAGATTAGGTAGAATTCAATTTTATTGCTCTGCCTGTGGGAAAATTTCACGTTCAGTGTTCTTCTGTTGAAAAGGATTCATGTTCCTATGCCCTTTTCACACTCCTCAACAATCTCTCCGTTCCGCGTTATTCCAAACTAAATTGCTACACTTTCTGCCTTCCTTGCCTCACGAAGTAATCTGCTCCTTTGTATTAAATTCTTCGTTCTTTGCTGACCGTTGGTCCCATACCATCCCAGAAGCCCGGTCATTCATAAAAATTGTTTCTTGTATCCATATTCACTTACTAGCCTAAGATCAATATTGCACTGTAAGTCACCTCAGACCATTTTTACTTATCTATTCACTGAGCGTGACTCGGAGAGAGCCCTCTCCTGTTCTAGTAGGGCTAGCTACCAGACTGAGCGTGGTTTGTGGTTACCCTGAATTTTGCCTTCCTTCAGCCTAGGGTAGATTTAGGTGCTAACATAGTGGCGACTCCGCTGGGGAACAAACTGAAATCAAATCCCCTTGTTTCATAATAATTCTAAGCTTCCAGATGATGAGCTTAGGATTGGAAAGGCTGAGTAAGTTGGTTGTGTCCTGTGATTTTTCTCAATAGCACGCTGGCTTCGAGACGATATACCAGAGCCAATCCAGACCCGGATCCTCCTCATATTTACGAAAACCCCAATTTGATCCCGAGACTCCTTCATCAAGAAAGCACCATAACTCCTATGTTCAAATCCCATTCATGTCCCGACATTTTTGAGTATCTTGAAGAGCTTGAGTTTGACGAACGGTTTGAGATATCATTGTTTGAGTCTAAATCCGAAAGGGCTGCTGATTATACTATCCTAGATCCGCAATTTCTTGTAGACTTGGAAACAGAAAGAGCTAACCGATCAATCGATAATTATATTGCAACACAGCCCCAAACTCCAATTGCTAGCCCCTTACAAACTGTTCACACTCCTCCAGCACCTCCAAGGCCAAATCCACCGAGAATGATGGCTGCCCTTTCGCACCCCTTGTTCTACCCCAAGTTCTAGATGATATGCCAATGGATTATCAAAGTAAAATCCCATTTTTTGATGGCACTCCTAACAACATCACTGCTCGGCAACATGTAGACAAAATGGCAGACTTCTATGAACTTCATGAGATCGATGCGGAGAACTTGGCAATGAGACTCTTTGTACAAACATTTGTAGGTGATGTGAGGAAATGGTTCAAAGGTTTGCCGGCAGCAAGTATCACTACCTTGGTTGAACTACAAAGGAAATTTTTAAATCGATGGGAAGTGAAAAAGAATCCCCTTCAAATTCTGGCCGAATATGAACAAATCAAACGAAACGCTGGTGAGTCGGTCCAAGATTATTGTGTTAGATTTAATGCAGTCTATAATGAAATTCCAGATCATCTAAAGCCACCTGTGGGACTAGCTATGATGAAGTTTCCAGATGGTTTTGATGCTGACATGGCCTACCAATTGAGAGAGAGAGAACCGGCCACAATGGAAGACATGCAGAAAATTGCGGTCAGCGTTGAAGCAAACCTGCTGTCCAAAAGAGCTAGAGCGAAAGCAGAAAAGAAGATCACTGTGAAAGAAGAGTCTTCTTCAATGGATCAACTACTCAAAAAGGTAGAGCAGATGCTTGAAAGGGTGAAGCTCGACAAGCCTGAGCCACAAGTTAGGAATCCTAACTTCTGTGGCCAGCAGCAGCCACAATATAGAATAAGACAGAGAGATCAGCGAAATCAAGAGCAGACAACACAACAGCCGGTACAAACACCTTTGCAGCAGAATTTTGTGCATGGATCGGAGTCAGATGAGGACGGGAATGTAATAGGCGAATAAAACCACCTCTTTACTCCAGATGAGTTGCCTACTTACATTACCGAAGAAGAAGAATGTGCAGTGAATTCAGCTGCACACCAAGACACAGATTTCATTCTAGCTAGTGACACTATTCTAGAAGAAGAATCGGACGAGTATCAAAGGGGGTATATGAATGCTCTATCCGCACAGCAACAGCGATATTCACTTAGAAACAGAGATGTGCCAGCCAAACCAATTCAGAAAAATAAGGAGGTTGAAACAGAAAAGAATGATTCATCAGCTACACAAAGAAAAGGAAAAGAGGCGGTTGGTCCGGAGAGTAGCAAATCAAAATCAACAGAACAATCACAGCAGCAAGCTACATCAAAAGAAAAATAAAAGAAAGAGATCCCAGTCAAAGAGGTAGAAAAGACTCCCGCTTTTAGCTTAGAGAATGAGATTTCTAAGTTAAAGGTATCCATCCCCTTGACTGAAATAATGAAGAACAATAGTTATAGAGGACAAATATCTAAGATGTTGAATTTGGACCCAATGTCCGACATGGTAAATGTAGAAGATGATCAGCCTGAAATGATTTTTGGACCAGCATCGAATGGTGAGTCTCCTGATAGCGATGTGCCACCCTTCTATATCAGTTTAAGATTGCATGATTTTGTGTTACACAATGCCATGTTCGATTCTGGAGCTTCTCACAATCTCATGCCCAAGGCTATCATGGATAAGCTTGGTCTGGACATCACTCAGAAATATCATGATCTCTATTCATTCGATTCCAGCAGAGTAAGATGTATAGGACTCATCAAAGACTTGGTTGTGAGTTTGGATCAGCTTCCCATGAAAAATGTTTTGATGGATGTGGTGGTAGCAGATATTCCTCCAAGGTTTGGCATGCTTCTTTCCAGGTCTTGGGTAGTGAAATTGAAAGGGACACTACAGCTGGATTTCTCCTATGCAACGATCCCAGTGTTTGGACAAATGAGGAAATTATATCGGGAACAAAAAATGAAATATATGATCACAAGCAAGGAGAAACCTATAAATCATCCTATTAACTATGTACGTACAGATTTAGAGTCTTTGCTTTGTTTTCAGATAGTTTAAATGATATAGATAGTCAGATAGTAGAAGCAGATGACATTCCGGAAATAACAGAAAATTTCAGAGAAATTTTGAAGAAAGAAGGACAAGAAAAGCAGGAAAATGTTGGGCAATCAGCTGAAAGTAATGGACAGCAAGCAGACAAGGCACAACAAACAGATTTCTAGCACTTACAAGAGGAGGAAGAAGGCTTGTGGACCATGGATTTTGATGGAGTAGTAGGAAATGATGGCGCTAGAATTGGAATTTGGGTACGCAGTCCTTTCTCCGCCCCAAACAAAGTGCCTAGCAGCGTGAGGGTTTGCTCTTACAAGCTGGCCTTTGAGTGTTCAAACAATGAAGCTGAGTATGAAGCTCTGATTGCTGGCCTGAAGATTCTTAGAAAGCTGAATGCAAAAAGGATTTCGGTATATGGCGACTCCGAATTGGTAATAAAGCAGGTCAAAGGTGAGTATCAAGCAAAACATCCTAGGATGTGGGCCTATCGTAATGCAGTTTTAGACATCTTGAAGTTATTTTCAAAATACACCTTGACATGTGTACCTCGTATACAAAATATTATTGTTGATGCTCTTGGCAAGACTGCAAGCAGTTTGAAGATCCCCATGAACTCCAGCAATAAATTTGAAATCCATGTCAAGCATCGTCCAACCATTCCAGACAATCAACGATATTGGCAAGTGTTTCAAGATGATGAGGAGATTAAGGATTTTCTGCTAAACAAAGGCAAGTTCAAAGAAACCTCAATCGATGTAGAAAACGATGAGGGCAAAGGGAATGGTACAAATGAAGTGCAGATCAATGAAATGGACGTGTTGCAGCTGAAGAATAACATCATTCCTAAAGGCTTGATACCTCTAGAAGAAATTTTTGATCAGGATGATGTAGCCCGCAAGCCAACATTGCAGCCAATAGAGAAGGGTGTAGAAGAGGTCAACATCGAAACAGCTGCCAATCCTAAGTTGGTAAAATTGTCTAAAGCATTACCGCCAAAGATCAAGGACAAATACATCAGTTTGATGGCTTCATTTGCAGATGTGTTTGCTTGGGATTATTCTGATTTAAAGACCTATGATACCAATATTATTCAGCACACAATACCCATCAAGCCCAATCAAAAACCATTTAGACAGAAGCTGAGAAGGATAAATCCAAAGTTACTGCCATCTATCGAAAAGGAAGTAAACAGGTTGTACAAGTCAGGTATCATTGTGCCCATCAGGTTTTCAAATTGGATCTCTAACTTAGTGCCC
This sequence comes from Pinus tabuliformis, assembly GCA_031772625.1. Lineage (NCBI taxonomy): Eukaryota > Viridiplantae > Streptophyta > Pinopsida > Pinales > Pinaceae > Pinus > Pinus tabuliformis. Next base: position 1,273,158,847 of record CM062820.1, on the reverse strand, counting down.
GTACGAAAGAAGACCGGTGAGATCTGCTTGTGCATTGATTTCAGAAATCTAAATAAAGTCTCATTGAAGGACAACTATCCACTGCCCAAAATGGACCATATCCTTCAGAGAGTAGTGGGGGCATCTCGTATGTCACTGCTTGATGGTTATTCTAGATATAACCGAATTTCTGTCCATGAGGATGACCGAGACAAGACAGCATTCACCACTCCATGGGGAACCTTTCATTATGCCAAAATGCATTTCGGTTTAAAAAATGCAGGTGCCACATTTCAGCGTGCAATGGACTTGGCTTTTGCGAATGAGAAAGATGTGTTTTTGGTGGTGTACCTGGATGATTTGACGGTATTTTCCAAATCTGATGAAGAGCACATGCATCATCTAAAAACTGTCTTCAAAAGTGCAGAAAATATGGTCTATTGTTGAATCCTAAGAAGAGCTTGTTAGCTATGGAGGAAGGCAAATTACTTTGGCACATCCTTTCATAGGATGGCATCTGTATTGACCCAGAACATGTGCAAGCAATTCAACAAATCAATCTGCCCCGGAATAAAAAGTAGATACAATCGTTCAATGGTAAGATGAATTTTCTGCGTCGCTTTGTGCCTAATCTTGCTGAACACTTAAGAGAGATGACCAACATGCTCAAGAAGGATAGCCAAGTGAAATGGACAGAGGAGGCTGTAAAATCTTTCAACTTGGTCAAATTGTCCCTTTCCTCAGCTCCAGTTCTAGTCAGCCCGGACTACACTCAGGATTTCATATTGTTTTCATTTGCTTCTGAGCACACTATGGCAACAGTGTTATTGCAGAAAAAAGATGATCATGAAAGACCCATTTCATTCTTCAGCAGAGCTATAAGAGATGCAGCTTTAAAGTACAACATCATTGAGAAGCAAGCCCTGGAACTTGTGAAGGCATTGAAGGATTTCCAGGTATATATCCTACATTCTCACATTCTGGCCTATGTTCCTAATGCTGCTGTAAAAGATGTTTTAGTGCAGACCGATCCGGAAGGAAGAAGAGGAAAATGGATTGCGGCTTTCCTGGAATATGATGTGGAAATAAAGCCCACAAATCTGGTTAAAGGACAGGGATTGGCGAAGTTAATGGCCGAATCAAACTTGCATGCTTTAGAAATAAATCTGATCGCTGCCATGTCCAATGAGAATGAGGAAGGAACGTCAATTCAGGTATCTGAAATGTTTTCTTTATCCCCATGGTATTCAGATATAATATATGTTCTGAAAAATCTGTCACCACTGCCCGGCATAACTAGAAACAAAGCGAGAACACTCAAATTGAAGGCTACCAAGTTTTGCATTTTGAATTCTGCACTGTATTGGAAAGATCCCAATGGCATTTTGTTAAATTGTTTGGTGGAAGAGGCAAAAAAAGTCATGGAGGATTTCCATGGAGGAGAGTGTGGTGGTCACCTTTTTTGGAAGTCAACAGCAAACAAAATTTTGAGAGCAGGGTACTACTGGCCTACTTTGTTTGCTGATGTGTATAAGATGGTCAAGCGTTGTCATAAATGTCAGATTTTCGAAGGAAAACAGAAATTACAGCCTTTGCCACTTAAGCCTATTGAGGTGAGTGCTCCTTTCCAGTAGTGGGGGTTGGATTTCATTGGGGAAATTCATCCCGCTTCTTCCGGACAGCACAGATGGATCCTTACAGCGACAGACTATTTCACAAAATGGATTGAGGCAGCTCCCACCAGACAAGCTACAGATACGGTAATCATTTCATTTCTTGAAAATAACATCTTGTCTCGCTTTGGTTGTCCAAATAAGTTAATCACCGATAATGCAACAGCTTTCAAATCAAAGAGGATGGTAGAATTTTGTCATAAGTATCACATCATTTTGGGTCATTCAACTGCCTATCATCCGCAAGGCAATGGATTGGTGGAATCTTTGAATAAATCATTGGTCAACATCATCAAGAAGCTGCTGGAAATAAATAAAAAGAGTTGGAATAAGAGGTTGGTCCATGCGCTTTGGGCAGATCGGATCAGTCAGAAAAAGTCCATTGGTATGTCACCGTTTGAGCTTGTTTATGGAGTTGACACAGTATTTCCTGCCTCTCTTGCTACCCCGGGAGTTAGACTTCTTCAGGAGGCCGGCAGTGAAGAAGATACCATGCAGAAAAGGTTGAATCAAATGGTCCGCTTGCAGCAAACAAGAGAAGAAGTTTTCAAGAACACATCCAAATTGCAGGAGAAAATAAAGAAAATCTATGACAGAAAAGCAAAGGCAGATAAATTTCAGTTGGATGATGTGGTGCTGAAGTGGGATGCAAGGAATGAAGAGAAAGGCAAGCACGGAAAATTCGAAATCTTTGGAAAGGTCCTTTCAAGATTGCAGCATATTGGGGTCAAAATTCCTTTCTTCTGAAGGAAATGAACGGGGAAGATTGTCCTGGAGGGCCGATCAATGGTCGGCTACTCAAGCGGTACCACTGCTGATTTATGAATGCTATTTCCACTGTCATTGTAAATACCATTTTTATTTCAGTTTGGTTTCAGTTTGTCAAGTTAGTTTGTGAGTCATTTCAATGTCAAGTTTGAGTCAATTTCTTGGTCATTTCAGTTTCGTAAATAAGTTAGAGTCCTGTGTTGTAGTCGAAATGATGACTCCATAGCCCAATGGACAAAAGGCACTGTCTAGCTCCTCTAGAGATCTGCTGTTCTTGGCACCTCCAAGGAGCTACCATCCCCCATTGGAGCCAATGTTAGAGTCGGTCTGGTCAGTCCTCCGTCAGAGATCAAAACTATTTATGCATTTCATGTTTAGGTGTCCTGCTCTATTCACTCAGCTGCATTTCGCTAGGGGCATGCCATGATCTGACGAAGAAAGTCATGCTAATCATTTCCCTCTTGTCTGGCTCCTGCTGACTTATGTCTTTGTGTCAAATAATCAAAAAGTCCATAACAGTCAAGGTCTGGTCCTTCAACGGACAAAGGTCATCTTTGGTCATTAGGTCTAGGGATTGATCAATTTGGTCTTGAAATATGTCCAGTAAAGCCATGCAGGCCAGAGGGATGCTCTTGCAAAGCAATGATCCACAGAGTTTCACCATCATATTGATAGACTTCGACTATTCTTCAAAACTCTGTTTTGAAGAAAAGTAAAAAAAGTGTCATTTGTGATAAAATCTTCAAAAAAAAAAATTGCCAGTTAATTTTTTTCAGATGCAATCATGGCTTTCGTGGCCAAATGTCCTATCGTACAGTCCCTGCAAAGAGTGCTGAAAATTTCATCATTTGAGCCGAAATTTCAAAGGGAAAGTGAAAATCAGTGTGTTTTAAAGTCAGTGAAAAAAGTGCAAAACACAACATTAGAAAAATGGGTTTTCAAGGAAGCAAAAATTAAACCCATCTCTTCCAAGGCTATATATACATGTTTTCATCCAAATCAAGGACATTGTGCTATTACAAGCCTTGGAGATACGTTGCAAAGTTGTGAGTGTGAAATTGTGAGCGTTTGAGTGAGTTGGCGGTGGTTTTAGAGGGCGTGGCACATATACCTAGGAGCGCGGCGCACACAGAGGGTGCGGCACACACGCAGCCTACCCACAGTTTAATTTTTCTAAGGGTGCGGTGCATACCCAAGGTGCAGCGCACTGGGCTTTGTGCACGGCGCACACAGACAAGGACCAAAAACAGTGCCCAAACACTTCCAAATTTTGGTGAATGCTATCAAATCGAGAGGTAGGCCTTATGACATCACCTGTTCATCAAATTTTATCAATGATATGGTGTTTATAGAGATGTTTGAATGTCACCAAAATGCATAAAGTCAACCATAAGAAATCACCAAGAAAATTATGGCTAGGGTTGTTAAATGTGTTGTTAGTGCCAAGGTTTCACTCCACTCACCTTTTTCCCCTCACCTATCATTTTTCCCATCCTCCCTTTATCATTTTTCCTAAAACCCCTGCCCTAAATTACTACCAAACCCTCTCCCCTATCCCTCCACTATTCGGTCAACACAAAACCCCAAACCCTACCCCATCAACAAAATACCCAAACTCCTCCCAAGTCCCTAACAAATTTCTCCCTATAACCCCTATTCCCATTACATTATTCCCTTCCTAATACTCCCTGTTTAATTGTCCCCTTGGTGGCAGATTATCAAAACAACCTCCAGTTTCACAATCATCAAAGGGGCAGCCTAAATACAGTTTATAAAAAAGAGTCATGGCTTCTGAGGGTTCATTAGAGTATGAGGTGGAGACCCACAGTGATACAGCTTCAAGAGAACAGGCCCCCAGTTGACATCACCGGAGTGCAAAACATGTTAGAGACGAGCCAAACACCCTCACCGAGTTGCAGGCATGCCCTCTTGCTATGTCATGCTTCCAGCACTTAGCATGTTTCAAATTTTGTCAGAGGGTGGCAAATGTCAGAGTTCATCATGAGTTGGCCCGTCTTTTTGCACTTCACCTACATGGAGGACAATCTATCTTGGCTAGGTTCACTTTCACATTGACACCCGAAACCATATTAGTGGAAACAGGCATACCGAAAATTGGAGAACAATGGCATAAGAAGAAGAAGGTGGAGAGGCATCATTATGAGCCTTACATTAAGGCCAGCTGTTTGAGCCAGCTCACGAGAGTTTTTCCATTCAGATTTTTGAGAGATGAGTATGCTCCGCTTATGAAATTGATCATGAAGTACTTCAGTTGTGAGGGGAGGTTTTCTCACCTTTATGCCTATCACATCAGGTTGCTCATGCACTTTACCAGGGTGCGGATGATGAACCTCCCGTTTTTCATTTGCGGGAACATAGAGAGGATGAAAAATTTCATGCAGCATAAGACCCCTCGACAGCAGCTCAACAGTGTTTATCACTTTGCTCTGATCCGGATTTTGGTGGACCATCAGTTGGGATTGCAGGGTATTGCTTGGGAGGACTTCATCTCCCGTGACTTCTTCAGCACTCCACAGGTAGTATCAGAGGTAAAGCATGAGATAGGTGGCCCATCCCATCAGTATGAGCGACATGAGACTGCTACTATGCCAGTATACATCACCTATCACAGAGGCAGTGGACCCTTATTTGCAGTAGCAAAGCGAGTGTTATCTCCACCTGGGGTGGAAGGGGCCTCGCTTCTGACATCAGCATCACATGAGTAGGGCAGGGGTAAGGAGCCATTGTAGGAAGAAGGGCCATCAGGCGAACGAGAGACCGAATTCGTTCTCCTCCACGATGATGAGACAGATGCATAGCCAACAAATGCATAGCTTACAGAGATCATCCAGGAGCAGCAATCTGTGATTGAGTCCTTATCCCTTGACTTGGAGAGGGCCAAGTGGAACATGAAGTACCTGGATCATAGAAACAAGCAGCTTGAGGACCAACAAATGATTATGGAGCTGCAAAACATTCGTGAGCATCGCCAAGCTGCTCAAAGAAGAAGGGTTGAGCTCACATCTCTGGAGCAAGAAATCAATGAAGATTAGGAGGCCAACCTTGAGAGGGTCAACATGCATTTGGAGAGGCTGTTGGACAAGGCCAATCAGGACCTTGCTCTACTAAGACATATGGCTTTTCATTACAGGGTGCGAAACATGAGTGCACAGGCTCGAATAAGGAGTTTGAAAGCGAAATTGAGGGAAGCAACAAGAAAGGAAAAAGAGGAAAAGGAGAAAGATTGGCTTCGAATCTTGGCTGAGGCTTCATTGGCCCATCATAACACCCCATAGGGAACCTCCAGCCCAAATTTCAAGAAATTTGGGGAATTTTTGGTCACATGGTAATTTTTTGGGCAAAAAATAGGGATTTTCTCCCTGTGGCGCGGCGCTAAAATTCTAGAGCTCCAAATGAGGAATGGCTTGCATTTTTGGATTCAACATGGAAAATCACGACTACTTGTGTCCAGACAAGAAATTTTGGCAAGGTATGAGTCTCCAAAAGGTCAAAAAACACCCAAAAATAGCCTCTCTGCCACTTTTTTGACACACAGGAAGCAGTCTTGGGAGAATGAAGAATTGGAGGGGAAAATGAGCACCAAATTCAAAAATTCCTATGGGGTTAGAAAGTAGACAGGACAAGATTTCCAACAAGCCCACTTGGGCACATTTTGGACACCTACAAGTGCCCCAAAGTAGCGCGGCTCACAGAGGAAAAATTGCCCAATTTGCTTCCGTTTCGCGAAATTTCGGTTCACGACTTCTCCAAGTGGGCCCGATCATCTACACTTCGGTTTTTTGGCACCAAAGGTGGCATTTAAAGTGTTTTTTCTCCAGATTGGCTTCTATCCAAGTGGCAAAGGAAGGAAAATGGTCACCCAAGCCAAATGTCATGTTTGTAGCGCTGCACCTGTAGCTGATGGTTGGCTCTCCATCTCCATTTTGCAATGATTCGAGTAACTCCCCAACCCTTGGGCGTTCTATCTCTTACTTACACATTCTATATATTGTATGAAAGTTATTTGCAAAGGGTTGGTTGGCCGGTAACTTCTAGGAGACTGTGGGGAAGAAACTCTGTTTCTTCACTGTATATTTTTGAGAGAGAATTAATGAAACGCAGCGACTCTGTTTCATGAGATTCTTATGGTTGTGAGTGTAGCAAATGTGTCTCTTATGTTTTCTTATTTCGTTATGTTTCATAATTCAATTCATGTTCATTTCCAGCGAAATTTTCTGAGTGAGATTAGGTAGAATTCAATTTTATTTCTCTGCCTGTGGGAAAATTTCATGTTCAGTGTTCTTCTTCTGTTGAAAAGGATTCATGTTCCTATGACCTTTTCACACTCCTCAACAATCTCTCTGTTCCGCGTTATTCCAAACTAAATTGCTACACTTTCCGCCTGCCTTGCCTAACGAAGTAATCTGTGCCTTTGTATTAAATTCTTCATTCTTTGCTGACCGTTGGTCCCATACCATCCCAGAAGCTTGGTCATTCATAAAAATTGTTTCTTGTATCCATATTCACTTACTAGCCTAAGATCAATATTGCATTGTAAGTCACCTCAGACCATTTTTGCTTATCTATTCACTGATCGTGACTTGGAGAGAGCCCTCTCTTGTTCTGGTAGGGCTAGCTACCAGACTAACCGTGGTTTGTGGTTACCCTGAATTTTTCCTTCCTTCAGCCTAGGGCAGATTTAGGTGCTAACATATGGAAACAGCCTAGCCCTTGCTGCTATTCAGTGAAGGAAAGAGCACACATCACCTCTGAACTACACTCCTGACAGCTCAGTGCTATCAGTGGTTGGCCGAATGTCTCTTACTTTAGGGTTTTCATTCTCCAGCTTCATATAGATAGTTTTCCATGTAATGGCACCTCCGTCTGTGGTGCATACTGTATCTGTAAAGATGGATGGCATCTCTGTGCTTTTAGTCTCTGCAACAGTTTGCTTGGTATGCTTCTGCATCACCTTTCGAATGGAAATTGCTTGAGTGGAGTTCCTATTAAAACAAATAGCAATTAATCATTTGCGTAAAAATATTTGATGAAATGGCTTCACTTTGAAAGAAAAGATCTGAGAGTGAGTTCAGCATTAATCAACCATAACGAACTCCATGATTACATGCCTAGGGATGATAACCCTATTAAATTATTCTGCCCAGACTCGTGTCCAACTTAAAACGCTATTAAATAGTTGTCTAATCCATCAATCAGACATTTAAGCATATGGCATGAACGAAACCTTTGATGGATCTTACGATCTGCGACATGCGATATTGCAAAATCGCAAGATTGCAATATCAGGGTATTGCAAAATCAGGGTTTCGTAAGGTAACAGTTAAGGTTTTGACATAACCTCCTCCGATGTGTGATGTGCAATCAGGATATCGCATATATAGATTAATCGCAAGTCGCATATTGTAAGTTATTGAATGTGCTTAACTTTGCTTCCTAAGGAATGATGCGATTTGCGATGAAGACCTTAGTATGTTTTTTGGATTAACAAAAGGGCTTCTTTGGAAAGCAATAATTTTCTAGAAGTTGGCATTTTATATAAAAAGGAAAAATTCAATTTATTAGGGTCCCTATTTGTACTATACATAATAAAAATGGGGGGGTTGTTGCAAAGTACAAAAATTGGCGATTCACTTGGGAGAACCAGCTATCTTTGATTAGTTTCTTTGAAATTTCTCAAACTTTCAAAACAAGAAAAGTTGTGAAGAAATAAGAAAGATATGATTCATAAACTAAACCATGTTTCTATGGAATATAAGCATTCACCTATCTCACTTCTTTTCTTACTCAACTCTTTAGGTGATAAAACATAAATGTTTGCACCAGTCAATACTTAGATTTATAAAGATAAAGTAGGTATTCTCTTAAAATTGGTTTCATTGACTTTTACTCATTTATCATAGATAGAGCCTCTGAGGCCTGCAAGCATTCATAGCCTCTTCAGGGTTATCTTTTCACCAGCAATGATTCATAATCCCATTTGAAATTGATTCCTAATTTCAAAATTTAATCAAAATTTCATTCAACTTTCCTTTTACTCGGAACTTGTTTCTTCTTTTTATTTTAAATATCCTTAAAAGCCATTGTCCAGGTTTGTTGACCTGATGGTAACAATGTCATTCACTAGTTGTAATTTAAACTGAACAACTTGGTTCTTGATGAGACCCCTTGTCTTTTTTAGTGGATTAACCAATAGCTATTACCCTGTTATGATATGCAGTATTCGTAATATCAGTCTAAATTATTTTCCTATGATCATGGTAAACAAGCTCGTGATGAGACTTATTATCTTTTAAGTTTCTTTGAATATTTTTTTTAATTACATTGTGAAAGAAGAAAATTTTATCAGATGGGGTGAATCATTGCCTCATTTAAGAGTTATGGATGATAATTATAGAGTTGGTAAATACCTTTTTGTAGAGAACCCTTGCTAAGTTACTGGTTCTTTTCTTGACTCGTACAAAAACATCTATACCTTATAAAATCAGGAGTTTTTTTTTTCAGAAACTAAATGTCTTTAGTAAATTGCAAAGTTTTCTCAAGGAAATAAGGTTTATTCAAGCCTCATATTTATAATTATCCTTTTACTCTTCTTATTTATAGAAGCAAGAAAAATCAAGTAAAGTATCAGAAATTGAAAATTTTGAACAGCCAAAAGAGATACTATTCAATCTTTATTTTCTTAAAACTTAAAAAAAATAGGACTAATATTTAACTTCTAGGAAAAATATTTTTTAATAATTTGCCTGTTTACAGGTAGAGAGTCTTTTATACCTACCAAATCTTGTAACAAAAAGGTCGATGGGCCTAATTTCTCTATGATTTGAAATGGACCAAGCCACAGACTTTGGAATTTGGTATTTTTACCTTTTTCCTCATGTGTTTTATCCCATTTCAAACCAAGATCTCCAATTTCAAAAGTTCTTGGGTTGGTGGATGTTGTATCAAATGAAGCTTTGGCCATCTGTTGATGATGAGCATGTGTTGCTTTGGCTTTATCCCTTTGTTCTTCTAATTTAAGAATTTGATCATGTCTAAATTGACGAGAAGAAGAAGGGTTTTCATCAATAAACTGAACTAAAGCAAAATATGGTATTGTTATGTTTGTGGGTAGAATTGCTTCTTTCCCATAAACTAATACAAATGGTTAAGTACCTATTGAGGCCTTCTGAGTGATTCTATCTGCCTAGAGAGAAAATATTAGTGCTTTATGCCAGTTCTTATGATTTTTCTCTACAACCCTTTTGATAATTCTAATCAGGTTCTTGTTTGTAGATTCAGCTAATCCATTACCTTGTGGATAATAGTTAGTTGAGTATTTCAGTTTAAAACCTCTTTTCAAAGAAAATTCTACCATAGCATTTCCAGAAAAATAAGATGCATTGTCAAACATTAAAGCTGATGGGAGACCAAACCTAGTAATTATAAACTGATCAATAAAATCCGTAATATTTTGGGTGTTAACTACCTTTAGTGGGATAGCTTCTACCCACTTTGTAAAATAATCAGTTGCAGATATAATATACTTATGATGTTTGGAGGAAGTTGGAGTTATTTCACCAATAAGATCTAACCCCCATTGTTCAAAATTATGGTTGTTGTATATTTACTGGCTACAACAAGAGTGCTTCTTTCCTTTCTATTCCTACTGCGGTTTGACATACTTTGCATTTCCTTTCATATTCATGTGCATCTTTAAAAAGGGTTGGCCAATAGTACCCGACATGCAAAATTTCATGTGTTGTGGTATTTCCTCTGAAATGACCTCCAGCTAGCCCATCGTGTAATTCCTGCATCACCTTTTCAGCTTCAGGTTTCTCCAAACATCTTAATAATACAACATCGTAGTTTCATCTAAATAACACATTATCAATTAGTTGATACTGATTTGCCTTAAGCCTTAGAGCATGTTTAGCTATATAATTGAGATATAATGGAGCATGTCCATTTTTCAAGAAAAATTTCAGATCAGCATATTGTGATTCAAAATCGTTGAGGCTTACCTCAAATAATTGCATTTCAGTAGATTGCTCGTCCTTGGTTGGTAAATTAGAGGCTCCGGTTAGCATTCTGCAGAAACCTTGACCTCTAATAATTTTAGTAGGATGTAGAAATTCCTAAAGTGCAGTAACCTAGTTTGCTCTCTTCTCTCCTACTTCTTGTTGGATTAATAGTTGCCTTACAGTGGAATAAGGGACTATTATCTTAGTTTTTAGGAGGAAAGGTATGAAATGTTTTAAAGTTTTAAATACAACAAAGGCTTGTTTCTCCATAGCTGAATAATTTAGCCTAGCACTTTGTAAGCTAGAACTAATGAATGAGATAGGTGCTTCAATGTCTTGATCATTTAGCTGTGTCAAAACTGCCGCATAAGAGGTATCAGAAGAGAATGTGTATAATACAAATGGTTTTAGGAAATTGGGAGTTGTCAAGGAAGGAGCCTCAATGATGGCTTTCTTTATCAACTCAAAAGAATATTTCTCATCTTTTCCCCATTTAAAAGTTGCATTTTTTCGAATCATTGACTGTAGAGGTAAGACAATTTGAGAAAAATCAGGAATGAATTGTTTTACAAAATTAATTTGTCCTAAAAATGATTGCATCATTTTTTTGTTATATGGCAGGGGAATTTTTTCAATTTCTTGAATCTTATCGAGGTCAATATAGGTTTCTTTCTTAGATACCACGAATCCCAATAGTTTACCTTCTGCCAAGGTGAAATAAAAAAATTTAGGATTCAAAGAAATGTCAAATTTCTCACATCTCTCAAAGATTTGTTTTAGGTGACTTATATGGTTGTTTTTATTTTTAGAATAGATAGTGATGTCATCTAAATATATTACAAATGATTTGTTGATTAGTCCTCTAAAATCTATGTCCATAGCATGTTGAAATGTAGCACCAGCATTAATAAATCCGAATGGCATCTTTTTATATGCCTATGTTCCCCACTTTGTTCTGAATGTAGTCTTTAATCTATCATTTGGATGAACCATAATCTGATTGTAACCTGAAAATCCATCAAGAAAAGACATCAATTCAGAACCTGCAACTGATTGCAGAATCTACTCCATGGTAGGCAAAGGAAAATTATCTTTTTGGCATGCTTTATTCAAATTTATAAAATCTATGCAAATCCTAATGTCTCCATTCTTTTTCCTTACAGGAACCATGCTTGACACCCATTTTGAATGTGTAACAGGGAAAATGATTTTGGCTTTAAGCATTTTATGGAGTTCAAACTTAATTTGCTTTCTAAGTTTGGGTTGATCTTCCTAAGCCTTTGTTGGACAGGTTTATCATTTGAAATCATGGGTATAGTATGTTGCGTTATAGAAGTATCATATGTTTTGAGAACTAAATAATCCCATGCAAAGACACTTTTATATTTTGTTAGCAATTTAATGAATGAAAGTCTTTCAACAGGTGTTAAGCCCAAACCTAGGTTTATGTTTTGAGGTTTATCGGGTGTGCCAAGATTAATCAATTCAAATCTTAGAGTGGAACTCTGTGTTTTTGAATTGGTAGTCTTTTTAAATCTATCTTTTAAATCATAGAGATCTTCCATCTTGACTACATATTTGGGAATTGGATTTGCATCTTGTTTATTTTGAATCTGTAGATCATGTTCATGTTCATCTATGATTTGACCTTCATAAGATCCATCTGATGAAAGAAAATCGATTATATCTGTATCACCATTAACACTCTCTATTTTATTATGCTATCAAGAATGGAAGGCCTAAAAATAAACTCAATCGAAAATCTATCCAGATGGTATCAATTTAGATGCTATATTGGCAAGTAAATTGGCACTTGTGTTTTGTAACCTAGGGACTGTTGAAATGTTAAATGCTGTGAAATGGGAAGTGAGGCTTTGAGCTAATGCTCGATAATGTTTCAAGTGTCCAGAGATACAATGGATTGTATTCCTGACTTGCTTAACATTTATCTCAGAGTCCCCATATACTTGCAGATATTTGACATTTAATCCAATGGCTTTGTATGGCCTTGAATCAGTGCTTCATATTCGGCAATATTATTCATGCATTGAAATTCGATTATGAAAGCTAGCATTATTTTTTCTCCTTTCAGATTGATTAAAATGCAACCAGCTCCTGCACCATCATCTGATTTTGAAGCATCAAATATAGAGTCCAGAACAAAGAATGATCTAAAGTTTTATCACTAAGATAAATGCATTTAGAAGTGTCTGTTTGAGAAAAAATTTCAACCTGAGAAGTAATGATATTTTCTGAGAAAGGTGAGATTTGAGCATTGAATGAGCCAAGGAATGATTCAGCGGAATAATTTCCAATAATATTATTAGTAAAAATTACATGTTCATTCAGTCCTTCTAACTCAGTGACTGTATGTTTCATGAATTTTTTGCGATCAACTCTAATTTCATTTCACTTACCATTATATGGTAACCACATGTGTGACTAATCGGTTGCAAAATATCCCTGTAGTTTCTCATACCAATCCCTTCTTAAAATAAGACCATAAAATTCAGGCATGTCTACCACTAAGACATCAATCCCCGGCAACACCTTTGGGTTGGATGATAATCTAATTGATACTGATAAGATTTCCACAACAACCTTGACTTTTGTTCTGTCTAATTGGACAATATGTACAATAGACTTTTGAGGGGTTACGTTAAGGCTTGTGCGCACAGACCTTGGCATGATATTCGAAGAGGCTCCTGAATCGATGAGACAATTATGAACATTTTTATTAAAAATTTCATAAGTCAAAAGGAAAGGAGGAGTATGAGATTTAGATATATCACCAATTAGCACAAGATCATTTGGTTTTACCTTGTTTGAAGGTGATGGGGGCTTTCCCATTTCTTTGTCAGCTTGGGCTATAACCGGTGTTATGGGATCTACAAGCACTGCCTTAAGCTCTCTTAGTAAGATTTTCTGCTGCTCTTTTAGTTTTTTCATTTCATATAATGAAATTTTTGCTTTGGTCTTTTTCATGTCTTCAACCCCATTCAAATTCATGGCCAACATAAAATTGTTGATGTGTTGCTCAATAGGAATTCCATCATCTAGATTGTATTTGGGTAACCATTTTTCTGGATGATCAGGAAGAGGGCGAGGGTTTGCAAACAACACGGCACCGGGATTAGTCCAAGGCTGATTAGCCATAGTTTGAATTAGGTTTTGAGAAGATATAGAAGTAGATCCAAAAGTAGTGTGTATGGATGTAGAACTTACAACTGGACTAGTACTATTTATGGTAGCACTAATTGTTTGAGTAGAAGAAACGGAAGAATGAGAGGATGTAAATGAAGGTATAGTGAATGAAGGAGTAATTGGACGGGAATTTGATGTAACCTCACTTGTATCTGACTTATAGCTAGATACAAGAACTTTTTTACGCTGTGAATGTATTGGAAATTCAAAAGGAGGTATTCCAAGCTTATCACTTTTTGATCATGTTAAGATACCAGTTTCTCTAAATAGAGAAGTAATACTTTCTTCAGAATCTTCAGGTCTATCAGGCTTCTGAGCAGAAACATATATTCATTCTAGTTGATGAACTAAGGACAGAAATTCAGGAGATTCTAGAATATATTCTAAAGAAGGTAATTGTGGAAATACTTTAGGAGATGAGGGGGAAGTGTCTACAACTTTTGATTTCTGAGTGGGTGACTTAGAACGTGATCGAGAAGATGTAGGATTTTTTGAGGGGGATCGACTCTTGTGAAGGCTTTGAGTTTGAGATTTAGATTTATAGGCCATTCATAGTCGAGGCCCTCCTTCTAGCACCAAAAATGTTGAGGCCTCAAAAATCTGTGGCAACAACAAGGGGGATAGCCACCCGGTCCGGACCTTAGAACAACTCATTTTCTATTTGGGATAGTGGCTCCGACTAGGTATCATGGGACCAGTTTCCCAATGTTTTGGGTTTATATGATTTGTGAGATTTTTTCTGATGTTTTGCAAAAGAATGACTAGAAATGAACACAACTTTATTCTAAGATGCAAAACTTTAAATCAAATATATTTTAATCTAACCTGGGGGTATTGCTAATTATATGTGATATAAAAAGATGTCTATATAACCTATGATCATATAGATCAATCGCAGACTATGTAGAGTTAATCTATTGTAAGATAATTCCTTTGAGAAAATAGTTAATCAAAGGAATTGTGAAAAACATATCGCATATTCTAATGATCATATATAAAACATACCATTCTCTATTCTGATATCGTATGATAGTGCAATTAATACGTTAAACAGAGATGACAGATTTCATACATAATTCATGAAAGATAAACTTATCACTAATACTAGAACAAAGATTTAGCAAACATGATAATAGTACCAGATGTGTGCTGATTTATTCATTTGACCAGTGACAATAGACCATAATCAACCTTTTATCAATAAGCATCCCAAAGAATACAATAGTGCATCAACAGTGATCAACAAAATGATATTTGATTGAAAAGACCATGTTCCATGATTCCATCAAGGCATCTACAAACTTACCATAGCACATTCTTTGTAAATGTTTCTTAATAAAATTCTGGACCCTTATCTAAATGCATGAGAAGGGTTTAAATACTATTCTTAATTAACTAAAAGTAACTTATACAAAATATCTATGAGGAGGTTTCAAACAACCTTCCTCGTTCCTAGTATTTACTTTCCAAAAATAAAATTTCTCAAAAATGACTCATGTCTTCATTGATTAATCACTACTGCCAGCTTTCCCTTTCTTCTCACAAATATTGGACATTGGCCTAACTTGTGGTGGCACCCTGAATTGTGTTCTCAACTTCCCCGCAAATATAGCATCATGTAAAGGCGGCAGCATTCTTTGTACTGAATCTAAGGAGAAATTCAAGGTCATGATCTGACTGTATGGTTTGACCAAAAGTTTCCATACTGCTTCCCAGTTGATTTTTGATAGCCTCTCTATTGTTTCCTTTTGTAGCTGACTCTTATGTTTCCAACTCTTGTCTAATGCCTTAAGATCAGGAAATGTTTTTGGATCACTTTGCTTTATGAGGTTAGATGTATGCAACATATGATTTACTGTTTTGACAATGTTTGTTATATACTTAGGGGGGGATAACATGGGGTACAAAGGGAGGTATCCAAGGGAATAATGTAATAATGGGATGGGCCATAGTAATAAATAAGGTGGTTAACCCATATCATGTAAGGGACCACAAGTAGTTAGTAATAATGTAATGGGCCCATGGTATTAGATAGATGGTATTGAGGGAACCATGGTAATGACCCATGGTATTATATGTATGAGGCCTATAAAGAGGCTAGAGACTCCACATTGAGGGATGTGAAGGATTATTGTATGAACAGGCATATGGCTTGTGGAGTGTTCTCCTTCCTTAAGGAGTGAATATATGGTGTTGCCCTACCTTAAGGGTTTGATCAATAAAGTGAATCATTTCTATCTATATTCAGATCTTGTTATTTCTTGGGTTTATTTTCATTGTCTTATATTTTCATATCAGATCTATAACAAGTGGTATCAGAGCACTTTCTTGGGCACAAAAGTGGAGAATTTTTTTTTATTTTTGCAGGATTTCAGGGGTGGCGAGTTTGCAGATCAGATCTGTATGTTTTGGTGCAAGATCTACTAAATCTAATTGCAGATCTGGATTATTTGTGAAAAAATAGCCGATTTCAAAAAAAAATCGGTTGAATCGGAGTCCGGATGAAGGAGATATCGTTGATCTAAAAATCAGTGGGGTTGCAGACAATTTTTCAGGGCAGCGAGTTTGCGGCGCAGATCTGGACATCTTGGTGCAAGATTTGAAAAATATAATTATAGATCTGGATTCTATGTGAAAAAATACCCGATTTCAAAAAAAAAAAAATCGGTCGAATAGGAATCCGGATGAAGGAGATATCGCTGATTTAAAAATCAGTGGGGTTGTAGACAATTTTTCGGGGCAGCGAATTTGCGGCACATATCTAGACGTCCTAGTGCAAGATCTACAAAATCTAATTGTAGATCTGAATTCTTTGTGAAAAAATACTCAATTTAAAAAAAAAAAAAAAAAATCGATCGAATCGGAGTCTGGATGAAGGAGATATCGTTGATCTAAAAATCAGTGGTGTTGCAAACAATTTTTCGGGGCAGCGAGTTTGCGGCGCAGATCTGGACGTCCTAGTGCAAGATCTACAAAATCTAATTGCAGATCTGAATTTTTTGGGAAAAATTACCCAATTTCAAAAAAAAAAAATCAGTCGAATCGGAGTCTGGATGAGGGAGATATTGCTGATTTAAAATCAGCGCTTTTTTGCAGAAATTTTGGTGACGACGGGAGAGTTGTAGTGCAGATCTGAAATTCCAGTGCTTGGATCAGGATTTCTATTACATGGGTAGATGCAGAATGGTTGTTCCATTTCCAAAAACAAGTCATAATAAGGATTCTGAGCAATATTGATGAAATTGTGGCCATTTCAAATTTTCGCCAAGTAAGTGAATTTTTCTCAAACCCTCTTCATGGAAAATTTTACTGGAAAAGGTGATAGCCCTAATATTGAAGAATAAATAAAACAAATTAAGTCAGTATGGGAAAAAAATTGGAAGGATTCAGTGTGGCTTAATTTTAGAGATGAGGCTTACAAATGGTATTTCTCACTTGACGACAAGCAGTTGTCCAAACTTTCAGATGCAGAATTTGACAGTGTCCTTTTAAACAAATGGTCTCAGACTAGAAAAAAGGAGAATGAGACACGTATAGGGTTATTTTCTATGGGCGTCTCCTTATTGCAGGTTCATGGATTGATTCAGAAGGAGAAAATCATTGTATCTATAAATCCTAGTTGCAAGCACAATTTTATGAATGTTAATTTGGTAAAAAAATTGCAAGTTCCAACAAAACACATTGAAAACACACAAGTGGATGATGAGGATGTTCAAGTGTATAAGGATTTGAAGATTTCTATGGATAAATATGTGTGGCATGGTGATTTTTATACTTCAGAGATGGATAATATGGATGTTGTTTTAGGATATCCTTGGATGGAATCCATGGGTACTATCAATATTAATGTGCAGAAGAAATTCCTGAAGCTCTGGTATAAAAAGAAGAAAATTACATTACAGGATATTTCCATCAATAAACAAGTAGAGTCCATGAAGGTTGACGCAGAAGATGTTCCAGGGACTGACATATCAGATAATGAGCCATTGATGATCGACAATCAATCACAAAAAGAGGCTGAATTCTAAGGCGTTGATCTATCTTTTCTATCTTTTCTTGAGCTGGTTTCATAACATTTGGTATCAGAGCTTTGGATTCTAGGGTTTCGTTGCTCCAAGCAGGTCATCGTGGCACTTTTACTATAACTTTTTTTCTGCGACGTTTCAGAAGTTGCAAAAAAAACCCATTTGAGAAGAAATTGCGCTGAACCTCGAGTCCGAAATGCATATCTTTTCGCACTATATTTGCGGAGATATGATCTGAGGAAGTTGGTATTTTTGCAGACTCCTGAATTACATTCCAAACAGGTGACCTGGGGAAAATAGTCATAACCTTCTCTCTAAGCATTGGATTGAAATTTCATAAGAAGGTACAGAAAGAGGACGGACTGTAGTTTCTTGTATATCTTTTTCAGAACCAAAGGTCAAAAAATTGACACGTGGCACTTCATACAAGTTCGCTCTTCTGGAAAGGTCTATAATCAGGTCATCTTGGGAAATTGTGCATAACTCGTTTTTGGAGAATCCAATTTGGATCAGACTTGTGGCATTGGAAAGAGGACACAAAGGGCTACTACAGGTAGCATTTTAGAACTTAAATATCCGCAAGTACAGAGTTACAGCCGTTTCAAGATGGAGGTCCTAAAATCAAGAAAAAGCAAGATGAGGAAGTTTGATGGCATGGATCTGGTAAATTGGATACTTCAGATGGAGCAATATTTTGATCTACATGGTGTACCACTGTTACAAAAGGTATGTATTGCATCTTCATATTTAGAACCGGATCAATTTTTATGGTATAAAGGGCTTTGTTCTCGTAAACAACTTGTTACATGGTCAATTCTCACGGAGGAAATGATAACACATTATGAGGATACAAAGAGCAACACCTTCTTTAGAGAAACACCACAACAATTGGAAAGAGTAAAAGGGCTTTGTGACATATTTTAAAGTAAAATTATGGCAACAAGGAAGTCTACCCCTCACAACTTTAAAGATGGACGTGTTGTTTCTCCTAGCCTTCCACAACCTACAAGGGTTACACCACAACAATTGGAAGAAAAAAGAGAAAAAGGGTTTTGTTACAATTGTGACAGCAAATGCACTAAAAGTCATAAGTGTGCTGAGAAGAAATTATTTTACATAGAGTATGAAGAGGAGGAAGAAAAGGATCAAGAAACATCAAAAGAAGAGGATATATGCCAGGACCCGACCCAGAGAAAGAAGAAATGAATCAGAACATATCTTGTAAACTATTAGCAAGAATGACCACTCCTCAAACTCTTAAGATAGAAGGACATATCAAGAAGAAAAAGGTGCAAGAAGTGGAAGATCACATCAAGAAAGAAGAAATGAATCCAGCCATATCTTGTAATTCACTGGTTGGAATTACCACTCCTCAAACTATCAAGATAGAAGGACATATCAAGAAGAAAAATGTTCAAGAAGTGAAAGATCACATCGAGCGTCAAGAAATGAATCTGACCATATCTTGTAAAGGATTGGAAGAAATTACCACTCCTCAAACTCTAAAGATAGAAGGACATATCAAGAAGAAAAAGGTTCAAGCGGTGAAAGGTCACATTGAGCATCAACAACAAGTTCTCCAACTTTTAAAGGATAACGCCACTTCGGTGCAAAATCAAATGAAACAAAGGTAGATCAACATCATAGTGAAAAATGTTTTGATGTAGGTGACTGGGTATTTTTACTGCTACATCTAAAGCAAGCTATTTATGAGAAGGAAATGTTGGCAATACTACATGCACTTAAAAAATGGCGACCTTACCGAATGGGAAGACTCTTCAAGGATGAGGATGTGGAAGCATTGTTTTGTGCTATTTCTATTATCCAACCAGATTGGATAAATGAAGCAAGGGATCAATGGAAGAAGGACAAAGAAGTATGGCCACTTATTCAAAAGTTGCAAAAGATCCCAATTCAAACAATATTGCCAGATATTGAAAAGGAAGGAAAAATCATATTGGAACCTGGAGCAGTCACAGAAATAAGAACCCGACAGCTACGAAATCGATCAATTTCAAAGTATCTCATCAAGTGGAAGAACTTACCCGTTGAAGATTCCACATGGGAGGACAAGAATTTTATACAAAATCATCAAAAACTACTCAAGCGTTGAGGACAACGCTTTTTGAAGGAGAGGGGCATGTTAGGCCCCTATACTACTAGTGTAACCCCTTATTGTTATTAATAAAACCCACTTATTATATTGATGTACCCATGTAGTGCCCATATTGTTACTAATGTACCCCATAGAAGCCCACTATTGTTATTATTGTGCCCTTACATTATTATTTTTATGTCGGCTCTGATTATGTTATGACTCCTTAGACTCCTATATATAGAAAGGAGGTCTTTTCATTTGTATCATCCAAGAATTGTTCATTTATGTAATGTAAAGGAGGTTGCCCCCTCGAAGAGGCTGAATTCTAAGGCGTTGATCTATCTTTTCTATCTTTTCTTGAGCCGGTTTCATAACAATGTTTTTCGAAATACCTAATGCTCTGGCTATTGCTACTTCGGCTTGTTTCATCTGTGAGTCCCAATCAGTGAATAGAATACCCTTATGTCTTTCATTGATCTTCGAGGAGTTTGATATTTTTCCCTCTTCTGAATCCTGCCACTCAATGTAATCAGAGATCTTAGAATTGAGCTTGTTGAACTCAATTCTTTAATCAATAATGATGTTTGTTAATTGTTCACTAGTGTTCAGATGTGGAACAATATTTGGCATATGTTGGAGAAAGAGTTTCTTTTGCTTTGACAGTAA
This sequence comes from Pinus tabuliformis, assembly GCA_031772625.1. Classification (NCBI taxonomy): domain Eukaryota; kingdom Viridiplantae; phylum Streptophyta; class Pinopsida; order Pinales; family Pinaceae; genus Pinus; species Pinus tabuliformis. Next base: position 1,273,138,413 of record CM062820.1, on the reverse strand, counting down.
AGTATTCAGTGTTAAATCTTCATTAATGAATTCCTTTGCAGTAGGAGTATCATTATATTTTGCTAGGTCACTCTCTAGTTCATGGATTTGTTTGTTTTTAGTAGATAAGTCATTTTCATGACTTATTCTCAGTACTTCCATATCTTGTTGTAGCTTATGAAGATGTTCATCTGCTTGATGGTTCACGCTGGTTCTTTCTTCTTCTAACTGTCATTGTAATAGTGTGATTTGGTCGTCCTTTTCTTGTATCAAAACGGAGACTTCAGTTGCTTTTTCAATTGTTGTTGTAGCATAAGCTCTGACAAACTGAGATAGTCGAGTCAAATGTTCGATTGGATTTATTTGTGTGTCCTTCCATAAGACATCCATAAATTCATGTTCTAAAGGAGTTTTAGTTCTCCTTCTCTTCCTTTGTCTTTTTACAATAGCTTTATGAAGAGGGTTGTAAAATATGTCCAGAGGAGGGATATCTGTTACATTCAAGATAATTTCAGTACTTGCGTCTGCAAGAATTACCTCTGTTTCTTGGGAACTGATTCTTGGATGCTCAATGGTCACTGGTGCTATTTGCCCTGGTGGGGTTTGAAATCTCGTGTTTTCTTGTGTCGATGACACCTTAGGGGTACCCTGTAGTTTTTCATTGAATGCATCCCACAGACTTTCTAGTTCATCTGTTTCTGCTCTTGGCTCTCATTATGTGCTTGGCTTATCCTGCTTCTGAGACCTGGTTTCAATTATATGATCAGTAATCCAAAATTTTTGTGGGAGGTATTCTAACCTCTGTCCTTTATACTCCTGGAATTTACCGAATTTATCTGGACCCAACTTTGCCTTCGCTGCACTAAGAACCTGCTCAAAGCCCTCGGAAGATTCCAGTAAATCTTCGTACTCATCTGCTACATGAATTACAAGTTTGATCTTAACCGAAAGAGTGAATTTGTTAGCTACTTGATGTGGATCAAAAGACCTTGCTAGTAGAACAGGTAGCTTTAATGCCTGCATATGCTGATACTCTTTATGCGCATTACCATAATTAAGAAGGCTAAATGACCCACATTGAACGGGAAAATTAGGCCATAGGGATTTCTTCATTTCCCTCAATGTTTTAGTGAGGTCATTTCCTCCTGTTTGGTATGCTATTTCTCTTGCCATTAGTTTATTTGATACATACATAGGGAGGACATGTGGGAAAGCTTGGCTACCAAAAACCATTATATAAGAGAAGGATTCTTCAAGAAAATACCTCCTAATTGCTTGTAGGTCTCTGATAGCTTCTTTTGTGAATCTCGGACATCTCCTGTTGAAAACTAGCTGATGTAAGGGGAGAACAACTCCATCGCATAATTGGTGAAAATGTGGAATAAACTCTTACTCCCACATTTGTCTATAACTTAGGAATATAGGAGTAGGATCACTAGTAGTCCATTTCCAACCCATGTTTGGGAAAGGAGTGCAGAAACAAATAGCATCAAAGACATATGCAGACATAAAAAATTGGGGAACTGCTCTAGAGGAGGCAACCCTGGTTTGGTGATATTCAGTAACAGATTTGGCCAAATTCTCAGATAAAATGGTTGCCCAATTCATAATGTGAGAGTTAACACAAGCATCAATTAAAGGAACCCAATTGATTGAGAACTTAGAATTATCAGGGAGACCATATAACCTACATAACATAGAGGCTGCAAAATTGTAAGGATTGGCCAAAGAAGAAATGGGGTACATACTCGCTTTATCTTGTTTGAATTTATTGTCTCTTCTCCTCCATTCCTGTATCATTAGAAATGGGTCTTCATTTTCTTTTACAAATTTTGCAACAAATTGCTTGTCATAGATGTCTTAGGTGTCTAGTAGCTTGTACATTTGTTGCAAATCTTCGTCTTTGAAAGAACCTAAGACTGTATTTTTAGCTGTCTTGATAAGTTTGTCTTTAACTTCTATATTCTCTACTACCCATCTTATCATGTTTGTGTATGGCAAGAGCCTAGCCCTTGCTACTATTTGGTGAAGGAAAGAGCATGCAACATCTCTTAACTACACTCCTGACGGCTCTGTCCTATCAGTGGTTGGCCGAATATATGTTACTTCAGGGTTTTCATTCTCTAGATAGTTTTCAATGTAGTGGCACCTCCGTCTGTGGTGCATACTGTATTTGTAAAGATGGACAGCATCTCTGTGCTTTCAGTCTCTGCAATAGCTTACTTGGTATGCTTCTGCATCACCTTTTGAATGCACATTGCTTGAGCGGAGTTCCTATTAAAACAAACAACAATTAATCATTTGCATAAAAATATTTGATGAAATGACTATACTTTGAAATAAAAGATCTGAGAGTGTGTTCAGCATTAATCAACCATAACAAACTCCGTGATTACATGCCTAGGGATGATAACCCTATTAAATTATTCTGCCAAGACTCATGTCCAGCTTAAAACACTATTAAACAGTTGCCTAATCCATCATATCAAACATTTAAGCTTATGGCACGAATGAAACCTTTGATGGATCTTGTGATCTATAATATGTGATACCGCAAAATCGCAAGATTGCAATATCGGGATATCGCAAAATCATGGTTTTGCAAGGTAACAGTTAAGGTTTTGACATAACATCCTCCAATGTGTGATGTGAAATCAGGGTATCACATATAAAGTTTAATCGCATGTCACATATCGCAAGTTTTTGAATGTGATTAACTTTGCTTACTAAAGAATGATGCGATTTGCGATGAAGACTTTAGTATGTTTTTTGGATTAACAAAAGGGCTTTTTTGGAAACCAATAATTTTCTAGAAGTTGGCATTTTATATAAAACGGAAAAATTCAATTTATTAGGGTCCCTATTTGTACTATACATAATAAAAATGGACGGGGGGGTGTTTCAAAGTACAACACAGCAGCATCTCAAAAATTTAATTTTGGATGAATACCACAAGATTCCTTATGCAGGTCATCCCGGATACCAAAAGATGATTTCTGCCCTGTAGAAAGAATTTTTTGGCCCAGTATGAAGAAGGAAGTGGCAGAATACTTAGCCAAATGCTTGGAGTGCCAGCAAGTGAAAGCTGAGCACCAACACCCAGTAGGGTTACTTCACCCTCTGCCCATTCCGGAATGGAAATGGGAAATGATATCTATTGATTTCATCACCGGACTGCCTAAGTCAAGAAAACAAAATGACTCCATCATGGTGGTGGTGGAAAAATTGAGCAAGTCAGCTCATTTTATACCTATCCAATCAACTTATAGAGTAGTCCAAATTGCTAATATTTTTATGCAGCACATTTTTAAACTGCATGGAATTCCCAAGATGATTATTTCCAATCGAGATGTAAAGTTTACATCAGCTTTTTGGAAAGCCCTCTTTGAAGGTATGGGAACACAACTGCACTTCAGTACAGCTTATCATCTGCAAACGGATGGGCAAACTGAATGAGTGAATCAAGTTATCAAAGACACATTGCATGTTTATGTCATGCAACAACCCACTAAATGGGAAGACTATCTTCACCTGGTGGAGTTTGCCTATAATAATGGGTACCATGTGTCCTTACGAATGAGCCCCTTCGAGGTACTATACGGGCGCAAGTGCAGGACACCCTTGAGTTGGAGTGGACCAAAGGATAATTTGTTGCTAGGACCAGACATGTTGGAAGAGATGGAAGAAATGGTGAAAAAGGTAAGAATCAATTTAAAAGCTGCTCAGGACCGGAAAAAGAATTTTTCCGATCGGAAGAGAAGCTTTCGAGAATTCCAAGTAGGGGACCATGTCTACATTTGAGTTCGAGCCAAGAAAAGTACCTTACAATGGGTCGGGTGTGCTAAATTAGCACCCCAATTTTGCAGACCCTTTCAAATCCTGGCTCAAATCGGACCAGTGGCTTATCAACTTGCCTTACCCAGTCACATTCGTGTACACAATGTCTTCCATGTCTCTCTACTTAAGAAATATGTTTATGATGCTAAACATGTAATCAAGTGGCAAGACATCCAGGTAATATGTAAATATGTTTATAGTTTCTCTTTAGAAATATATACTAAACAAACTGGTTAAGACTTGACAATTTTTTTTTATGTTCAGGTCGAACTGGAAGGCGAGTTCTTGGTCGAACGTCTGGTTATACTAGATCAGAGAGAAGTAACACTGTGGAAATGAGTTATCACCCAGGCTAAAGTGCAAAGGGAAGCACTATGGGCCGGAAGAGGCCACCTGGGAAATGAGCAGGTTATGAAAGAAAACTTTTCGGGTTTATTTACAAGAGAAGAACATTGGGACGATGTTCCATCTTGGGGGGGCAGATGTAATATCCCTTGTTAATGTAAATAATATTTCTTTTACTGCAACCAAACTATTGGGTCCCTATAATACTAGTGATTACCCCATTACTATTGTAGTTGTACCCCTTATTAATATTGTTGTGCCCCTATTGTCCCCATATTGTTATTACTGTGCCCCATAGAATCCCTCGATTGTTATTTTTGTGGCTTTATATTATTATTGTTAGGTCGGTTGGGTTATATTGTGACTCCTTAGACTCCTATATATAGAAAGGAGGTTTTTTCATTTGAATCATCCAAGAATTGTTCATTTATTTAATGTAAAGGAGGTTTCCCCCTCGAAGAGGCTGAATTTTAAGGCATTGATCTATATTTTCTATCTTTTTCTTGAGCTAGTTTCATAACATTTGGTTTCAGAGCTTTAGATTCTAGGGTTTCGCTGCTCCAAACAGGTCATCATAGAATTTTCACTATAACATTTTTTCTGCGACATTTCAGAAGCAAAAAAAAACCCATTTGAGAAGACATCGTACTGAAGCTCAGGTCAAACTTTCCAAGTTTTTCCCGCTATATTTGCGGAGATATGATCCGATGAAGTTGGTCTTTTTGCAGACTCCTAAATTACATTCCAAACATGTGACCTGGGGAAAATCATCATAACTTTCTCTCCGAGCATCGGATTGAAATTTTGTAAGAAGGTACAGAAAGAGGACGGATTGTAGTTTCTTGTATATATTTTTTGGAGCCAAAGGTCAAAACAGGGACACGTGGAACATCGTACAATTTCACTCTATTGAATTAGTCTATAATCAGGTCACTGTGGGAGATTTGGCATAACTCTTCATTGGAGAATCCAATTGGGGTCAGACTGGTGGCATTGGAAAGAGGACACATAGGGCTACCACAGGTCACAATTTTAAAATTGGATGATCCGAAATTACAGAGATACATCAGAGGCAATATCGAGCTCCTACAAAGTGAAAAAAGGTGTGTAGATTTTTTAAATTTTTGCTTAAGCTTGGTTTGAAAAATTATTTTGAAGGAATTCAAAGGGCATAGTAGAGCATTAGTATCGGTAACTGATGCCCCGAGGAAAGAAAATGCAAACACCTAGTAAGAAATCTGAAAGCTCTAGCATGACTCATGAAGAAGAGGAAGAAATGCTACATGATATATCAAAATTACAAGACCAAGTGCAACAAATTTCACTCTCACAAAAGCTAATAGAAGCTAAGATAAATGGAGTGGAATCTAAGATAAATGGCGTCGAAGCCAATATTGACGATTTGAAGATAGATTTGAAGGAAGATTTGACAAATTTTCTACAAGAAATACTTACTAATGGTGAAAGGGGAGGAAAGGAAACTCATGATGCAAACAAATGAAATGTTAATCATGATTTCATAGACTCTAATGTTGGATAAAAGACGCACCATATTCCAAAAATCGATATGAGGAAGTTCGATGGCAAGGATCCTGCAACATGGATATTACAGATGGAGCAATTTTTCAATCTCAATAATGTGCAAAACACACAAAAGGTACGTATTGCAACTTTATATTTGGAACCAAATCAGTTTGTATGGTATCAATGGCTTTGCTCTCGTAAACAATTTATCACTTGGGAAATTTTTACAAAAGAATTGATAGCGCATTATGAGGATACAAAAAGCAACACTTTTTTTAGCCAATTGATAAGTCTCAAACAAAAGGGTTCAATAATGGAGCACATTGAGGAGTTCCAAAAATTGAACATAAGGGTAAAAAATATTCCAGAGGAGCATAGGATTGATGTGTTCATAGGGTCTTTAAAGGATAATATCCAACATGATGTTCGCCTTTGGGAACCTGATTCATTAGAGAAGGCATTTAGGTTAGCAAGAAAAATGGAAAGCAAAATTATGGCAACCAGGAAGCATACCACTCACAACTATAAAGACGGAAGTGTTGTTGCCGCTAGTCTTCCACAACCTATAAGGTTGACACCACAACAATTGGAAGAAAAAAGAGGAAAAGGGCTTTGTTACAGTTGTGATAGCAAATACACTAAAGGTCATAAGTGTGCTGAGAAGAAATTATTCTACATAGATTGTGAAGAGGAAGAAGAAAAGGAGCAAGAAAGGTCAAAAGAAGAGGATATACTCCAGGAACAAAGCCTAGATGAAGAACAAATGAATCCGACCATATCTTGTAATGCATTGGTGGGAATTACCACTCCTCAAACCATCAAGATAGAAGGACAAATCAAGAAGAAAAAGGTAATAGTGTTGATTGATTCAGGAAGTACCCACAATTTTATTCATTGTAAGGTAGCAAAAGAATTGAATTGCTTCTTATATCCAGCACCAGAGTGTCAAGTGATGGTTGCAAATGGAAAAACAATAAATTTCTCTGGAAAGTGCCATAATATCAAGCTATCCATGGGAGAATATGTATTGACTAGCCCAATGCTTTCCATTCCAATGGGAGGTGTTGATGTTGTACTAGGAGTCCAATGGCTACAATCCTTGGGTACAATAGCTTTTAATTTTCAAGAACTTTTCATGAAATTTTCTGTGGAAGGAAAGGAAGTTGAATTAAGGGGTATTGCAGGGAAACTGGGAAAGATAATCAGCTCTAACAAAATGACAAAGCTTCTAAAAAAGGAACGAAAAGGTGTAATTGCACAATTATGTTCGCTAGATGTTTCCACATTGGAATCATCTATTTCTCCAGATCTCCAAAAAGTCTTGGACAATCATTCCAAGGTATTTGAGACTCCCAAAGGTCTCCCACCTATTTGTGATCATGATCATGCTATTCATCTGATTCCAGGAAGTGTTCCTCCAAACATCAAGCCGTACAGATATCCATATGCCCAAAAGAGTGAAATTGAACGTATGGTTGCAGAAATGCTAGAGGCTGGTATAATTCAATCGAGTCAAAGTTCTTTCTCTGCTCCAGTAGTATTGGTGCACAAGAAGGATGGATCATGGTGCATGTGTCCAGATTATAGGGAGCTCAACAAGCTCACTATTAAAGATAAGTTTCCCATTCCTGTCATTGATGAATTACTGGATGAATTGCATGGATCAATTTACTTCACCAAGTTGGATCTTCATTCAGGATATCATCAAATCAGAATGAAGACTGAAGACATTCCGAAAACAGCATTTAGAACTCATGAGGGTCATTATGAATTTTTGGTCATGCCTTTTGGCCTTACCAATGCACCTTCAACATTTCAAGGTTTGATGAATTCAATTTTCAAACCATTCCTTAGAAAATTTGTGTTAGTATTTTTTGATGATATACTAATCTACAGCAAGTCTTGGAAGGATCATGTTGAACATGTTGACAGGGTGCTACAACTATTGGAGGAGAAACAATTATATGCAAAAAGATCCAAATGTTTCTTTGGAGTACAAAAGGTGGAATATCTGGGTCATATTGTATCTCATGAAGGAGTTAAGGTAGACCCTAGCAAAATTAAAGCCATTAAGGAATGGAAAATCCCCACATCCATAAAGCATCTGCGAGGATTTCTCGGGTTGACAGGGTATTATCGCAAGTTTGTTAAGAATTATGGGAGAATAGCAACACCTCTAACAACATTATTGAAGAAAGATGCATTTTCATGGACTCCGGAAGCAACAAAGGCCTTCGAACATCTTAAAGAGGCAATGTGCCAAGCACCTGTCTTAGCTACACCGGACTTCACAAAAACCTTTATTGTGGAATGTGATGCTTCAGGAAATGGAATTGGTGCTGTTTTAATGCAAGATGAAAGACCCATTGCTTTTGAAAGTCGTCCAATCAAGGGAAAGTTTTTACACAAAGCTATTTATGAGAAGGAAATGTTGGCAATACTCCATGCACTTAAAAAATGGCGACCCTACCTAATGGGAAGACACTTCAAGGTAAAAACGGATCATGATAGCCTTAAATACTTTTTAGAACAAAGATTATCCTCTGAAGAGCAACAAAAGTGGGTCACAAAGATGTTGGGTTATGACTTTGAAATCATCTACAAAAAAGGGAAGCAAAATGTGGTGGCAGATGCACTCTCAAGAAAGGATGAGGATGTGGAAGCATTGTTGTGCGCCATTTCTATTATCCAACCAAATTGGATAAACGAAGCAAGGGAGGAATGGAAGAATGACGAAGAAGTGTGGGAACTTATTCAAAAGTTACAACAAGATTCCAGTACGTCTGATACATTTAGCTGGAAAAATGATTCATTATGGTACAAAGATCGCTTATACCTCTGTAAGAATTCCCAGCTAAAACAAAAGATTCTTATGGAATTGCACACTTCTCCCTTAGGAGGGCACTCGGGATTCTTAAAAACTTACCACAGGGTTAAGAAGGAATTTTTTTGGGATGGCCTTAAATCAGATATTCAAAATTTTGTGGCAGAATGTTTGGTTTGCCAACAAAATAAAGTTGAAATGATTAAGACACCGGGTCTATTACAACCTTTATCCATTCCAAGCCAACGTTGGGAGGAGGTTTCAATGGATTTTATCACAGGTTTACCCAAGTCTGAGGGAAAGAGTGTCATCATGGTGGTAGTTGACAGACTTACCAAGTATGCACACTTTTGTGCATTATCACATCCATTTAAAGCCAGTACAATTTCTACTGCATTTATGGAAACAATTCAAAAGCTACATGGAAACCCAAAGATTATTGTAAGTGACAAGATCCCATTTTCACTGGAAATTTTTGGACAGAATTGTTTTCTTGTCTTGGTACTCAATTAGCTCATAGCTCATCTTATCATCCTCAATCTGATGGGAAAACTGAGATAGTAAACAAATGTTTGGAAGGATATCTTCGTTGCTTTGTATCTGATAAACAAACACAATGGGTCAAATGGTTGCCTTTGGCTGAATGGTGGTATAACACTTCCTTCCATACAGCAACAAAAATGACCCCATTTATGGCACTTTATGGGTATCAGCCACCATCCATCACATCATATTTAAGAGAAAATTCTAAGATTCAAGCAGTGGAACATCACATCGAACACCAACAACAAGGCCTCCAACTCTTAAAGGATAACCTCGTGTTGGCACAAAATAGAATGAAACAACAGGCAGATCAACATCGCAGCAAAAGAAGTTTCAATGTAGGTGATTGGGTATTCCTACGGCTACAACCATATAAGCAAATGTCCCTCAAGCAAGCTAAGAAGGATAATAAATTATCACCAAAGTATTATGGTCCATACAAGGTGTTGCAAAAGATTGGTACTATGGCATACAAATTGTAGCTTCCTGCAGCTTCTCGATTGCACCCAGTTTTCCATGTTTCATGTTTAAAGAAGGTTATAGGCGATAAGCTCCCAGTTCAAAAAATATTGCCAGAAATTGACAAGGAAGGAAAGATTATATTGGAACCAGAAGCAGGCATAGAAACAAGAACTCGACAGCTACGAAATCGATCAATTTCAAAGTATCTTATCAAGTGGAAGAACTTATCTGCTGAAGATTCCACATGGGAGGATGAGAATTTTATACAGAAGCATCCAGAACTACTCAAGCGTTGAGGACAACACTTTTTGGAAGGAGAGGGGCATGTTGGGTCCCTATAATACTAGTGATTACCCCATTATTATTGTAGTTGTACCCCTTATTAATATTTTTGTGCCCCTATTGTCCCCATATTGTTATTACTATGCCCCATAGAATCCCTCTATTGTTATTTTTGTGGCTTTATATTATTATTGTTAGGTTGGCTGGGTTATATTGTGACTCCTTAGACTCCTATATATAGAAAGGAGGTTTTGTCATTTGAATCATCCAAGAATTGTTCATTTATGTAATGTAAAGGAGGTTGTCCCCTCGAAGAGGCTGAATTTTAAGGCGTTGATCTATATTTTCTATCTTTTTCTTGAGCTGGTTTCATAACACAAACAAACTATTATTTTTTTGAAAACATAAATTGTTTTTGAAATTAAGTTATGAGAAGTTATTTTGCAGTTTTTGTGGAAAGAATGTTTCTTTAATTAATTAGTTAAAAGAAACAGTTACATATTCCAAGAAGAGAAAACCAAATCTTGAAAAGTATTTAAAAAAAATGATCAAGAGGATGGGGATCTGAGATCAAGAGAAAGAGGAAAAGAACTATGCTGAGAAGTCAGGCAGTTGTGCTAGCCAAGTCTGGTTAAGACCATATGGCTAGAGACACTCTTAGTCTTTGAATGAGAAAGAATTTCCTTAGAATAGGGATAGCACGGGGGGAGATCTACTGTTATGGTAAATCTCATGGTAGGGAGGTAAACACAGTGTAGGTCTATGTGTAGACCAAAAAGGAGCAACTAAAGACTGATAAGTTGAGGATTCGATTATAAGACGTAGCATCAGATAAGTGACAATCTTGTTTAAAGTTTCCAACTTGCATAGATTAATAAATTCTAACCTATGAAATTGAATAAGTATTGTTCAGTAAGTTTAATTTCTGATGGTTATTACATTAGAACAAAGTCTTTTATAGAGGCAATGAATTCTTGCAAAACTATTTTAAATGGAAGTACATGAATAAGAATCAGAGAAAATAACACTTTATTTTACCTAAGGTAGAATACAATAAGATGGTAGATTGCAGTAAAAATGTAGCTTGCAGCAAATATGAAAATTGTTGTAAATGTCTAAATTACAGTAAATATCTAGAATAGTAGTAAAATAGCTAGAAAGACAGTGTACATAAACCCTAAGATAGACGAAAATTGTAACAGAGTAATTTCAGTATCAAGCTCAAGTAAATATATACTGTCTTACGTGTGACGAGAAGAAAATTTCAGTTGAAGAAAATTACAAGATCTTATCCATAGTGAAAACTTCAATTTAACAAGTAGTCGAACAAATTGCAAAGGGAAGTAAAGATTTTGTTCCTAAAAGAAATAAAAGAAACCCTACAGGGTTTAGCACCTAAATACAAACAATAAACAAAAATAACATTGGGAAATCTTTGAACAAGCTTCATGCAATAAAACAAATTTCTGAATTTAAAACCCTAGTTGTCTCCCTGACTCCCACAGATCTGAATGCCAGAGGAATTAGCAGGAAGGTCGATTTAGTCTGGCACTCCCCAAGGGATTCCATGTAGACAGAATACCCACGAAATATTAGTGGGGCTTAGTACATAAATGCTAAAAAACTAAAGGCAAAGTATTTAAAAGCCAAATATTCCAGGTACCTTGAGCCATAGCTAGAATAGATACAGCTTCGTTATAAACCATATAAATGCTAGATAAAAGTAGAAGGAAAAACCATTTAATCCAAGATTAAAACATATTTCTTCTTTTAAAGAGAAAGACCGAACAATCTCGACAATTATCATCATTCCATAACGCATCAAAAAATTACATATGATTTCTTGTAAATGTCCATAATGTTAGACTAGATATAACAGAGAGTCTCGACAGAGCACTGAGAATGACATATATCAAATACATTCTTTTATGTAAACTCTAATATGCAAAAATTGTGTAAAAGACCGAACCAGGACTACAAGCAATGGCCGGGCCATTTTAAATTTATATACAAAGCCAGTATCACGGTGGAACTCCGGCTTCCATAAGCCGAGAGAGAAAACATACAAACTATTAATACAAAAGAACAAGCCATATAGCAAGCTAGTCTTCTAGCCATAAAAGCCCTAAATATGAGATAAATTAATCACTGAAATACCTGGTATTTGGTGGGTTCTTCCTCTAGGAAGACGAGCCCTGAAATGGAGTCTCGGCCCCAATATCCTCTGAGGGTTGTGATACGTGGAAGGAGAATTTGCGAAGACATAGCAAGAAAGAAAAACATGGATTAGCAATAACTCATAAATATACAAAAGCTTCTATAATATAGCTAGATAAACAGATTGTAAATGAAATATTATCGTCATTTAAATGCCTAGAACACCCTAATGTCGAAGCTAAACTCCTACTCACCCAAGCGTTGAAGGAAATTGACCAGTAAAACCAGAAGCATACCAGGAGCTGAGCAACAGAGCCACAGAATAGGCAGGCGCTCACATCAGGCAAGGAGATCCATCGAAACAGGTTCCCAATCAGTGGAACAGAGCAGAGTCGAAGCCCAACAGGCTTGCAAAGAAGCACAACAATAAACAAGACCAAAACCACCAAAGGGTAAATGTCAAAACCCTCGAGAACCAGACAATCACTCCAAGCGACCAGAACCATTGATGAGGGAAGCCAATCCCAAGGTAAATGTTGCAAGCAGGCCACGTGGTGTGTAACAGTATGCCACCTAGGCTAGGATAGCCAAGGCCTTTAATATATATATATATATATATATATATATATTGTTTTATATATGGATGTGTTACACATCACTACTATGGGCCAAACTTGTTGTAATAAAATGTAATGTAATGTGAAAGTCAAAGAGATGCACATATGAAGTTGAAGAGTCATGTAAGTTGAAAATTCATAGGAAGTCAAACAATCATGAGGGAAGTAGATGAGTAACAAGGGTCAAGTATCCCCCTTGGCTATATATACCTCTTCATTATATGAACAAATGACATTTTCACCTTGGCTCCTGCTACATAGCCTTGAGATTCTGTAATCTATTCTTTGAGGAGCGAGGAGTGGCTCCAATGTCCCACTACTAGGGCTAGTGATGTGGTGTACAAATGTGTCTTGAAACTTTTTCTTAATTCAGAAGCTTGTCTCAGGCTAGCATGTTTTTACGCATGTTTTGTATTTGTTTGTAAGACTGTCTTTAAATGTTTGTAATTCATGTTTTCTTAACCTGTACTAAGATATTTGAACTACTTTGGTTATTTTAGTACTTACATTGTTGAAGATGTGTTGTATCATTTATCACTGTTGTATTTCCTGTGTGGACTACTCTACCAGACATTAGATAGACCATTCTTGTATTCTTGGTTATAATGACCATCACCCTCGTGTGGACTACTCCGCTTGACGGTGTACGTGTTTTCCCTTGCACTTTGGTTTTAATGACTGCCACATCCGTTGGATGCTCGATGGACCCTTGTTGTTTTTCGCGTGTGACTCTCCCTGGGTGGTACTACAACCTCTCATCTAGAGTCTCACTTTTACCCTCTCCCTTATAGTAAGAGAACACAGATACAAAGTTACATTACGCACTCACCAGGTATACTCACCTCATTTTCTTCAAGTTACAAGCATAACACTCTCAAGCACTAAAAAACAAGAGCTAAGGCAAATATTTAAGATAATGGCAATCGAGTCATCATACCAAATGGGACTCCTACACCAAACGATGTGAGGTCTAGTTAGGACTTCATACCCGAGAGATCCCCTGAATGTTGGCGGGTCCAGCACCATCAACATATTCCTAGAAATTTCTTTCAAGTAGATGATTTAAAAATGTACTATCATGTCTTATGCAGTGATATATGATTTTCTGATTTTATTTATAAATTTATAATGTAATGAATACATTATTTTTTAAAATATTTAAAAATAATAATAAACATAAGTGGGAGAATTAATTTTAACAAATTTCTCATATCTTCTATCAACCTGTTGTGGCCACCAACAACCCCCCTTCTTATTTAGTGTTATTCCTAATACTAAATAAGTGGGGACCCTTAGTTAAAAATTTAAAAATCAATTAGTGCTTAAATTTCCTTTCTTAATAAAACTTACCATCATAAACTTAGGAAGACCCCCTTGAAAAATCTAAGTTTTATGATAAGGTAAGACAAAAAATCTTTCCTTAGGAAATATCGCATCGCAAAAGGATAACAAGATACCTCCTTAAAAGCCGAATTCTATCATTGCGAGATCGTGATACGCAATAATAAACAAATATCGCATCGCATACGTCAAAGAAAACTTACGTTGAAATACTTTAATTTGCCAATATGCGATGACGCATATCGCAAATCGCATTTCGCAGAAAACAGGTTAACGAATATTGTTATATATTACGTTCCTGCGATATTACGATTTCATGATAAAGCGGCAATACAATATTGCGATAATGCGATATTGCGATTTCACGATAAAGCGACAATGCGATAATGCGATATAGCGAGCTATCAACTTTGCGACGTTGCGATCTGCGATATTGCAAAGAAAATCGCAAAATTGCTTCATCGCAGATCTTTCGGGCTTGTGGCTCAAAAAAGTATTTTCCATAAACTGACACCTAGTTATGCGCTTTAATGCTAATAAATGAGGTAGTTTCCAGTTATTAATGGAATATGGTTTCGTGCTTATCGAAAAATCATTTCACGTAAGGTGGTATATTTTATGCATCTTCGGCATTTAAAACTTTCCCATCACCCTTCCTTATCATTATTCTCACTTCACTTGTAAACTGCAAGAACGAAGAATAGAGAACGATACAAAGCAGTACGCAGGATATTATGGGAAAGAAAAGAAAAGCTCCGAGCTCTGAAGAGAAAGAAATGGTGCCCTTGTATACAGACACAGCCTGTAATAGAGATGCTGGTATTGCTATGTGGGAAGGCATGTATAATTTTCTTGAGGAGGAGAATCTCAGAGTAATGGAAGTTACTGCTACTGCAGGCTCACATAGTTCTTCTGAGGCATCCATCACAGAGCTAGCTTGTTCATTCTTGCACCGGATAGCAGCAAGGCCCAAAATCCTCCCATACACGGACGTGGTTAAGTGGATACTGGACAGCATTGATATCAGAAATAGACAGCTTAAGACTCAGGGTCAAGAGCTTACGGAATCATTATTTTCACAAAATTTCAACTTTATATCCGCTAAAAGAAAAAAGCGCAAAAGGCAAAAAACACATCAAGGAAACCCGGATCAAGAAACAGAGGCAGTTTTGCGCTAGGCTAAGACAAAATTATCGAAAAGGAAAGCTTCTAATTGCTCAGTCACCTGCAAGCCCCGAAAATGGCAAGAAAGCAACTACAAACAAATTGGAGGCAGAAGGCTCAAGAAAAGGCAGAAGCAATCCAAAGTTTAATCAAGTTGAACTAGGATTATTACTGGGCATACTGTTGGGTCCCTATAATACTAGTGATTACCCCATTACTATTGTAGTTATACCCCTTATTTATATTGTTGTGCCCCTATTACCCCGATATTGTTATTTTTGTGCCCCATAGAATCCCTCTATTGTTATTTTTGTGGCTTTATATTATTATTGTTAGGTCGCCTAGATTATATTGTGACTCCTTAGACTCCTATATATAGAAAGGAGGTTTTTTCATTTGTATCATCCAAGAATTGTTCATTTATGTAATGTAAAGGAGGTTTCCCCCTCGAAGAGGCTGAATTCTAAGGCGTTGATCTTTCTTTTCTATCTTTTCTTGAGCTGGTTTCATAACATTTGGTATCAGAGCTTTGGATTCTAGGGTTTCGCTGCTCCAAACAGGTCATCGTGGCATTTTCGCTATAACTTTTTTCTGTGACGTTTCAAAATTCGCAAAAAAAACCCATTTGAGAAGAAATCGCACTGAACCTTGGATCCAAATTTCAGATCTTTTCGCGCGAATATTTGCAGAGATATGCTCTGAGGAAGTTGGTCTTTTTGCAGACTCCTGAATTACATTCAAAACAGGTGACCTAGGGAAAATCGTCATAACTTTCTCTCTAGGGATCGGATTGAAATTTCATAAGTAGGTACAGATAGAGGACGGACTGTAGTTTATTTTTTATCTGTTTCAGAACCAAAGGTCGAAAATTTTACACGTGGCACTTCATACAAGTTCACTCTTCTGGAAAGGTCTATAATCAGGTCATCTTGGGAGATTGTGCATAACTCTTTCTTGGAGAATCCAATTTGGATCAGACTGGTGGCATTGGAAAGAGGACACAGAGAGCTACTATAGGTCACAATTTTAGAACTAGATGATTGGAAAGTACAGAGATACATCAGAGGCAATATCAAGCTCCTACAATGTGAAAAAAGGTGTGTAGATTTTTTTAAATTTTTGCTTAAGCTTGGTTTGAAAAATTATTTTGAAGGAATTCAAAGGGCATAGTAGAGCATTATTATCGGTAACTGATGCCCCGAGGAAAGAAAATGAAAACACCTAGTAAGGAACCTGAAAGCTCTAGCATGACTCATGAAGAAGAGGAAGAAATGCAACATCATATATCAAAATTACAAGACCAAGTGCAACAACTGTCCCTTGCACAAAAAGGAACAGAATCTAAGATGGATGGTTTAAAGAAAGATGTAGAAGCTAAGATGGATGGTTTAAAGAAAGGTGTAGAAGCTAAGATGGATTGTTTAAAGAAAGGCGTAGAAGCTAAGATGGATGGCATGGAAGCTAAGGTGAATGGCATGGACGCTAAAATTGATGGCATGGATGATAAGATGGAAGAATTGAAGATAAATATGAATAAGTTGCTACAAGAAATGGTCACTAAGGGTGAAAGAGTACTAAAGGAAACTCATGATGAGAACAAAAGAAATGTTAATCATGATTCCATAGACTGTAATGTTGGATCGAAGACTCACCATGTTCCAAAAATCGATATGAGGAAGTTTGATGGCAAGGATCCCGCCACATGGATATTACAGATGGAGCAATTCTTCGATCTCAATAATGTGCAAAACACACAAAAGGTACGTATGGCAACTTTATATTTGGAACCAAATCAGTTTGTATGGTATCAATGGCTTTGTTCTCGTAAACAATTTATCACTTGGGCAATTTTTACGGAATAATTGATAGCACATTATGAGGATACAAAAAGCAACACTTTTTTTAGCCAATTGATAAGTCTCAAACAAAAGGGTTCAATAATGGATCACATTGAGGAGTTCCAAAAATTGAACATAAGGGTAAAAGATATTCCAGAGGAGCATAGGATTGATGTGTTCATAGGGTCTTTAAAGGATAATATCCAACATGATGTGCGCCTTTGGGAACCTGATTCATTAGAGAAGGCATTCAGGTTAGCAAGAAAAATGGAAAGCAAAATTATGGCAACTAGGAAGCATACCATTCACAACTATAAAGACGGAAGTGTTGTTGCCCATAGTCTTCCACAACCTACAAGGTTGACACCACAACAATTGGAAGAGAAAAGAGCAAAAGGGATTTGTTACAATTGTGATAGCAAATACACAAAAGGTCATAAGTGTGCTGAGAAGAAATTATTCTACATAGATTGTGAAGAGGAAGAAGAAAAGGAGCAAGAAAGGTCAAAAGAAGAGGATATATTCCAGGAACAAAGCCTAGATGAAGAACAAATAAATCCGACCATATCTTGTAATGCATTGGCGGGAATTACCACTCCTCAAACCATTAAGATAGAAGGACAAATCAAGAAGAAAAAGGTAATAGTGTTGATTGATTCAGGAAGCACCCACAATTTTATTCATTGTACGGTAGCAAAAGAATTGAATTGCTTCCTATATCCAGCACCAGAGTGTCAAGTGATGATTGCAAATGGAGGAACAATAAATTGTTCTGGAAAGTGCCATAATATCAAGCTATCCATGGGAGAATATGTATTGACTAGCCCAATGCTTTCCATTCCAATGGGAGGTGCTGATGTTGTACTAGGAGTCCAATGGCTACAATCCTTGGGTACAATAGCTTTTAATTTTCAAGAACTTTTCATGAAATTTTCTGTGGAAGGAAAGGAAGTTGAATTAAGGGGTATTGCAAGGAAACTAGGAAAGATAATCAGCTCTAATGGCATGACAAAGCTTCTAAAAAAGGAGAAAAGAGGTGTAATTGCACAATTATGTTCGCTAGATGTTTCCACATTGGAATCATCTATTTCTCCAGATCTCCAAAAAGTCCTGGACAATCATTCCAAGGTATTTGAGACTCCCAAAGGTCTCCCACCTATGCGTGATCATGATCATGCTATTCATCTGATTCCAGGAAGTGTTCCTCCAAACATCAGGCCGTACATATATCCCTATGTCCAAAAAAGTGAAATTGAACGTATGGTTGCAGAAATGCTAGAGGCTGGTATAATTCAACCAAGTCAAAGTTCTTTCTCAGCTCCAGTAGTATTGGTGCACAAGAAGGATGGATCATGGTGCATGTGTCCAGATTATAGGGAGCTCAACAAGCTCACTATTAAAGATAAGTTCCCTATTCCTGTCATTGATGAATTACTGGATGAATTGCATGGATCAATTTACTTCACCAAGTTGGATCTTCGTTCAGGATATCATCAAATCAGAATGAAGATTGAAGACATTCCGAAAACAGCATTTAGAACTCATGAGGGTCATTATGAATTTTTGGTCATGCCTTTTGGCCTTACCAATGCACCTTCAACATTTCAAGGTTTGATGAATTCAATTTTCAAACCATTCCTTAGAAAATTTGTTTTAGTATTTTTTGATGATATACTAATCTACAGCAAGTCTTGGAAGGATCATGTTGAACATGTTGACAGGGTGCTACAACTATTGGAGGAGAAACAATTATATGCAAAAAGATCCAAATGTTTCTTTGGAGTCCAGGAGGTGGAATATTTGGGTCATATTGTATCTCATGAAGGAGTTAAGGTAGACCCTAGCAAAATTAAAGCCATTAAGGAATGGAAAATCCCCACATCCATAAAGCATCTGCGAGGATTTCTTGGGTTGACAGGGTATTATCGCAAGTTTGTTAAGAATTATGGGAGAATAGCAGCACCTCTAACAACATTATTGAAGAAAGATTCATTTTCATGGACTCCGGAAGCAACAAAGGCCTTTGAACATCTTAAAGAGGCAATGTGCCAAGCACCGGTCTTAGCTACACCGGACTTCACAAAAACCTTTATTGTGGAATGTGATGCTTCAGGAAATGGAATTGGTGCTGTTCTAATGCAAGATGAAAGACCCATTGCTTTTGAAAGTCGTCCAATCAAGGGAAAGTTTTTAAGCAAAGCTATTTATGAGAAGGAAATGTTGGCAATACTCCATGCACTTAAGAAATGGCGACCCTACCTAATGGGAAGACACTTCAAGGTAAAAACAGATCATGATAGCCTTAAATACTTTTTAGAACAAAGATTATCCTCTGAAGAGCAACAAAAGTGGGTCACAAAGATGTTGGGTTATGACTTTGAAATCATCTACAAAAAAGGGAAGCAAAATGTGGTGGCAGATGCACTCTCAAGAAAGGATGAGGATGTGGAAGCATTGTTGTGTGCCATTTCTATTATCCAACCAGATTGGATAAACGAAGCAAAGGAGGAATGGAAGAATGACGAAGAAGTGTGGGCACTTATTCGAAAGCTACAACAAGATTCCAGTACTTCTGATACATTTAGCTGGAAAAATGATTCGTTATGGTACAAAGATCGCTTATACCTCTGTAAGAATTCCCAGCTAAAACAAAAGATTCTTATGGAATTGCACACTTCTCCCTTAGGAGGGCACTCAGGATTTTTAAAAACTTACCACAGGGTTAAGAAGGAATTTTTTTGGGATGGCCTTAAATCAGATATTCAAAAGTTTGTGGCGGAATGTTTGGTTTGCCAACAAAATAAAGTTGAAACAATTAAGACACCGGGTCTATTACAACCTTTATCCATTCCAAGCCAACGTTGGGAGGAGGTTTCAATGGATTTTATCACAGGTTTACCCAAGTCTGAGGGAAAGAGTGTCATCATGGTGGTAGTTGACAGACTTACCAAGTATGCACACTTTTGTGCATTATCACATCCATTTAAAGCCAGTACAGTTTCTACTGCATTTATGGAAACAGTTCAAAAGCTACATGGAAACCCAAAGATTATTGTAAGTGACAGAGATCCCATTTTCACTGGAAATTTTTGGACAGAATTATTTTCTTGTCTTGGTACTCAGTTAGCTCATAGCTCATCTTATCATCCTCAATCTGATGGGCAAACTGAGATAGTAAACAAATGTTTGGAAGGATATCTTCGTTGCTTTGTATCTGATAAACAGACACAATGGGTCAAATGGTTGCCTCTGGCTGAATGGTGGTATAACACTTCCTTCCATACAGCAACAAAAATGACCCCATTTATGGCACTTTATGGGTATCAACCACCATCCATCACATCATATTTAAGAGAAAATTCTAAGGTTCAAGCAGTGGAACATCACATCGAACATCAACAACAAGTCCTCCAACTCTTAAAGGATAACCTCGTGTTGGCACAAAATAGAATGAAACAACAGGCAGATCAACATCGCAGTGAAAGAAGTTTTGATGTAGGTGATTGGGTATTCCTACGGCTACAACCATATAAGCAAATGTCCCTAAAGCAAGCTAAGAAGGATAATAAATTATCACCAAAGTATTATGGTCCGTACAAGGTGTTGCAAAAGATTGGTACTATGGCATACAAATTGGAGCTTCCTGCAGCTTCTCGATTGCACCCAGTTTTCCATGTTTCATGTTTAAAGAAGGTTATAGGCGACAAGCTCCCAGTTCAAACAATATTGCCAGAACTTGACGAGGAAGGAAAAATTATATTGGAACCGGAAGCAGTCACAGAAACAAGAACTCGACAGCTACGAAATCGATCAATTTCAGAGTATCTTATCAAGTGGAAGAACTTATCCGCTGAAGATTCCACATGGGAGGATGAGAATTTTATGCAGAAGTATCCAGAACTACTCAAGCGTTGAGGACAACACTTTTTTGAAGGAGAGGGGCATGTTGGGTCCCTATAATACTAGTGATTACCCCATTACTATTGTAGTTATACCCCTTATTTATATTGTTGTGCCCCTATTACCCCCATATTGTTATTTTTGTGCCCCATAGAATCCCTCTATTGTTATTTTTGTGGCTTTATATTATTATTGTTAGGTCGGCTGGATTATATTGTGACTCCTTAGACTCCTATATATAGAAAGGAGGTTTTGTCATTTGTATCATCCAAGAATTGTTCATTTATGTAATGTAAAGGAGGTTGCCCCCTCGAAGAGGCTGAATTCTAAGGCGTTGATCTTTCTTTTCTATCTTTTCTTGAGCTAGTTTCATAACACATACTTAGTAAAGCCACATAGCCAGTGGATGACTCTCAAGTGCATCATCAATTTGGCCGAAAAGATGGTGCCAGCTCTTTCTGATTCTGTTTTCTCAGCTCAGCTAAAATCGGAAGTCGGCCAACCGACTCTTCTCAAACAGATGCTGAATGCGTGCGATTTTAAGGAGCGGATACAAAAGTAGTTTTAATTTTAGATTCAATTTTAGTTTTAATTTTGTTCTATTTTGCTTGAAATGAGAACGGTCATTTAAACTGCATCCTACATTTTTGCAATAAGTTATTTTTAGATTTAGTTAATAGTATTTAAACCCTTCTCATGCATTTAGAGAAGGGTCTTGAAATTTGTCAAAAACTTATCCCCAAAACATGCACTTCTGTACCCTCTGAGAAGGTTTTTATGAATGAATGGAACATGATTTATTGATATTTGCATTTTTTATCTGCTATTGATGTTGCATTTTTGTACTCTTAGTGGATGTTAGATCAAGAAGAGATAAATCATTATTGCTTGAAGCTAATGAGTAGGACTAGTTATAAATGGTACTTCTATCTCTTAACTATTTCTGCCTTTGTGTTAAAGTGATTTTCATGTTCAGTTGTTTATATATTGATGCATGAATGCCTGAGTTATCATTTGGCACTTTTGTACGGTGATAGCTATTTATTTATGCTTAATGTATGAGTAGCTCATTATGCGATATGTTTTCCACAACTGTTTCGTCTAACTTTTTATACGAAGTGGTTCATCCTTATTGAATTCTTTTCTCATAACAGTTGAATGATCTTTATTACTAGTTGTTATTTGAAATCATTTTAGATCGCATAACGGAAAGATTACACCCTGGGTTAGTGTAGACTTAGATATTTCTGCTTATTAGAATACAATTTCCTTATTATTAGATTAGAATTAGAATGAAAATACTCCATTTAGAAATTGTTAGAAAGAGAAATATCAGTCTATCACACACACACACACATAAATTGGGAAACTGGTCCCATATCCCCAATCGGACCCACTATACCAAATGGAAAAGGAGCTGCTAACCAAGGTCTGGACCGGGTGGGTATCCCCCTTGTTGTAGACCCGATTTTCGGGGTTTCAACATATTTGGCGCTAGAAGGAGGGCCCAAACTATGAATGGTAAGAAAATCTAAATCTAAATACCATTCTAAGAGTAAATCTCCCTCACCGTCTCCCCTGACTTCTCCGTTGCATTTAAATCCAGAGTCAGAAGTCGCTAGAGCAACAGCCGCTGCTACAAACCCTGACATTTCAAAACAATCTACTATTGAACCTCTTGAAGTTGAATCTTTGATTCAAAAACTTCAATGATTTTCTATATCTCCTCAAAAATCTGATAAATCTCAAGGCAGCGTGACTTCGCAATATAATCCTGCTCATCCTCTTACCAGATTAAAGAGCGAAAAGTTTGGTGTTCAACCAACCGAGTTACCTCTACCTACAAGGAAAAGAGAAGTCTCCTAAAGGGTCTGATAGCGAGACTCTTTCATCATCATCATCCATCTCAACCTCTTCATCGCAAAGTCAACCATCCACTCCTCCACTTCAGATCATTGTCCATCAACCTACTGGAACTTCCACAACTCCTTCTCAACCATTTGGAGTCGTAATATGCTCATCTTCTCAACCACAAGGATCATCTTCTGCACTTTCCTCTGTTAGTAGTTCAGCGATGGCCCAATCTCCATGGAATAACCCAGGGGTAGTCTTAATGCCTATTCCCTTGAGTTAGCTACCGGCCCATCCTGAAAAATGGTTGCCTAAGTTTAACCCTGAGGCAAGCATGCTAGCGGAAGAACATATAAATAACTTTATGCTATCCATAAATCTTAATGGAGTTACCAACCAAGACACTGTTGTTCGACTTTTTCCTTATACTCTGCAAGGAACAGCTAGATCATGGTATTTCTCATTACCATCTGGATCTATTACTAGTTGGGACATCTTCCAAGAACAATTCCTGACCAAGTTCGGTGATGACAGGTCTACAGCGACACTGATCAACGACTTGTCTAACCTTAAGGCTGAGTTAAGAGAACCTATCAAAGATTTCAATTTACGTTTCAATAAAATCTTAAACAAAATTCCTACTGCTTCCCAGCCTAGCGAAGAAGTGCGAAGTGAATGGTACATTACTGCTTTACCATCAAACTTAGCAATCTTTGTTGATAGGGCTAACAAAACAACCTTAGTTGAAAATATGAAAGAAGCAATAGCAGTAGAGAAACGTATTATGGCCCTAGAAAAGAAAAATGCGATAGAGGAACGAAAATCTAAGAAGGTTTCTTTCAAAGAAGATCCCAAGAAAAAACAATCGAAAGATCCATTCAATTTAGAAGGATTACAAAAAGTTTTGAAGACCATGTCTAACGAGATGGTCGACATTAAGAAACAAGTGGCAGAAACTTCTTCTAAAAAGCCATACAGGCCTTTTAAAAGAAATCCTTCAACCGATTCCAAACCCCCTAACGCTATTACAAATGCTGAATCAGAAGAAGAAGAAGAAGAGGAAATCGCTACTGAAGAACATACCGATGAAGAAGAAGTTGTAGAGTTACAAGGTATGTGGGATTTCATCCTCCCAGATGAAGAGGATCAAGAGGCATTCCCGGTTAGTACGCATAGCAGAAATCAGCTTGATCCTCCTCAACCTGCACCTAAGCCAAAGAGCGCAAGCTCGATGACTAAGGATAAAGTCGCAGCCAAGAAAACATCACCTAAAGCGACTCAAACTAGCCCAGTCCAAATAGACACATCAACTCCATCTAAAACGCTAATCGTTTCAGATGAAATGGAGTATAATATCATAGAAGATATGAAAAAGACTAGGGCCAATATTACTTTTTTTGAATTGAGCAAGTTAAAACACCAGCAAAAAGTACTTTTGAAAGAATTGCATGTTGTACCAGTTGCACCTTTGCCAGCCACTGTAATATCTCAAGCTTCCCATGACATGGGAAGACCTCCAACTAATACGATTAATAAAGTTGATCCAAACGATATCGCCTTAATTGGAGGAAGATCGAGATCTCATACTCCCCCATTTCTCCTTACTTATGAAATTTTTAATAAAAACGTGCATAATTGCTTAGTGGATTCTGGAGCTTCATCGAATATTTTACCAAGATCAATATGTGCAAAATTGAACGTTCAACCACAGAAATCCGTTGTGCGCATAGTTCAGCTAGATCAATCGCAAGTCGAAGTGATTGGCGAATTAAATCAAGTTACCATAAGGCTGTCATCCAACCCAAAGGTATGTCAAGTTATCGACATTTTAGTTGTTGATATTCCGGAATTTTATGGCTTAATTCTTAGCAAAGATTGGTCAGAAAAACTTCATGGATACTTTGCAACTAACTGGTCGCACATGTGGCTCCCTTATAATGGTAAACCAAACCAAATAAAAGTTGATCGGGAAAAACATCAGAAATACATAGTAACAGAACTCGAGGGGGAAAATGAACCAGTAGCATACAATTCTAACATCATTGGCAATTATTCAGTAGATTCTTTCCTAGGAAATTTTAATGCTCATACTTCACCTTACTTAGAACATTCTGTTTTATCTCAAGTAGAAAATTTCTCTCAAACAGATAGTTCTAAATGTATTAATTTTATAGATAGTCCTGTAAATAAATCTTTGTTTTGGAAGTTATTTTTTGATGGTTCTAAGTCTAACGAAGGAGCAGGAGCAGGATGCGTGTTAATAAGCCCAGAGGGAGATAAAACTATGCTAACTTGCAGACTCGAATTTGATTGCACCAACAATACTGCAGAATATGAGGCTTTAATCCAAGGGTTATACAAAGCAATCGGATTAGACGTCAAATACCTTCAAGTTTTCGGAGATTCTGAAATTGTAATCAGACAGGTACGTAATACTATACATTGTTTATCAGGTCATTTAAAACATTACCAATCTTTAGTTCAAGATCCGACTGAACACTTATAGCATTTAATATTTCATCAATTCCCAGACTCCAGAATGCTAGCGCAGACCTCTTAGCCAACGTAGCTTCCAAGCTCATTCCTTCAAAAGATTTTAGCCCTGACTGATTTTCAATTGAGTTAATGTTTAGACCATCCATTCCTGATAACATTACCAATTGAAGGATTTTCAACGACGATCCTGATATTGTGAGTTTCCTCACATCTGAAGGATCCTACACCAATAAAATAATTGACGAAGACCAACATGACCAACAATTGCAACAGGATAGTACTAACAATGCTATACCTAAATCAGTAGTCAAGTTAGAAGACCTTTATGATTTGAAATATCGATTCAAAAGATCTACCAATTCAAAAATCCAAAGCTCAACTTTGAATTATGAATTAGTAAATCTAAGAACTGATGCCAAACCGTAGAATATCAACCTAGGCCTTGGCCTAGCCCCTGAAGAAAAATTAGTGTATATTCGTCTATTGAGACAATACAAAAGTGTCTTTGCTTGGAATTATGATGAACTCAAAACATACGACACTTCCATCATCCAACATACTATTCCAATGATCGATAATGAAAAACCTGTCCAACAAAAGTTGAGAAATATCCATCCCAATTTAGAAAACCAGATCAAAACTGAACTCAATAAGTTATTGAAAGCCAAAATAATTTTTCCCGTTAGACATTCTAAATGGGTCTCCAATATGGTCCCTGTTAGAAAGAAAAACGGAGATATTAGAATCTGCATTGACTTTCGAAATCTTAACAAGGCCTGCCAAAAGGATAATTTTCCTTTGCCCCCCATGGAACAAATATTGCAGGCAGTTGCGGGCTCAGAATTAATGTCATTCTTGGATGGATTCTCAGGATACAATCAAGTGTTGGTACATCCCGATGATCAATTAAAAACTACATTCAGAACTAAATGGGGCACATATGCATATCAAAAGATGCCATTTGGTTTGATTAACGCGGGTGCCACATTTTAGAGAGCCATGGACATCGCATTCAAGGGGTTAGTTAATAAATCAGTGGTAATATATTTGGATGATATAACTGTGTATTCCAAGAAACGAAACAACCATCTCAGAGATTTAAAACAAATCTTCCAACGTTGTTTAAGGTATGGAATTTCACTTAACCCGAAAAAATCCTTTTTCACATTAAGTGAAGGAAAACTTCTCGGATTCATAGTGTCAAAATATGGTATTCACATTGATCGTGACAGAATCAAAGAAATTTCCGCAGTACCCCTACCTCACAACAAGAAAGCCATGCAATCTTTCCTTGGCCAGATTAACTTTGTAAAGAGATTTGTTCCAAACTTTTCAAGAATCGTGTCTCCTTTACAAGCAATGATTAAAAAGAACACAAACTTTAAATGGGGCCAAGATGACCATGAGGCATTCAATCGATCAAACAAGAAATTATTAATGCTCCATATTTAGCAACTCCAAATTTTTCCGATCCTTTTATTTTGTATACATTTACCTTGGATAGATCATATGCTGCGATACTCACTCAAGAAAATCAAGAAAAGGCAGAAGCCCCAATTGCTTTTTTCAGTTCCAATTTACAAGGAGCTGAGTTGAATTATTCAGATGTGGAGAAACAAGATTATGCTATTTTCAAAGCAATTAAGTATTTCAGACCTTTTTTAATCAAAACACATACCAAAATCATAGTATCGTTTCCAACGGTAAGAAATCTTCTAGTACAGAAGGATGTGGGTGAGAAAAGGGCGAATTGGGTTACTGCCTTACAGGAATATGACGTAAAAATCAAACCAGCAAGTATTGTAAAAGGTCAAGGCTTTTGCAAAATGCTGGCAGGAGCATCGCTAATGTCCGAAAATCCATCTGCGGAGGTACAAGTATATGAGGTAAGCCTAAACGATGTTGAGTCATTATACGCTGATATTATTTATTATCTAAAGAATGGATATGCTCCTTCAAACCTCGATTATACCAAGAAAATAGCTCTAAGGTTAAAAGCCAAACAATATCAGCTCGTGAATGATGTTCTTTTTAGAATAAATTATGACTCTGTTCTCCTTAGATGTCTTGAGAAATCTGAAGCTGAAAAAGTCTTGCAGGAACTCCACGATGGGCCAGCAGGTGGACACTACGCTGGAGACGCTACTGCTCATAAAATCTTACGCGCAGGCTATTACTGGCCCACATTATTTAAAGACGCGCATAACTACGTAAGGAAATGTCAAGTCTGTCAAACCGCTGCTGGGAGACAAAAGAAACCATCCTTGCCACTACAACTAGTTAACATTGAACAACCTTTCGATCAGTGGGGATTGGACGTAATAGGTGAGATCGTTCCTCACTCTTCTAAACAACATAGATATATCCTTACAGCAACAAATTACTTTACTAAATGGGTAGAAGCAGTTCCACTCAAGACGGCTAATGCTGAAAATATCATTGAGTTCATAGATCACTTCATAATCACCAGGTTTTGGCTACCTTCCGCTTTAATGTTTGATAATGCATCATATTTTTCTGATAATGCAATGACTGAATTTGCACTCAAAAGGGGTTTCAAGCTTAAATACTCTACCAATTATTACCCACAGGGGAATGGGTTAGCTCAATCTACAAATAAGAATTTAATTAGAATCATTAAGCAAACCATTGACCAAAATCATAAAAATTGGCATAAGTCTTTAATATATGCTTTATGGGCAGATCGAATAACGCAAAAGGCCTCTATTGGCACTTCTCTCTTTAATTTAGTTTATGGGAAAGAAGTGGTTCTTCCAACTCATTTGGAAATTCCCTCTTTAGCCTTGGTTCAATATATTGATGAAGCACCAACTTCTTCCTTACAACTAAGGCAACTAGAATTAATTAAGTTAGAAGAACAACGAGAACGGGCTAAGATAACTCATGCTCATCACCAAGCATTAGTGAAGGCTTCTTTTGATTCAAACATGATATCTAGAAAAGATTTTCAGATGGGAGATCTAGTTTTAAAATGGGACAAGGCTCATGAGGAAAAAGGGAAACATACAAAATTTCAAAGAATGTGGCTTGGTCCTTTTCAAATCATAGAAGTCATAGGTCCATCTACTTTCATGTTACAGGATTTAACAGGGAAAAGAGATTCTTTACCTGTTAATGGTCAGATCCTCAAAAAATATTTTCCATAGAAGATCATTCTTCTATTTTTGTAGATTAGTTGTTTTTCTTTTTCATAATAAAACCAGTTATAGATGGTTACATTTGAAATTCACGAAAAAGACACAAATTCTCTTCTAGATTTTGTTTTTTCACTTGTATAAATAGAATTCTTTCTAAAAATTTGATCATTACTATTGAAAGATATAGTTAAAAACTCTAGACCTAGAAATGATACTAGTTTCAACTGTATAAACTTTGACAAAAAATACCTTTAGTTAGAAATTGTTTTATTTCAGTCCAATGAAAGGTATCAATAACAAAAATGAAGGTTCTCTGTAGAAAAGCTCTTTCCAAAAACTCTATCATTGTCGTCCAGAGCTATCTTAAGGAAACAATGACTTCCTCCCCACCTAGGAAACTACAACATTCAAAGAATGATCCAAAGATACACTTTAAATTAAAGAGTAAGAGGTCTCATCACGAGCTGACTTATCATGATCATAGATATTATAGCTTGCTGACTTTACCAATACTGCATACCACAACAGGGTAATGACTCAAGATTGTTGCAATCAAAAGGCAAGGGGTCTCATCATGAGCCAGCTTGTTCAGCGAAGTTAATAAATCAGTGAATGACTATGTCATGAATTGGCTACCAAACCAAGACATTGTTCTTTGAGGATAAAAAAGAAAAGAAAGCGAAAAGTGTGGAAATGGATTTTTCTTTGAAAATTATAAATTTCTCTAAGTAGGATACAGGATCATTGCTGGATAACAGGTAACCCTGTCGAAGCTATAAACGCTGGCTGGCAACAGAGGTTCTACCTACGACAAATGAGCATATTTAAAACTGATTTGCAGAGAAGACTTTATTTTTATCTTTATAAACCAAGTAATGACTGATGTAGATACAAAGACTAGCTCTAGGGAGTAAAAAATCAAAGTTGAAAATAGAAGAAACAAAATATCATTGATAGGCAAAAGCATAATGTACTTAGTCTTTCTATAGTAAAGTTTAATTTTCTGGAAAATTTTCTATTTTGGAAGTTTTGAAAATTCAAAAGAGCAGCAGAGATAACTGGTTCTTCCAAGTGAATCGCCAATTATTGTGGCCACCAACAACCCCTCTTCTTATTCAGTGTTATTCCTAATACTAAATAAGTGGGGACCCTTAGTTAAAAATTTAAAAATCAATTAGTGCTTAAATTTCCTTTCTTAATAAAACTTACCATCATAAACTTAGGAAGACCCCCTTGAAAAATCTAAAAAACCTAAGTTTTATGATAAGATAAGACAAAAAATATTTCCTTAGGAAATATCGCATCGCAAAAGGATAATAGGATACCTCCTTACAAGCCGAATTCTATCATTGCGAGATCGTGATACGCGATAATAAACAAATATTGCATCGCATACGTCAAAGGAAACTTACGTTGAAATACTTTAATTTTCCGATATGCGGAGACGCATATCGCAAATCGTATTTCGCAGAAAATAGGTTAACGAAGATTGTTATATATTATGTTCCTGCGATAACGCGATATTGCGATATTGCGATTTCACGATAAAGCGGCAATACAATATTGCGATAATGCGATATTGCGATTTCACGATAAAGCGGCAATGCGATAATGCGATATAGCATGCTATTAACTTTGCGATGTTGCGATCTGCGATATTGCGAAGCAAATCGCAAAATTGCGAAGCAAATCGCAAAATTGCTTCATGGCAGATCTTTCGGGCTCGTGGTTCAAAAAAGTATTTTCCATAAACTGACACCTGATTATGCGCTTTAATGCTAATAAATGAGGTAGTTGCCAGTTATTAATGGAATATGGTTTCGTGCTTATCGAAAAATCATTTCACGTAAGGTGGTATATTTTATGCATCTTCGGCATTTAAAACTTTCCCATCACCCTTCCTTATCATTATTCTCACTTCACTTGTAAACTGCAGGAACAAAGAACAGAGAACGATACAAAGCAGTACGTAGGATATTATGGGAAAGAAAAGCAAAGCTCCGAGCTCTGAAGAGAAAGAAATGGCACCCTTGTATACAGACACAGCCTATAACAGAGATGCTGGTATTGCTACGTGCGAAGGCATGTATAATCTGCTTGAGGAGGAAAATCCCAAAGTAATGGAAGTTACTGCTATTGCGGGCTCACATAGTTCTTCTAAGGCATCCATCATAGAGCTAGCTTGTTCATTCTTGCACCGAATAGCAGCAAGGCCCAAAATCCTCCCATACACGGACGTGGTTAAGTGGATACTGGACAGTGTTGATATCAGAAATAGACAGCTTAAGACTCAAGGTCAAGAGCTTACAGAATCATTATTTTCACAAAATTTGAACTTTATATCCGCTAAAATAAAAAAGCGCAAAAGGCAAAAAACGCATCAAGGAAACTTGGATCAAGAAATGGAGGCAGTTTCGCGCTAGGTTGAGAAAAATTTCTCGAAAAGGAATGCTTCTAATTGCTCAGTCACCTGCAATCCCCGAAAATGGAAAGAAAGCAACTACAAACAAATTGGAGGCAGAAGGCTCAAGAAAAGGCAGAAGCAATCCAAAGGTTAACCAAGTTGAACTGGGATTATTACTGGGCATACTTAATAAAGCCACATAGCCAGTGGATGACTCTCAAGTGCATCATCAATTCAGCCGAAAAGATGGTGCCAGCTCTTGCCGATTCTGTTTTCTCGGCTCAGCTAAAATCGGAAGTCGGCCAGCCGACTCTTCTCAAACAGATGCTGAATGCATGCGATTTTAAGGAGAAGATACAGAAGTAGTTTTAATTTTAGATTCAATTTTAGTTTTAATTTTGTTTTATTTTGCCTGAAATGAGGACGGTCATTTAAACTGCATCCTACATTTTTGTAATAAGTTATTTTTAGACTTAGTTAATAGTATTTAAACCCTTCTCATGCATTTAGAGAAGGGTCCTGAATTTGTCAAAAACTTATCCCCAGAACATGCACTTCTGTACCCTCTGAGGAGGTTTTGATGAATGAATGGAACAAGATTTATTGATATTTTCATTTTATATCTGCTACTGATGTTTCATTTTTGTACTCTTAGTGGATGTTAGATCAAGAAGAGATAAATCATTATCGCTTGAAGTTCATGAGTAAGACTAGTTATAAATGGTATTTCTATCTCTTAACTATTTTTGTCTTTGTGTTAAAGTGATTTTCATATTCAGTTGTTTATATATTGATGTGTGAATGCTTGAGTTATCATTTGGCACTTTTTTACGTTGATAGCTATTTATTTATGCTTAATGTATGAGTAGCTCATTATGCGATATGTTTTCCACAACTATTTCGTCTAACTTTTTATACGAAGTGGTTCATCCTTATTGAATTATTTTCTCATAACAGTTGAATGATATTTATTACCAATTGTTATTTGAAATCATTTTAGATCGCATAACGGAAAGATTACACCTCGGGTTAGTGTAGACTTAGGGAATTTCGTTATTATTAGATTAGAATTAGAATGAAAGTACTCCATTTAGAAACTGTTAGAAAGAAAAATATCAGTCCGTCACACACACACATAAATTGGGAAACTGGTCCCATATCCCCAATCAGACCCACTATACCAAACGGAAGTCCGGACCGGGTGGGTATCCCCTTGTTGTGGACCCGATTTTCGGGGCTTCAACACAACCAAAAATAAAAATAACTATACATAAATAGTTATACTTTCAATCTTCTATTTTATAAAAAATATATTAATTATAAATTCAAAAAATATTCTGAAATTTAATAATCATTCACATCTATAATTATATAATTAATTAATTAATTGACTCCTCTCTTAACCGTCACATTTCTAAATATTCCCATAGTTGTCATCCATATAAATTCAATGATAATGAAACAACACGACATAAGATAAATGATGCATGTCTCTCCCTTTTTCCAATGTAGTATCTTTGTTGCTATTGATGTTTGGTGGAAATGTTGGAGAGTAAGTTTTTGTTTTGAAATGGCATGACACACTGAACAAACCGGTTCTCTTCATTTTTGGTGGAAATATGAGAATGTAAGTTTAGTAGGATATTTTGATTTTTAAAGCTTTGTTTATCGGTTATGATGATGGGATGAATGATTATAAATTTTTTTTCATTTTTCTCATTGACAAAGGTGAAGACACAATCTTAGTTTTTATTCATCTATTTCTCAAATATTTTTGAAATATATAAAAATGGTTAATTTCTACTTTCTATTAAAATTCTATCGATTTTAGAAATAAGTTGTAGTGAAATCTTAAATAAAACAAAATAATTAGTTTCTTTAGGTTCGATAGACCAAAGTTTGGTCTTAGTGGACATTAACGATCATCATCATCATCAAATGAAAAACTAAATCACAAAAACAAAATATTTTCTCAATTTAAAAAATAATAAAAATTATAAATCAACTCAATTTTTTTATTTTATATAATTTTTTTATTAATAAAATTACAAACAATTAAAAAAATTCATAAATACTTATTTATAAAAAAAAAATTAATTATGATAATAATATATATAAAATATTCATGATATATCATAATGTTATGTTTAAATCTAATTATTATTCATATAAAAAACTTAAATACTCTTTATATATATATATATATATATATATATATATAACATTAAAAATTATATATCTGTAAAAGTAAAATTATTCGTATATATATATATATATATATATATATAGATATAGATATAGATATGTAAAACATATAAAAAAATATAAATAATGATTTATATTTATCATAATGATATTTCAAAATTAGTGGACTCTACATATATCATATTAAAAAATTAAATAAATAAAATTATAAAATATATTAAAGAAAAATGTGAAGTGTTTAGATGTATAATTACATGTATTAGGAAGGTTTTCATAAACTTTCAATATTTGATAAATTCAAAATTAAGATAAACTTCTTATATATATATATATGTATATATAAATGTATTTATATATGAATTTATCTTAAAAACATTTTTTTAAATCTTAACCTCAAAAAAATAATTACAATTTAAGAATAAGAAATTCTGTTTATCCAGATATTTAACTTATAATAATTTTAAAAAGTTTTCAACAATCAACTCTATCTTTTTTCATTTGAATTTTTTTAAGTTTCATGCTATTTACTTTCCTCTATTTACATTTTTACTAAATTTACTTCAATTTTAAATTTCAATAAAACACCAAAAACTTTTATTTTATAATTTTCTATACTTATTTTACACGTAAAAACTACACTTCACAATAAATAAATTAGCCAAAAAAAACAAATTCCAACAACAGGTTACCTCTCTATTTTGAATTATCTATATATATATATATATAGATATATATTAAATAATTTCAAGAACCCTTTCCACATAAATCTCTATTTTGAGTTCTTTTATATATATATATATATATATATATATTAAAGAATTTCAAGAACCGTTTCCACATAAATGAGCTGAAAGGGTATTAAAGGTTTTTGCTAGAAGCTCTATAATAGAAACTTTGAGTGGACTTTTAAAATTTGCTTAGAATTTCATGGTATATACTGTATAAAACAAAACAGGAACGAAAAAACAAACCAATTTTCCCATTTGTTTACTCTCACCGTATGTACAGCGTAGTATATTTATCCCTGCAATTTGTTCTACAGTGATTTGAGAACAGATATTTTTTCTCGTCTTGCTGCTCATGCCCTCTGTATTTTATATCTATCTTTATTCGATAAAGAAGTTGCCCTGTGTATTTTATATCTATCTTTATTCGATAAAGAAGTATACAATTCGATAGGGGAGCACTAAATAATTTCCTGCCAAACACTGCACTGCTCAACTTTTAATTAGAATTTAAAATATCAAATCCATACAGTTCTCTCAGACCTAACGAATTCAAAGTTATGAAATAGCAGTAAAATCATGATAACCTAGGGGTGATTTAACAGAAAAAGTTAAAGAAGGAAGAACTTTTAACAAATCAAGCCAGGAATAATTAGTTACAGAGCGCCGGAAAAGAGAAAATTAAAGAAGGAAGAACTTTTAACAAATCAAGCCACGAATAATTAGTTGCAGAGAGCCGGAAAAGAGAAAATTAAAGAAGGAATAACTTTTAACAAATCAAGCCAGGAATAATTAGTTACAAAGCGCCGGAAAACCTCGCCGGTCAGGTTATCTGAATATGTATTCCGATGACGACAATGAACACCGCAAAGAGAGCGAAGAATACAAGGGTGTGCATCACAATCGCTCTCCCGCTAGTCTCGAAGTTGTTGAAGTCTACGGGCAGATTATTGCCGGGAAACTGAAACAAGAAACCTGGCGACAGCAAGACGAACAAAATCACCCCGACCACGACCGGCCCCCAGTCCGCCATTGTTATCAAATTGTCAGCTTTCTTCTATCGGAATAAAAACGGGCGCAGAGATCGAATCCTTGCAAGCACAGATGCGAGAAACTTATGAGTTTCGGATTCAGGCGGGTGGATCAAAAGGAGGATACGAATTGGGAATCCGAACGGGTACCTCCAAGTCGGGTGTTCGAACTCCTGGGAGTATGTTTTGTATTTAAGAACTACAAGGCACCGGGGTTGGATTTCTTGTTTGACCAAAAGATCGAGCCACTGGACAAATTTCCCAAATTTTTATAAAGTATCTACATATTCGGGATTTTCACGTAATTATTTTTAAATGTAGTTGTGGCTTGCAAGTTTGGTTTTCACATATAAGCAACACGATGTATGACGATGTTCCTTGCGTGGATTTTGCCACCCGTGATTTGACGGATGTGATGCCATCTTTGACTTTCAGTGAGGCCAAAGGTGGTGTTAAATTTCAGAATTTTTTAATGAGGGATTTTAAGAGTTTCTTTATTACAAATATAGGAATATTCACATTAATTTTATTAATATTCATTTGTCATATAAGTTATATAAATATATAAATATAATTTATATAAATATATTAGTATAATTTATTTATTTATGAAATATAATTCAAGGAAAGATATTATAAATTTATTTTAAATTTGAAAAAAAAATAATAATAAGATTAATGGTAGATTACTATTTTAAAAATACAAAATTTTATTAAAAAAATTAATATTAAATCAATTTATTTTTAAATTAATTAAATTTGCATAGATTTATTTTAAATACAGATTAGTTCAAAGGAATTCAAGTTTTATCTAATATGAGCCAAGAGAGATCCAATTTTTTCAAGTGTAAATCAATTTATCACGTGCAATTTTTTTTTATGAAGAGACATTATTTAAATATTTTGTATAGTTCTAGATTTAAAGCATTTGTGGTTCATTTCTTTTAACTTAACTCTCAAAGTATCCACAGTAATAACCATATTTGTCAACTTTTCAAATCCCAACAAGGATCCATGAACAGAACAATTATTGAATGATGATAGAAGAAAAGTTTAGTGAGAGGATAAATAGTAATAAGATAATTTGATTTAAGGAGATGAGATAGACTATTAATATTAATTAAAAAAAATAATCTTATTTTTATTTTTTAATTTATAATAATTATTAACCATATTTAAAGTTTTATTATAATAGTTATTTAATTTTTTTATTTTAAAATTTTTATTTAGAACGATATGAGCGAAATTACACATCATACTAGATTGTAGAATAAACTTCATAAATAATTTTATTTAAAAACAATTTAAAAACGGAACATGATCCTTATGAAAATTGTGTTATTAATATTTAAATAATTTTATTATACGACACAAAAACTTATGATAATCCACAACTTATTGAATTTTAAAATGGGGCGTGATCCCTTATAAAAATCGTGTTGTTAGTCAACATTGAGGATGTGCATGCGTAAAACCTTTGGACCCTGAACGCCATCTCTATATAGTAATTGTTATGCATATGATATATTAAAGGTTAACCATACAAAGTGATGTGTGGACGTTACTGATTCATAAAATTGTTTGATATTTATGTCTATATAGATAAAGTTTGTTTTTTATATATATAATATCATAGGTTATAATGTGATATGATGACTACTAATAAAGCATGGCATGTCATTTTATTTGAGGATTCTTGTAATATTATAATATATGAATATTTAAAAATATTAGAGTTTTTATAAATATTATTTTGCAAAATATGTTAAATAAAAAATAAAATAATTTTTTTTATTTGGTTATTTAAAGATTGAAAATGCAATTTATTTAAACAATTCATTCTAAATAAAATGAGTCTTTCCCTATTCCTTATGGAATACTCTTTTTGTTTTTAATTTTTTCCATTCCAACCCTTCTTTTTAGTCTCTCTCTCTAGAGGACTTCATCAAACTTAACTTCGATGAGGTCTCCAAAAGAAATCCAAGCCAAGCCAGTTATGGTGAAGTCTTTTGTAATGCTAAAGGACATATTCTACATCTTTATGTAAATGCCATAGACCTCAACACTAATAATGTTGTTGAAATATGGACACTAGAGCAAGGTCTCTTAATTACTATCTGCAAACAATTTCACAAGCTCGTTACTGAAGTAGATTCCAAGACCATTATCAATACCTTCCATAAAATTCAATGTGGATCAGATCTTTAGAAAGCCTATAAAATTTGGAGGTTGGAAACTCGAATAGGTAATACCGTAAAACTCGTGGAAAAAATCAAAACTCCCCTTCTTTCTCATGTTTGTAGAGAAGGCGGCAAACAAGCTCAAAGTTAGTCAATTTTGATCTCAACATAATACTAGATCATGCCCTTGACTTAGATTGGAGCGAGTGCATTCCAGAATCTATTCGAACTCACTGTTAAGATTTGGATACAAAGGATCTTATCCCTCAAGGAAGGTGTCTAAGAACAAGCATTCCATCACCCTACCTTAACATGATGATAGCTCACACAAAAGGGGGTTATGTCCCCCACTATACTTGGTGTATTGCATGCACTCCCATCACTTCATCATTCATGGAAAAAAGTTGGCACAAGGTTAAATGTCATTTGAATGTTGTAGGTGACATAAGGAGGTACAGTCTAGGACTCAGCAGGGGAATTCTATCAGATTGGAAATGTTGGTGGAAAAAATTAATAGTATATGTTGAATGGTGTTGTCATTAATGCCAACATCAATCTTTGAATGATCTTAGTATTCATCTAGTTTGCATTGATTAGAATCACCAAATGACAAAAAGCCTTAGATGTCATGTACTTGTTGACGAAAGTGGATGCAAAGGACATTGATTTTTATCGCATGACTATCCTCATTTGGTTCTCCTAGTCATGTCGATTCCAATGGTAGGTGGTACTTCATCTAATTCCTCACAATTGAGAAGTTACACCTCTTTAAAGATTGGAGCCCTAAAAAATATGCTATAAGCAATTTTTTTTATTCAAGAAAATAAAAAATAAAATGGGCCTAGCCAGAAGAATATTTTATTAAAGGGAAAATGTAATCATAATTAAATTCAACCTCTAAGGGAAAACAAATAGCTCAAAAAATACTAAAATTTGAATTTCATTTTTTTCTCTCTCATTTGCATAAGTCGACTTCAAATAAGAGCCCCTCTTCTCCACTATAAAAAGACTCCATTTCACCACAAGAATGTATCAAACACTCATCTAGTGTGAATTATTTTTGTGACCATCTGTGCCCTTGAGTAGTCTTGCACATTTGATGTTGGAGGCCAAAAGTCTATATTAGTCTTGAATATTTATCGTGGGAATTTATCTAGATCGACTTGGGCTTCCTGAGGCCATTCAACCTTATTATTTCTGACATTTGTTATATGTAATTTCATTGTGTCATGGCACATTTCCTAAGGTTAGTCTAAGTTTATTCTCTCGATGTTTAAGGATGTTTTTATTGGACTCTTTGTGGCATTGAAGATCAATTCCTGAGGTCATCTTCAAACTATCTCAAACTTCTTCTCTATGTCAATATTTAGGCTAGTAAATGTGACGTTCTGGATCAATTGCAAACTAAAGTTAGGGCATACATCTCAGTGATCATTATACATGTGTCTAAGATCTAGAGAAGCGCATTTGCGGATTGTTGGAAGGTTTTTGGATGAGAAAAATTCACAATATTCACTAAGATATATGATCCCTAATGCAAGCAGACATATGCATCTTCATTAAGACTTTTTGAAGCATCCGCCCGAGCTCTTCTGAGGTGTGTTTTCATTGTTTCTCTTGATCAGAGTCTCGGCCTAATATTTGTGACATAAACATGACATTCTTTAGGCATCAGACCTCCTTTTAATGGCAGAGTCTGATATAAGTTTGACTAAGGTAACTCAACATTTTTGGTAAGGTTTGTCTAACCCATTTTGTATCATCTTGGTGGTAGATCTAGTTTGTTGTAAGGGCACATATCCTTGTGTTCCATTCAGGCTTCTTGATGGTTCTTACACTGGTATAAGTTGTGAACTTAATTGTAGCATATTGAATATATCTGGAACTTTCTCTTGTCAACTAATCCATGACAGACTTGTGGTGAAATTTTTGGGTGTTTAGAAATATGAAGCAGCTATTATAAGCCCTAATATGTGTCCTTTAGAGGATGCATTACTAGCAGTTTTAAGTGAGGCCTAATAACGGACATGAATTATTTTGAAGTTTCTGGATTATTATTCATTTCACTTTCGTCGAAGTTTCAAGGTTTTAGATCTTATTATTAATTTGTGGACTTCTTAGAGTGTCTTCTAGAAGTTTGTGAGATTAAGGTTAATATGATATTTGGCCACATTATCTATAATATTGTTGATAAAATCCATACCTCATCTACATTATTGAAAAATAAGGACAAAAGCATCAGTATATTGAAGACAAGATAAGAAGAGAGAAGGTAAAGGTTAGATTAGTAGGATTAAGGGCATCTTCAGGCACAACTATCGCACCCTTTCCATGAATACATTTGATGTGTGAAACTTATTGTATGAATTGGTCAAGTCTTCTTCAAGTATGTAATCAAAAGTGGAGGTAGATCTATAGGATAACAATTGACATACTTTGGCTTGCTATTGTTCATTTGAAGATTACATTAGCAGACAGGGGTTGGTGATATTTCACCATTGAGAGTTTGATCATTGACATGCATACACTACTTCACCTCCTATTGGAATAAGTCAAATTGTATAACTATTGTCCCTTACATATTTCATTGATATGTGTTAGTTTGGTTGAGTGTACACGATGATATTGACCAACTAGGGTTTGGTGCATCTTGAACAATTAACATATTTTAAGGTTTGACAGAGGAACATGTAACTTGAGCAGAGCTATTGAGATATCGTTTGTTGTTGATATTCATGTTGAGAAGAAGCTTACTTGATAGTTAAGTAGAGGTTGTTTAACAATTGTTTATGTTGATATTGCGTGTAGGTGAATCGGGTGTGAAATATATATGAAACATGGTTCGTTGTGGTGAATTGAAGGTTGGGAGGATGGTGCAAGGTGAAGAGTGGAGTCTCTTTCAGGTTGGAGCCTAAGAACACTTCATGGCCGTAGGGTGGTGCTAGGGAAGGTTGGAGCCTATGCAGGGTGTTGGAGCATCCTTTTAGTTGGAGCTAATAAAGTCATTTTTGGTAACTAAATCGTATATGTAGATTTCAAATTTTATTATCCAATAAACAAAATTAGCAATTAAATTTCTACCCATTTCATATATAAAATCTACAATTTATATAAAAAGGCTAGAGAACAAGTTATTTTTCTATTCTGATTTTCCAATATCCTCTTTCTCGAGATGATCATGAAACACTATTGACATTCAAAAATCTCATCTCATAGCCAATGATACCCATCAATGAGCTAGCAATAAAATCTAAGAGCTCATTTTGTAGATTCAAAAAGCTCATCTCATAGCCAATGATACCCATCAATGAGGTAGAAACAAAATATAAGAGTTGACTTTGTATTTAATTGTATGATAAGTCGAATTTATAGTCTTGCTCGATTGTGTTAGGGGAAATTTTACTAGACAAAATTGATTACTTTTAACCCAATAGATCAGAGAATGATCCACCCAGATTTGTGTGTGATCATGAAAAATATCAAAGATTCAAACCTCAATCCTTTGTTATACAAACAAATACATTCAACACTTTCACATGATAAGATGGAGATCAGAAGCTGAAACCTGGTATCCTCGCAGATCAGTGAAGTCCCTTGAGTCTGATGCAAGGAAGCATGCTTACACTTGAAGATCTCATTCCAAATGCAATAAAATAAGACCCTGCACACAACACCACCAAACAAGCAAACAATGGCCTTTCCATAGAGGCCATGTCAGATTAAAACCAACATATGCAAGCATAAAAGATATTCAAAACATGGACGTAGAAAAGGAACATGTATCTATTAATCCAAAATGAAAGTACAACAAATGTATACCTTCCAGCAAAGGATATCCTCTCCTCAAGATTGTAATATGGTCTCATCTCCCAATACAACAAATCTCTCATGCTATAGTATGGATACTCGATCTAACCCCCTTTCCTCTTGGTTATATTATATAGTTGCATTCTATCCTCCAGAATAATTGAAAAGGGATGCATTTTAGCCAAATAACTAGGTAAGTTGATAATGAGTTTCTCTCACTATAATGGAGTGGAAAAAAGGGTTATAAAAAATTCCCCCTAATGCATGAGGTTAGAAGAGAAACCGATGGTCGAAATGCATTACAATAATACTCAAAGATAAAAATGGGAGGAAGGAGCCAAGACTACAAAGGTTGATCAAAGGAACTCAAATGTTGAAGTGTTGACTCTATTGATAACATCCTTGAGGCAAGCATACCCATACTCGATCATAAAGAGATACTGAACATGGTCACCAAACATACATTGTGGATCCATGAGATGAAATGCTAGAACATGGCCATGAAAAATACACAGTGGATCCATGTGACTCAAAAAATAGAGCATAGCCACCAACAAATATAATGTGGATCTATGTCACAATATACATTAGTAAGAATATGGACACGTGACATAAAAGAAGTGTCCTAGAATAGTCCTCAAAGTACATAATGATACATAACTCCAATGAATCATAGAAGGGTGCCATATAAGAGTGAGATGTCCCTAACCCAGGGTCTTCGACATAACCCCGATGGTACAAATATACAACATGCGAATATATGTGTTGATGTCTAGCATGGTATAAACCGTTTGATTACCATTCAATGAGGTAAACCAGTAACAGACGTGAGGGAATCCACCGATGAGGAAAATGGACCCCAAGGTACCTAGTACATTCCACTAAGTGTGAATAGTTGAATTGGCATCGAACACTAGTGAACTCAACTGATCAGGAGTCAATGATGTAAACCTACTGTCAATCGTGAGGAATATTAACACTGAGGTCTGCAAGCTCCAAGGTACTACTAGTTCCTAGATGAAGTTCCTGCATAATGAGCTGAAGTCAATAGGAGAAGGTCTGTCAAAGGAGGGCCTTGATGTATCTCCCATCACTTAACACAGAACATACCAGGATGATGTGATGTATGGATGAAGTCAAGAGATGATGAAGTAGAACTGACACATGGATGACCGACTCAAAAAGGTCAACATGCTATTGTAGATGGACAACACGGGCTGATACTTCCCCTGAACACAGCAGAACGACATAAGAGTGACTTGGCAGCATGGCTAATGAGCACCATTTGATATCATGCAATGACGTAGGAGGCATAAAAGCATGCTCCATATGACTAGAAAAGTAACCATTCAGAGGAGTTGACAGAGTCATGTGTAGGGTACATGGGTCCTAGGCAAGCTAAAACCCAACTTTGAGATAATGCAGTAGACAAGTGTTGTGCTTAAGGGCAATGCAATTGATGCTTCTTTTGATGATTAATGAAAATGAATGTTCCCTTCCAGGGAGAACCTTCTAGCCATAGTAGACTAGAGTATTCATTTTTCATAACTAGTCTACTCAGTCTGGAAAAGGGTTAAACTTATACTGAATAGATGAACCTTCAAGTACTTTAACGAGTGAAAATATTTTCTAATTTAAGGAGTCTGAAAAGAGCTTAAAGAAAAATCCTCTTAGAGGAATGAGTGGTATAAGGGATAACAATTGGTTCTGGTAATGATGGAATTTCTCATGACATAAAGAGGACAAGAGGTTGACTTATGGCACCACTCATCGTGGTCGTTCCTCCAAGGAAGGGAAAAACACCAAGTGAAAGTGAATTGTAGGCCAAGTAGATAATAATGATGGAATGAATAAACCAAAGCTCATCGTGCAAAAATAGGCTGATAAAAAGTGGCAATAACAATGGATAAGATGGTGGAATCCTCCTGTGGTATAGCCGAAAATAAGGTGAAGAAGAGGAAAAGAGGGGATTCCAAAAAGGGAATAAAATGACTGCATAGACACCAACATGAAAAAGAGTGCTATATTAGGGTATCCATGATCATGTAAGCTCTACTACCAAGTGACGATATGCATAAAGGAAGATAGCTAACGTCGCAACTTGACAAGGTCGGACCTAAAGCATTAAATATGGTGCTGGTAGTCAATAATGCATTGGTGATGGTGACATATGGCCTACCTTTACATGCCAGTAAGAGGAAACATACCTCAGGCAGAATGAATGTACTATAAAAACCATCCAGAAAGACTAGACCCATGGTTAAATCACATAATGAAAGAAATAAATCTGGATGAGGTAAAAACAAGACTATATATTTTTGGTTTTTTGAGATATATATATATATATATATATATATATATATATATATATATATATATAGATATAGATGTATGTATATGTTTGGATTTTTATAATTTTTTTGGATTTTTTGCATAAATAAGGCATGAAAAATATTTGAATCATACACCAAACCAAAAAGAGATAAAGCATCACACACACACACACACACACTATAGATATATATATATATATATATATATATATATATATATATATATATATATAGCTATTTAAATGTTTGGATTTTTTGCATAAATATGCATGACAAATATTCACATCACACACCAAACCAAAAAGAGATAAATCATCACACTCCTATGTACAATATGTATAAGCACGACTCAGTCTAAAGGGTCACGTCAAAGTGTGCCCACAACTAGGCACATGATAAGGGTTTCGATATGTGAAGTCATGGAAGGTGAGGGGACCATATGGCTCATTAATGTGGAGCCATGCCAAAGGAAGTAAGACTTCCCAATCCAGAAAGATTGACCATGCCAAGTATAGTCTACCATAGTCGCACACTCGAAATTAACTTGAGGACATAAGTGAGGATTAAGACATAAAGGAGATACATGATGCTCGTCAATAGGTAGTAAGGAGTTGGAAAATTCGTTGGAAAGATCAACAATAGAAACCCAAGACTTGACTTAGTCCATGGGTGGCACTTCGAAGAAGGGTCGAGGAGATGCCCCTTGGATCGATTCAAGATTTTTTATGCCAATATCTACCTTTTCCAATTCAAAAAGACTAGAGGCATCAAGAGGCACAATCTCCCTAGGAATATTAATAGGGGAATCCATGACATCCAAGACGAATTGTCAAGAAGAAGAC
Source organism: Pinus tabuliformis (assembly GCA_031772625.1). NCBI lineage: Eukaryota > Viridiplantae > Streptophyta > Pinopsida > Pinales > Pinaceae > Pinus > Pinus tabuliformis. Next base: position 1,273,094,568 of record CM062820.1, on the reverse strand, counting down.
TCATCATCAAGGGAGTCACGTGAAACAAGTGAAGTGACGACCCATGTGGGCAAAGGATCCTAGTCATATTCCATATTAGGATGGAGTTTCTAACCAGCGTCAGGAGGTACTAATGGGATGACCGAAGAGGAAATATTTTCCACAATAGGTCGTGGATGTTTCTCACTAGCTTTATCAACTTCGATAAGATCAGGAGACACCACCCAAGGATCAAGAGGTGTATGGGGTCCACAAGTTTCAGAAAAGATCATATGCATAAGAGATTTAGAGGATGATGAATGAGTTTTAGGCGGTGGTAATTGAGGAAATACCCCAATAAGAGATAAGCTTTTAAATAATCCTGCACCAATACTTTGATATTGACTAGGGTACAAGTGGGACTGAATTCCCCATAGTCAAAATTTGGGTCAATGGCACACAATAATCAAGTTGATCAATAGTAACAATCTTGCCTTCATGAGGAAATTAAAGGACTCAGAACATGAATTATACAACTGCGGTCATGGCATAGAACCAACTACGACCAAGGAGCAGGTTATAATCCAAAGTAGTATCGACAACTTTAACATCGACATTGATAGTTTTTCCTCCTAAATCAATGGAAAACTTGGGAAGAACCACCTTGGGTACAAATTTATGTACATTGAAAGCCTGTAGAGTGATTTTAGATGTAGTGGGGTTCAAGATCCAAGAGCCTTCCAACATGATGCTGACATGACGCAAGTGGAGGAGCCTTCATCCACCAAAGTGTGATGAACATTATTGTGAAGGAAACACACAGTAATCTGGAATGCGATCTGGTGGAAAAATTGAATGGCAACCTTGTCAAAATTAAATGTGATGAGGTTTGAGTCAACGGGGTCCACTCAACCAATCACAGACAACAAGGATTTGCACTATTGAGGACATCTTTGCAAAACCTCGAAGGCAGACATGACACATGGAGCCTGGGAAAGATCTTCAACAATACTATAGTGTTGAGCAGCGCAGGAAGATGTGTTGCATGTTGTTTTATGAATGACATTCTTAGGTGGGTGATAAACATCTTCAAAAGGCTTATCTAATGTGAGAGGTCTAGAGGAAGGAGGTGTAGTGGGTGAGTCCTTAAAGGAAGAACATGACTCGAGAACATCATACAATTTAGCTCGCGTGGTCACATTGACGTTCTCTTGACACATAAGGATGGACGAGCTATTTTTGGGGATGAAATATAACCGATCATTTCCCCCTTGCACAGGTCTAGGAGGTTGTGAAATATTTAGTATTGCAGTTGTGCAAGGAATGGATGATTTAAAACAATAGGTTATTGGGTAGTTGGTGGTGGAGCAAGAAGCCCATGATCTTCATCCATTCGAGGGAAATCGTGAGTTAGATGTTCACCTTGAAATTTTTTACAAGGGAACTTAATATTTTGATGACATTTAGTCATGCCCCCCCCCACCACCCCTTGATATTACGAGTTTGGTTGAGATTCCTGAGTAGGTTGATTTTTTTGTTTATTTTTCTTGTTCTTTTTACCACTAGATTCATGGTTGTTCTTAGGTGTTGTGGACTTCATCGTAATAACATTGTTGGACTGCTCAGAAGAAAGTGCTTTTATAGAGCTAGATGCACTTGTCAGGGCTTGCGATTTAATGATCAAATTCCCAAGCCAAGCAGCAAGTTGGCTTACGGATTCAGAAACAAACCCAATCACATCATCAACGTGCGGGTTGGGAGTAGGATTTAGTGGGTCAATGGAAGGCCTAGGAAAATTGGGAAGTACTTCATAAAACGTACCCGACTATAAATAAATTCAATATAGTTGTTGGGAAGCTAGATAAATTTCTCCTCAATTTGATCCAACTGGCTCCACACACACTCAGAATTCAATAGTGGCTATGGAAAAGGTCAAAAATAAAAGTCCCCATATTGAAGTAAAAACAACACAAGATCATAGTGCTCGCCACCCTGATTCCAACCATGTGAACGACACTCAAATCAGAGTTCGTATGCTTAAGTTATAGCTGGTCAAAGTTTTGATCAAACTTGGCCAAGTGACAGTCTTAACGAGGCAACAATTTCGAAAAGTTCTAGTGCACAAAATCTGGCCACCAGAATGGGTGACTTTGTCACCTACTTAATATTCCCAGTGACCTTTATTTTCTGTCAGAAAATTTTTAACCATGTTGGAAATAATACTGAGAGGGGGGGTGAATCAGTATTATCATATCAACAATTTAATTTTTAAAATTGATTTGTATACGCTACTTCAGCTAAGTGAACTAGTGTGTATACGCAACTATACTTAATGAAACCATCGTATATGCAGAGATATTTTGGTTTACCCAAATTATCATGTAGTGAACTTTAATCAGTATATCAAAAAATTCATTAGATAGTGCAGTAAGAGCAGAATAAAGCATCACACATAAGTAACACACATAAACACCAAGATATAAGGTGGAAACACAATGTGGGTGAAAACCACCTACTGCAATCGTCTCTGTCTTCCTTTAATAATAAGAAAATTATGTTTACAATTTTTGTACTAGCATAGCCTTATACCAGTATGAAGGCTTCTACCTGTAGAAGGCTACAACCTTCTCTCGCTCTCCAGCTTCTTCTGGAAGGGAGCTACAACCCCCTAGCTCTTGTACTAGCTGATATGTTTACTATTACGTAGGTGCCGGCTACAGAAGGCTACAACATTCTCCGTTCTTCCAAGGACCACGTTTCATAAATTTTCAAACTGGATCCATCAACAACATCATTCAATCATAAAATATATCTACATCAACCAACCTTCTATTGAACGAACCACAACCAAATCAATCAATCACTTTGACAACCCATCAATCTGATCTTTTAGAATGTTGTCACCAGAATATAATAACTAGAACCCAAGCCAGAACCCAGAACACTGCAACAACAAACAGCAGAAACTAAAACATAGATTATAAGGTATACGCTACTTTCTTGTGTTGAACCTGCATGTATACGCGCTTTCCTCAAAGCCAACTAGCGTATACATCTGCAAATATTAATTCATAATTTTGGGGCTATACCAGACTTCAGTTATACCCAGACCATATCATTTACAAACTAATATATGCGTCAGTATTCAGATCTAGAATATTCATGAGCAAAAACACATAATGATAGTTCACTTTACGCCTTAAGATCCCGATCCATCATTAGATCTTATCCTCCATCAAAGCTAAGGTTCCTCCTTGGTTCAGATCTAGCAATGCACCATAACCCAATAACCTGCATACTAAATCTCACTCTTCAACAGAAATTCAATACTTGAGTGCCTTGGCCTAATGATCTTCTCCTCCTTTTATAGTTTTATGCCTTTCTCAATACCATGGACCAAAACCACTTAGGACCAATACCTTGGATCAAATACCTAGGGTCAATACCTTGGATCAAATACCATGGACCAATACCATGGATCAAAATACCATGGACCAAATATTTCGAACCAAAACTTTGTTTTCCAAGGTATACATGTTTTCCTTTCTGTGAAAGTGCATGTGTACATTATACACACCTTTTGTTCTGTTAACCTGCGTGTATACACGACTTGGTCAATGGTGAACCTGCGTATACCTCTCTTTCTTCATTCTGTGAAGACTGATCTATCATTCTTTGTTGTTTTCTTGGTATACTGTGATCTTTCATCTGAGTGAGTTGCCTTCTGAACTGATTCCTTGAAGTTGCCCTGCATTTCATCACATTCTGTCACATCTAATATCTCTTTTGTAGATTCATCTAGTTACCATATACAAGTGAGTTGTTCTGCTACAAGTGGGTTGCCATCAAGTACAACACATACATCATAATGCCAACAATATCCCCATTTGGACTTGATGGCAACAACAACCACACCAAGTCATTCTCCCCCTTTGACATCAAGGGAAAAGGGTCATGCTCCCCTTGAGTGCATGCTGAATTTTTTGATATGCTGAAGTGTGCTGATTGAGCTCCCCTGATCGAGTCCATGCTCCCCCTGAGCATAAGCAAAGTCTGCAAAAAGATGTTCTAAAAGAAGAACATGACTCTATACATGCATCACAAATGACCTTCCTATCACCAATGACTCATACATACATCCATCTCCCAACCAAGTGGGGATATACCAAATTTGACTCATCCACCCAACTAAGTGGGGATATATCAAATGTTTATACATGAAAAAAACTAGAAACATTACATCATCCATCCCATGGATAGTGGGGTTACAAATTAGGCCTTTTTCATGACCGTTACATTAAAATATATACATGACATATATAATAGAGACCAAATATCTTAAACAAGATTATGATAGTCATCAGCAACTATCATCAACAACAATTGTCAATCAGCATCCAAACCAGCAACCATGTTCTCCCCCTAAACCTGTTCCACCTGCACCGAGATCTTCTAAGATAATGTCAACAATGCATTATTAGAAGCATATGATCCCCCTAAACTTGTGTCAGATGTTCACTGTTAGATCTGATTATTTCATATATCAGAAGAGTTATCAAGGCATCATCATCAATCATATATATATCAAGTTATCAACAAATTATGAGAGCCAACGTATGACATCAATAGACTGTAACCATCATCAAGCAGAGCAGATAATTCACTGAACCATATCAGACCCTTTTCTCTTGAGTCTGGCCCACTGCTTTGTTTCAAACCAGCATATACACGACTGTAACCACAAAAACTAGCATATATATGCGACTATGCTTCATGAAACTCGCGTATAATCACCTTTCTCTAAAGAAGATAGGATTTAATAGTAGGATGATGAAGCAACTACTACCAGCTTTTGTCTGAGATATTCAAATGTCTCTCTGGACAGTGGTTTAGTGAATATATCAGCAACTTATTCTTTGGAGGGAACATACTCCAATTTGACCTTTTTTTCAAGCACTTGTTCACGTAGAAAATGATATTTGATGGGTATGTGCTTGGCCTTGTAGTGCATGACTGGATTCTTTGAAATACTGATGGCACTTGTTTTATCACATAGAATGGAGATGGGTGGAGTGCATGTGATTTGAATGTCTTGCAAGGTTTGCGTCATCCAAAGTAGTTATGTGCAGAAAGATGCAGCAGCCACGTATTCTGCTTCAGCTGTAGATAATGCAATTGAACTTTGTTTCTTGCTGAACCAAGACACTAACCTGGAACTCATATAGAATGCACCACCACTAGTGCTTTTTCTGTCATCAACACTTCCTGCCCAATCTGCATCTGTATATGCATGAAGTGTAAGATCTTTATTTCTAAGATACCATAAACCAAAGTTCTGTGTTCCTTGAAGATATTTGAAAATCCTTTTCACTGCCTGAAGGTGTGTTTCCTTAGGATTTGCTTGGAATCTTCCAACTATTCCCACTACATGCATGATGTCCAGTCAGGTACCTGTTAGATAAAGCAGACTGCCAATCATGGATCTGTAAGTTTGTTGATGTACTGCTGCTGATTCATCATTTGAGCTAAGAATGCATCCTGTTACCATTAGGGTACATATTGGTTTATATTATTCCATGCTGTACTTTTTCAGGATCTGTTTGAGATATTTGGCTTGTGAGAGGAAAATACCATCTTTATTCTGTTGAACTTGTAGACCAAGAAAGTAGGTGAGCTCACCAAGAAATGACATTTCAAATTCTTGCTGCATTACTGAGGAAAAATTTTGACTCGTGGATTCTTCATTGCTACCAAAAATGATATCATCAACATACACAACAATTATTAGAAATTTATCAGTGTCCATCTTTGTATATAGATTTCTAGTTGTTGACCCCTTTGAAAAACCTTGTTGGTGGAGATATTTTTCAAGACGATAATACCATGCTCTTGGAGCTTTTTTTAGACCATAGAGATCTTTTCTGAGTTTGTATACAAGTTTTGCATCATTTCCAAGAATGAATCATTCTGGTTGTTCAATATAGACTTCTTCTTCTAAGTCTCCATTAAGAAAGGTAGATTTTACATCCATTTGGTATAATTTGAATTTCTAAAAACTAGAAAGAGCAAGAAACATTCTAATGGCTTCAATTCTAGCAACAGGTGCAAAAGTTTCTTCAAAATATATACCTTCTTGTTGAGCATGTCCTTTGCAAACAAGTATGGCCTTGTTTCTAATAAATTCTCCATTTTCGTTCAGCTTGTTTTTGAATATCCATTTAGTTCCTATGGTATTCCTATCATGAGGTCTAGGAACTAATTCCCAAGTATTATTCTTTTCAATTTTCTCAAGTTCTTCATTCATGGCCTTGACCCAACATTCATCTCTACATGCTTCATTCACATTTTGAGGTTCAGTGGAGGATAGTAATGCTAGATAGCTTGAGGTTTCGGCAATAGTTCTTCTTGTCTGCACACCTGCCCCTTTTTCCCCCAAAATTTGAGTTTCTGGATGATTTTTCTAAACATACCTGGACGAAGTCTTTTCTTCTATCATTATCTCTTCTTCTAGTGCTTCATTGGTTTCTTCTTCAGAATCAGTGTGATTTGATGTGGGAAAATGATCCTCATCTTCTTCATTGTCATGATCTTCGGTTTTTATCTGTTTTGGATTTTTGCATGTTTCATCAACTACAACATCAATACTTTCAATAATTTTCCCAAGTCTTTTGTTATAACATTTATATCCTTTACTTCAGGAAGAGTAGCCAAGAAGAATGCCTTCATCTGCTCTAGGTTCAAACTTACCAAGTTTTTCATCAGTCCTTTTGATGTAACACTTGCTTCCAAAAACATTGAAGTATTTTACCATAGGATTTTTACCATACCAAAGTTCATGCGGAGTTTGAGTTCTGTTTACCCGAACATCAGGGAAAATTTTAAGAACCACCATAAATTTATATGTATAATAAATGGGCGAATCCCCATGATACATAGGAAAAATGGGAGGTGGCGATTTTATCACTAATATATATATATATATATATATATATATATATATATATATATATATATATATATATATATATATATAACCAGATTATATTATCTTGTAAAGTCATGGTGAATCTTTCACTGAATTATAAAATCTTGTAAGATCTTGGAAAATCTTTCACTGAATAATAAAACATTGTGAAGTCTTGGTGAATGTTTTGTTAAAGTATGAAACCATATATGATAATAATAAAACATATTCATTAAACTGTAATATACTAACATACATGTTCGGAAAAAAGAAACATAATTTTCACTTCCTACAAACAATGTTGCAAGTTTTAGTGGCCATTTTTGTCATGGTAGGAGAGATTAATGTTTTCTCTACCACTTTTTTCAAGCTACCACTTTTGCCAAGCTATCAAATTTCTTTCTTATTCCATAGACTCTAACTGCGAGATAAAAAAAAAAAAAAAAAACACATCAAGTTTGTTTACTCCAACATGGCAACAAGTAGCAAGCCCCAACTATATAATATAATGAAGTAGTAGGTATCCCAAAGGCCTGAAGGGGATCTAATGGAAAGAAGTGACCATTGTCAGAAGCCTTCCAATCAATATATAAATATATAAATGTAGATTTATTATTATTTTAATTGGAAATCTTCAATTAAATAATAAAATTTAGTTACATGTCTCCCAATCTAAATTTCTTATTAGCATAATTCACTACCTTCATACCATTTTTAACAACGTTGTAACATGTGGATTAATTTCCTTTTTGGTGCACAATCTCCGCCTTTTAGGACAATATGGTGCAGTGACCCAACCCCTACAGATCATTACGACAAACTAAGAATAGCTGAGAAGATGAAAGGTTGTACAAACCAACATATTTTTCAAACAACTAATCCAAGATCAGTGCCTTAACTTTTTCATGAAGATATCATATTGAGAATGTTTGAAAAATGGTGGGAAATTTAGGCAACGACTATCTCTCTTCTGCGAGGGTGATGCAGAAAGAGTTATGATTTCATTGTTTTGAATTTATTTTTGTTAAATTAGAAAAACCAAAATTAATGGAGATATCGGTATTTTTTACTAAATTTTGTGAAGTGACTAAATGTAGCTTTAACCATTCGCCTTAAGATTTTTTTTACAATATAATTTCCTAAGTCTATTTAATATCTTCATTATCATAAAAACCAACCTATATCCATCTTAACTCCACATCTACCACTCTTAGAGGGATGAAATCTATTTATCCCTCCCAGCACTTGGTAGATCCGGAATTAAGATGGATCGAAGTTGATAGAATTTCCCCTTTAAATAGTCTATGCTCACATGAATACCATGGTATTACCACGGGCCAATACCATGGGTTATCATAAACCTGGAGCTTAAAAACTACTATTAGTAATTTATAAAAATTAATAAAATTAATAATTATTTTTTATTTTATTTTTTTTATTTTAACCAAGTTAAAATGTTTAAGTAACATTTAAATTACAAGATCCATTTTTACTCTTGATCCACCAAGCCCTGAGAGGGTTCAAATATTTTTTCACTCTATGTTAGTTTGCATATCATGATATTTGATCTAGAGTAAAGATGGATCTATGCTAGTTTAATTTCCCCCTTTAAATAGGTTGCATTCCATGTGAATACCATGGGTCAATACCATGTGCCATCTTTATTTTTATTAATACTAATATTAGGGTTAATAATGTTTTTTTGCACAGTATTAATAATAATTTGGCCCATGGTTTTTGGCCCATAGGCTTCACCTAAATATAACACATTTTTTGAGTGTTCCTAAATATAAGGTGGCTTATGGAGTAAATATAAAAAATGTTTTATTTATTTACCATACCTCTCGTTTATTTATATTTTTATTAATTTACCATACCTTTTTTATAAATATGGTATTTGGCCCATAGGATTCAATTAAATAAAACCTCTTTTTTGAGCCTTCTTAAATGGAAAGGGTTATGGACTAAATATAGAAAGAGGTTTATTTATTTACCATACCTCCACTTTATTTATATTTTTATTTATTTACACACTTACGTGTTCATAAATATAAGGTGACATATGGAGTAAATATAAAAAGAGGTTTTATTTATTTACCATACCTCTAGTTTATTTGTATTTTTATTTATTTACCATACCTTTGGAGTAAGTATAAAAAGAGCTTTTATTTATTTACCATACCTCCACTGTATTTATATTTTTATTTATAACTATCATAAATACATTTTCTTGAAAATGAGGGCAAATGGAAGATTGTAACTCCTAATTTCAAGGGCTAAATCTACCTTTTTTACCCTCTCCTTTAAAATAAGGTGGGCTAACCTCCATACCTATTTTTTTTATAAAATAAATTTGAAGCGATTTGTAACAATGTACTATGATACAAAATATTCACCCAATAAAAACATAAAACCCCTTAATTTAGCTCAAGGGTGAAAATTTGCCCCTAAAATTTTCCATGCCGAACATTTGCTTGGTTGATAATAGTGATCGCAGTGAATGCAGCTTCACCTCTGAAGGTTGTAGGAGTTCCAGATTCATCTAGCTTAGCGCGAGCCATTTTTTGAACAGTTCTGTTCATCCTTTCTACCACTCCATTTTGCTGAGGAGTCCTTGTGGTGGAGAACTGCCTTTTTATTCCATGCTGTTCACAGAAGTCAAAGAATTCATTCGAGGTAAATTCCCCTCCTCGATCAAAGCTGAGGCATTTGATTTTGCGATCTGATTCATTTTCAACCAAAGCTTTGAAGGCTTTTAACTTTTCTAATGCTTCATCTTTATGCTTTAGAAGACCTATCCAACAACATTCTAGAAAAATCATCAATGAACAATATAACGTATTATTCTCCACGAGGTGACTTTTCTTTGATGGTCCACATAAATCAGTATGAACAAGTTCAAGTGGCTTACTAGCCGATCCTTCCTTTTCGATGAATTGAGATCTGGTTTGCTTACCGAATTGACATGATTTGCATATAGTAGTTTCAGGAATGTTGATATCTGTAAGATCTCGAACAACCTGGAATCTGCGTCCTTTTCTTATTTGAGAAAAGCTTAGATGTCCCAATCTTCTGTGCCATAGCTAGTTTCATCATTTTTGCTTAGATAACACTGTTTTTGTTCTCCCTTGAGTATGTATAGGTTGTTTGGAGTTCTTGTACCTTTAATCATTGTTTCTCCTGTATCAAGCTCACGAACAACACATCCATTTGATCAAAACACTACTTCATTTCCTTGATCACACATTTGACTCACACTCAATAAGTTATGTTTTAAGCTATCAACATACATAACATTTCCAACTTTAAATTTTTCTTTCAAGAAAACAGAGCCTTTACCTTTTATGACAGCAGGAGTGTTGTTTCCAAATGAGACACTATTTTCCTTTTCTAAGGCATTATATGAGTGTAGTTTTTATATGTCACCTGTCATGTGTTTTGAGAATCCACTATCGATGTACCACTGGTTTTCTTGTCCTTGTGCATATAAGGCTATACCACATCTTTATGTTTGTGGTTCTTTCTTTCTCCGTATTTTGGGATTCAATGGAGTTTGCTCCTTTTGAGATATTTGTTGAAATTTGCTCCTGCAATTAGATTCTTCATGGCCAAATTTGTTACAGATTGAGCATTCTATTTCATTTTCAAGCAGGGAAAAGTTATTATAGGAACTTTTCTTGATCCCTGTCACATTCCATTGATTTCGTGCTTCTCTAGTCATGATGGTTTTGTAAGCAACACATTAAGCAGCTTTGTGTCCAAAATTATGACATGAGAAACAATGACCATTAAAGAAGTTCCTGCGATTATCGAATCTACTAACCTGGTGATTGTAGTTTCTATTGATATTCATCTTTGAATCAAATTGAGTAAGATTTACCTGAGGTTAGTTGTGGCTTCTATTCATCCTTGAAGTAAATTGAGCCTGGTTTACCTGGTGATCTGCTTTATGTCTTTGTTGATGATTGTCAAACTGTTCACTGCTCCTTGTTGCATCAAGATAACTTTTAGTGGAGGTTGACGACTTCTGTGATTGAGATGATTCTTCAGTATATCCAAGACCTGTCTTTATTAGAGGAGAAAGCTACACTTTGATCATTTCACTTAAGGTTTCAGATCCTTTAGCAAATCTGAGATTGAGAGCTTTTATTTTCTCAAGATCCTTTTTTAGACCCACAATTTCACATTCTAGTTTTTCATTGTGTTTTTCTCTTTTAGCAAGTTAGTATATCAAGGTATCTATAATCATATTCTTTTCTTATAAACAAATTTTAAGTTTAGAGATTTCTTCATAAAGGTCATCTTCAACTAAAGCATCCAAAAAATCATCATCTTCATAAGCCATTAGAAGTCTATAGTCATTACTATTTTCATCTTCATCACTATTTGATAAACCATCGCTATCTTCATGAGTATAGTAGCTCTTTTTACTTACACTTTGTTTTCTATTCCATTTTGCAGATTCCTTCCCTTTATCATATTTATCTTTATGGGGACATTTGGCATTATAATGACCGACTCTACCACAAGCAAAACATTTGAAAGGTAATTTACCTCTGAATCTTCTAGAACCCCGTTGAAGGTTCTTGACAAAGTTTGCTTCTTCTTCTCCTTCTGAAATATGTCCTGATTCATTGAGTTCTTCTTTTCGTTTTGCTAAAGCTTTAAATGTAGCTTCTCTCGTATTTGTGGACCTCCTTTTATCATCTCAAAGGAAGTTAAGATTCCGTGAAGTTGTGTCATAGTAATAGTCTATAGATCCTTCTTTTCTTCTATGGCAGATACTTTTGATTCAAATTTAGCAGGCAAGGATCTTAAGAATTTTTCAACTAAGATAGCTTCCTTTATCTCTTCACCTAGATTCTTCATGCAATTAACAACTTCATCTATGCACAAGAAGTAACTAGCTATACTTTCATCATTATGCATGTTGAGAGTTTCATATTGAATTCTAAGAGCTTGTAGTTTAGCACGTTTTACCTGAGAGTCTCCTTCCTTGCTTAGAACAATTTTTTCCCATATTTATTTCGCTGATTTGAGCTGCTTAACTTTGACAATCTCTGATTTTGGCAGACTTCCTAATAATGTATTGACAGCCTTGGCATTGGTTTCATATTTCTTTTTACCTGTCGCTTCTATAGGAATGTTTTATGGAAATGTATATCCTCCTTCCACGATTTCCCAGACATCTGTTCCAAGAGATTGAAGATAGGTTGTGGTTCTTACCTTCCAATAAATGAAGTTTCTCCCATCAAAGATTGGTGGTTTGATGGATCCCCCGCTTTCTTGATTACTCATGATGATGGATCTGCCTTCAAGTGATCAAGATTCTTCTGAAGGACCTGCTCTAATTACAATTGTTGGAAATAATACTGGGGGGGGGGGGGGGGGTGAATCAGTATTATTTCCAAAAATAATTTAATTTTCAAAACTGATTTGTATACGCTACTTTAGCTCAGTGAACTAGCATGTATACGCAACTATACTTAATGAAACCAACGTATATGCAGAGATCTTTTGATTTACCCAAATTATCATGTAGTGAACTTTAATCAGTATATCAGCAAATTCATTAGATAGTGTAGTAAGAGAAAAATAAAGCAACACACATAAACACCAAGATATAAGGTGGAAACCCAATGTGGGTGAAAACCACCTGCTGCAATCGTCTTTGTCTTCTTTTAATAATAAGAAAATTCTGTTTACAATTTTTGTACTGGTGTAGCCTTATACCAATACGCAGGCTTCTACCTGTAGAAGGCTACAACCTTCTCTCATTCTCCAGCTTCTACTGGAAGGGAGCTACAACCCCCTAGCTCTTGTACTAGCTGATATGTTTACTAGTACGTAGGTGTCGGCCTACAAAAGGCTACAACCTTCTCCTTTCTTCCAGGGACCACGTTTCATAAATTTTCAGACTGGATCCATCAACAACATCATTCAATCATCAAATATATCTGCATCAACCAACCTTCTATTGAACCAACCACAACCAAATCAATCAATCACTTTGACAACCCATCAATCTGATCTTTTAGAATGTTGTCACCAGAATACAGTAACCAAAACCCAAGCCAGAACCTAGAACACTGCAACAACAAACAACAGCAACTAAAACATAGATTATAAGGTATACACTACTTTCTTGTGTTGAACCTGCGTGTATACGCGCTTTCCTCAAATCCAACCAGTGTATACATCTGCAAATATTAATTCATAATTCTGCAACTATACTAGATTTCAGTTATACCCAGACCATATCATTTACAGACTAATATATGCATCAGTATTCAGATCTAGAATATTCATGAGCAAAAACACATAATGATAGTTCACTTTACGCCTTAAGATCCTGATCCATCATTAGATATTATCCTCCATCAACTGCCAAGGTTCCTCCTTGTTTTAGATCCAGTAATGCACCATAACCCAATAACTTGCATACTAGATCTCGCTCTCCATTAGATATTCAATACTTGAGTGCCTTGACCTAATGATCTTCTCCTCCTTTTATAGTTTTAGGCCTTTCTCAATACCATGGACCAAAACCACTTAGGACTAATACCTTGGATCAAATACCTAGCGTCAATACCTCAGATCAAATACCATGGACCAATACCATGGATCAAAATACCATGGACCAAATACTTCGAACCAAAACTTAGTTTTCCAATGTATACACTCTTTCCTTTCTATGAAAGTGCATGTGTATGTTATACGCACCTTTTGTTCTGTTAACCTGCGTGTATATGCGGCCTGGTCAATGGTGAACTTGCATATACCTCTCTTTCTTCATTCTATGAAAATTTATCTGTCATTCTTTTCTGTTTTCATGGTATACTATGATCTTTCATCTGAGTGAGTTGCCTTCTAAACTGATTCCTTGAAGTTGCCCTGCATTTCATCACATTCTGTCACATCTAATATCTCTTTTGTAGATTCATATAGTTACCATATACATGTGAGTTGTTCTGCTACAAGTGGGTTTCCATCAAGTACAACACATACATCATAATGCCAACAAACCAATGTGTTAACACCTAATCATAGGGATTGGGTGAACAATTGTAAATAATGTAAATAATTAATAAGAGAAAATGAAGAGTCATCGAGAGATGAAACTCAACAATCACTCCCTCATGTATATAACTATGAACAACCACAATGAATAAACATAATCTCATTTGAGGAGTTACCTCCTGGCCTGACATGGTATCAGAGCCAACTCCATTTTTGGCATTGCAGTCTGCCATTGTAACTCCCTTCTGCCATTTTTCATAAATTTGTCCTACATTTCCTGCAGTCTGCCATATTCTTCATATCAATTCTCTGCCCTCTAGGTGATAATCTGGTGTAACGCTCCCAGCTAGCATCTCTTGCTTACCAAACAGGTGCTCTCACTGTTTGCAACGTCTCTTGCAGCTCCATACCTCCCCTTATAGCTCCCATACCAGAACACAGCCTTCGTTGCCTCTCTTGGTTGTATTACATCTCAGAACCCAGCGTTCCATTGCATCCCTTAAACGAGTAAAATTCTTGCATCGCTGGATGTATTTTTTTTCTTTTGGCAGTTTGGGGGGTTTAGTTTGGTATTCAAGGGTGTATAATCATTGATCTTGTATGAATTAAATGATTCGAGTAATTTCTTACAACAATTTCATTATGCATTTCGCTAATATGTATTTTTAAGTGTTTCTAGCATTCTGGTTGCTCATACCACTCCGCTTACATTTCTCACTGTATATCAGCCATGTTTGCAGCTTTTATCCCTGTTTTCAAACCAATAATGCCCATATTCCACATCAAAACTTTTTATGTATTAGATCCATTTGTTATTGTTTCTTTCAATAAACAATAACAAACCAATAAAGCCCAGATTTGAAATACGTTGCTCCAGTATGTGGTATCAGTATGTTTCTCCCTCCCATACATACGTAGGTTGCTCCAATATGTTGCGTTGCCTGTAAATGTTGGGCTGCTATATTCTAACTCTCCTCCAGATACACCCTCCACCAGATATATCACCTCCCCCACAAGATAGCTATGTCCATAGATTAAAGTGATTTTTTTTCTAGCTTCACACCAGAACTACATTTTTTTAACACTAGAGATGATTTTTTTTCTACATTGGCAGCAGAAGTATATTTTTTTGTATGATATTTTTTTTTTTAAATTCATTCATTGATATCTATAGTGGGAGTGGTTCTCATAGGCAAGGAGAACTATCCAGAAGGGTCACTGAAAATCAAACACACTCTCATTTTTAATGAGTTGTGAAAAGGTGTGTTGGAGACAGAGACAAAGAACCAGAACAACCTACCTCAGACAAGGAATTCACCATTTGGGAAAATAAGAACAGCAAGGCTTATGCCTTGATTACAACATTAGTAAATGAAGAGGTGAGTCGCCATGTTTTTCCATTTTCAAATGCTTTCAAAGCCTTACAAAAACTGAAGGAACTCTATGAATCACACTCTCCACTTGAAGTTGTTCAACTCATGATTAAATTGTTCAGCCTTGAATTATAAAATCATGATCCTCTTGCTCTTGCATCAGGAGTAAAATCTATTATGCATGATATCAAAGTCACTAATGTTGAACTGGACATTCCTATGATATCTTTTGTCAAGGCACTTTATCCCACTTAATCAAATTATCTTGAGTCATTGAAAGCAAATGGAAACCTCAAAGAAATTACCCTTGATTCCCTTGTGAAAAAATTTGTTGAAAGAGAGAAAGCTTTTGGGAAGAAGACATCTCCTCAGACTTTTGAAGAGACTCTGTGTCTTGCATATAGAGAGAATATTCTTGCTCAAGATTCTTCCAGAGGAAGAGGTGGTCGAAGAGGAAGAGGAAGAAGAAATTTCAGAGGCAGGGGGGGTAGACACTCTCAAGGAGGAAAGTCATATTTACATTGCATGCGTTGCAAAAGAGATGGATCACATGATGCATCCACATGAAAGTTTCCTTGGGACAAAATTGATCAGGAAAGAAACCAACCCAAAGGTAAAACTAACGACAAAGAAAAAGGTAAAGCACCTGAATCTACTCACTATGTTGTGGCACATTGTAATATTGGAGTAAATGAAGACTTATTTAATGCTTCACTTGCTTCTTGGAAAAGTGACTAGTTGCTTGATTCAAGAGAAACTTGCCACATGACCTTTAGAAGAGATTTTTTTGAAGAAATTACTGACAATATTGATGGAGCAGTATACTTTGTAGACAAATCAAAACTCAAGCCATCAGGGCTTGGCACAATCAGGCATAAATTTCCTGGTCTTCCGACTTCCTTCTGCATCATGCTTTATATCTCCCACAACTGAGGAGAAACTTGTTGTCCTTGATCCACATCCGCCAGCAAGGACACTCCATTCACATGTTTGATGGCAAGGTTGAGGTGAGAAAAGCATCAGACCACTTACTTGTCATGACAAGGATAGAAGAAGAAAGGCTTCTCAAGTTGTAGGGTACCTATGCTCGTGCATAAAATTTCTCATACAATTCTCATTATGATGAAGGTACATTTCCATCAAGTTTATTATGGCATGTTAGATTTGGACACTTGAACTATGACAACCTCTGCTTGTTGAAGAAAAGTGGTGTTACTGGTTTGTCTACAATTCCTAGCAAAATTAAGCAATGTGATGTTTGCATTCTAGGAAAGCATAGAAAACAGTCCTTTCATGATTCACATTCCAGAGCACATAGAAAACCTGAACTCATTCATTCAGATTTATGTGGTCCAATGCTTTTTCCTTCTGCAAGTGGAAATAAATATATGATGACATTTATTGATGACTACACCAGAATGCGTTGGGTTTATTTATTGAAGAACAAATCTTATGCTTTTCAAACATTCAAGAACTTTCATACATGGATTGAAAATGATGCACAATCTCATATTGGCTCTATTCGCACTGATAATGGAAAAGAATACACTTCAAATGAATTTGAAAACTATCTTCGCCAACATGGGATCAAACATCAAACAATTGTGCCTTATAATCCCCAACAGAACGGAGTAGCTAAAAGAATGAATAGGACAATCTTAAATATGGTGCGCTCCATGATGTTTTTTAAGAATGTAAAATTAATGTTTTGGGCTGATGCAGTTCTATGTGATGTATATGTAAAGAATACATGTCCATCGAATGCTATTAGAAACAAGACTCCTTATGAAATGTGGTATGGGAACATTCCTTCGGTAAAGCATCTTAGGGTCTTTGGTTCCACATGTTATGCCTTGATATCAAAGGTGAATAGAAACAAACTTGGTGCAAGGATTCATAAGTGTATCTTCTTAGGGTATTCAAACACCTCCAAAGCATACTGTATCTATGATGAAGTCAATAAAAAGTTTGCTATATCTAGAGATATAATCTTTCTTGAATCATCCAAAGCTAACAATGTTGTTGAGCGGAAACTTGATTGCTTGGATAGATTTGCAAATGCAAAATCATTTCAAGAATTTGATAATCAGATTCCACATCTTGAAGGGGGGATTCCTATACTAGATCAACCTGTGGAATCTTCTTCTGAAACACTCCCTCCCTCGCATAAAACTCCAACAATTGATGATACTTTGAGTGATGTGATTGACAAAATTGGGAGACTCAATCTTGATTCAATCCCAACTCAATCAACTGAGTAGCCTGGACCATCTCAAAAAGGTCCCCCAAAGTGGCTAACAAAGACACTTGAAAGTGTTCATCCTGATGAGGTTGGAAAGACAGGAACTAGAAATTGAACCTGGCAAAATGGAGGTGATGTAGATGACTCTGATTCACCTATTGATATGGATGTTTCTTATGATTGTGAATTGAATTTTTCTACAGATTTTGAACCAACTTCCTTCAAAGAAGTGGCTTCTCATGATGAATGGAAAGAAGTGATGCAAAAGGAGTATGATGCCTTGATAAAGAATGTCACTTGGAAGATGGTTAATCCTCCATTGGGAACCAAACCAATTGGCTGCAAGTGGGTCTACAAGAACAAGTATAAAGCTGATGACTCACTTGACAAGCACAAAGCCATGCTTGTAGCAAAAGATTTTGCACAGAAGGAAGGGGTCGATTATGAGGAGACTTTTTCCCCCATAGAAAAATGGGCTACCATCTGAACACTCTTTTCCCTAGTAGCCCAAATGGATGTAAAAATTGCTTTCTTGAATGGAGATCTAAAAGAGAATGTTTTTATGTCCCAACCTGAAGGATTTGCTGTGAAAGGACATGAACATAAAGTATGCAAACTTGTGAAATCCTTGTATGGCCTTAAACAAGAACCACGAGCTTGGTATGAAAAACTAACTGAGCATCTTCTTAAACTCAATTTCAAACATTATGATCTTGATGATGCAACTTTGTTTGTCAAGAAAGTTGGAAAAACAGTTGTATAACTTGTGGTATATGTAGATAATATTTTGATGACAGGGAACAATGAGAGCGACATTGCATCCATAAAGAAGGAATTGAGGAAAGGTTTTGAAATGACTGATTTGGGCTATGTTCATTACTATCTTGGTATTGAATTAACTCAACATCAGAAGTCCATATTCCTTTCTCAAAAGAAGTACATTGGATATCTCTTGAATAGGTTTAGCATGGCTGAATGCAATTCTCTAACTACTCCAATGGAACAAAACTTAAAGCTCACATCCATTGAAGGAAAAGAATTTGAGGATGCAACAAAGTATAGACAACTTGTAGGAAGTCTCAACTACCTAACTACTACCAAACCAAACATTTTGTTTGTTGTTGGAATCAGCTCCAGGTTTATGGAAAAGCCTTGTGATGGACATTGGTCTGCTGCAAAACGAGTTCTAAAGTACTTGAAAGGAACTCAAGACTTTGGACTCAAGTATCCACAGGTGGGCGACTTTAGCTTGATTAGATACTCTAATTCAAACTTCGATGGAGACAAAGAAACTAGGGTATCTACTTCTGGATATGCTATGAGTCTTGGATCAGGAGTTGTCTCCTGGAGATCACGCAAACAATCAGTTCCAGCAGATTCCATAATAGAGGCAGAATATGTGGCAGCAGCTGAGGCAACAAAAGAAATTGTGTGGCTCAGGAAAATTCTGGAAGATTTGTAGGTAAAACAAGTACATTCGACTCCACTCATGATTGACAATACCTCTGCAATAAAGTTGGCCAAGAACCCAAAGTTCCATGATCGAACGAAGCACATCAATACAAAATATCATCTGATTCGACATCATGTTGAGGCCAAAACAATCCATCTTCGCCATTGTTCCACTAATGAGCAGATTGCAAACATCTTCACCAAAGATCATGGAAGAGAAAAGCTTGAAAGATTCAGAATGATGCTTGGACTCACCAACATCCCTTCAGATTAAGGGGGGAATGTTGACACCTAATCATAGGGATTGGGTGAACAATTGTAAATAATGTAAATAATTAATAAGAGAAAATGAAGAGTCATCGGGAGATGAAACTCAACAATCACTCCCTCATGTATATAACTATGAATAACCACAATGAATAAACAAAATCTCATTTGAGGTGTTACCTCTTGGCTTGACACAATGTTCCTATATACATTAAAAAACAAAAAAAAATATAACAAAATGGGGTGGCGGGCCACCACCCCTGCCACTCCCCCCCAAACGACAATGTAATGTTATATTATAAAACAAACAATGTAATGGTTCAGGGCTACAGGTGACCCAGACCCCGCCCGACATATCTATGCCAACCCAACACTTATCACCATTTTATACAAGTGATGGGATCGACGGGGATCGAACTAGCTCGACCCTCATGGGCTGACCCACCAAAATGAGCAGTCCCACATATCAATTAAACTATGTTACAAACATTCAAACTTCCGCTCTTATATTATATGTAAACATTGTATAAAATTAGGGTGGGCAGGGTTTGAACCTGACCCGCCCCCACATTATCTGCGGACTTGACCATTGGGCCAACGACCCTTGCCATGGCAAGTCTGCCCACTTGCTTATATAAGACCTCGACTCATTTTCTCAAGGGATATCGGCGGAGGGCGGACCTATGAAACCACAAGCAGATCATAGGAGTGGAACCATGAGCGAGGGATCTGCCAAGATGCTAAAAATATTCCCTTGGAGGGCTAGAGGTTCCAATGTCATAATTTAACAAGTGTATAGTCATTTTTGCATGTTTTCTCGCCAGGAGTCCAACTGTGTATTATGTTTCCTCATCTGAGCGGAAAAAATTCAGGTGTTCAACAACAAGGAATCTTTGCAAAATCTTGTGGAATCTAAAAGATTCCCTTGGAGGCTGATTTTTCACCGAGGAGAAATGATGTCAACTTTATAGTCATTTTTCATAACATTTCACAGTGAGAGTAGTGGCATGCTCAGAATTTTCACCCGACCAACAAATTTTTCGTCCATCTTCAAGAAGGAATATTTGGGGGAATCTTTGAGATTCCAGAGGGTCCAGAATTTGATGATGTCAGAAAGGGGAAAAATTTATAGTCGTTTGACACGATTTCATGCCACGAATTTAGTGGTGATGCCCGTTTTAGTAGTTGAGTTTTTCATTTTCTGGCCATCCCTGAAAGTGGAGGTAAATGATGTAGTGATGCCATGTCTTTCTTCTGATTTGTTGAGATGATGTTTTTGTTGTGTATATCCCTGATTACTATTATGTTGAGGGATACTTGTATGCCACATCATGTGAGATTTTATTAGATTGTCATGCTGAAGGAGCCATTTGAGAGAAAGTTCCTATAGGGTCTCATGGAGAGACATGCCACTCTGGTTGAGGGAATCTATCCTAGCAATGAAAAATAATGTATTATGTACTCATTATCATATTGCATCATTTAATGGAGTGATCTCCCCACTCTTAACACCAGGGTCCGAAGACGTAACCCACAGTGGGTGAAATTTGTTATCAATGTGTTTGTGTTCTTTGATCTGATGGCCATCATTATGTTTCATATTCTTTAAAACATGCACATGTGGATTTTCATACTATTTCATATGCAATTCTGCTAACATCATAGAAGTAAAAGATCTTGGTTAATTCCAGTAGTTGAAGAGATCCAAATCAAGTTTGGTATCAAAGTGATCTTCTCATTGATGTGAATTATGAGGGTGAAGGATTGAATGTGCAAAAAGAAGGAAAATGGAGAATAACATAGATCTCTATGAGGACCTCCTTAGGATGGCACACGTGGTGGAAATAATGTATGCATATTATGAGGAGAAGATGGCAAGAAAGGAATGGGAGAAACAAAGAGTAGAGGATGATGCTCCATCTACCCCCTCGAGTGAAAATTCACCTTCTTCATCGTCTTCTCATCATTCAGATGAGGAGATCAATCAGAGCCTTCAAGCAAATAATGTTGAATTGAGGAGACTTCTACGAGAAGAAAAAGAGGAGAAGCAAAGATTGCAGCTTCAATTACAAGCCACAGAAGAGGATTTGGAAAATTTGAAGCACAACGAAGGCTTCGTGAACCCATCATCACCTAATTTAGAATTGACATCTAAGGTAAACAATTTTTATCGTTCTTCAGTTTCATATTCACATGATGTTATTTCTGTTGGAAATATGGAGGTACCCATTTCAAGAAATGGCATGAGACTCCTTGCCAAGATGGGGTATAAAAGAGGAGGACTTGGTGTTAATGGTCAATGAATGACTAAACCATTGGAGGTTTTACAAAGACCTCGATTTGCAGGTTTTGGATACACTAAAGCAGAGTTCTCAAAGGTATCAGAAGCTTCCAAGACATTGTTGAATCCATTAGAGAAAGAGGATGATTGGAACACATCACAATCCTCCCATGACAATGCACATTGCAGAGGAAGAGCTAAGGCAATATCTCACCACCAGGGTCGCACCAAAGACAGTCAAGAGAGGTATAAAAAGTCTCACTATTATAAAGTTAATTTTGATTTCAAGCATGTTAATGATGAACATAAAACATGACATAGAAAACTATGTACTTTTTGTGGTTTTCATAACCATGTGGTTTCTGAGTGTTGGAAGAGAATGGTAGTAAGAAAGAGGATGAGGTGTGATAGGCCTTCTCCACATCATGGAAGGAAGAAGGTAAAGTAGGTATGGAGGAAGAATACTTTTTGTAATCATTGCAATAGAGGTGGACAACAAAGAGCCACGTGTTGGAGGTTCCATCTAGAGCAACATCTCAAGGAAAAAGCACCCGTGAAGGAACCAGTTGGAAAAGATGTTCAACACGTGAATCTGCCACAGAAAAATTACCCATTCACCTTTATGAGTGAGATATGGTTTTTCTAGATATGATAGCTTGTCATGGCCGCATTTTGTAAATCATGTATTGCAATTTAAATTTTAAAAGTGATTATGTGTTTTCCATCACTTATTTAAGAAACGATGATGTTTTGGTGTTTCATTGATAACTGGGGTATTGATTTCTATTCTGATGTAAACTTAGCCATATAATGTGTATTATAAACTGTTGGAAATTATGGGGATGCTTGGGTCATGGTTTGTCATGTAATTGAGCATGTAGTTTGCAAAGATTGTACTATAGGTTTGCAGAGGATGCAGGTGTTGGCTCATCACTTATGGATCCGAAGAACAAGGGTGAAGGAGAAGGAAGTGTGATCTATCATGACATTTGTGGTGCAGATAATGTAACACAACAATTGCATATTGTGTTCATGCCTTTGGAGGACCAAAATCTCCTCAGTGGGGAGGAATGATCTAGGTGGCTCCAGACATGCTCAAAATTCAGTAGTGGCTATGGAAAAAATCAAAACTTAAAGTCCTAAAATTGAAGTAAAAATAGGACCAGACCGTAGTTATCGTTACCCTGATTCCAACGGTGCAAACGACACTCAAATCTGAGTTCGTATGCTCAAGTTATAGCTGGTCAAAGTTCTGGTCAAAATTGACCAAGTGGCAGTATTAACAAGGAAACAATTTGGCAGAGTTCCAGCACACAGAATCAGGCCACTAGAACGGGTGAATTTATTTCCTACTTAATTTTCCTAGTGACCCTTATTTTCCATCAGAATTATTTTAACTAATGTTCCTCTATACATTAAAAAAAAAATAACAAAATGCGTTAGTGGGCCGTTACCCTTGCCACCCCACCCCCCCCCCCCCAAACGATAATGTAATGTTATATTATATAAAACAAACAATGTAATGGGTCAGGGCCGCAAGTGTCCCAGACTCCACCTGATATATTTGTGCCAACCCAACACTTGTCCCCATTGTATATGGGTGATGGGACCGACGGGGATCGAACCCGCTTGACCCACGTGGTCCAGCCCACCAAAACAAGCGGTCCCGCATATTAATTAAACTATGTTACAAACTTCAAACCACGACTCTTATATTATATGTAACCATTGTATAAACTTTGAGTGCACAGCTTTTGAACCTGGTCCACCCCCACATTATCCGCGGACTTTACCATTGGGCCAACAACCCATGCCTTGGAAAGTCTGCCCAATCGCTCACATAACACCCCGACTCATTTTCTCAATGGAGACTGGTGGAGGGCGGACCTATGGAACAACGAGCAGATCATAGGAGTAGAACCATGAGCGAGGGATCTGCCAAGATGCTAAAAAGATTCCCTTAGAGGGCAAGAGGTGCCAGTGTCAGAATTTGACAAGTCTATAGTCATTTTTGCACATTTTTTCTCCACGAGTACAACTGTGTAGTTGTTTCCTCATCTGAGCAGCATAAATTTAGGTGTTCATCATCAATGAATCTTTGTAGAATCTTGTGGAATCCAAAAGATTCCCTTGGAAGCTGATTTTTGACCGAGGCAGAATGATGCCAATTTCATAGTCATTTTTCACAAAATTTCGCAGGGAGCGCAATGGTGTGCTCAGAATTTTCATCTGAGCAACAAATTTTTCAACCATATTTGGGAAGGAATATTTGGGGGAATCTTCGAGATTCCTAAGGGTCCAAAATTTTCTGGTGTCAGAAAGGGGAAAAGTTTATAGTCGTTTGACATAATATTGCACCACAAATTCAGTTGTGATGCCCATTTCAGCAGTTGAACTTTGAATTTTTTGACCATACCTAAAAGTGGAGTTAAATGATGCAGTGATTCCATGTCTTTCTTCTGATTTGGTGAGATGATGTTTTTTTTGTTGAATCCCTAATTACCATTACGTTGAGGGATACTTGTATGCCACATCATGTGAGATTTTACTAGCTTGTCATGCTGAAGGAGGGCCATTTGAGTGAGAGTTCCTATAGGGAGAACATATCGTGGAGAAACATGCCACTCTGGTTGAGGAAATCTATCCTTGTAATGACAAAGAATGTACTATGTACTCATCATCATCTTGCAACATCTAATGAAGCTTCCTCCCACTCTTGACATCAGGGTCCATAGACGTAACCCACATTAGGTGAACTCCGTTATCAATGTGTTTGTATTCTTTTATTTGATGATTGTCATTATGTTTCATCTTCTTTAAAACATGCACATGTGGCTTTTCATACTCTTTCATATGCAATTCTGCCAACATCACATAAGTAAAAGATCTTGGTTAATTCCAATAGTTGAGGAGATTCAGATCAGCTGTAGTGGCTTTTACTGGCACTTGCAACACGAGTGCTTCAAGGGACATAGAAAGCCTCCTAGAGATAGGCAGGTTGATTATAGACCAGTGCCAAGGACATCTTAAATAGAGGAGTGCATGGAAGGTTATGAGTGGGGTTTCTGTTGCACTCAAATTGTCACATAATAAAAGATAATAAGAGGGGCTTGGTTCAATAGGCCTTCATTAAGGTAGACTCAAGCCAACACATGGACCCAAATGTGGGGGGTTTATTGGGGTAATCTGAAAGAGAAATGTCTTCTTCTAGTGGCCAACACACAACAATGAGACAACTTAATACTGAAGTTGTAGAGATGGTGGAGAGGAGGAGAGGAAGGAGGGAGATAGATCTGTAGGGCTTTAGAAAAAACAAAATCCTCAACAACAATGTTCCAACAGAAATATGGAAGAGGAAGGAGGTGAAATGGTAGAAATAGTGGTATGATAATTAAGGTTTCATGCCAAATATAACATGGGTATCATTAGCACCAAACAACAAAAGTAAATCTGGGCTCACACAAGTACTGCAGGTTAATCAAATAACATAAGTAAATCTATCTTGTACACAAGTACTGTAGGTTATAGGCTAACACAAGTAAATTTGTCTTATGCACAAGTATTGTTTGCTTATTTAGTAGCCTAGATAAATCCATGAATCAGAGGGAAACCGACAGATTCATCACACTATTTTAGAGAAGGAAAAACATATATGAAATGAGATTACATAAGGGAAAACATACTGCACATTGATCTGCTTGGAATCACCAGGGAGTTTCATTAATCCAATATGAGTCCAACATACCAATCCATTTACATTCAGCTAGATATCACTCAATTCCCTCATGGACAGGCAAGTAGAACCAAAGTGGAATCACAGAAATCCTGATCCTTAGGTGCAGAATTCTGGAACCTTTCTAAAGTGTTGCTTCCCCTATTTATAAGAAGAGGGGGAGGTTAGATTACAGTTTCAAAATATCTCAACCAAAGGCCAGCTGTCTGATGTACTAGCTACCTCGGTTTGTGATAGCTCCTACTGCCCAAAAATATTTCCAAGGATCTGATCCCTTTCTTGGAAACAAACAAAAATTACAAAATAATGCAAAGAAAGAGGAAGACTGAAATATGATGGAGGAAGTGCCCCCTTACTATTCCTGTGAAAGGCCTCTGGTCAGGCCACGTCTCAGTTGTGACGTGCTTCTCCTTATTTTAAGTTGTTTCATGTCATTTCCGCCTTAACTGCCTGAATAACTTGTTCTCTGGAGTAGGGAGTGGGTCAACTGTGAATGCCTGTCACAAAGTAGAAATGAAGCCCCTCCTGGCAGTCCTTTGTTGTGTATAGGAGTGGAGCACCATGTCATGCCATTAAGTCTTCCTGAGCCCCCCTTACTAGTTTATCATTGTGCCACTACTTCATTCAACGCTTTCAGTTGCCAACCTATCCATCTTTACAACTTTGTACCATGCTCTCGAGGCCTTACGACAACGATACTTTAACTCTTAACGGTGCTATAGAACGACAGGTTCTGGTGTTCCTTGGCCCACCCCTTTGGTTTAGCCCCTGTTTACATTTCTTCTCATATGGCTGGGGGCTATGACCAAGTGCTTAGTTCTTGGGAGCTAAGGCCTTTGGACTCCTGTCTGGGGGGCTTCTTCCTTTATTATATAAAATCCCGCATACCGGCATCTTATGATGCTCGCTTATGATATCTCCCCTTGAACCTTACGATCACCGATCTGTGGGATTGGGCCCACTCAGGGTATCAAAATCACGACATAAAAGAGGGCCCTCTTATGATATTTCTTGGACACAAAGGTCTATAGAATGCATCGCATAAAGTATCACATTCAGGGGAGGGGTGTTGAATGAGCATGCGGCCTCTGAAAGGGGTGAACCTAATGGGCCTTTAAATCCAATGTATAAAATATCACATCTAGGAAGTTCCCGCATATCACAATCTCAAGCTAGAAGGGAATTCGACGGAGGAGAAACTTTGACCTGTGCGATCACTGATCTGCGGGATTGCTAATGTCATCATTGCCATGTGGCACCTCTTGAGTGGTGACACGTGTCACCCGAAAATGGCCACATAGGACCCTTGAAAATTCCAAATCATCATGCCACGTGTCCTTCTATACCTCCACATCATGCTGACATTAGCTGCCACATCATTCTATCGGGGCCAATAGTACTTTTCCATGTGGCCTGTTAGAGGAGAGAGAAAATGCCTACTTGCCTCCTATTTTTGTGTTCGTTTCCTTGCTAAATCAGCCTCTGCCCTCCCCGGTGCTTTAACACTATTGGCGCATTTCCCCTGCAATTCCTTAAGGATGGTCTGTTGGGCCTGCCGATTGCCGATTTTATGATATAACGTAACTGTAGGATGCGGGACTGCGGGATGCGGGACTATTGTGATTGCAAGATGCGGGACCTGCCCACCGCCGATAAGACGATATGTCATGTCTTGGACCCGCCGATAGGGATTTTTGATATCGATTATTGGTTGATCGCCAATTTTGCTATATTCTCTGATTGTTCCTTTAGAAAATCCCCAATTGCAATTTGTGATGAGCCTGACCCTTAGCCTTTTCCCCTTGTATTCTAGCTTTCAAAGGGGCCAACTTCAATCTGCTCTAATTTTTTATTTAGGAATCCATTTTTCGACTTCCACCTATCGTTGGAAAGCTTGTTCCGATCATTATCCAATGGAGTGGGATTGATTAAACTCTGAGAGATTTTGTGGCTTAGGAAATGGCTTCAGAATTCATTGCTCTTATGCATTCTATGCAACTGATAGCTTTATAAAGTAGTGAGTGACAACATCATCAATGATAACTCTAAACATAGACATATGTTTGGAAATTTGAGGTTTTAGGGATCGAATGAACCATTTGTGCAAGATATCATTAGGAAGCTTGGTTCTCATCAACCTTTGTGATGACATCACCCATGAATATGATTGGAAATCAACATGGATTCATCTTATTGAAATTTGGAAAAGAGGTTGGAATCGATATCATACTTCATAGGCAATTGAAAGTGCGCCAAAAAGGTTTGAGCTAAAGATGAAGAATCATTGTAGGATGTTGTGTCCAATTTGATGTACCATTTGGCAGCATCCCTAGTTAAAGTGTGTTGGAACAAACGTAGTTTAATTGAATCGTCCACTAAAGAGTTAGATGAACACCACAAGTGTTATGTTGTAATATGAGTGGATGGATTATCTCCAGGCTTTCCCTTCAAATCTGGGGACATCAGAAGGAAATTTTGTGGGCATAGGTGGCCACCATGGGTCATGTCAAATGGGGTCATTGGTAAACTTAGCCAAATTCGGTAAATTGAGAGGAGATAAAAATGGATTTTGAAGTTGATTAAATGGTTATGATGTAACGATTGTTGGATCTGCTAAGTATTCACTATGACATATAAATGGTGCGGGCCAGGATGACTGGTGAAAGGATTTTTCCCTAGGGTAAATTCCCCCAGAGAGAAATGGAACCTCGAGAGCATGAATGCTAACAGGGTTGAACCAGTGGGAAAATATGGAATGGCCTGAGAAGTAGCATTGACATAAGGAGTGTAACTTATAGAAGTGATAGTAGTAGAAGAAGGGTTACCCCCATGTAAACTAGCCATTCCAGGAAAAGTACTGGAAGTTGGTGTCCCTCCAAACAACTAATTGTACCAAGCTTGTGACATATTTGAAGAAACATTTCCCCCAAGATGGCTAGGAGAAACTGATGATCCCCCCCACACACGTACAGAAGTAACCATACCTAACTGAGGGACACGAATCATAGGTTGAGCAAAGCTAGGAGAAAAGACTTCTGATCCCACTAGCTGACTAGGATTAACAACCATGGTCAACATAGATGATGAAGTTGATACGGAGACATGAGGGAAATTTATGGGAGTTATAGATGATACTAGTGGAATTCCCTAAGAATATGTCAGAGGAATAGACAAAGGACTAGGTGCAACCACACTGGGTGGTGGTTAAAAGGTAAAGATGATTCAAATTCCACCATTAGATAGAATAGTGACAAGGGAACGTAAGTATAGGTATTTGTGGAACCATCGGGGTTCCACCGTAATAACTCAGGTCCTAAAGGATCAGTCAAAGGTGGATTAGAAGGAGAACCTAAGTCGTCTTCCAATGTTTCAATAGAAATAAAATCGCTACCAGAAGGACCGAGTATAGACTCAACAACTATGGGTTTGCAAGGTATTGAGTACTGACAAGCACTCTTTGTGCAGAGTAGAAATTCCACCTTGTTTGAGAGGAAAATCATGAGTACAACATGATTTACAATGACCATATTCATCAAGAGTGAAAAATTATAAATCAACACAATTATATTAGTGGAAATACCCTAAGGCCAAGACTACTGACGCAAACCAAACAACACACACTAGAAAATTCCTATAATGTAAACACACACACAAAAACCAATCCTAGTCTATGTTTCAGATGGACTTCCAAGAGACTTCTTACTTGCGGGGTCCCAATTCCATAAGCAGAGTTGTCTAGAGAAAGGTAAGGAAGAGGTATGGTTGCCTCCCATAACCACCACCTATAGGGTAGTTTTCCTAGGAATGGCCACTATGGTACCTCCGTCCCACAGAGGCACATGAATCTTGAGCTTCTTGGTGATCATCAACAACAAAAGATTCCCTACCACGAGGTGGGTGGCCTCGAGGAGAACTGCTCGCACTGTGACCTAGCCTAACCCCCTCTGAATCGGGTTTCTGAGGCGCTCCGATTTTGTCATGGAATGATGAAGTATTTTAACTCCTTAACTCAAGCTTTCTAAGTTTGTTTTGTAGTCTTGGAGTAGTTGACTCACACTCCTATCTCCAAGACCCTAGCCTAAGCTAATGTTGGTGTGCTACCAACAAAAATAAAAGACGAGTCTAGTTGTTTTTATCATTGTGTTAATTTTAAATAGTTTTTGTTTACAAATGTGGGATGCGACGTGAAACTTGGATGGTGTGAGTGACCCTTGCTAGTAATCCTAATACAACTATATGCAAACTTTATTTTTCAATTTAATGAATGCTAACTTCAGGAGGGTAAGAGTCTTTTCACTTCAAAACACACTATTGCCTACAAGATGCACCACTCACTAATTACTAAATGCAAGAAAACCAAAGTTATACCAATTGTGACCTAGAAACAACCAAAAGAGAAAATTTGAAAATATACCAAAACAATCCCCAATCTAGAATGTAAAACATTCCAAAAATGTCAAATCTAGGAAACCAAAGCCAAACAAGAATTCTCAACCAATCAACAAGAAAGCCAAAAGTAACAAGAAAAGGAAATATCAACAAGCTAGCGCTGTAGCACAAAGTATCAACAAGATCCATTGTTGTACAAAGGTCAAAATTGAACCCTATTGGTATGGAGATCTAAATAAGATTACAAGGGAGTGATAACAATAAAACAAAACACACCCAAATAAACTTTTTAGATGACAACTGCACAACCAAAGAGAAAACACCACCACTCGTAAACAAGAAAGCAAACAAAAGAGAAATCACTCTAGTAAAATTGACGAAAGCCAAACAAAGGAAAAATTTAAATAAAAAACATATCTTAGCTATTACTCGATCAACTAAACAGATCTGAAAAATTGTATCCAAATATGAGAACAATAGCCCCAACCAAAGCACACCAAACCTCCAAGGAAAACCCTAGAGTAGCACCAAAGGAAAGATCTAACACAAACCAACAAGAGTACGCTCAGATATGATATGTTTCATAATTGAAAGAAATAATAGCAAACAAATCCAACAAATAACAACAAGTTTTAAAGAAAAAACACCTGAAAAATCAAGCAAAAAACTTTAAAAAAACCCCAAAATTGGGAAAAAATGACAGAAAATAGGCTGATTTTTTAATCAACCACATCTTCCTCATACAGACTCTGTTTTAGGTGGGTTTTTTTGGGTAAAATTTCAAGAGGATTACTTATATGTGTTTATTTGTACTGTATTATGTAAAAAAAAAACATAAAAGAACATAAAAAACAGTGATGCACGAGGGTGGAGGAAAAACAAACTAGTTAACCTTCAGTTGGCCATAACTTACTCATACTGAGTCTGTTTTTAGTGATTTTTTGTTTTGTTTTGGGGTATAATTTTGAAAGGAATCCATACATGTAGTTATATTTATGAAATTATGTATAGATAAGAATATAAATTGATAAAACAACTGCATCTTGTTATTCTCTCATAAAAAAACATAAAGAAAATCTCCAAATCTAAGATCAGTTCCAATATAAAGAAAGTAAAACCAATGGAGATCAAAATGAATCCCAAAAATCATACAGAACTCAATGGAATATAAAAAAAAAAACTAGATCCAAAGAAAAAGAGAAGAGATCTAAAGACAAACAGGGGAAACTCTCATTGAAAGCACCAATTCAATTACAGGAAAATTTTACGAGAGTAAGATGATTATGTTTACCCCAGTAGATCAGAAAATGATATACCTAGGTTTGTGTGTGATCATGAAAAAGATCAAAGATTCAAACCTCAATCCTTTGCTATAAAGAAAAATGCATTCAACGCTTACACATGATAAGATGGAGATCAGAAGTTGAAACCTGGTATCGCAGATCGATGAAGTCTCTTGAGTCCTATGCAGAGGAAGCACACTTACAGTTGAAGATCTTGTTCCACCTACAATAAAATAAGACCCTACACACAACAACACCAAACAAGCAAACAATGGCATTTCTGCAAAGGGTCTGTAAGCTTAAAACCAACATATACAAGCATAAGGCATAATCAAAACATGGACACAGAAAAAGAACATGTATTTATTAATCCAAAATAAAAGTAAAAAAAATGTATACCTTCCAGCAAATCTCCCAATACAATAGAGCTCTCGCACTATAGTATGGATACTCGATCTAACCCCCTTTCCTCTTGGTGAGATTATATAAGCTCATTTTATCCTCGAGGAGAATTGAAAAGAGATGCATTTTAGCCAAACAATTGAGGTAAGTTGATATTGAGTTTCTCTCACTATAATTCAGTAGCAAATAGGGTTATAACACCTTTCAAGAGGTCAACCCTTTTTATATATTGTATTTAAAAATCATGAATCACTATTGACATTCAAAAATCTCATCTCATAGCCAATGATATTGATAAATGAGCTTGCAACAAAATCTAAGTGTTGATTTTGTAATTAATTGTATGATAACCCGAATTTACAATCTTACTCAGATGACCTTATGAGTGGTCAATCTTTTTTATATATTATATTAAATTTTAAATGTATTAATCTAATTAATACACAAAATGGATTTTAAGTGGTCAATCCTTTTTATATATTATATTAAATTTTGAATGTATTAATTTAATTAATACACAAAATGGAATTTTAAGGAATCTAGTACATGTATTATGATTGTTTTTGTTATTTAAAATTTATTTTTAATCTATAAATAAATTTAACACTTTGAAAAATCTTGCCAGTAAAACTTTATAGATTAAACAACTTAAACTTCATATTCTTCCAAATATTATGTACCAAATTTTGACCAAAATTAAATTTAGAAAATAAAAACATTTCCATTAAACTAAACTTATAAAACACTTCATAATTGAAGTTTTGAGTGGACTATAAAATTTGCTGAGAATTCCATGGCTGAAATTTTAGTTTACCGTATAAAACAAAACAGGAATTTTTATGAGGTATCTACATATTTGGGATTTTCACGTGATTATTTTTAAATGTAGTTGTGGCCTACACGTTTGGTTTTTCACATATAAGCAAGGTGATGATATGACGATGTTCCTTGTATTGATTATGCCACCCGTGATTTGATGGATGTGATGCTAAACGTGGTGTTAAATTTCAGAATTTTTTATGAGGGATTTTAAGAGTTTCTTTATTATCAATATATGTTTAATAACATTCACAGTAATTTTCTTAATATTCATTTGTCATATCATTTCTATAAATTATTTATTTATGAAATATAATTTAATTAAGTGGAAGATATTATTTTAAAATTGAAATAATAATAATAATTATTATTATTAATTATAAAATTATACTATTTAAAAAATATCAAACTTTATTAAAAAATATAATACTACACCAACTTATTTTATATTCTTAAAAATAATTAAAAAATATTAATATTTAAATATTTTATTTTATTTAAAAAACGTATGATAGTCCAAGACATTGAATTTTAAAATGGGGCATGATCTTTATAAAAATTGTGTTGTTGATGTGCATATGTTAAACCATTGGACCTTTGAACCCCATCTCTATATAATTATCGTTATGGATATGATATATTAAAGGTTAACCATACAATGTGATGTGTGGAGGTTACTAATTTATAAAATTGTTTGATATTTAAATTTATATAGGTAAAGGTGGTGTCGTCACTGCTGCCGTTCAGGATTTATTTTATGGGAGATTTGAAATGAGTGTAACATATAAATATTTAAGAATATCAAAATTTCTATAGACATTATTTGGCAAGATATCTTAAATAAAATAAAGGAAATAATTTCTTCTCTTCCTTGACCCTCCAAAGATTGGGAATGCAATCCACATAAAAACTTAATCACGACATTGGAGCAAGGTCTCTCAATTGTTATCCAGAAACAATTTCACAAGCTCACTATTGAAGTAGATTCCAAGACCATTATCAATATCTTCCAAAAAATCCAATGTGGATTAGATCTTTCGAAATCCTATAAAAGTTGGACGTTGGAAGCTCGAATAGGTAATACTGCAAAACTCCTGGAAAAAGTCACAACTCCCCTCCTCTCTCATGTCTGCAAAGAAGGCAACAAATAAGCTAAGAATTAGTCAATTTTGGTCCCAACATAATTGTTCATCCCCTTTACTTATATTGGAGTGAGGACATTCCAAATCTATTCAAACTCGCTATCAAGATATGGATATACATGATCTTATCCCCCAAGGAAGGTGCCTAGAGGTAGGAGTTTCAATATTATAGCTCACACAAAAGGGGGTTGTGACTCCCACTATACATGGAACATAATATGCACTCCCATCACTTCATTATTCATGGCACAAATCTAGCACAAGGTTAAACATTATTTGGATATTACAGGTGGCATAAGGAGGTATAGTCTAGGACTTAGCAGGGGAATTCTATCAGATTGGAAAACTTGGAGGAGAAAATTAACAGTATATGTTGAATGGTGGTGTCATTGATGCCAACATGAGTCCTTGAATGGTCTTAGTATTTGTCTATTTTGCATTGATTGGAAGCTCCAAATGGCAAGAATCCTTAGATTCCCTATACTTGTTGATGAAAATGGATGCAAAGGACATTGATTTTGATCACATGACCATCCTCATTTGATTCTCCTAGTCATGTTGATTTCGATGGTAGGTGGTACGTCTCCTAATTCCTCACGGTTGAGGAGTTATGCCTCTTTAAATATTGGAGCCCCATTTTTTGTCAAGAAGCCCTAAAGATATGCTACAAGCAATTTGTTTTTATTGAAGAAAATTAAAAAATAAATGGGCCTAGTCAAAATAATATTTTATTAAAGGTCAAATGTAACCAAAATTAAATTCAGCATCCAAAGGAAAAAATTTTAGCTCCAAAAATACTAAAATTTCAATTTAAAATTTTTCTCTCCCATTTGCATAAGTTGGCTTCAAATAAGCGCCCCTCTTCTCCACTATAAAAAGGCTTGATTTCTCCATGAGGGCATGTATCAAACATTGATCTAATTCAAATTATTTTTGTGACCATTAGCAACCTTCAGTAGTCTTTCACATTGGATATTGGAGGTCAAAAGTCTAGATTAGTCTTGAAGGTTTTTTGTTGGAATTTGTGTGGATTAGCTCAGGATTCCTGAGGCTATTTGACCTTATTATTTTTGATATTTTTTGTATCGAATTTCATTGTGTCATGGCACATTTCTTGAGGTTAGCCCAATTTTATTCTCTTGGTGTTTAAGGATGCTTTCATTGGACTCTTTGTGGCACTAAAGATCAATTCTTGAGGTCATCTTCAAATTGTCTAAACCTTCTTCTTTGTGCCAAGACTCAAGTTGGTAGTTTTGATGCTTTTGATCAATTGTAGAATGCAGTTAAGGCACACATCTCAGTGATAACTATACATTAGTCTAAGATCTAGAGCAAAGCATTTGTGGATTGTTGGAAGGGTTTTGGCTGAGAAAACATCACAATATTCACTAAGATATCCTAGCCCTAGTGTAAGTAGCCATATGGATCTACGTTGTGACTTTTTGAGATATCCATCCAAGCTCTTCCAAGGTGTGTTCTCATTGTTTCTTTTGATTAGAGTATCAACCTAATATTTGTGACATGACCATGAAATACTTGAAGCATGTGAACTCCTTTTAATGACAGAGTCTGATATAAGTTTGGTTATGCTAACTCATAATTTTTGGTTGCCTTGTTTGACCTATTTTGTATCAACTTTGTGGTAGATTTGGTCTATTGTAAAAGCATACATCCTTGTGTTGCATTCAGGCTTCTTGAGGGTTCTTATAGTGGTATAAATTGTGTATTTAATTATAGTATATTGAATCTATTTGGACCCTTCTCTTGTCAACTAATCCATGATAATTTTGTGGTGAAATTTTTGGGTGTTTAGAACTATGAAATGATTAGTATAATCCATAAGCTGTGTCCTTCAGAGGATGCATTACAAACAATTATAAGTGAGACCTAATAACAAACATTAATTATTTTGGTGATAACAGACAGGCGTTGGTGATATTTCACCATTGAGAGTTTAATCATTGACATGCATACACTACTTAACCTCCTATTGTCATAAGTTAAATTGTATAACTATTGTCCCTTACATACATTGTTGATATGTGTTAGTTTGGCTAAGTGTACATGATGATATTGACAAGATAGGGTTTGGTGCATCTTTAATGATTAACATATTGCTAAGGTTTGATAAAGGAAAATGTGTCTTGAGTAGAGCTATTAAGAAATGGTTTGTTGTTGATATTCATGTTGAGCAGAAGAAGATTTGATAGTTAAGTGGAGGTTGTTTAGTAGTTGTTTATGTTGATATTGAGTGCAGGCAGATCTAGTCTAAAAATATATGAAACATGGTTCGTTGTGGTGAATTAAAGGGTGGTAGGGTGGTCAAAGGTGAAGAGTGGAGTCTCTTTCAAGTTGGAGCCTAAGAACACTTCAGGACGCTAGGGTGGAGCTATGGAAGGTTGGAGCATATGCAAGGTGTTGGAGCATCCTTTCAGTCAGATTTGATAAAGCTAGGGAATTGGAGTGTCCTTCTAGTTGGAGTTGGTAAACTAGGGCGTTAGAGCGTCCTTCTAGTTGGAGATGGAAAACCAAGGAATTAGAGGATCCTTTCAGTTGGCATTGATAAATCAAGAGGTTGGAGCCTCCTTCCAGTTGTTGTTGAAGAATCTTGGAAGTTGGAGCTTCCTATTGATGTAAATTTTGAAGACATATGTTAAGAAATGTTTGATGGTTTTTCTCTTAGAAGGGTTTCCACCTAAAACAAAGTGACCTATCAAACGAGCACTATATTGAGTTCTAATTTTTTTGAGATAACAAAAAATCATATGATTTTGAAAAGTGTTGATTCAAAATACACCATTTTTTGGAGCATATTTTTGACACTTTAAATTTTCTTATGTATCAAGTATGAACATTTTTTTTTAAATATTAGCGATTTTCATGTTGATTTTGAAAAGCATTGATGTGGCATCAACATCTTTTTTAGAGGGCTTATCTCTGACACTTTAAATTTTCTAATGTATAAAGTGTGGATAGTTATTTTTTAAATTTAACAATTTTTGAAGTAATCATCCTCTTCTTCTTCCCTGAGATATTTATTTTAAGTGTTTTCCAGCTTTGTGTTTTTTTGTTTTTCTTTTCAATTTTTTTTGTAATGAACTCTTCGGTTTTTTGTATAGTTAGAAAAAGAAGGGTTAGCATTTTAAAGTTATGATTTTCTATATATTTATGTATCATTAATTAATATTTCAATGCACATCCCCGGCTGTGGGTGTTAATTAGCGCAATGAATGAGGAGGCGGCCTTATTAAATGGCAAGTGGCCGCTCGCTCCAGCCAAATGGACCGAAGCCTCGAGAAGCCATCACCTCGGTCCGGCCAACAGTTATGCGAGCATTAATGGTAGGGGGAGAACAGCTGGTTGCAGAGGTATATTGGTCGTTCACCTTGGTTTGCCGATGAGAGGTGTTCCGTTGGAAGGTGCGGGAAGCGCCATTGTCTGTTGGAAGCTCTGTATGGTCTCAATTGTGAATGGTGCGTTCGGCTCTTGGATGATTGCACCGTGGGTGCATGAGCCAAGACTCAGACCTTGGCCCTCGGCTACGGAGGCCCTGGTCTCAACCCTGGATTGTCAGAGAATTTACGGCTCTATGCTATGGTTCAGTGTATTGAGTGTCATTCTGCTCTTTTTAAGCAAAGTCTCTGAGCGCCTTCGACCTCCAGAAGCTCTGAGTGTCGCGGTGTTTCAGTTCCTCTGCGCCCTTGTTAGAGATTTGGCCCTTCGGCGCTTTGGTCATACCTGGTTCTGGTCTGCTCAGCTCTCTGGGAGCAATTTACCCCGTGCAGCTCCTGAAAAGGCTCGGCTTTCGACCTGTGTGGTAAGCATTGCTATTCGAATTCGTGTTCCATTACCTGTTTCTCATCTGTTGTATAAGTTGTTGCACGGGTTTAGAATCCTCGGTGGCGCAAAGCACTCGCGGCCTCTGGGCAGAATTGGTTATTTGTTGATTACAGGATGCCGCGTGAGAGGTTACGTGGCGCTTGCAGGCGGGGAGGTTCAAGAGGCGGTGCCAGAGGTCGGGCTTCATCGCAACGTTCCTCGGCATCCTTCGACTCCCCGTCGGAGGAGATTAGCTCACCAGGAGCTCGAAGAGGGCGCGGAAGAGGCAGAGGGCGGGGAAGAGCCGTGGTGTGTCCGTTTGGTTCGCACCCATCAACCCGCTTCAGGTTCCCGTGTGCTCTGGACAACGTAATCTACTATGTTTCAGTGCGCATTGAAAAATGTGACCATGCAGATAGACCAGAAGCCCCAGCAGAGCCTCGGCCACCCTCGCCTGTTCAGGGTCCGCGATTACAGCCTGCGGAAGCCTCGGGTGCGGTGGCGGGGAATAGAGCGGGAACAAGCGAGCCTGCGAAGGACGACGCGCCATACACAGACTCGAGTGCTTCAGACCCATATGCCTGTACAGTGGTGGAGGAGCAACCAGATCCATATGCCTGTCCAGTGGTGGAGAAGCAACCATCCACCTCCGTGGATGCCTAGGCACGTTGCATGGTCGTTCTGTGTGTTATGGAAACACTTTGTTCAGTCTCAGGATGTCGAAGTAGCAGCTACAGTAAATAATGGGAGTCAGTCTGTGATAGTTTTCGGGTCGCACCACTCAGTTTTTTGTATGTCGATTATAATGTCTGTGTCTGTCATGTCGGGTTTTTTGAATGTGGGATTTGCAAGGTCTGTAAACTCCTCCCTCGCCTCGGTAGGGAGTGGAAGTATAGCACCTAGGTCCAGTTCTCTGTTGGTTCTAGCTTGGGGTCAGCGGACAGTTTCATAGTCCCTCTTTTTCTTCGGCTCAGTTTCAGTCTCAGAATGTCAAACTGTTCATGTAGCCAACTCTTTGTGGCGGATGTAACTCTCTCTGTAATCTTTTTTGTACTATAATAGAATTAGCATGATTTACAAAAAAAAATATTTCAATGCACATCAAATAATTGTCACTAAAAAAATAATAATTTTAAACATTTGATAAAAAAAAATACACATTTTGAGACTTTTTTTTGCTAAAAATGACATGTCAAATAAACTATATTTGTGGGAAAATTTTAACAAAAAAAGTTTTAAAAATAACATTTTTTTTTATGAATTTTATGTCAAATAATAATAATAATCGCAATGTTTTTAAAAAATAATGATTCACATAAAAATTAAAGTGAAAATCAGATAATACAAATATTAAACATATAACAACAATAATTTAATACTTATTCTTTTCATAAAATCTCAA
Organism: Pinus tabuliformis; assembly: GCA_031772625.1. NCBI lineage: Eukaryota > Viridiplantae > Streptophyta > Pinopsida > Pinales > Pinaceae > Pinus > Pinus tabuliformis. Next base: position 1,273,056,022 of record CM062820.1, on the reverse strand, counting down.
AGTCAAAACATTACAAGTATAACTACTGAATAGTTCTCGAAATTGAGCTTGATTTGCAAGCATAACATAAATTTAATCAATAATATCATATAATCCATTCTCATCATCTTTTAGAGTTTCATTATTGTCTTCTTCCATTGTATTTTGTGTTTCAATTTGGTTATTTTCCCCTTCTGAAGGATCTTTGATGTCTGCAAATCTCCCAAAGTATCAATACCAATCATTCCATATAATAGTGGTTGAGGTTCCTTTGCCTTTTTTGCCACATGTGATTCATTAAAATCCCCTTTCCTCAAACCAATTTCTTACATTACATCTAGAAGAAACTGAATAACATTAATTATTTGTTGAATAAAACTACATTGTAGTGAGTCTTTTTCAATGACAATGCAATTTTTTTTTTTTTTGCATGAAACATGCTAATGTTATACCTAATCATCAAGTATAAAATAAATTAGTTTAAACGCATAAAAATAAAAAATTAAAATATTGAAATTCAATTTTATATAATAAAACTTACCTGAACCTAAGAATAAATCCAAAACTCAATCTCCTTCATTTGAACATAAATCTATAAGATAGTTAATCAATGCCTGTTTTTTTTTATAAATGTTAGCTATCTCTCCTTTTGCATCTTGATCCTCATATGTTAGTTTTTACAATATCATCATGAACCAATACTTGGCTACGACTCTTTCAACATGAATGAACTCACAATCACTTATAATTGGGTGATCTCCACAACCAATTAGATTTTATTTTTCCTATTCCATGAAATAGTAAAAGTTTAATTAACTTGTACATGAATATTTTTTTTAACATTAATCAAACATACAGTTTCAATGTCTTACCATGCAAGATGCATCTGTGAGTTTTATTTTCCCTTGAAGCTTGATAATAACATTGCAAATTGTGTGTTCAAATGAAATGTCAGAAATCTCCAAAGTCGTGATGTTGTAATTTTTTGAAATCCCATAACCAATTTACTAAAATCTTGATAACTATAAGGCTCACTATCATATCCAATGTTTAGGAAATTGAAACCATGAGGAATATCTATAATAACTAGGGAATGTTCCCCTTCAGGTGTGATTTTTGCAATGTCTTCATAATCACCTTGTATTATTTGATATTAGATAGTGTCAAGCTCATTCCAAATTAAATGATTAAGATAAATATCAAGTTCAACATTCTTAAGACATTGTTTTCTCATCCTTTCCAACTTAATTTTTTCAGAAAAGGTTTTGAAACTATTCAGTACTTCGTCTGCATCCTTCTTCGGCATTTTTAATGAAATAAACAAATATATGTATAAGTGATAAAATAAAATAGTTTAGATATGAATAAAAATTAATGTATAAATCAACATATATTTTTGAATGCAAGATACAAATATTTTGTTGTTGATGTAGAACTTGAATTTGGGTAGTTGCTCCAACATCATCCCAACTCTCTTCATTCAACCTTTTAACCATGTGTTTTTATATTTTCATATAAACCTTATGACTTAATAAATAAAGTAAAAAAAGTTAGTATAATGATATGTATAACAATTACTACCAACAACAATATGTTATATTTAAAATAAAATTCTAATAAAAAAATAAGTAAAAATAATTCAACAAACCTACTTTTGAAATTCCTCACACATTTCGTCCAATGATAACTCACCTGATTTGACATGAGATAATATTGATTTGGCATGCCTGTCATCCTTCACTCATTGCATTGTTCTCCAAGGTGTGATAGTCATATCATTTGGAAGATACATGATTTCATGATTTGCCTTAATGCTAGTACATATTAAGGGTTTAGAATTTTTAACCTTCTCATTTTTTATGGCAATGTTATCCCACATGTTGAGAATATCATTAATCAATTCCCATATCTCCCTAGCTCTAAATTCCAACTAGAAAATGTTATTAATACCTCTTAATATATCTGAATTTACTTTTCCACCTTTTGAATTGATTTTTTCCTCAATTTGATAACCTATTTCCATACAAACTTATCCCCACCACATTTTTCTTCAAATTCACTATGAATAAATCTGACCCTTTGGATGAAATTCATAGAAATCCTATACTCATTATCTATATTATGATCCCATGCTAATAAATTTGCTTATGTATCTGTTAAACCAATATAAATGATACATTTCATTGTTTCAAAAAGTGAGTTATTGGGATATTCCTCCATCAATTGTCTTCTAGCCTCTGCAGAATGGTTCCCCCTAATTACATAATATTTGTATTCAAAACATCCTGACCTATCAAATGCCTCTTTGTTGGGAATTTGAATTGGATAAAAAAGAACCACATAATCAACCACATGTGCATATTGATTGTACCTAATCAATGTTTTCAAGTTATGAACATGCAGGTGGTGTGGCTTTCTAATTTGATATTTAGATTGTCCTTCATTTGGCTTATAGAATTAAATGACATTAAGTTGAAATGTATGACTTCCATCAATAAAGTTCATCTTCGTCAACATATTTCGAATGAAATTTTGTTTTGTTTTAATAATGCAATCCTCTAAATTAACACACGGTGTTATGATTTCTCTGTTGCCTTTAGAGCTTTCAGTCTAATCTTCATTGGTGCCCAAGATTTTTTCAGATTGACCAACTTTTGATTTCTTCCTTTTATCAATTAACACATTTTCTTCTAAATAAACAATCTCCTCATCATCAACTAAAAGAGAGACATATGGGGGCATTTCTCTTTTTGGCATTTTATAGTTTTTCTATTATTTAAAAATAGTTATAATCTCATTCTCACTAATGGCAACATATTCTTCAGCTTCAGCTTCCACATCTTCAAAAGTAACATGTCTAGCTTTACTAGATTGGTCCACTCTAGCCATTCTTTGCTAATCTCCCGAATGTACTCTTGTAGTTTCATGAAATATTGTTCTTTGCTTATTTCTCCTATTTTTTTTCTCTGTGTGGAAACTATTGATCACATTCATAATATTTGGCTCTATACAATAAATTTCCTCTAACATAATTGACATACTCTCAGCAAAATCTTATCAAACAAAATATAATATGTTAATGATAAATAAGTTATAAAAAATATAATGATACTTATGATAATGCATAACACATCAATATAAATAAGCAAACTTACAATGTTATTTGCAATGTTGTTTGCGATTTCTTCACACATCTTTGTAGATTCTTCATATGTGTCATACTTGACCTTTAAGAAATGATACCTAACCTTTTCATGTGTCTTGGGCAGTTTTGCAAGAACATAAATAGTATCTGTATTCGGCACCAAACATATGTCTCATACTTTTCCCATCACCTCATAATTTTCACCATAATTAATCATACCACAATATAGATATATATGTACATCTTCATTTCTTTCTTCATCTTTAACATGCCATGTAAATTTTGTTTTATTTATTTCTCGTGTCATCTTCCATTCTGAAATAATCTTCAATGCATTTGAGGGGCTAGTTGCTTGATTTTTACCATGTGTCTTAGTTCAGTTTCATTCAACAGTATTCATAGAGGGTCCAACTACAACTTTAGATGATGTAATTATTGTCATTGTTCCAGAAACATTCACAAAGACCTTTTTTGACGTCATTTTCCTATATATATATATGGTTTTTTTATTTTTATTTTTTAATTAAAATATATATATAAACAACAAAAAAAAATTTAACAATTAAAAAAAATTATTAGAAAACAATTAAAATTTAATTTAAAAAATAAAAATAAAAAACAATTAAATTTAATTTTAAAATGAAAAAAATATAGTAAAAAAAATTTAAAACAACTTTTTTTTTTAAATTGCGCTTAGACTGGGCGCACCCATAGCCTGTCAGCAACCAATTCTCGAAATCAACCCTCCACCCAGTGGGGGTAGGTCATGGGTTGGCCTGGCCTAGGTCTCCCATGAGTTATCGACTCTCTGCCCAATAGAGTAGCCGATATGCCACGGGCATGCCTGAGCCAAACACAATTTTTTTTTTAACATTTTTTATTTTGAAAAATAAAATCTATTTTTTTTAATAAATGTAAAAATTAAATAAATTGAAGGAATAGTTTTTTGTTTTGGCATCCCAGAGAAACCAAAAAACCCACCTAACACATAACTACTAGTAAACCTCTAGGGATTACGACGTGTCCTCCTTATCGTAAACCAATCATCTCAGGGGGATTTGAACTTGAGTCTGCCTTGTTTCAATGATTTCATAAATTTTGAATTAATGAAATGGGTTGCCCCCCAAGAAATTTTTTTTTTCAAGTGGTCTGAGTACTTTAGGATTGACCTGTGGCTTGCGAAACCATGACCTAGGGGCATCTAAATCATCCAAATCACCCAGGGATGGCACTCGGCCTAGGCCACAACAACCTTTAACATAGTTGGATTGTTTCTAATGGAGTTTCAAATTGGTTACCTTCACATCACAAAGCGACTTAATAGTACACCCCATCACGATCTATTCTATACCCTGTGGTAAATTAAAAAGAAAACAAAATTAAAAAAAAATGATCTTTTTTCAAAAAATAAAAAATAAACACTGGTTTTTCCATTTCAAAGCCCTAAAAAATATGTTTTTTTATTCTTCTTTTTTATCCTAAAAATCCTACAAATATGACCTTTTTTTTCATATTTTCCTTATAAAAAACTATTTTATTTTTATTTTTTATGTGGGTTTTCCCCTAAAATATGATATTAAAAAAATTTCGTCCACAAAAAAAACAATAAAAAAAAATAGTTTTGAGCATAAAAACAACATATTTTCCCCAGATTCCTCTTTAAATGGTCAAAAGATATAGACAACTAACCTTTCAAATGCAAAAATATCTTATTGAATGTCTTCTCGATGACAATGTAGCTCCTTCGCAAAATCGCTTCAATCTTTTTAACGAAACCTTCAGAAGACTTGATGTAATGTAAGAAATAGAAACAATGAAAGTTATTATATAGCGAAGATTGTGGGATTACTTTAACATTTCTTGAATGTCGGATTAAAATTAAAATTAAGAAAAGTTAATATTATAGGTTTAGATTAACTTTTGTTAAATGTGTGTTAAAAAATAAAATATAAATTATAAAAAATAACTTAATTACCTAGTTAATGTTAAATAATTTAAGTAAAAGATTTATTTTAATTTTGAAGGAATGCTTTAGAGGAAAATATGAAAAGAAAGTAGGGACAAAATTTTAGTAGAGTGTTTTCAAATAAATTTTAGATGAAATTATGGAAGGAAATATTTTAAATAGAATTTTTGGAGGGAAACGTTTTGGTGCAAATGTTTTGGCAGAAACTTTGGAGGGAAATTTTCATTCTCTAAGCTATAAATTGTCATTGGGAGAGAGTGCATTTGTATCATTCAACATCTTTTGTTTGAAAGTCATGGATTCTTCTGATAGTGAAGTTTCTCTTTCTGGAGCATCAACATCTTCCTCATGTAACAACTCTATTCATATTGATGAATATAACATGAATTCTTTCACTATGAATAGAGAGTCAAATTTTCCACTTGGTCCTAATCCTAAGGATTATGAGAGCACCACTGACGAAGGGCAGGATGAAAAATTTCTTGTAAATAGAGAGTCAAATTTTCTACTTAGTCCTAATCCTAAGGATTATGAGAGCACCACTAATGAAGGGCAGGATGAATAATTTCTAGTAAATAGAGAGTCAAATTTTCCACTTAGTCCTAATCCTAAGGATTATGAGAGCACCATTGATGAAGGGGAGGATGAAGAATTTCCAGTAAATAAAGAGTCAATTTTTCCACTTAGTCCTAATCCCAAGGATTACGAGAGCACCATTGATGAAGGGGACAGGGAGGATGAAGAATTTCTAGAAAATAGAGAGCAAAAGTTTCCACTTAGTCCTAATCCTAAGGATTATGAGAGCACCATTGACGAAGGGGAGGATGAATAATTTCCAGTAAATAGAGATTCAAATTTTCCACTTAGTCCTAATCCTAAGGATTATGAAAGAATTACTGATGAAGGGGAGGATAAAGTATTTTCTGCAAATGATAATTTTACTATGAATAGAGAGTCAAATTTTCCACTTAGTCCTAATCCCAATGATTATGAGAGAACCATTGATGAAGAGGAGGATGAAGAATTTCTTGTAAATGATAATTTTATTATGAATAGAGAGTCAAATTTTCCACTTAGTCATAATCCTAAGGATCATGAGAGCACTGTTGACAAAGAGGAGGATGAAGAATTTCCTCCAAATGATAATTTTAGAGGCACAGATGTGAATAATGCATTTTATGTGAGTATAGATTTCAAAGGCGCTCATGGTGATGATGAATTTCCTCCAAGCGAGGATTTCAAAAGCAGAGACGAGTATGGTGAAGATTTTCCTCCAAGCAATGATTTGAAATGCAAGAATGGTGATGACGAAATTCCTCCAAGTGAGGATTTCAAAATCATAGATGAATATGGTGAAGAATATCCTCCAAGTCAATATTTCAAAATCATAAATGATGGTAGTGAAGAATTTCCTGCAAGTGAGGATGGTAATGAATATTTTCCAAGCAATGATGGTGAAAAATTTCCAAACTATGTTCAGAATGATCATAGTGAGGATAATATTCCTCCTAATGGTGATGGAAATGCTTATGTACAAGATGATGACATGATGGAGACGTTGCAAGCAAATATTATATCTAGGAGTAGGAGTATATTTTTTCATATCAATCTAAGATATTCTAGTTATACAAGGGGTAGGAAAAAATATCTCACGAAAATAAGTTCTATCAGTGATCTAATTTCAAGTGAATGTTGTCAAATGGATTGCTTGAAAAACATGGATTCCAAGTTTGCATTGGAGAAAAGGAAGAGATATTTGTCAATAAATAAAAGCATGCAAAATTCATATTTAGTGGAGTGCATGCAATCTACATTGGCATGTTATGATTATCATATTAGGACTTTATTACTCTATAGAAAGGCTTTCAAAATGTTTCATTCAATTGGTAATTTTCATTTGTCAAGAATCCAAGCAAGATTGGAAAAAGATCCCACATTTTATTCAGAAGTACATCATAGACGAGAGTTTGGGCCATTAACAAATATTGCAATGTCATGGATGCAAGACTTCTTTTCAAAGCATGGAGAGTGTATGCCAAATAAAGACACAATACATATTTTAGATAATTTCTCAAGACGATAAATATACAACTTATACAAAAAATATTCAGAAGGTCCTAAAGGAGATGATAACTTTATTACATATCAATATTTTGTGAGGATATGAAGGAAAGAATTCAACAATGCCCTTATTCCCAAGAAGACAAGGATGGGGGTTTGCAATACATGTGAATTTCTTAAATAAAAAATGGATAAATTTCAAGGGGTGGAAAGAAGTATTCATTCATAACATTATTTTTAAAAATTAGATAGTTAGCAACTATGAAAATGTATTTATTAATAGGTTTATTTTATGTTATGTGCAAATTCCATTGTCAAAGCACTTCAAGAGCATCACAATCAGCAAACAAGAGAAATAAAAAAGTTGTATAAGCATTGAAATAATTATTATGATAATCCAAATAAATATTTGGGTTTGATAATTGATGGTATGGACCAGAAGAAAACACTTTTTTGCACACCAAAAAATTTACACGAGGAAAACTTTATTCAATTTCACTTGGTCGGTTGTATTGTCTTTAATGGGAAATTTTCGCCAAAGGTTTACTTCACAACTCCAAATATTAACAATGATGCAAATATAACCATAACCATAATTCATTATGTTCTTTCTCATTGGTCTGGTAATCTTTCTGAAGCTTTGTATTTGCAATTAGACAACACTAGCCATGAAAACAAAAATCAAATTGCTTTTAGATATCTAAACATGTTTTTTGAATTGAGAATTTTTCAAAAGGTAAAGGTTGTTTTCCTTCTTGTTGGGCATGCTCATAACAATATGGATTAGATGTTCATTCGTTTTTCAGTAACTTTGAGGAGGAAGGATTCTAGGAGTCTGCCATCATTAATTGAATGTATTAAGAAATCATACATTCCAGAGCCTATTTTTCACGTGTTTGAAGAAACTATTAACATGCAAAGGTTTATTCTTGGATCACATGTTGAGGAGAAATGCATTAAACAACTTAATGACATTGTCTTCCAACATCAATTTTGTATCAAAAAAATTGATGGGAAAACACTTATATGGGCAAGAAATATTCAACTGCTGCAGAATGGGGACCATCATCAAGTTTGCCATTTTAAGTTCATTCTATATCATCCAATATTTGCATCAAATATATTGTTATTACAATCAAATGTTGAAATCCATAATGCACAAAGGCATATGAGAGATATAAATTATTTTAAATGCTTGGAAGAAATTAAAAAATCTATTAGAGATACATATGAGTACTTTGATGTTGTTAATTCTGTTTGGTGGGAGCCTTTTTTCAATAATCAAAGTGATATCATTTCAATATCAAGAAATGAAGATGTACTTTTTAAGACTCCATTTATTTGACCACTAAATGTGCCAGATGAACATGAGGAAAAAAACATTGTTGAACAACAACAATCTCAAGGTATTATTAATTCATCATAGGTAGAGGAAAGATAAATGTATATTGGTTCTAGAAGATCACATGCACAATGTGAATCCATGGAATACCTTTACAAGGGTTCTGTGCATGATGTTAAGGAGGGTTCGTGATCATAGTATTAACAGATATAGATCCACATGGCTATCCCTTCTGGTTTTCCAAGGTTATAAAGTCCATTAAAGAAAATGAAGATGTTACAACTATTGAAGTACATTGGTATGCCACAAATACACACCCATTCAATGGTGTGTAGAATAGAGAGATGGTAGTTGATAAACAAATTGACAAAAAGAGAAAAAGAAAGGGGTACAAATATAAATAATCACCACACAAACCTCTTAAAATTGGAGGATGTTTACATACTTGTTTATGACTTGAATTTAACAAAGAGAGAAACTCTTCGTTTTAGGACCATAGATATTCTGAAGAGGTTGCTACCAAAAGAAACAATGTTAAGATGGGAGTCTGCTGAACCCAGTCATAGATCTAGAATATTTTGAAATCTGAAATGGTAAGGATGCATGTTGACTTAGATAGTTGATGAAAGAGAATAATATGGGTCATCTTCGTATGCATCTAGTCATCCATCTTAAGATGTAGTTTCTGTTGATGTGCTAGAACCCATGAGTTATTTTGAATAATTGTCTAAGAAATTTTATGTAAATGATGTTTGCATGGTAACTTGAAATAAATATTTCAACTTCCATATGATCTTACATGAATTTATGAGTCATTTCTATGTTTGTTGGATTATATGTTTTAACTATGAAGAATTCATTTATTTGAATATGATCCATGGTGCAACAATAAGTTAGAGAAATAATTTATGTTTCATTCAATCTACCAATATTCATAATTTTATTAACAGTAAAATATATAATGTTGAAATTTTAAATTATACAATGATATTGCCATGATATTATTTATTTTTATCATTTGATATACCATAGTTGAAAAAATGTTGTAATTTTAATCTCATTAAAAAGGGATATTTTGTTTTGATAGTTGATTTATGGGTTTTTGTCGCAATGGGATAAGTTGTCTTAAGCTAAGATTTGAAAAGATATATACTTTTAGCCTTTAAAATAAAATTTACTCTTGGAATAATGACTCTTTCTTTCAAGTGTTCATTTTTAATTTTTTTTTTAGTCATATAATTTTTCCATAATGTCATGGTTGAAATATGTTGAAAACTTAAGATTTTTAATTCCATTTTTGAAAAATTGTCAAAAATTTAAGGTTTTTCTTAGTTATGATATTTTATCTTTAATTGTATGGTTGAAAAATTTTAGAATTTGTTGACGGTGTTGGACTTGCCAACATGTCAGGGGATCTCCCTGGTAAGAAGTCCCAACTAGACCTCAAACTGTTTGGTGTAGGAGTCCCAACAGTGGATCATACGTTATCACCTTGACCGTAGTTTCACACAGAGGCAAGTAAGATGTCCTTGTTGGTAGCAAGGGTGTGACATATGCAGCAATTCAAGGAAGGTGCACGAGCGGTTCTAACACACGGAGGGTGATGTGAGTAGGTCCCTTGGAAAACTGTGAAAACACAGAGTTAAGAAGGGAACACACGAGCTAAGATGCATCACAACATGGAAGGCAAGTAAGATAGCAATCCAAAGTGATGGTTAAACCAACAACACATGTCAGTAAGATTCATACATACATATACAAAAAATAGCTACACATGCATGCGTAAGAAAACATATACATATATCATTTAGAGTAAACAAGAAAGTTGAAACACAATATGCATGAAACGTGCTGGCTCTATTATATTAAGAAGTGTAAGTTCCAGTCATACAATACAACCATGACCAACCACTAGTTCTAATAGAGGAACGTTATAGTCACTGTCGCCTGCTCCTCCAAAGAGATATACTAGCTCTTCATAGTGGAGAAGCCAAGGATTGTTACAATACTGTCCAAGCTCTCCCTAAGATACTCCTATCGGAAGCTTGGTGATCCGAATTGGATCCATAAAAGACTGTAAAAGAACCATGACTGTATCAGGTTAGAACAAATCTCTAAAGAATCCAAAACAACGATCAAAAACACCCTAAACCAATGGCAATGGTAGCCAGCGTGGAATGATGAGGACCTCGGTCAAAGCGTGTTGACCAAGGCCCATGGAGACTGCGCGGGAGGTCAAAGTAGCCCCTGGGAGCCCCGGATTGGGAAAATAAGGCAATTTTTGATGCGCGATTAGCGCTAATCATGCATCGCTGGGCGAACAGGGCCGTGAAGGAGGAAGCCCAAGCACACAGACACATGTTGAGCCAGAGAACCGCAGGCGGAAAGGCAAAAGCGTTAAAGGACAAAAGTAGGACCCGCGCTCTGGAAACTGGCAGTATTGATCGAGGCACCCTTAAACGATAAGAGGTTTTTGATGAGAGCGGAGTGATTCCATTCACCGATCGACGCGTGGCAAGCGGAGGTGAGAAAAAACCGTTATTAATCGTGTGTTATCGGTCGAGCAAGTTAACCACACCAAACGTGCATATAGTGTTGGATATAGGGGACTCAGATTGGACGGCTGAGATCCCGCCCAATGGAGGAAGCAGAATCGACGAAGGAATAAGCCACGTTTTAGAGGGGGTTTGAAATCCGTTTGACCGCCACAGTGGAGGAAAGACTTCATCCACGACGTAACTGAAGAAATGAACCGATGAAGCAGGCTGGCACCGTTTAGAGGATGACATGTGGCCACTCCCTAAGCGTTGATGATGACACCGAACAAGGAACTCCAAGCGCAGCTGCAGAAGGCGAATCGACAGAGGCAGAAGAGGAACCGAACAGGCATTGGAAACGAATGGCTAAAAGCCATGAACAGAGATAGAATACACAATCAGTTAAGTTAGACGAAGTCATAGAGACAAAGAACCTCGAGAGACAGAGGAACCAGAATCTTGAGAGGAGGACGGAACACAGAGAAATAAGGCAGTAAAGCAAAGTAGAAAGAGGACAGAGGGCCGAGTTGACCAAAGGCAGCGTCGAGCACTAGAGGCTTGAGAGATCTGAGCCATCCCAGAGAGGATCTGTCTGGGCTGGGCACCACATTGGGCTCTCCACTGTAGACCATAAGGTCACAAAGTTGGTAGGAAGAAGAAGTTTGTGTACTCAAGTGGCTTGGGGAATCCAAGAACCACCCTGCCAAGCAAACCTACTTCAGGAGAACTCACATTGAGTCCCTGTATTGTAATTCACTGCTTAAAGACACAATAAAACAAGGCCACCACTGAAAGCTGGATCGGAGATGTAGCCCTGGAGAATAGGGTGAACTCATTAAATTTCTTGTGTCTTTGTATTTGCTTACTGTATCTCTCTGTTATCTTTCCATTTAATTGTCTGTGTATTGGAAATCTGATCGATCCGTTGCTTCAATAACATAGAACACAAACCAGCACATGAGTCCATAATACCTTTGTTTAATAAATCTTTAACTGAATTCACTCATTGGTTGATTATCAGATCAAGTGGTATCAGAGCTCTAGGTTGTAAGGTTAGGCAAGCTTGTGTTGGTTTATCTGTGAATGCTCACTAGATCAAAGCTCAAATTAGGAGAATGAGAGTTGGTGGAAACTAATCCTGAAATTGGGAGAATCTATTCTCAGAAGACAATGTCAGAGGAAGGTTCTGTAGTGCCAGACCCTCAATTCATAGAAAGTTTCCTAGCTATAAAGTCTATGGTAGAAGAAATGTACAAGGACTTTAGAAAGCATAAGGTGGAAGATTCATCATGCTCTAAACAAGATAAAGAAGAAGATGAGTCTCACTTCCATGACCACTCCAAAGAAAAGGGGAAAGAGGAAAGCTTTCTCACACCTCCTAATAGCCCTGTGCATAATAAGAAAGCATCTTTGATTAAGCTAGATGTTAAATTTGATTTGCCTATATATGATGGAGAGCTAAATGCCGAAAAGTTGGACAATTGGATTAGACAAATTGATGTGTATTGCAGAGTACAGAACATAGACTCAGACAAGAGTAAGATTCAGTTGGCAAGCCTACGCCTAGGAGGCACTGCCTTGGTTTGGTGGGAAGGCAAAACCCAAGCTAATATGAAAAGACATGGTAAGACCATCTCTGTCTGGAGTGAATTTGTTGCTGCAATCAAAAGGCAGTTCTATCCATTGGCCTACATGCAACAAGCCATGATGAGTTGGCAAACTCTTCGACAGTTGAAAGAGCAAAGTGTGCAAGGGTATACCCAAGAATTCAGAAAGAGAGCATTGATGTTGGGTATCTCATTAGACTCACCAGAGACTCTTCTGAAGTACATTGGTGGTCTACACAACTACATGAGGCACACCATCCTCATGTTTAATCCCACTAGTATAGATGAGGTATCTGTACAAGCTACTCATCTAGAAGCTAGAGGAAAGAATGGAAATCCAGAAGTTGGGGGACCATCCCAACCCATTGTAAGCAAGAGCAAGGAGAAAAGAAAGCAGAAGTGGAAAGCAAGGAAGGCTAACACTACACAGAAAGCTAAAGCTTCATGCACTCACTGTAAAAAGGATGGGCATGATGATGAGAATTGTTGGATTCTGCATCCAAAGCTGAGACCTAAGAAGTCTGAGGGCAAGAAGAAGAAGACAGCTGCAACTATTCAAAAAGATTTGGGGTTAGACTCAGGAGATGAAACAACTATAGCAGCCACAGGTATAAAAGGTAAGAATTCTAAAGCATCTACTGGTAATTCTGCTCAATCTGTTGTTGATGAAGAAAATGAGAGAAAAATACATGAGCTTTTCCATATTCGAGTTATTTCCAAAAAATCAAAAGATTGATACTTTTTTTAATAGTGGCTCACAAGTAAATCTAATTTCTGAAGCAATTGTAAAGAAATTTGGATTAGCAATTACACCTCACAAGAAACCATACCCATTAGGATGGTTGAATGATAAAGAACAACTACAAGTTACTAGACAGTTCAAACTCAAGTTTTCTTTTGGGTTAGCATTTGTAGATGAGGTTGAGTTAGACATATTTCCTCTGGATATATGTGGAATTGTTTTAGGAAGTCCTTACTTGTATGATAGAAAGGCTATTTTCTATAGAGCTAAGAACAAGTATCTACTTGTCAAAGATGGAATCGAATACTTTTAAGAGCTCATAAGCTCAAGAATAATTATACTCTCATAAACTCATGGCAGATGAAAAGAATTATTAATTCATGCAACAATTCTTATTGATGGTTGTAAAGGAAAAGAAACCTGATAAAACCAATGTATTTGAAGGATGTAATGCTGAACAACAAGCTGATATAGAAAAGGTTGTTTCAGAGTATGATGTCTTGTTTCAAGAACCTAAAGGTTTGCCACCCAAAAAGGGAATAGTACATGATATTATTTTGTAGCAAGATGTTCCATTGCCTAACATTGGGATGTACAGGTTGTCTGCTTTAGAGAATGCTGAAATCAAGAAGCAGGTGCAGGAGTTGCTCGAGAAAGGGTTCATTAGGCCTATCACATCACCATGCGGGTCACCAATCGTTTTGGTGAGAAGAAAGATGGCTCATGGAAAATGTGCATTGCTTACCGAGCACTGAATAAGATAACAATCAAAAATCGGTATCCCCTTCCTCGCATAGATGATATTTTAGATCAATTAAAGGAAGTTGTTTATTTCACCAAGTTGGATTTGCACAGTGGATACCATTAGCTCATAGTTGCAAAGCAAGATGCATGGAAGACTACTTTCAAAACAAATCAGGGATTGTATGAATGGTTGGTTATGCCTTTTGGCTTAACTAATGCTCCTGCTACTTTCATGAGATTAATGAATGATGTACTCAGACATTTTCTTGATGATTTTTTTATTGTGTGTTATGAAACCAACTCACAAAAAGATAGAAAAGAGAGATCAATGCCTTAGAATTCAACCTCTTCGAAGGGGCAACCTCCTTTACATTAAACAAATGAACAATTCTTAGATGATAGAAATGAAAATACCTCCTTCTATATATAGGAGTGTAAGGGGTCATAACATAATCAGAGCCGACATAACAATAATAATGTAAGGGCACAATAATAACAATAGTGGGCTTCTATGTGGCACAATAGTAACAATATGGGCACTACATGGGTACATCAATATAATAAGTGGGTTGTACTAATAACAATAAGGGGTTACACTAGTAGTATAGGGGCCTAACATGCCCCTCTCCTTCAAAAAGCGTTGTCCTCAACGCTTGAGTAGTTCTTGATGCTTCTGTATAAAATTCTTGTCCTCCCATGTGGGATCTTCAGCGGGTAAGTTCTTCCACTTGATGAGATACTCTGAAATTGATCGATTTCATAGTTGTCAGGTTCTTGTTTCTGTGACTGCTCCAGGTTCCAATATGATTTTTCCTTCCTCTTCAATTTCTGGCAATATTGTTTGAATTGGGATAATTTGCAACTTTTAAGTAATTGGCCATACTTCTTCGTCCTTCTTCCATTCATCCCTTGCTTCGTTTATCCAATCTGGTTGGATAATAGAAATAGCACAAAACAATGCTTCCACATCCTCATCCTTGAAGAGTCTTCCCATTCGGTAAGGTCGCCATTTTTTAAGTGCATGTAGTATTGCCAACATTTCCTTCTCATAAATAGCTTGCTTGAGATGTAGCAGTAAAAATACCCAATCACCTACATTAAAACATTTTTCACTACGATGTTGATCTACTTGTTGTTTCGTTTGATTTTGCACTGAAGTGGAGTTATCCTTTAAAAGTTGGAGAACTTGTTGTTGATGCTCGATGTGATCTTTCTCTGCTTGTACCTTTTTCTTCTTGATATGTCCTTCTATATCTAGAGTTTGAGGAGTGGTAATTTCTTCCAATCCTTTACAAGATATGGTTGGGTTCATTTCTTGATGCTCGATGTGATCTTTCACTTCTTGAACATTTTTCTTCTTGATATGTCCTTCTATCTTGATAGTTTGAGGAGTGGTAATTTCGACCAATGAATTACAAGATATGGTTGGATTCATTTCTTCTTTCTCAATGTGATCTTTCACTTCTTGCACCTTTTTCTTCTTGATATGTCCTTCTATCTTGAGAGTTTGAGGAGTGGTAATTCTTGTCAATGCTTTACAATATATGGTCTGATTCATTTCTTCTTTCTCTGGGGTGGGGTCCTGGCGTATATCCTCTTCTTTTGATGTTTCTTGATCCTTTTCTTCCTCCTCTTCATATTCTATGTAAAATAATTTCTTCTCAGCACACTTATGACCTTTAGTGCATTTGCTATCACAATTGTAACAAAGCCCTTTTTCTCTTTTTTCTTCCAGTTGTTGTGGTGTAACCCTTGTAGGTTGTGGAAGGCTGGGAGAAACAACACTTCCATCTTTATAGTTGTGAGGTCCTAGTTTCCATAATTTTTCTTTCCACTATGTCACAAAGCCCTTTTACTCTTTCCAATTGTTGTGGTGTTTCTCTAAAGAAGGTGTTGCTCTTTGTATCCTCATAATGTGCTATCATTTCCTCCGTGAAAATTGACCACGTAACAAGCTGTTTACGAGAACAAAGCCCTTCATACCATAAAAATTGATCCGATTCTAAATATGAAGATGCAATACATACCTTTTGTAACAGTGATACACCATGTAGATCAAAATATTGCTCCATCTGAAGTATCCAATTTACCGGATCCTTGCCATCAAACTTCCTCATCTTGCTTTTTCTTGATTTTAGGAGCTCGATCTTGAAATGACTGTAACTTTGTACTTTCAGATCTTTAAGTTTTGAAATTGCGACCTGTAGTAGCCCTCTGCGTCCTCTTTCCAATGCCACCAGTCTGATCCAAATTGGATTCTCCAAGAAAGAGTTATGCACAATCTCCCAAGATGACCTGATTATATACCTTTTCAGAAGAGCGAACTTGTATGAAGTGCCACGTGTCACTGTTTCGACCTTTGGCTCTGAAAAATATATAGAAGAAACTATAGTCCGTCCTCTTTCTGTACCTTCTTACGAAATTTCAATCCAATGCTCAGAGAGAAAGTTATGACGATTTTCCCCAGGTCACCTGTTTGGAATGTAATTCAGGAGTCTGCAAAAAGACCAAATTCCGTAGATCATATCTCTGCAAATATAGAGTGAAAAGCTCTGAAATTCGGATCCAAGATTCAGCGCGATTTCTTCTCAAATGGGTTTTTTTTTAGCTTCTGAAACATCGTAGAAAAAAATTTATAGCGAAAATTCCACGATGACCTGTTTGGAGCAGTGAAACCCTAGAATCCAAAGCTCTGATACCAAATGTTATGAAACCAACTCACAAAAAGATAGAAAAGAGAGATCAACGCCTTAGAATTCAGCCTCTCCGAGGGGGAAACCTCCTTTACATTATACAAATGAACAATTCTTGGATGATACAAATGAAAAGACCTCCTTTCTATATATAGGAGTCTAAGGGGTCATAACATAATCAGAGCTGATATAACAATAATAATGTAAGGGCACAATAATAACAATAGTGGGCTTCTATGTGGCACAATAGTAACAATATGGGCACTACATGGTTACATCAATATAATAAGTGGGTTGTACTAATAATAATAAGGGGTTACACTAGTAGTATAGGGGCCTAACATTGTGTATCTGGATGACATTCTGATTTTTAGTAAAACGTGGGAAGAACATTTAAAGCATGTTAAGCAGATATTAGATGTTTTGAAAAGAGAAAAACTTTATGTTAAACTCTCAAAATGTGAAATTGGCAAAACATCTCTAAACTAATTGGGTCATATAGTAGGGGGAGGTGAATTGAAAATAGATCCCTCTAAAGTGGCAGTCATTGTGAACTGGCCTAAACCTAGGTCTGCTATAGAAGTAAGAAGCTTCTTAGGAGAAGCACAATATTGGAGGAAGTTCATTTCTAACTTCTCCTCGATTGTAGCTCCCTTACATGCTTTAATAGGATTGAATAAGGTGTTTTAGTGGGGAGGCAAACATCAGAAATCCTTCGACACCTTGAAGGAAAAAATTACTACAGCACCTGTACTATCACTGCCAGATCTACAAAGACCATTTGAGATCCAAACTGATGCCAGTGACTATGCCATGGGAGCAGTGTTGACACAGCACAATAAACCCATATGTTATCATTCTGAGACTTTTAATCCTGCAGTAGTTAACTATCCTACATATGATAAAGAATTGTATGCATTAGTTCAGAGTGTGAAAAAGTGGAAACATTACTTAATGGGAAAAGAGACAGTAATACATACTGACCATCAACCACTTCAATATCTACACTCCCAAACTAAGTTGCAGCAATCAAGACATTACAGATGGATGGGTTTTCTACAACAATTTCATTTAGTCATCAACTATAAAAAGGTCATATATAACAAGGTTGTAGACATGTTATCTAGACCCATTATAAATGCATCTACCATACTTAAGTATAATTATGTGCTACATGAAAGCTATACAGAACACTATGCCCAGGATATGGATTTTAAAGATGTATATGCAACTTTGAGTCAAGGCAAAAGAGTAGAAGAATTAGACTATCATGTAAAGGACCGACTCTTATATCATTGTGGGAAACTCTACATTCCACAAACTGAGAGAGTAAAGATAATTAGGGAAGCACACACTTCTCTGATATCAGGTCACTTTGGGGTAAGTAAAACAGTTGCACAGCTTCAAAGATTCTGCTATTGGCTGAAAATGAATGAGACAATTTC
Source organism: Pinus tabuliformis (assembly GCA_031772625.1). NCBI lineage: Eukaryota > Viridiplantae > Streptophyta > Pinopsida > Pinales > Pinaceae > Pinus > Pinus tabuliformis. The sequence goes on along the minus strand of CM062820.1, from coordinate 1,273,037,761 downwards.
TAGATATGTGAGATGGTCTGCCATGTGTGCTAAAAGCAAGCCCAGCAATAGAAAACTAGGTTTGTACACTCCATTGCCAGTTCCTTCTCACCCTTGGGAAAGTGTTTCCATGGATTTTGTTGGAGGACTGCCTAAATCTAGGAAAGGTCATGATTATCTATATGTTTTTGTGGATAGGTTCAACAAAATGTGTATTTTGATACCTTGTAGTAAACAGATCACACTTGAACAGACTGCAAAATTGTTCCTTGAACATGTATGGGTTCATTTTGGATTACCCACTTCCATTATATCTTATCGAGACACCCAATTTGTGGGGAAGTTTTTTTTGAGTCTGTGGGAACTGATGGATTCCAAATTAAAGAAAAGCACAACTTTTCATCCACAAAAAGATGGCCAGACAGAAGTAGTTAAGAGGATAGTGATCCAGTTGCTGAGAGGATATTGCAGCAAACATCCTAATCTTTGGGATGAACACTTGTGTTATGTGAAGTATGCTTACAACAAAGCCAAACACTCTTCTACACAGAGATCTCCTTTTGAGGCCTGTTTTGGTTTCACACCAAGATCTCCTTTGGCTTTTGTCTATGGTAAAGATACCATGGTTGATGGACACAGTGATGTGGACAAGGCAACTAGGTTCATTGAATAGATCCAGGAGATCCACTAGGTAATACAAGAACAGCTGGAAAAGAGCCAAGCCAAGTACAAGGCTAGGCATGACAAGCATTAGATGGAGCATAGTTTTCAAGTTCGACACCAAGTCTGGCTGTATATCAGCAAGGACATGATGCAAGGTGAAGGTAAAAAGCTAAAGCCTATCAAGTATGGACCTTTTAGGATACTTGAGAATATTGGTGAAAATGATTTTCACCTTGATCTGCCAGCTTACATGCACATCTACTCAGTCGTAAATGCAGATTTCTTGAGATTGTTTGAACCTTCAATGATTGAGGACCCTGAAGAGCAAAGTCAATTTCCTTCTATGGATCACCTGTTACCTGAATATCTTAACGAATTGTAGGAAGACACAGTGCTGGACAGGAAGGTGAGGACGACGCATAGGGGAGATGTTGAGTACCTCAGAATTGGGCTCAAAGGTTCGAAGCCAAGCAGTGCAAAGTGGATTGAAATTGGACAAGTGAGAAAGAAATACCCTCACTTAGTCGATGCTTGAAAAACCAACTTTTGGTGGTCCAAAAGCTTTTTCAGTGGGAAGGTCGTGATCAGAATTGGATCCATAAAAGACTATAAAAGAACCATGACTGTATCAGGTCGAAACAAATCTCTAAAGAATCTAAAACAGCGATAAAAAACACCCTGAACCAGTAGCAATGGCAACCAGCGTGGAACGATGAGGACCTCGGTCAAATTGCATTGACCGAAGCCTATGGAGACTGTGCGGGAGGTCAAAGTAGCCCCTGGGAGCCCTAGATCAGGAAAATAAGGTGATTTTTTATGCGCGATTATATGAGGTCGAAACAAATCTCTAACAAATCCAAAATAGCGATCAAAAACACCCTGAACCAGTGGCAATGGCAACTAGCGTGGACCGATGAGGACCTCGGTCAAATTGCGCTGACTGAGGCCTATGGAGACTACACAGGAGGTCAAAGTAGCCCTTGGGAGCCCCGAATTGGGAAAATAAGGTGATTTTTGATGCGTGATAAGCAATTGTGCATCGCTAGGTGAACAGGGCTGTGAAGGAGGAATCCCAAGCACACAGGCGCATGGTGAGTTGGAGAACCGCGGGTGGAAAGGAAAAAGCGCTAAAGGACAAAAGCGGGACCCATGCTCTAGAAACTGGTGGTATTGATTGGGATGCCCTTAAACAGTAAGAGGTTTTGGATGAGAGCAGAGTGATTCCATTCACCGATTGATGCGTGGCAAGCGGAGGTGAGAGAAAACTATTGTTTATTGGGTGCTATCAGTCAAGCAAGTCAACCGCATGAAACATGCGTATAGCGTTGGATCTGGGGGACTCAGATCAGACGGCTGAGATCGTGCCCGATGGAGGAAGCAGAATCAACGAAGGAATGAGCCGCGTTTTAGAGGGGATTTGAAATCCATTTGACCACCATGGTGGAGGAATGACTTCATCCATGACGTAACTGAAGAAATGAACCGACGAAGAAAGATGGCGCCGTTTAGAGGAGGACATGGGGCCACTCCCTGAGCGCTGATGATGACGCTGAATAGGGAACTCCAAGCGCAGCTACAGAAGGTGAATCGATAGAGGCAGAAGAGGAATCGAACAGGGACTGGAAATGAATGGCTAAAATCCATGAACAAAGACAGAATACATAGTCAGTCAAGTTAGACGAAGTCAAAGGGACAGAGAACCCTGAGAGATAGAGGAACCAGAATCCCGAGAGGAGGACGGAACACAGAGAAATAAGGCAGTAAAGCAAAGCAGAAAGAGGACAGAGGGTGAAGCTAACCAGAGGCAGCGTCGAGCACTAGAGGCTTGAGAGATCCGAGCCATCCCAGAGAGGATCTGTCTGGGCTGAGCACCACATTGGGCTCTCCACTGTAGACCAAAAGGTCACAAAGCTGGTAGGAAGAAGAAGTCTGTGTACTCAACTGGCTTGGGAATCCAAGAACCACCCTGCCAAGCAAACCTGCTTCAGGAGAACTCACATTGAGTCCCTGTATTGTAATTCTCTGCTTAAAGACACAATAAAACAAGGCCACCACTGAAAGTTGGACCGGAGATGTAGCCCTAGAGAATAGGGTGAACTTCTTATTAAATTTCTTGTGTCTTTGTGTTTGCTTACTATATTTCTCTGCTGTCTTTCCATTTAATTATCTGTGTATTGGCAATCTGATCAATCTGTTGCTTCAATAACACAGAACACACACCAGCACATGAGTCTATAATACCTTTGTTTAATAAATCTTTAACAGATGTCACTCATAGGGTGATTATCGGATCACTTGGCTGACCAAAAGACTTTACAATGAGTTGTGAGGGACTATGTATAGAAAAGGGTGGGGTGGCCCTTGACATTACCCTTTTTTACTGTTCATCTATCGTCATGACTCTTCAACTACTCTATGATTCTTAAAACCAACTATCGACACTTGAACTTCCACTTGACATCACATACAATCTGCACATGTACCCATGTGAGACAAAATAGGCTTGAGCAAGCCATGCAAGAGATCAATATGACTCAGACAACTATGGAAAGACCATCTCTTCGACATCCTCATGGTGGTCGACGGTGGCGAACTGATTGTAGGTTTTAACCCTGTACAGAAATTACCTGCATATGAATTCTAAAACATAGAAAATAAACAATGCGAGAGCATAACACATAAAACAAATATACACAGAGTTTTCCCCTGGATCCCAAAACCGGGACTACCAGCTTGATTTTTCATTATGTTCCTTTCAATGTTATAATACATATTTATACATGCTGAAGCATCCAATACCATGGACCGAAAACCATCACGTCCAATACCATGGACCGAAAACCATCGTGTCCAAAAAAACATGTGTAAAAATCATGCACAAAACCATAGGTGGGTCCACCCAACCTAACATAGGGTCCAAAACCAAAATTTTCCGGGGCACTACCCCTGACCCCATAAAGCGGGGTTACAAGTACACCTCAAACCCCCTGTGACTCCCCCTCACTACATAATCGGCACAACGAAGGGGGGCTCCGCCGCCCCTCTAACCCCCCAGTTAACTACGTGGGCTAGTTGTGGAAAGAATATAACACAACCCAACATTGTCCCACTTGTTGTTTTCCTTCCACAGGGGGCCATAAGAGAGCTTAGTCATTTTTCCAGCCTTGAAACGTCCATTGTCTCTCTACACTAAGAGAACTTATCAGAGCTCACAGATTTTGTCAATGCATCTGCAATATTCTTCAAAGTGTCCACCTTTACTAGCAACACCTTTTTGTCTTCTATCATATCCCTCACAAAGTGATACTAAAAATTAATGTGCTTTGTCTTTGAATGATATGCGGGGTTATTTGCCAAGAAAATTGCACTTTGGCTGTCACAGTCTATCCTTATAGCTCCCTGTACTAACCCCATACTCGAACACAATCTCTGCAACCAAAATGCTTCCTTGCTTGCATGAGTGGCTGCCATGTATTCTGCCTCTGTAGTTGATAGTGCCACTACAAATTTTTTCTTACTCATCCAACTGACTGCACCTCCAAATAGGTTAAACACATACCCACTTGTAGATCTTTTTTGATCCAGATCTCTAGCCCAGTTTGCATCAACAAAGCCACGAATATCCAACATTCTATCCAATCCTGGTCTTCCTTGGTAGCACAAACCATAATCACTAGTGCCACACAAATACTTGAAAACACGCTTCACTGTTGTCCAATGCTCCTTCCCTATTTTTGATATAAACCTGCTCAATACTCCCACTGCATGTTCAATGTCTGGTCTATTACAAACCATTGCATACATTAGTCTACTGACTGCACTTGCATATGGAACACGGAACATGTCATCTTCCTCTTCTTGTGTCTTGTGACACTGTTCAGCAGATAACCTCACACCTACGGGAATAGGAACCTTCACCAGTTTACTATCCTGCATATTAAACCTCTGCAGTATTGTCTCGACATACTTCCTCTAGTTTAACCAGAGCTTCCTCTTTTCCCAATCACTTTTAATTTCCATGCCCAAAATATAGTTTGCAGCACCAAGATCTTTCATGTCAAATTTGGAGGAAAATTGGGTCTTCAAATCCCGGATAATTTCTTTGTCACTTCCAACCAGCAACATATCATCCACATACAAGACCAGATAAATAACATGGTCACCAATTAATTTAAAATACACACAGTGATCTGCTTTGCTTCTTGTGAAGCCAAGTCCCCGTATAAATGTATCAAATTTCTAATACCACATCCTTGGTGATTGTTTTAACCCATACAGAGACTTCTTTAACTTGCATACCAGTTATTTCTTACCCTTCACCGCAAATCCTTCAGGTTGCTTCATGTATATTTCCTCTTCTAGATCCCCGTGAATAAATTTTGTCTTCACATCCATTTGTTCTACCTCAAAATCAAAAGCAACAACAACAGATAAAAATAATCTAATAGAAGTTAACTTGGCAACAGGAGAAAAAATATCACCAAAATCAATTCCGGACACCTGGGAATAACCTTTTGTTACCAACCGAGCTTTGTATTTCTCCACCTTTCCTTCTGCATTTTTCTTGTTCTTGAACACCCATTTGCTGCAATTGGGTTTCCTTCCAGCCGGCGACTCCACCAGATCCCAAGCCTCATTTTTGTGCAAAGATTCCATTTCATCAACCATGGCCTCTTTCCAGAGTTTGCCATCCTCTGAGTCTACTACTTCCTTCATAGTTTTGGGATCATCGTCAGTAATAGATAAAGCAAAATTTGAACAGAAAGCAGATGGACTATACCTTTCTAGCTGCCTTCTTTCTCGAACTGATCTTCTCACACTCGAAGTTTGTGGCTCTTCATCTTTTGATTTCTCCTCTGTCGTAGAGTTTGATTCTTCCTCCTTAACCTCAAACTCTATCTTCTCAGGTTCCTTTGGTTGGACTTCATGTTTAATAGCATATTTTACCTCTCTAAACACCACATCTCGGTTGTACACAACCTTCCTTGTTACTGGGTTCCAAAGATTATAACCCTTTAAACCATCCTTATACCCAATAAAGATGCACTTTTCAAATTTACTATCCAACTTGGTTCGTTTCTCCTTTGGAACATGTACATATGCATCACATCCAAATACCCTCAGATGTGAAAGAGAGGGTTTCTTACCAATCCATACCTCTTGTGGAGTCTTATCCTCCAATGTTGATGAAGGTGACCTATTGATCAGGTAACATGCAGTATCCACCGCCTCTGCCCAGAATTCCTGTCCTAACCTAGCACCACTGAGCATGCTTCTTGCCCTTTCCATCAACGTCTTGTTCATTCTTTCTACAACTCCATTTTGTTGAGGTGTATATGGAGTAGTCTTATGTCGTGCTATACCACACTTCTTACAGAATTCTTCAAATTCCTTGCTGCAAAACTCTCCACCATTATTTGTCCTCATCACCTTTATCTTCTTCTCTGTCTAATTTCCACAAGAGCCTTAAATTATTTAAACCTGTTAAAGGCTTCAAATTTCTTCTTAAGGAAATATATCCATGTATTCCCTGAGAAGTCATCTATAAATGATACATAGTACACAGACTTACCCAGTGATGGAACCTTCACAGGTCCAAACACATCACTGTGCACAAGTTCTAATATCTATTTCGCCCTCTTACTCCCAGAGGGGAAACTCACCCGATTCTGCTTCCCATATACACAATCTTCACAGAAATCAAAATCCAGAGAGCTATTACTCATATCTTCTACCATACCTTTACCATGAAGTATTCAAAGGCCCTTCTCTCCAATATGTCCAAGCCTTTGATGCCACAACATTGTCTTCTCTCCAGAGACCACTAGATTTTATGCTCCACTTTCAGGGACCACAAAATTGCTGCAGCCATTAATAACAGTGCTACCTTCCAGCTTGTACGGAGTTCCAATTCGAACTCCCCACATCAATACCAGTGCTCCCCGAACCATTTTGCAGGTATCCTTCTCGAACACTATTTTTACACCTGCATCATCCAGCTTTCTTACAGAAATCAAATTTTTGACCAATGCAGGAATATGCAAAACACCCAGAAGTGTTCTAACCCTTCCACCTTGCAACTTCAACTTTACTTTTCCACAGCCAATGATTCTAGCCTTCCTATCATCCCCTAAGAAGACATCACCACCATTGTATTTCTCATACTCGTAAAACCACTCTCTATGGGGAGTGAAGTGAAAGGATGCACCTGAGTCAATCAACCATGCCTCATGATCTACATGTGTACTTGAAGAAGCCAAGTACACATCCCCACCTTCATCTGAGGTGGTTTTCGCCTCTGTAGAAGGAGCATCATCAGATCCCTTTCCTTTATTAAGAGCTTTATATTTACAATCCCTTTTGTAGTGCCTTTCCTTTCCGCATTTCCAGCACACCACCTTTACAGGTTTTCCTGGAGATTTAGATCTCCCACTCGATGACTTATTTTTGTTTATGTTCTGGGACTGTCCTCATACAGACAAGGCATCACCATTCTAACTCTCCATATTTTTCCGTCTCATCTCCTCCGTCAGCAAGGATGAGACTATTTCATCAAACTGCAAGGTAGTTGCATTGCTACCTATTGCAATAACCAGACTATCCCACGAATATGGTATAGAACACAACAAACTGATGCACTTATCTTCATCTGAAATTTTAATATCAACAGATGCTAACTGACTTACCATAGTATTAAATGTGTTCAGATGCTCTATCACCGAGTCTCCATCTTTCATATTCAGGTTATATAGCTTCTTTCACAGGAACAGTTTATTCACCAGAGATTTAGATTGGTACAAAGTCCCTAACTTGTCCCACAAAGCCTTCATCATAGCTTCTCCTGATACATTAAGCAATACTGAATCTGAGACACACAATCGTATTGTGCTCTTTGCCTTCCGATCCAACTTCTTCCATTCTTCATCAGACACTCCCATTGGTTTAGTACCCGGATCTACCACGATCCACTGATATTTATCCACCAACAAATCCTCCATCTTGAGTTTCCACAACTCAAAACTCTGATCATTAAATTTCTCGATCTCTATCTTTCCACTGCTCGCCATCTTCTTTCACCACCAGAATCGATCTTGCAGATCTCCCACTGAATAGGGTCTACCACAGGCCTGAGCGAAACCCCTCAGCAACAAAGGCGTCCCCTTGAAGCCAAAACTGCTCTGATACCAAATGTAGGTTTTAACCCCATACAGAAATTACCTGCATATGAATTCTAAAACACAGAAAATAAATAATGCGAGAGCATAACACATATACACAGAGATTTTCCCCTGGATCCCAAAATCGGGACTACCAGCTTGATTTTTCATTATGTTCCTTTCAATGTTATAATACATATTTATACATGCCGAAGCATCCAATACCATGGACCGAAAACCATCACGTCCAATACCATGGGTCGAAAACCATTGCATCCAAAAAAGCATGTGCGAAAATCATGCACAAAACCATAGGTGGGTCTGCCTAACCTAACATAGGGTCCAAAACCAAAATTTTCTGGGGCACTACCCTGGACCTCATAAAGTGGGGTTACGGGTACACCTCAAACCCTCTGTGACTCCCCCTCACTACACAATCGGCGCAATGAAGGGGGGTTTTTACCCCCCTCTAACTCCCTAGTTAACTATGTGGGCTAGTCGTGGAAAGAATATAACACAACCCAACACTGATTCCATGCTTGGTAGTCTACAATGGTGTCTATGTACTCTATGGTGAAAAAATTCTGGAAATGAACTCTTGCCTCCATAGCATCTAGGTGCACTGCTTGGGCTCCTTTATCCAACTCGTCTGATAACATGCGCATCATTGTCTTGAGTGCGACCGAACCAGCGAAATACTGATGCATGGTGTCTGCATTGATCACCAAGTCGAGGCTGGTGGTTATGCACATCAACTTGTCAAAGTACGAGTCAAGCTCCAATTAGACTTGTGCCTTTGTCTTTACCTCGGTGAGTGTCCCAATAGATGGGATTGTGTGTGTGCGCACAACAACATCCATACTCCTGAATACCCGTGCATGGGAAGCCTATAGACTAGTGATGAGCTGCGAGATATCTTCATAGTTCCAGATTTGACTCTGGATGCGTGCCTTCAGCTCGACCACTCTGGGCTTCATCATCTTGGGCAAGTGTAACAGGGCTCCCTTGTATCTCATTGTCCATGTTTGCATGTAATCAACAACAACATGCACGTTCGAAAAGATACGTGTTCTTCTAGCACATCATTGCTGCCAACTGTTGAGATGGATAAGTTCTTTATGCATGGTGCCAAACTTGGAATAAAACACCCGCATGGCTGTCTGAAGGGACAATACTTCATCCAGTATTGTCTTCTTCAATTATGCTCGGGTGGATGTTGTAACCAGTTCTCCTCCCTCCTTGGTCATTTGTAACTCCTTAGTTATTCACTCTTTCTAAGCTATCAAGAAGCGAACACTTGAGCTAGTGGCTTCGGCATATGCTCTAGTAGCATCGACCAATGTTGTTGGATGCTTGTGCACGTTAGACACGATCACTCATTCCTCAAAATACACATGAGACGTGTTGTCATCCAGAGTACTCTACAAGATTGCACAACTCTATGTTGGGACTTATCAAATGAGATATTGCTGGAAATAATACTGAGAGGGGGGGGGGGGGGGGGGGTGAATCAGTATTATCACATTAATAAAACTTTTTCATTTCCATAATCAGATTCATATATGCTACTTCCACAACTTCTTATGATTAAGTTAATTGATCTTCAATGAGTGCATTAGAACATTATCAACCATATTATCAGATAACAGATGTTGTAATAGAGAATAGATCATCACACATAAGGCACACACATGAACACCATGATATAAGGTGGAAACCCAATGCGGGAGAAAAACCACCTGCTGCAAGTCATCTCAATCTTCTTCTTAATAAGAAAATCCTTTTACAATATTTGTACTGGTGCAGTCTTATACCAGTACGGGAGCTACAACCCCCTTTGCTCTTGTACTAGCCGATCCATTTACTAGTACGCAGGCTGCTACCTGCTACAATGCTCCAAAGATCTCCCTTAGCTTTTGTACTAGCTTAGATACTAGTACATAGGCATTGGCCTACAATCTTCTCTCCTCCAGGTACCATGTTTCATCAATTTTCAGACTGGATACACTGAAGCACAACACATAATTTGAAAGGCCACTTTTCATCCAATTTTCATACTGGACCCAACAACAACATTGAAGCTCATAATCAAACAACCTTCTGAATCACCCAATCACCAGATCCATACATATACAATGATATTATGAGAGTTATCAACCAGATCTAGTACATAAAGATAAGTCATTAATCATGTTGTTATATGAACTCAATACCAGTAACCAAACATCAGTTATGCACCCAAAACCCTGCAGAATAGTCAAAGGCAGTTAAAACAAATTTTAAGCAGGGATCGCAACTTCACTGGTATAGATCTGCGGATATCTGTACTACCTCCGCACCTGCGCCTTCTGTGGTGCCGCGACCACCGCACCTGCGCCTTCTGTGGCGCCTCTGCACTGCGCCTTCTATGGCGCCTCTGTGGCATCTCCGCACTGCGCCTTCTGTGGCGCCTCCGCACTGCGCCTTCTGTGGCGCCTCCGCACTGCGCCTTCTGTGGCGCCTCCGCACTGCGCCTTCTGTGGCATCTCCGCACTGCTCCTTCTGTGGCGCCTCCGCACTGCGCCTTCTGTGGTGCCTCCGCACTGCGCCTTCTGTGGCGCCTCTGCACTGCGCCTTCTATGGCGCCTCCGCACTGCGCCTTATGTGGCGTCTCCGCACTGCGCCTTCTGTGGCGCCTCCGCACTGCGCCTTCTGTGGCGCCTCCGCACTGCGCCTTCTGTGGCGCCTCTGTGGCGTCTCCACACTGCGCCTTCTGTGGCGTCTTCGCACTGCGCCTTCTGTGGCGACTCTGTGGCGTCTCCGCACTGCGCCTTCTGTGGCGCCTCCGCACTGCGCCTTCTGTGGCGCCTTCGCACTTCCGCAGCTGCAGCGCTCGAGAGATCACCCTTCACAGATTCGCTTTCAACTTCACTTTCATAGATCAAACTTTCAAAACAATAACCCAATATTTCAGATCTTAAGATATTCAATTGCAAGGATGAATTAGCCAAGTGATCTCATTTGCTTTATATAGGCAAGCTTCTTCCTAAAATCATGGATCAATAGCATAGATAACCAATACAAGGGGCCCAAAAACATGGGGCTCAATAATACCAAGGACTAACCACCATGGACCAAAGGTAAGTTCTCCAACATATACGCGCTTTTCCTTGCATGAAAGTGCGTACCATGGTCCAAAACCATAGGTTCAAATACCAAGGACTAACTACCATGGACCAAAGGTAAGTTCTCCAACATATACGCGCTTTTCCTCATAGGTTCAAATACCAAGGACTAACTACCATGGACCAAAGGTAAGTTCTCCAACATATACGCACTTTTCCTCATAGGTTCAAATACCAAGGACTAACTACCATGGACCAAAGGTAAGTTCTCCAACATATACGTGCTTTTCCTTGCATGAAAGTGCGTGAACTTTTTCTCTTCATGAAATAAACTTTTCTCTGCATAAAAGTGCGTGAACTTTTCTCTACATGAAATAAACTTTTCTCTGCATAAAAGTGCGTGAACTTTTCTCTACATGAAATAAACTTTTCTCTGCGTATAAGTGCGTGAACTTTTCTCTACACTATAATTTATTATCTGAGATGAGTGGGTTGCCATCAAGTACAACATATGTATCATAAAGCCATACCAGAATCATAATGCCAACAATTCACTCTTTCTAAGCTATCAAGAAGCGAACACTTGAGCTAGTGGCTTCGGCATATGCTCTAGTAGCATCGACCAATGTTGTTGGATGCTTGTGCACGTCAGACACGATCACTCATTCCTCAAAATACACATGAGACGTGTTGTCATCCAGAGTACTCTACAAGATTGCACAACTCTATGTTGGGACTTATCAAATGAGATGTTGCGCATCTCTCCCTCTGTATTATCTCCAAGGATTGCGGTGTCTCCTTGGTTGCTTGGGACTTGCTCTACTTCTGGATCTAGTGAAGTTGGTGGGTCAACCTCATGGTGGTGAGGCATGAGGTTGATGTCTTGCTCTAACTCCTGTTGCTCATTGTCTGTATCCATCTAATCAAGTGCTTGTTCAATCTCTTGAGTGAAGTCCTGCACCTATGACTTGTCACCCTGTCTACTTGGTGCTAGCTATTCGAATTAGTCAACTACCTATACGGGCACAGTTTCATCTGTCTGTACATGTTTCACCCCCTATTGTACCTATTCTTGCTACACTTCCTTCTCCTATCTGTGCAGCTCCTATTCCTTTCGGAGTTTATCCTTCAACTCATGCAACTCCTTCTTTGTTTAATCCATTCTCCATTTTTCTCTCTGCCTTTGCACATTCCTCTTATCGCGTCATTGCCTCTTCACCTCAATTTCCAAAGCTGCTTTCTACACAAGTGGATCTACTCAGAACTTGTAGCTTTTCTCTACCTCTACGCTATCAACAATATTCCTCTTGCCTTTGTCACACACTGGTAGGTTTACCTCTATTGTTGGTGCTCTTTTGGATGCTGCTTCGCTAACCATTCCACAATGATGATGACTAGTTCATTGGGCCTAGCGAAGCTGTAACAATATCTCTATGGGTCCTCCTCTACTCAATAACATGCCCTGTGGATCCATTGAAACTGTACTCACGTAGTAATCTTTTACAAAACAATGCGAGTCATATGGATTGTAGCGGGCGTCGAATGGATATTTCTTGATCTCCTTTGCTATGACATCCGTGTGTTTGAAATTCTGTATCTCGTATAACCTGATCTGCAATAGAAAAGCGGGCCAAGGTGCCTTCTTCTTTCGATGCAGCCTAGATGACACTCCTGTGGAGATGTGGTATGCTACTTCTTGCATGACGATCTTGTCTAAGGCAAACTTCGGCAAAACATGCGAAGGCTTCTCCATGTTGTATATATGTATGGAGGTGCTGGATGGTGAGGCATACCAATTAGCTATGTCAATCAGTGCCTCCATTACTATCTTCGGCATGCAAGGTGGATCCTGCTCAAATATCATATTATACACTAGGGTGACAAAATGATATGACAGTTGTGTGATGACTCCTCTGAAGATGCATTCAGACAACATTTTACAATAAGTGTTCACAGAGGTCTCCGCCGATGTCCATGCCCACTTCAAGCCTGGGAACTGCTGATGTGCATAGATTGCATCCAAGATGTAAGAGGACATGGAGATTTCTGCTTGCTTACCTTTGGATGGAAGTCGAGCTCTTGTTACCTATTCCCTCAGCCTGTGAGCCAACATGTTGGACCAGTTGCATGCTTTCCCTTCACTCTCTAGTTGGTCCAATGCGATCACCCAACTCTCCGGGAAGGTTTTCATGCTCTCTTGGCCATACAAGCGACATGAAAATATGACCAAGTATTGATACACCTTCCGCACTATATTTGTCTTATAAACATGGTTTGGTTTCATCCTGAATTTGGCTAACTCCTTTACCCAGTTCTTCAAGATATCCTTGGATTTCGCATTGCTTCTTGGTATGCTGAAGGGTGTCTCCATGGTGATCATTGGATTCGACATATGGTACATATGTTCATAATCCTGTGCCCTGATGGTAGCAATCTCCATCCCGCTGACACTATTCAATGTCATCGTCTAGAGATCAGTGTGTGAGACAATCCAATGTATCATGTCCGCTTATGGGAACACGAGATACCTGCATGCAATCCGGTACAAGACAGACTTGTGAATGTTCACATAGACTTGGAAATCTTTGAGATCTTCCCCAAAAGTGCCTGCAAATGCATCATTGAACTCTTGCCATTTCAGCTTGATGTCCTTGTCTACAATCATCTTGGTGTCTTCATAGATCAGAAAACTTGTATACACTCGCTCAACTACTGCTCCACTTGTGCTTCCGTCGGTGTGCTTTGATCCTTCTCTCTTGGAGGCCATTGATCCTGAACTGTTGAGAGGCAGATGAACACTTGATAGATCTGGAGACATGGCGAAATGCATGGCAAGAAATCCATCATCTAAAACCAAAGCAAA